>CM034005.1:17211662-17345985 GCA_019603395.1 Cyrtorhinus lividipennis | reverse complement strand
TCGCTCAGCCGTTCGAATTTAACTCGAAACTTTATCCCCCCTTTTCCTTCTCATGCTTGTCCGTGGATGAAGAATTGAGGGGGGGGGGGGGGGGTCGGAGAGATAAAGCAAGAAAAACCCCGACGAGGGCCGAATGGGGAGGAGCCGAGGAATATTTTTGGAACGAGGTTGTTTGAAGTAGGTGGTATTGGCTGTTGGCTAGCGGGCTCTCGCTATTGCGCAGGCGCGAGCTGACTATCGCATTACCGGCCAAGCTCTGGTAACAAAACATCTCCCCTTCTCTCTATACTTCCCCTCCACTTCTTCCAAAATGCTTCTTGTTTTTCCACTTTTCTCGCAATTTCCTTTTTCAGATATTTTCGACCGAAAGTGTTCCGCCCCCTTGTCGTTTCAGTGATCAAATCACACGTTGGGCCCCAATTACTACTTTACTCTCTCAATTTTTTCTCATTTTTTGTTTAAGGTTTATGTATTGAAAATTGCTGCATATCACTAAGGCCCGCTTGTAATTCATCACCGCGTCTAACATTTTGTCATTTTAATTCTACGTTGAATAATATTGCATTTTATTTGTCAATTTAAACCTATTTTTTAAACAAAATTTCATCATTCATATTCGTAAGTTTTCATTTTTTCGCGGAATTTTCTATTGTTTTTACTGGGAGTTCTACTTTGGTTTAGCCAATAATAAATTGAACTCAGCTCCTAATTTCTTACAATTATTTTCTTCCCCAAAAGTGCTTACTTGGAAAACTGTTGAATTACGACGGATTTAACTAACAAAAGGAAATCAAATTGATGTTTTGAGCTTGGATTGACTTAATTTGAACTTTCTACCGTCAAATTTTGTTCTAACTTGTCTAGTAACGTTACTGAGAATTCGTCAATTTGTTTTCATGTTCCTGCATCTACCTTACATTTTTACAAGGTGTTTTGCTGTTAAAGATGTTCTACCCTTCAACGTTAATAATTCAAATCTGTCCCCCTTATAATTTGATCTTGATATTTTTTTTATAAATACAAAAGTTTGAAGTTAACTCGCCTAGAATTTTTCCATTTCATTATGTCCTTTTTGGATGATTCACTGATTACAACTATTCCAATTGAACTCTGCTTGGAATTTCATTTCCCGCCCCTGTAGGGATTTTTCCCTCCAAGGTATCTCTCGGGAAGTTACAACGAAAATTTGGAGTTATAAGAGTCAGAAATCCGCCATAAGTGTAAATAGAAGAAGGTAAAAACCAATCATATTATTAGAAGCTGAGAGTTTGCAAGCTTAGAATTCTCAACAAAGCTGCCCCGTGGTTTTTTACCGTCCAAAATTTTTGAGGATTATTTTGGAAATAGAAAAAACATTTAAAATTATCCACCACCAAAAAAAAAAAAAAAAAACCTTGAGTCCCAACTTCTTGTAATTTGATCATTCTCAGTACGAAAAATTGCACTAAAAACGCCTTATTTCCTGAATTTTTCAATTCGTTTTCATTTTGCTGCCACTATTTCGCTTGTTCGTCATTGCCGATTGAGATTTCTTCACGAAATTTGACCTACTTAGTCTTATAAGAAAAAAAAAGTGTTCCTCGAAACTAACTCTGTTGTGGCTTCTTCTGTAATTGGCCGTCCTCGATTGGGTCATTAGGGATAACTACCGGGTATGGCCAATGTATAAAAAGCGGTTTTGTCGAGATTGAAAAAAAAAAAAAAAAAAAACCTATAAAATAAAGAAACAACTAAGGGGTGTTTGATGAATTGGTTGGAGGGGTAACGGGTTGGAAAAAAGCTGACGGAATCGTGTGGACGAGCAGGAAGAAATTCCTACCTGGAGGGTCTCCCTTCTCACGTCCCTGTTGGTAAGGTTTTTACGAGGTCTTTCTTTTTATGGTTGAGGGGAAGAAAATCGGGACCGAGGCTATTGTGAGCGAGGAAGAGAGAAAGGAAAAAAGTTTTAATCTTTTGTGGAGTATGTAGTGTGTTTTTGTTGTTTTTGCTTTTAGTTGGTAAGTGAGTTTGTTTGGTGTGAAATTTGAGTGAATTTTGGAAATAATGTACCGTCCGAGTGCTCATTTTCGTACTGTGAAGGGGAGCGGTTGGTTGAAGGCGATTTCCTACGAAGGAAGCCCCGGCGGGGGAGAACCGGCAACGCCGCAGAGGAGCGGTATAAGCCGCCATTTCACCTCCCCTCTCAACGGCTCCGTCGACCAAGGGGGTTCCGAAACACATGGAGTTGCCGAACTGCTTATACCTCGACCCAACATCTTCCACCGCGCCAAAATTTCAACTTTACTTTCCTTCCACTTGGTCATTTTCGTCGACGTTTGAATCGTCGAATTTCGATTTAACAAGAGCGGTTGGTATAGTTGGGAGTTTGGTGGAATTGTAATGGTGGCATTGGTATCGAGTGATGCCCCCACTCGGGAGACCGGCCTGCTCCCACCCCTCGCACCGCTCCCAGTCCTCGGTTGAGAGCAGTTTCTGTTCGTTCGTCGTCGCGCACGACGGAGTTGGAAGTTTAGTCGTCGCCAAGTGGGATTTTCCGTTGTTCGCGCTGGCCGGCAAAGTTTTACCGCAATTTGCTTTCCAACCGGATTGGAGCTCGTCGTCGTCTGAATCCAGCACGGTAAGCACCGAAAACGAGTTGTGGGTAAATTGCGAGGGAATGAATTTTTTTCGTGGTGATAAAGACTGATAAGGTCCCGTGGGACGAGATGAAATTGTTATGAAAGGGCATGGGAAGTGATCGAGAGGGAAGAGAGAGAAGGAGAACCACGTGGGTTCCCTCCCCCTTTCAACCGCCCCTTCCCACGGTCCTATCAGCTGATTGTGAAATCAGTGTCAAGAAGAAGTGTTTTTCCATGCCCGTGTGGCGCGTACGTGCGGGAGGGCGACGCTAGCGCTCGCCGACCGTCTCTCTCCGTCGCTCCCACGGCTCTCGACGTCGCTCCATCTCCGTCGTCCCTTCCCCCTTTCCTCCGCCACTTTACCGCTCCGCCGTGTCACCCCCTCACCTAATCTCACGCTCACTCGCCCAACCCCTTTGCCTTCTCTCGTCGCCGCGTCACCGTGCGCCTGTGTTAGTGCGAGACTTGGTATCCTTTCTGCTTGTGTATGTGTGTGTGATTGTTTATTATCGAGGCTCAGAGCTCCGGGATCAGCTGTTTTGTTGAAGGTAGAGCACGTGCTCTTCCCGAGGTCACTGACTTGGCTATTAACATGACCTACAATTGTGTGTTGACCGTTCTTTCCCTACTTCAGCATTTCCTTTTCAGACACGTCTCACTCTTTCTTTCTCTCGTTATCATTCGCAACTTTCCGTCTTCTTGGCATTTCTCCACTTTTTTCTTTCATCTCGTGTTGTCATATTGGCAGTGACCCTCGTTGTCCTTATAAGAGATCATAGAACTCAGTTCGAAACTGGCCCACGCGAATTGATGCGTCTAGTGGCTCATCCGGAATGATTCACTCAGTTTCTCCTTATGACCGCTAAAGCTACATTTCTGGCGAGCCTTTCCAAAGAGAAATACCTCTCTTGGCAACACACAATCTGAATTTTGACGTAGATGGTTCGAAAACGTCTAAGTGTGACAACCGACTTGAATAAGCCAATATCTCTCACCCCGCGTATTAGAAATATTGAAAAAAAACTGCAAATTCTTACACAGGGGTTATTCGTCAGACCAGGCGCATGGAAACTAATTTAAAAACATGGGGAAAACGGTGGGTGCGGCGGGTCCCAGACCCATTCCAATCGATTCAGTGTCCATGATTAGTGGAAAATGATACCCCATACGCCTAGGTTCCAGAAATCTCAAAAACACATATTCAAAATGGGTAGTATATACCCAATTTGACCCATAACTTTTTCCTGTGGGTGCCGATCGTTCTGGGACCAATTTCATTGAATTCAGCGTCCAAGATTTAGTGGAAATTGATACCACACTCGCCTAGATCGCCCAAAATCTCAAAAATCAATTTTTCAAAAAACACATTTTGACCCCTACCCCGCCCAAATTTGGTCCGATCGGGCTGAAAAGTTTGGAGGATCGTCCTAGGCCGGTATCAGACCCCTGACCCGAATTTCAGATTTTTAGAAAATTTTCTACTACCAAAAACGGCGTGGATGGCGGACGGCGTACGGCCACCTTGAAACGTCCAGAAAAATTTTTTGAGCCGAATCGGAGAGGTTGACCTTTTGCATGAAAACATAGTTTTTATTCAAGGAACAACCAACCAAAATGGTGTCTGTTGATTTTCGTTAGTTATTCCTTGAATAATCAACCTATTTATCTCTCCATAACGAATTTCAATGGTGAATTTGTTGATTTTAAGGAACCAAGACAATTAAATTCTCCCATGAGATTCCTTTGAGGGTCTTAAATGAATAAATTTGGTCTTATTATTACTTCTATTATCTCAATTTTTGTTTAATTTTCTTCATATTAGTGAGCCTAGAGCAGGCATCACAATCAATCATTGGTTTTCAATTTGTGGTATTAGGTAACAGACCTCAACACAAGGGGTTCGTCACAAAATATCAAATCACATGTGACACTAGGGTAGGCACTTGATAAGTCAAGGTACCCTTCAATCCTTGAAATAAGTTGAAATAACGAATAGGAAGCCTGTAGGTCACTTTTGAAGATTGCTAAAGTTTTTTTGAAATTCCTATTTCACTAACAGTATGAGATATAAGAGATATAAGTCTTCAGCAGGTTGCCTAATCTCACAAAATGCACCATATTTGATGTTTGCCAGTGAGATATGACCCTTGTATAGTATTTCCCCTTGAACAGTCACGGATCATTGTATATTTTCACCTTCGGAAATAGTGATGATTCTCAGAAAACCCCTTTTGTCCACGGCTTGATGAATTGGTCAATTTGGCTCAAATTTTGTCTACTGTTTGGTTATCTGTAGCCTAAAAGACGATCTTAACTGTGCTAATTGTGAGAATATCGTGTGACCAATCGTTCCGTTAAAATGTAGGCTGTGATGTAATTTTAGTTTTAAAAAACTTTTTTTTTTTTTTCATCGTTAAACATGAAAAATTGTCATCAAGATAACGTCTTATCGGCGAGGAAGATCGCGAAGGTGCTCGAGTCGGTGTAGAAATAGTGAGGGGCGGCCCTAGGGATAGCAGATGAAGCGGATGCACGCGGGCCAGCTGGCTGCATCACCTGCTGCCTTCTGTTCCTCTCGGCCTGACCCCTCGAGTCGCTTTAGGCTTTCCTTTCGTTATTATTACTGCCGTTTTTTTCTCCACCGCCTTCGCCAGTAACAGGGTTGCAAAAGTTGTCAAAAGTGGACGACAAGAAAATTTACCCGCCCCTTTCATATACTTGGGGAAAATTAGGCTGCATTCACTGTTCCTTCAAGAATTCGTTTTTTAGGCGCAAAATGTTTGCTTTAATTGAATAGTTTTGCTCTGAAATGAATAAATATCATAGAACGTACTATAGAGTCCCTCTGGATAAGTGTCCCGCCGTTAAAATCCACCCTTTAATGCGTCCAATACATCTCTGCGACCATTTTACTGTCCTCTCACGGCTGAAGGGTCGTTACGGCTTGCAGATGGCCTCTTGGGCAGGACTACCCTTATCAGTTTAGAGTGTCTGGAAATCAGCTGTTTCCTGTTGGTGCTGAAATGCCAGTCGGCCAGCTCGACTCAGGATTGTATCAAAGGCGATGGAAGATCTTCCTAAGCGCTCAAGCTGGTTCCTTCTCGCATAAATTGCGCTTTGGGGCGAAAGAAAGCGGATTCAACCACAAACGACGCAGACAAAACAGCGGCTCTGGAGGATTATAAGGGTCCTTGAGAACTCGCGGAATCTGAAGTGATGTCTGGGACGGGAAAATGGGAAGACGAAGCCAAACCCGCGTTAGCCTTCGCAACTTTTCCTCTGTCAAGGCCAAACTGGATCCTTTTCAAGGGCGAAAGGGCCCTGGGTACTTCCTCTTTAATAAACCAAACATCCACTTTAAGGTGCAGCTCCCCCCCCCCCCTCTTTGTCGCTTAAGCCAGACCACACAGAACCCACCCTCACCCCCTTTCTCTTTCTCTTTTCCTCCTGTTTGACGCTCTGCCTTTTATTTCTCTGCTTTTATTATCATCGTGAATGCAAATCCACCCAAACCATCACGTGATTTCATTCCAAATGTTGGTCGACTTGTGAATTTATGGATTTCAGGATTAGTAGGTTCATTTCTTCGCCTAACCACGTAGTCGTCCACACGTCTTTTGATGTCCGAAGTCTTCTTCGAAGCCCCCTAAATGAGCTGGGTTAAATCATAATTTCTTTCTGGAGCTATCCGGGCTAATGATGACCTGCTCATGTATCCAGGCTTCATACAGCAAGCAGGAGCCCTTTCAGAGCTCAGGATGGACACTTCTAATGTCTAGTTCTGAGGAACCTAGCAGGATGGCGAAAATTGTGACGAAAATGCATCATCGGAAGTCGGCTGATTCTGAACATATGGCGGTCAAGGTGTCCTTCCATAGTCAAATGTCCTTGATAAGGGCAGTTATCGAAGTCGCAACCTAGTCAATCTCTGCGACAGCAATCCAAAACTAGACATACTAAAACATACTAAACCAAAACATTTTTTTTTTTTCTTTTTTTTTGTGGCTATTTGAAGGCGTTTTGATACTAATCCCTGCCAACGTGATGAAATCTAATTTCGGTCAATAATCTTCCAAGTTATATTGTTTCCGTCATACAACACCAACAACCAAGGGCGCTAATATTATTCCAAACTATTCTACCATAACTTTATTTTGCTTGTAAACTGTGTTTACAGAATCGTAATACTTATATTTTTTTTTAGTGCTTCTTCTTTCTCTCGAGTGATTTAAATTATTCGTTTGTGATGAGAACCCGAACCGATCTTCATTTACCAATCACTTGTTTAATAATTCAACACCAATGGAGTTATTTCTGAGACAATATTTCATTATTCACGCCCCACGATTGTCTGTTTTTAAACACGGAAATAACATTGAATCTTGAATTAAATTGCTACGGTCAACAAACGGATATAAAAAAAAGGTTTTTCATTAATTGATTATTTATTTCGGTTTTTCAAAGTTTTCGATTCGAAATTGGGGGAAAACCATTCAATGGGTTTTTTCCTAATTGGAGGTTTACCTTTTCAAATTGGAGGTTTACCATTCAAATTGGAGGTTTTTTCATTTCAATTAGAGGTTTTTTCCATTCCAATGGGAGGTTTTACCATTTGAATTGGAGGTTTACCATTTCAAATTGGAGGTTTTTCCATTCAAATTAGAGGTTTTACACATCAAATTGGAAGTTTTCATTTCAAATTGGAGGTTTTCCATTTCAAATTCAAGGTTTACCTTTTCAAATTGGAGGTTTACCATTTCAAATTGGAGGTATACCATTTCAAATTGGAGGTTTTCCATTCCAAATTGGAGGTTTACTATTTCAATTTGGAGGTTTTCCATTTCAAATTGGAGAACGTTCATGTTTTTCCTGCAGCATTTAAAATTAATGTGAAACGACCTATTTCCGTCCACCTCCAATTTGACGTAAAAATGCTATACATACGTGTGCATGATGTCGGATGGTTACTCTGTGTTGGCTTCTTCTCTTCTCTTTCTCATCAACTCATCACAAAAAAAATATCAAGAAAAATCCAACCGTACACCGTAGGCATTTACCCCGCCATATGACGACAAAACGCCCATTTTGAAGCGTTATACTTCATCGTGGCCCTTGTCCCAGGTCATGGCTTCGAATTGGGGTGATTCACAGGTGATAAAAATCAGGACGTAACCGCGGAAGGTCAGAAAAAGGGTTTGGCCGTCATCCGAGGGGGGGCGTGACCGATTCACAACTCAACGGGGTCTCGACTACATTAATTTTCGAGCCCGGGAGCCAAACGATTTACGCAACTTCTTTTTTCCCCGTTTGGTTGTTTGAACGGGTTCCCAATGAATGAACTCGAGGATTCGTTCATCATTTCGAATGGGATCCTCTTATTATGTAACTCGTATGTGTGGTTGTCTTACGTGACACGCCGCCACTTGTCCTACGAATTTAATTCAAGAAAATTATACAGTTGGCCTAAAATCGTGATACTGTTGAGTCCATTTTACACATGAGTCAATTGATCGAGTAAATAAATCGTACAAAAATGGGTCAGTTTGGTCCAAGTGGTTCATGTTCTCAATTTGGATCGACTAGACTACCCAAAATACACCAAAATCTTCAGGTTTATTATCGCTTTTGGCCTTTATCTGTCCCGAAGTAGAGTCTATGTGAGGATGAATGTTAGTGACCATTATTACAGTAGAATAAATTGGGTACAAAATCACATCTATAATCTACTTTGCTCCTGTATTAGGTGAACTTCAGCTGAAGTGAAGTGGTGAAATAGCGCCTTTTCTCGAAAAATTATATTATCTGGTCTCTACAGAATCTCCTACTCCCTTTGGGCTACACATTGATCAACCTATAGTATAATCTTGTTAAGGAACTAATTATTACACCATCGTTTATGGCAGTAAGTTGCTCAAATTACACAATAGTTATTAATTCTTGGCAGTTCATGCTTGTGTGGAAAAGAGCGTCTGAAATAGAGAGCATCTATACCTATTTTAAAAAAAATTGTTGTAAACAAACTGTTTTCCTTTTTTACCAAAATAAATGCCTACCAATTTTCAAAATTACCTTTTAGGCCTCCTAGATGTGCGGAAGTCGGCTCGAAACCCATTTATATCAATTGATCGTCCTAAATATAGTAGAAAATGACCCCTAAACGCTCGACAATACCAAAATACGCGTTTTTAACTCGTAACCGGTTGAGAAATGGGCTGAAAATGGGTTGGACACAAACAAAAATTCACGTGGAATCGTACGTTTGAAGATTTCAGGATATTTTAGGTTTTTTTTTTTGGCCCGGGTGGCACGTTTTCGTTACGGAATTTTAACAATTTGAAACGTATCAAGGGAAGTTAGTCGAGGAAAAACATTGTTTCTGTCGATCCGAATACATGCATTATAATTTATAAGAATAATAAACTCAAAATGGACGTTTTCTGTAGTATATAGTAGTAAAGCTTCTTTAAGGTCCGACTGTACCGATTAGGGAGAATCGCCTATTATCGGAGTCTCACTTGGAGTTACAGTTTAGCCAGGTCTCCTCTTATAGAATTTTTTATTATTATTTTTTTTAAATAATACTTTTGAACAGCTATCCATATCTTATGGTTCCTAAATGGCCAAAAATTGCAAATAGCGAACAAATCTGGAATTTCATTTATTCTTTTGAACTCAACCGTACGTTTTTACAATCTCTAAGAACATTCCTGACATCTTGAATTTATTTTAGGCTCATGTCAAGTGCCGAATATAGTTTATTAAGTTACGTTGACCATCTTCAAGAAAATGATTGTATTTTCGCATCGAATTCTCGCTTCCAAACCACGCGTAGCCGATCAAAAGAACTTTGATTTCTTCTACAATTGACCTGTTTGTAACCAATTTCAATTCTCATTTTTTTTCAACGTAAGGGTTTGTATGAAAGGGTGATTTATCTCTTCAATTTTTATGTTGTTCACGTTCGGTCGTCGTACAACTCGTAAAATTCCACGTTAGGAAAGCAACAAAAGCGTATTTTTTTTTTTACGGTGCGGGTTCTATCGTACTCGTATTTACACTTACGATCTCTCGGTCTCGTCGGTATCAAATCAACACTTGCATCGCATCCTTTTACGGTTTTATCCTCTCAGGGCATCCCGTTTATCGGCAAACAAACGACCCGATGTCCGTCACGGTGAATAAACTCGACCGCTATCAGATTGACCTTGAAAAACACCGTTTTTAGATCCGAGTGAGCCAAAAGAAATGACGTTGACCCCCCCCCCCCCCCATTTCACACGAGTTTCTCGATCGGAAAGTAAAATCGTGCCGTAATCCGGAACATTACAAGGCCCTCCCCCATTGAGTTCGCCTTAATTGAATGGAAGGAGACTTCACAATCTCTTCTTCTCTTTCTATCTCGTTTTAACCGGATCTTCTCTCTCGCTCTCGCCTTCAACCTCGTCTGGATAGTTTATTTTCATTCCGTCTCACTTCACTTGACTTGCCCTCTTTGTCGGTCCCCTCTTCGTCGTTTCCCTTTCCTTTCACGTCCTTTCACTTCCTATTATGTAGGCCGGCGCCTAACCGTCTAGGGTTTCTTGTCCTTCATAATTAGAACCCTGAGGAGACCCTAAAAACCCCGCCCTCTCACCTCGTTCCATTTCTCCGTGTGACCTTCCTCTTTATCATTATCTTATCATCGTACGTTGATCTCAGTCAGGAATGTTTGGAGTAAACCTGCCGGTTTCTCTCTTTGGCTATCTCAATTTCGTACCTATTTCATAGAATCTGCTGTAACGACAAAATTTTTGCTCTATATTTTCAATAAATTTGTATTTCCTTGAACTGTTGATGAAATAGTAACTTGAAAAAAAATTTCGAAATTGTGGCCAGCCGTGGAAATTTGCACTGGTTATGCAGATGGGGGACTGAGAGAACCTCATCGGACCAGCTCGGGGTGCCGTGAGGCGACTCAGGGGCCCGACGTTGCCGCTTAGTGCTCTCCTTGCCCCGGCAACGCCGCACGGGCCTCCCCTCCCCCCTGTTGCCGGATCTCCTTTTTGCCTTCGGAGTTCTCGTCCCGGAGTACCCGACCCCACCGAGGTGGTTCCAAGGGAAAGCCCCTTCCCCCTCGCCCCTCACCGTCACCGCCCCCCTCCACCTTCCACCCTTCCGTCTTAACAATCTCACGATATTTGCCTCTTCTTCGCATTTTTCTTCTTGTCAAATTGACACTTTTACTATCCACGAACCCCTTTTATACCTTCTTTTCTCATCTCCTCCTTCTTCAGTTGTTTCCCTTCAATTATCAAAATCGCTGTATTGTTTACTGTGTTCCAATTATTCACGGGTTATCATCCAAACAAACACTAACGGAATTTAATACAACTCACTCTTATCAATAAATTTTTCTAAAAGAGAATTCCTTCCTCAAAACCACCGTAATAGCCTCATCAAAACCCCGACCTACATAAATAAATATTATACGTAATTCTTCTCGTTATTAATGGTTAATTAGGCCACCGCCAGTTTCATTATCCTTTTTATAAATCTAAACAACAAACCCTTCCATACAAAGCCCATTTATAGTATCCTTCTTGTCATCACCCACCTCCTCGATAACTGCATTCATCAATATCTGATATTTGACATAGTGCATCGATTACACAAACGAGTGATTTGTCTATGTATTTTACTCCGTTACTCGATTGGGATCATATAATACCCTTGTTGACGTGAGCTGTGATCACGCAATAGTCCTAAAATTGATAAAAGGGTCAAATTGTACTCGGGATTGACTCACCATGACGCTGTTTTGTTGCCTTCGCAGTGTATAAATGTATTCATACTTTATCGGATTATATTATTGATAATTTGAAAAGTTGAAAATACGTTTTTTTGCCAATAATTGAATTATCAAATTTATTCCTATAAAAAAGTACAATTTTATTTTTAAAAAAATTGAATCGAAAATTGAAAATTTGAATTAAAATTGTATTTTTATTGGAATTTTGGTTGTTTTTAACGCGTATTTTATGACGTAAAACGGACTTGCCGAAAACTCCCTTTCGAATTTCTTCACTAATTCGTAACTTATTCTTTTCGTTGCAGGATTTGACTGGACAAAACAGCAATG
This sequence comes from Cyrtorhinus lividipennis, assembly GCA_019603395.1. Lineage (NCBI taxonomy): Eukaryota > Metazoa > Arthropoda > Insecta > Hemiptera > Miridae > Cyrtorhinus > Cyrtorhinus lividipennis. The sequence continues at coordinate 17,334,249 of CM034005.1, read as the reverse complement.
ACAGCTCTTCCGGAGGGGGCCCAGCCCCCGGAACCCCCAATTCACAGGGCATGAGGCCCACACCTTCGCCGACAGGCTCCTCTGGATCTAGGTCTATGTCACCTGCAGTTGGTAAGAAATTCGCTCTACTAATTGAAGAAATATATTTTTCGACGCCATTTGGCATCTTCCAGGCTTCAAATGTTGTGCTATTTGTAAATGTATTCGACTTAAGCGTAATTATAAGCATTAAGTAATCAATTTCAAACCAAAGTACCTTCTATCTGATTTCAAAACACCATAACTACAAAAATGGTCGTATTATTTTTCTGAAATCGGATGTTTCATTAGTTGTCAAAAGATGAGATTATAATGTCCCTTTAATTAATGGAAAAAAATCCTACGACTCAGAAAGGGTTAACGAACTGACACTTTTAGATCATTTCACCCTTATTTCATTTGTCTCATTCGAATTATTATGGTTATCATAACCATTGTTTAAAAATGTAAAAATAAACGAAGTGCGCCCTCTTATGCCAAAGGGCATGTGATTATTACTTTTTATTTTCTAGGCGCATTTCAAATTAAAAAAAATGAATTTTTGAGATATTCGGCGATTTAGGTGTATGGGGTATCATTTTCGACTAAATTTAGGACGCTGAATTCAATGGGATGGGTCCCGAAACGATTGACGCCCACGGAAAGAGGTTTTGGATCAAAATGGGTCTCTATCTACCTACAGTAGAACTCCAATTATCCGAATTAATGGGGACCGGGACCCATTCGGATAATCGGTAAAAAAAAAAAAAAAAAAAAAAAAAAATTCATTAGTGAGAAAAAAAGCTAAAAAATTGCCATTAGAGAGAAAAAAGCTACGTTTTGATTATGCAGAGTCTGCTGAAAGCTTCTCACCAGCCAAATCTAACTCGCATACACCATGCCTGAATTTAAAGTTCCTTAGCCAGCCGTTACTAGCCTTAAAATATTAATAACCAAGCTTTTCTGCTAAGATTTTGGCTTTTTCACAGAGGATTGGACCTGAAATCGGATTTCCCATAGAATGTTGCTGCAAAAACCATTCAAACACGGCATCTTCCAAATTTCTGTTGGTTGCTGTCTTCATTGTTTTCCTGGAGGAACTTCCATTTTCATTTTCAAGCACCGAAACAAAGTTTAAAAGTGTTGACTCACTGTTTTTAGTGTCACAAATTGTTGCTTGTCTAACACCATAAATCTTAGACAACTTCTTACCCGTTACACCTTTATCGAGTTGCTCTATAATTTTCAGTTTGTCCGCTAACGATAGCTTCGCGGGGGGATCAATGATAGCGCACTTGGAATTTTTTTGGACAATTTTTTTTTTCTGAAAGTGATTCGGATAATTGGCGATTCGGATAGTCGGAGTTCGGATAATTGGAGTTCTACTGTATTTCGAAAATGGATTTTTGGGATCCATTTCTGGTATTTTTAGTGCTTCTCGTTTCTCTCGAATTTGAGAAGGTTTATCGGTGTTTTGAGCTTACTGTTTTTTAATGTAATTTCATGATAGTTTTTCCGTAATTAGTAATTTGAATTTTATTGTTCTTCCGCAGGTCAACAAAGCATAGCGATGCCCCCACGACCTTCGAGTGGACAGTCGGATAGCGGTAACGGCCCAACCAGCCAACACAGCAGAATGAGCCATTCCCCCATGACCAATCAGACCCCACCACTTCCTCTAGGTAATTTGACCATTTTCGACAACTTTTTTCCGTACTTATCATTTGCAGTAGAGTAACGAGTTGAGAAAACGTTATTATTCAAGGCTCACTATCAATTCGATTTTTTTCTTATTTTTTTCCAGGGCAAGGCGGTTATCCTGGCGGTGGGTCACCTCATTTGCACAATTATAAAATGGGTCCTCACCAAATGGCACCTCATCCAACCCCTCAGACGCAACAGATGCCCCCGTACTCGCCACAAGGTCCACCCCAGCATCAGTATCCAAGTGAGTACAAATTTAGTGAACATTTGTAATGTTGATGAAGACCTGAAATCAATTGCCAATAGGGGTTGAAAAACGCGGTCCATAGACTCGTGGAGAGCGAGATAAATGAACACAAATCATAAAAAGGGGAAAAAACGGGAGAAATCATGAGAAATCATCAAAAATGTAAAAACCTATGACCACCTAATGTCGATAACCAACCACATATTGACCATTTTTGGCCATGACAACAAAAAATCCCCCTAAAAATTCGTCATACTTGATCGAAAGAATGAGCGCTCATAGAGATACATTAGTCAACTCTGAAAGGATTTTTTCTCAAATTTTCATTAGAAACGAAAGAACATTTGACAATGTATTTTCAATATTTTAATTGATTTTTCCCCCCTAAATTTATTATATTCTACCTAGTTATCTCAAAATTCCGATCTTCTTCGGATTCCTTTTGGCCGGATTTGATTTTCCATTCCTTTGCCCATGACCATTGTTCGTGTTTTTGAATTATTATCATCATTATTTCTATTTTTTGAATGTTGAAAAATAATTCGATTTCCTCCTTTCAGCGAATTACCCTGGACGGGGTGGAATGGGCTATTCGGGCCCTGGTGGTTACCAAGGACCACCGGGGGGCATGCCCCCGGGAAATGGACCACCTCCCCAGTCGCAGTACCCTCCGAGAGTACCCATACCAAACCATGTACAGTACCCTCCATCCCCTTATCAGGTAAGTTATCAGTTTTATCATTATTTCAAGATGTTTTGATGACAAAATAAGGAAGTCAATGATGTTGAGAAAGTCAAAATTTAGGTAAAATTCGTATATTCCATCAGAGACGATTGAAAAATTGATAATAAAAATGAAAAACTTATCACAACTAGTAGAAAGTGGTAAGTTTTGGCGCTATTCTGAACAAAATGTTCCATCTCGCCCTCATTTCCGGGTGTTATGGGTCTCCTCTCTCTTCTTTTGATTTTGAGTTGCTCTTATTATTGATGAAAACGATCCAGTACGGCAGATAACCCAATCAGAAAGAGAATCACGGATCTAATTGAAGCTTATTTTGACTTGATTTAGTGAAGAAAAAAAAAACCGACTAAAAGATCTGTAGGACGTTTTTCAAATTCTCATTTCATTTTTCTATTTATTTTCGCTATTCACCACCAATTATGGAGGAAGTTGTTAATACGACTAGTCAAAATATTGAAAGACAGCTTTAATTTCACTTTATCATCATTATCATTATTCCTTTGTTTACATTGTTTATGAATAATGATTAGTGATGTTCCTAGCTTATTAGCTAGTTGATATAATAAATACCCTTACCGGACTCGTACCCCCCAGATCAGACTGTTTGAGTAACATCTTCTTCACGAAAAACCCGATTTTGAAATGAAAATAATAAAATTTGGACGGAAGATACCTCCTACAACTGTTCTAGTCAACATTTATGAGTTTCGGTTAGCAACCGTCTTGGATTTTTAACTCAATTTGATGTCCTGAACAAATACCATCAACCTCAAAACTAACTTATATTAGGCGTCAACGGAATTTCGAATCTGACCAGCCCGATTCTCTTGAAGAATCTTCCCTCCCGTTCTTAGGAAACCTTAAAGAAGGTTTCTTTGCATGGAATACAAGGGAAATTTGCTGACTGAATTGCAAAAATCCGTTCGACTAACCGTCCGAACCACAAATCAGCATACGAAACCTAAGGAAAGAGTTTCCTAGGTGAAAAAAGGCTCGCGAGAACGACTTCTATTCGTTTTTTATTACAAAATTTGCATTTCTTTTAAAACCACATTTTTGTACACGTTTCTCTGAAATTATTCAAGTTATTTTCGAATTTGTTCTTACCTCCGTTCGAGAATAAGAAGAGGAATAAAAGGGAACAAAGACATTGGAGAAACGTTGGCCAACTGAATGAGGGTTTATTAATGGTTAGGGTTTCAATTTTTATTCATTTCATCCATTTTTGGTTGGTTATTCCTCGAATTATCAACCTGTTTTCATGCAGAAAGTCGCGCGAAAATTTTTTACTGGGCGTTTCAATGGTGTCTAGATCAAAATAAGCAAAAATCTTGTCCGCCGTAGGCTTTTGGTAGTAGAAAAATGTCTAAAAATCGGAAATTTTGGTCAGGGACTCGTTTTTGGCTTTAGTTGGTCCGAGGACCAAATGGGTAAAAGTGGTCAAAATGTGTTTTTTTGAAAAATGAATTTTCGAGATTTTTGGCGATCTAGGCGTGAGGGCTATCATTTTCTACTGAATTGTGGACATTGAATCCAATGGGACGGGTCCCAGAACGGTTAGCGGAACGGAAGAGGGTATGGGTCAAAAAAGGGTGCCTATACATCTACTTACCTATTGCGAAAGTTGGTTCTCCAGATTTCTGCTACCTAGGCGTGTGGGGTATCATTTTCCACTAAATTTTGGACGCCGAATCGATTGGAATGAGGCTCAAGCTCCTGGTCCGATGAATAACCAACCCCTGTGACTGAATTTGCAGAGTTTTTATTCGACGTTTCGCCAAGTCCTCGCTTGGCATCAGCAGGACTGTTCAGAGCTCTAAAGGATGATTTTTATAGTATTCTTCTGTGGTCTTATAGGCTTTAGAGTCATCGTTGCTGTCGATGGTTCTTGATGGCGAAACGTCGAATTAAGAGGGTGAACTGAAGACAAGTCGATCATCTAATTTAGTATAAGTGCCGACTCGTTTTGAATTTTGATAAATTTGTCTCTAATTTTGGGATTTTTCATTTTGGATAAATTTGCAGCACAAAGTAGGTTACGGTACCAACATGCCTCCTAGTCCGGGGAGTTACAATTCGCACGGCTCCATGGGCCCGCCGGCCCCTCACCACCCCGGCATGCCGCCGCCGCCACCCCCTCACCACGACAGCCCGATGCCGCCGCCGCCCCCCGCCTCGACGCCGACTCAACACGACGTCCACGACCCCACCATCACGACCACTAACGCAGGTTTGCACATATTGATTCTAACCGGGGAACCCACTCCCATTCAATCAAGGGCCTACTCTATTATCGGTTGCAATAATAATGCAGAGGGCTGTACTCTAATTGAGAGCCAACAGCCGAACACCTCGACCTCACTGTTCAAACTGGACGGATTCATTAGTCCGTTGTAGTTACTCGTAACGTAGAAATGATTTCATTTCGAAACTGTTGGTAACTTTTATCCCCACTGTTGAGGGTTGTTTTCAAGCAGGCCGATCCCATTGTCCTCTCTTGACAGGCAAACTCCAAAACCTAATGAATCAAACCATGACACGCTATGGTCACTTCCAAAATATCCGCCTACCTAATGGGTCAAACGCGGCTTTCAACATTATAATTTTCATGAGACATAGTTTATATGACGTTCAAAGCTCATGGGAAATTGATTCTGGTAACGTTAGGCCATTCCAAAGCACACCTCACTAACCACTTTTGCCTTCCTATCTGTCACCTCAGGTGATTCAACCGAAACAATTTTAGTCACCGAGGCAGTCACCACTTGGTAGGATTTCGATTGATCGTGCATCTTCTGAGTTACAGGTAGTGGTAATATGAGCAACGTGACAAGTAGTGGTTCTCAGGGACCTCCTGGTGCCAGTAGCGTAGGAGTGACGTCCATCGTCACCACCGGGCCTGACGGGACGGCTTTGGACGAAGCATCGCAGCAGTCGACGTTATCGAACGCTTCAGCTGGTGAGTAGAATCACCTTATGAACCTACGTATGAGCTCTTCTAGCGTCTTCTTCCTATTTCTACTTCAACTTCTTCTTTTCCAGCGTCTGGAGACGACGGTGCCTGCACAGCCTGGAAAAAGCAGGAAAGACAGTGCCACAGGTGGTGGTGGTATGATGGGATACCACAGCCATCCAACGACACCTCAGAGCACTGTGCCTTCACCTGGCGTGGCCATGCTAGACGAATACCCTCCTGACAATAGCCCTACGTGGCCTCGCACCCCTGCTAGTCCGGTATGTACATGCTCTAGTTTCCTTCCCTTATCTCATTTTCTTAATTGTGTTATACGCCAGTTATTTATTCGATGTTCCCTCGCCCTGTGCCAATTATTGTTGTCTCCTGCTCCTCCATCATCATCATCTTGATGTCGTAGTACAAAACTTGCTGAAAAAAAATATATTAAAAAATTAAAACAGACTCATTATACCAAAAATTTCCCCCAAAATGCTAAAAATCTGAAAGCTGCATGAAATTCATATTCGCATTTGACCGTCTAAAGTGAAAATCAGCCGCCAAATCAGTGTATCTTTTACGTATTTGCCTACAAAAGAACTCTACTCCTCACTGTACCCCGTAGACGACGTTTTCTACAATTTATCAATATTCCAACACTTTTCTATTCCAACCAACCTCTTCCTCTTGTACTTTTCCCCCGTAGTTTTATTTATGTTATTCCGTTTGACGGTGCATTATTTGTTTATCTTATTTTTTCCAGGTGTTTAACAGTCATGTTCCCCAAGACCTGTACAGGCCTAAGGTTATAGTCACATTTATCATTATAACTAATTATCAATTTTTTCACTGCTTGCTTTTTTAATGTCTTGCAATCCACTAATCAAACTACTTTTTGCTTTGAAGTGTTAACCCGGTTGTGATGTCTTTGTTAGAACAATTCTAACTAATCCCACGTTGCTGCTTCCAATTTGTTTAAATTAATTTTATTTATTTATATGCCTTCTTCTACTGCGAACCAGCCATTCAAATAAATTTTGCTCGTATGCTGACGAATTACGACCTAAAAGTTTTAGAACTTCCCTTGTTGCTTCCAATAAAGAAAATTACGTTAGGGTTTCGCATGCTAATTTTCTTGTTAAAAGCGAACATAAAGTAAACGGTTTTCAGCTGGTTGTTTAGTCATTATGTGTGTGATAGCTTAATCGTTCGCAATCACAATTCATGGCCTGGCATGTTGCACACCTCACGAACAAAGCATGCACGCTTCCACGGGTCGTACAAAGCATGACAACTAACCTAACGAATTTATTATTATTTTTGTTATTATTAATTGGCAGCTGAAATGACTCGTGAACAGCCAGTGAATATGTGCGTCACAATTGGGGTATATACGCGTATATAGATGGGATTTGTAGTTTTTCAAAGCTCATTTTCAACGTCTTCAGAAATTTTGGCGCTGGAATGCTTGTCAGGCCTTTCAACTTTTGTGGCTGCCACCACTCAAAGCCACCATGTTATTTGAGCCTTAGTTTACTCGATGCTATTTACAATTTCTACCTGTCATTACGACTGTAGCTTGGTTGAACATCAGCCTTCGGGGAATCATATCAACGAATTTGATTGAAATCGACGTAAGAACTATCCTAAATTGACTGTAAAATCTGTTTTCCTCAATCGGAGATAGCGCCATATTTTGGACCGTCTACTAACTAGTTCTTTGGAACCCTTGGAGGTGCAACATCACCGCTATGTCGTGTGAACCCAGTTATTTCAACCCGAGAGTTGTTTAGTGGGTAAATACTAAGCAGAGGTAGCTGTGACTGGGTCCTCTATACCACACTCATTGCACGAATGTCCTTAATCCAAAAAATGGCGAGTGATTGCCCTACCAAAGGCGTCGAGGCATTTCCTTGCCAGCATACCTCATGGTTCAGGTTGAATACTTGAGTATACCCGTCACAAGAGAATGATACAGCTGCTGCAGCCAGAAGCCCACATAATGCAGGAAGAGGCTTGCTACATGATTTATTGCCCGTGAGAGCGCAAAATTCCCTCTCCTAGACGTGCTGTAGCTAACAAATATTGCCAGTAGCTTTTCTACATAGGGGAGGAAGTGAAAGTTAGGGGCATTTGGCAGACAAATAATAGTTCCACTCTAACAAAATGTCGACAATTCTGTTCGGTGCATGCCAAAAACATCTTATTTACCTGTTCCACCTTCTCATGTATCCTTCGTTCTCCTGTTTCAGAAGCAGCATGACAGTTTGAGTAAATTGTACGAAATGGACGAGTCTCACGACCGAAGAATTTGGCTCGACAAATTATTACATTTCATGGACGAGAGAGGTTCACCGATCACAGTATGCCCAACCATTTCGAAGAACCCTCTTGACCTTTATAGGCTGTACCATTATGTCAAAGAGAGGGGTGGCTTCATGGAGGTATGCAAGGTGCAGTTGTAGTTCCATCATGGTACACCCGGTTAACTTTTTCCTAGTTAATATTTTTGATTACCTTTTCTTCGTAATTGACTCCTCTTTTAGAATTTTCATTAAAAACATTTGGTGGCTCTAAACTTTTCTCAAAATTATAATATTTTTTGTTTTTTACATTGAGAAAAAAAAATAATAAAATTTAAATTTTCTTAGTAAAACTTGAAATTTTTGATCACGCAACGCTCCAAAGTGGTCTTTAGACCGCAATTTGCTTCAGCAACTCTTCTAACCTCTGGTGTCGGCTTCGCTTAACCAAAATTGGTATTAATTTTTTTCAACCTTCGTTAATTTTAATTGATCATTTCCAAATCAACAGCCACCAAATGATCATTATTGCATGACCGCCTTTTCTTCAAAAGGCTAATTTTTCGTGATTTTTGTTGTTCCTTTTCAACTGGCCTGGTTTCTTTTTTCGAGTGATTCTTTCAATTTTCGTTTCATCATTCTCCTCTTTCTGTGACCAGCTTTCTCGCAATAATTTTGATTTTATTCTCTTTTGACTTGCAAATTCGAAAATTGGTGGTTGAATTACCTTTGCTTTTTGCGTCCTTTCCCTCGAGTTTGACCCCTATCCTTCCTTTGTCCGGGCCCGAGTGAACTACAAATTGACTGCACATTATTATTATTTTTTCTAGAGTTAATTATACTTAAGATACCTAACATTAATTGCCTCGATTGCTTTTACGATTCGATGTGCACGCGAAAGGTAAATCTCTAGAAATGATATCATTTCGTGTAGTTTAGCTGGTTTGCCGTCTCCATTATAATTTTTTTACAACATTATATTATTTTAAAATAACATTTTCTCTCAGATTATCATTAGTTTTATGGAGTCGTTTTTACAAAATATTCTCCCTTGAAAACTATAATTAAACACCTCATTGCTTTCATACATTGTGCATATCATAAACTGTTTCTACATGGGACAAGTTTATATTATCAAGTTAGATTTCACCAGAAGATTTGATTGTAGTATTTTCGTTGATGCACATCGAATCTTGAGTTGTTGAAGGCGAACGGACGATTCGGTGGAAGATTGTTGGAATTCAAAGCGAATAGATTTGTCTCCAGGTAGTTCCTAAGCGCTGAACGAAAGTAGAATTCTGCCTTAGAGGATAAAAATGTAAATACAGCGCGTTAAATGGTGTTTTTTTTTTCTTTTTTTTTCCCATGATGAAGCCTTTGACAAAAGGAGAATAAACACTGAAATACTCGGAATATTTATTAATTATTTTTTTTGAAATTCGAAATGCAAAAAAGGGGGGTTGTCTCTCTTGTAATGAAATGCAAAGGTAATAAATAATATATTCAATTTTAAGCCCGCGGATCAAATGAAAACTCCAAGCTAAATTTTTTTTCCCTCCAAAAACTTAACTTTCAGTTAATTTTTATGTAGTCTGCAGCTCTCATTCAGATGTAATTCTCAACCTAGCATCTTCTAATGATCGTAATAACAACTTTTACCGAATCGATCCGTCACTTTTGAGTCCATTTTGATTACTTTAAAATGATTTTCTGATAATGGCAAACGGTCCAAGTTTATTTTAATTCAAAGAACAATTTGGGTTGTTCGGAGCCACTACAATTGGTGTTGTAGTTCCTCCAAACAATTTACGAGACCGTTTGTCCATTGGTTCGAAGAAATTTACCATTATACGCTAGCCAAGACAGGAAGCTAGCTTCTCAGTCGCCAATCCTTTGCTCCTGCAAAAGAACGTCCCTTGTAGTTGTTGAATTAGTAATTTCATTTTTGTTGTGTGATGTCGTTATATTACTTTTCTTGAGTTTTGTCTTGATATTGTTTTCTCTGGTAAGCGCTTGTTGCAGAAGCCTTCTGGCCCGTAGAAAGTCCACAAGGGTCGTGAAGGCTTCTGTATTTTGTTTGTGCATTGTCGTAGTGCATCTGTTAAGTTAGCTTCTCCTTAGCGTGTTTGCTTATTCCCTTTTTAGCTGCCTGCCGTGTTGTGCCTTCCTTCTACGCTCAATACCATGGATGAATTACTATCTTCGTTTGCTTCTTTTCTTTTGTAGGTGACCAAAAATAAAATTTGGAAAGACATCGCCGGCTTGTTAGGCATCGGAGCATCGTCTAGCGCCGCGTACACACTTAGGAAACATTATACCAAAAATTTACTCCCGTTCGAATGTCATTTCGATCGCGGAGGTATCGACCCACAACCTATAATTAACCAAGTAGAAGCCACGTCGAAAAAGAAAGGCGCCAAAGCAGCTCCGGTTCCATCACCTGGTAAGTAGAATTTTTTCTCTCAAATTTCAAAACTTTTGGAGAATGTGCTGAAAATTGAGTGAAATTGAACGTTAACTAAAATAAGTTTTTCCTTGAGAGGCTCCGTAAGGACTGGGGTAAGGCCAAAGAGTCCCAAAAAAGTAATTTTACTGCGAATTTCCCGGTACTTAATCAAAGGTGACAACTAGAATCTGATTATTGGTTCATCAAATGCTGCAAATCCTTCAACAATGATTAGTTATTCCTGGGAGCAGGAGTATGGGGAAAACTGTGATTGTGGAATGTCCTGGACTCATTCTCATCGATTCAGCGTCCAACACGCATAAGTATCCCAAATTTCTCGTATAACCACTTGAAATGGGTGGTAATTTGACCCTTATCCACCTCCAGTGGGCACCAATCGGTCTGGAACGCATCTCAATGGAATTACCATACAAAATTTAGTGAAAAATGATATCCCAAACACCCAGATTTCCAAAAATCTCGAAAATCCATTTTCAAAAAACTTTTTTTTTTTGTTTTGCTCATACCCTTTCTAAATGTGGTCTAATTGGGCTGAAAAGTCGAGGACCATGTAAAGTCGGAAAGAGGACAGATTTTTTGAAAATTTTTCGACCACCCATACTGACGTAGGGTTCAAGTATGTACTTGTAATAGTAATTCGAACGCAGTGCTTCGTTTTTCTTTCAAAATCAAGTCGTATGATCCACCTCCGGTTAAACTCTGGATCAGCTGATCGCACTTGCAACACCTGATTTGAAGTTGACTCCTGATTGTGAGACCATTTTATTACAGCTTCTTCCTATAATCTCGTGTTCCTCAAAAGTGTGCATTCGTAATAACATTTGTTTCTTGAATCTGACGAAATAAATAATTTACTTGGGGTTTGTCTACCTACGTTTTTGATATGAAATTCATAAATCCGTGTAGATTTGTACTCCGTTAATACGTGGAAAAATATAATTTACCTGATAATAATTTATTTCTTATTTTTGCTACAATTGGTCTTTTTCTCGTTTCTTCAGGCTCATCGAATTCTCAAGACTCATTCCAAGGGCCCGGCGGAGGAATGGACGGCTACGGTGGCTACGGATATTCGCAAGATTACAATAACCAACAGCGACCTCCTTCGCAAACCAATCAAGGTAAATTCACCTGATGCTTTACACCTCGTACATCGTATTCATTTATTTATTTGTTTTTTATTTTTTCGTCACCTCTGATAAGTTGTCGGCTCACTCCTTACCACTTTATCCCTTACTTGTCAACCCCCTCCTCCTTTGCAACTTCAAACATGAGTCAAAAGTTTCACATGTGGGCCGACCGGATTTGAATTTTGGGATATTCCCTGTTCTACGCTTGATTGTAAATATGAAAATACTTCACTTCTCCACAATTTATTGGAAAAATTATATTTATTGAGGGGTTTAAACAAAAATGTATCTCATCTGTCAAATTATAGGATTCACGCATCGATTTAAGAGGAAAAACATGAACAATTGACCCCATTTTTCCAAAAACTGGATGATTTAAATATAACGTGAATTTTTCTTAGTAAATGTGGAGACCTTGAGGCTATAACTAGTGGATTTGGAGGTTAACTGAGTCTTAATTTACACCCGAAACATCTTCAGCCAACGCCAGTCACTGATCAATAAGGTGTACCCAAGGGTCTGAAATTTGTCAATCTTTGTTGTCCATAACTACTATGAAAGGGGAAATAGAAGCTCCATGGATCAAAATAGCTGCCACCCACTGAACAGTGGTGTGACAACGCGTGAAAAAGTGAAATGACTGCTACATTTGGGACAAAAACGCGAAGAACTACAACAGCAATCCTTGCAGGGTGCTGTGCTCTAGCGGATAACTATAGACAACTGTATGCTTCGTCCCTATGGTAAACATAACTTCGTAAACTAGAAGCAACAAATATAGGATAGTGGTAACCCAGAAGTCAGGGTGGACCTAATTGAGTTGTCCCAACAGAAGGGGAAGAGAATCGCTGAACGCTGACGTCGCAGAATTTCCCTCGATTTTTTAAAAATATTAATCTTGAGCAAGAGTGATGTACTTTCGTACTCTCCAAAGCACCTTTTTTCACATGCAATTTTTTTTTTTTTTTTTTTTTTTTTGAAACAGTGGGTACACATCACTGCCCAGTCCGCCTCTTTTCACTCAGTAGGCTAAAAATAAAATTTTGTGATTTATGAGTTAGGCAATTGAGTTGAATAATTGCCAGTTATGGGGTGGATTCCCTGTATGACCTCATCCCTATCCTCCTACCCTGACAAATTGAGTTGTTTTGACTTTTTTTTTTTTGTGTCTACCATTTTAGTTACTTCCTTCTTTTAAACTGAATTTCACTGCTATTTGTTTGAGATTGAATTTTTATTCGATGTCCTGAGTCAGGTGTTGATGAATAGGATGCTTGTTGAAAGAAAGCTATCGTACACCCCGTTCTTATGTCTAATGGGCTTTGATGTTCTTCCCAACATATGTGCGCTAATTTGGGTCAGGAAAATAATTAACCCATTTTTCATAAACACTCGAAGTTCTCGTTTAGGTGACTCAACCCCCTCCTTGTTGACCTCAGTATCATAATTTTTTTAACCAATTATTTGCCTTTGTGTGTGCAACTGTGACCGTTTTCCTTCTTTTTTTCCTTTAATATTTGGATTGAGTTGGGAAACAATTGACAGTTAGTGTTGGTTGGGTTAGGTGTAGGAGTACCGAGTCATGAGGCCCATAACATTAACGTTTCGAACCCGTTTGATGACCATCCTGCATCGCCAAGGGGCCCTCGACCAGGTAAAATACCAAGCATGTTCTCAAACTACCTCAAAATCTTCTGAAGTGTTTACGGAAAATGGAGAATCTCCCACTCATTACCCCCTTCATAACGATCCTGTCCTATCCACCTACCATTATTTTTCCGTCTTATTTTCCTCGTTTATATTCGTTTTATTGTTTTCTCGTTTCGTTTCTATTTAATTTAATTTCCAATTTTTCCTTAGTTACAAGGTGTGGTTGTGAAGTAGATTTGAAGGCTAATACTACGATGGTGTCATGACTATTTTTTTCTCTTTTATCTCTTTTGGTTCGCTACCAGAGTAGTTTTTAGTGGCATTTGCGTATGAAGATACGGTGTTAGATTGTAGAGGAAAGTGTGGAGCTGTGGTCTCGCTTCTTGCAGTCTTCAGACATCCACAATTTTAAGCTGATTTTCAGTAGGTGTTGATAGATAAAGAAGTAGCTCCGCTTGGCTCTCTCGTTTACTTCATCTTCTTTTGATTATGCCCAGCATTTTCCACGTGGAATCTTCAATCTTCAACTCCAATCACAGAAAATGTAATAAGGGCACTAGGGAAATAATACCTTGGTCCTTGCATTCATATGATAGGCTACAATGATTTGTTTAGAGGGTTTTTGGTGCAACATCTTGAAGCCAAATGTATGTAAATCAGTAGATGTGTGTATTTTGTATCAGATTTATTGTGATATAATTGGGAACATTGAGTGAAGCCTAGCAGCAACACTGGGAGACCTTAAATGGTAACACTGTGTGAGGTTATGTTGGCAATACTGAGTTAGTTGCTAAGCAAGGAGACAGTTGCAGTTGTTGCAGCAGCGATTATAGCAGCATCTCCATTGTTTCCTGTTTGGTTACTTTGGTTGGTTTAGCCCTAATTCCGCCAGGAGCGCTTTGAAGATTTGGATGAACTAAGCAGGGCCCTCATATAGCTCTCGTTTTCGACAAATTCTATTTTCTTGACGAGTTGATTGTCGAAACAGACCACTAATACCCCTACTATGCGAATTTGAGTAGCTACATTTTCAGACCAGTCAGGCCATCATTCAGGCTAGATTATAAAATATCAAAAAGTCCGTTTCAAAATTTCTACCACACCTTGTTTGACCTTTTTAGCATGTGTGTCTTTAATTCAGCGCTCAGAAAAAAAGTGTTTAATAAATGTTAGAACTTATCATTATTTTTTCCCCATCGATTGCACTGTTTATTGACTTTATAATGTGTGTGTTCGGTCAGTTTTTCAACTTTTCTTTTCAACACGTTTCACTTGAGTGTTGTGCTTACGTAGAAATTTTAGAGCATTGATTTACTTGAACGGACTCTTCGTTCCTTAAAGTTTCTTATTTTTAATTTTTATTTTTTTCAAGTCGTTGATATGTTTTTTGGTTGGGCCCAAGTTTCTTGGTCGTCCGTTTCTCGATATCTGACTGTTCATAATGTGTAATTATTGGTCTCGACGCTTAAAGAAAGAACTCACTGAAAGACTCCAGAAGAATTTAGGAAATTAATCGTTAATGGTCCCAAAATTTCAAATGGGATTAAGTGTGTCCTTTCCCGATTCAGAGTTCTTTTTCAGTCATTTTTGTTTCGTCTGATTTATCCTGGGTTTTGTTGGCTTATTTTTGCAATTGTACTCACATATTTGAGCTTCGTTTTTCTTATTTTGTTTCAGAGTTTTGTTATAATATTGTTTCCCTCTCCTTTCTAACCTTATCATTGACGTAGGTCCTCGTCACTCGTACTTGGGTTGTTCGATAGACAAATTAGGGCAATAAAATGTCCGTGATCTTAAGCAGATTATTCCAAATTGTGGGAAATAGTCGGAAAAAGCATTGAAAGACCCACCTAATCTCAGTGTAACGATACAGAAAAAGCTGTTAGTTATTATGGTTGTAGAGGAGATTGTTATTGTTTTCTGGAAGGCCTCTAAACGGAAACTGGAGTATTCGTAATCATAAAACATAAAATTTATAATTCTGAATACATGAATACTACTAATTCAAATCAATCTGTCCTACTAAATTATTAGTTCAATCACTATGTTGTAATTCTTGCAAAAAGTTCGTTTTTGTAAAAGTTATCGGGAGGGGGGGAGTGTTACAAAATAAAGGTTGCAGGATTGGGAAAAGTTGAGGTGATCTATTTGTAGTAAAATTACTGATGTCACAATAAAATTGAATTTTTGTCATATTTATTTTGTGAATATGAATACGCCCATTTTTACCCTAAACACGCTCTTCACTTTGATTTTGTTTCAAATTTTGGCTCTCATTTGTCAGCTGTTGTGTATTTTCACTGAAATTAGAACACATTCCCTCGTAGACGCTATTTGAATCGGTGTTTGATGTTATTATTCACTTCTCAATCGGAGAAATTCGTTGTAAATGTTCGATTTTACTTTCCCCGTCTCGTCTTTCTATCCGACGACAATACTTCATGAGTGTTCCTTCTTTGCAGGCATGCCTCCCAGTGGTAGCTATCAAGGGCAGCCAGGTGGCAATTATGGGCAGCCGTACGGAGATCAGTATGGACAGCAGTATAGCGGGCAGTACCCTCCTAATCGGCCAATGTACCCACCTTACGGGGCACCGGAAGCTGACAGGTTAGATCGAGCCTCTGATGATTATGTTTTTGAATTTGATCATTCATTTTAAAAAAATATTTTTCAATTTAACGGGATTTGTTTTCTTTTGCAGTCGAGTTTTTAATCAAGCGAGTAGCACTGGTAGTAACAATAGTGGAGCACCCTGTCCGCCCAATGTTGGTACGGGAAGTTCTTCCGGACCAGTGCCGCCGAACGCTCCCCAGGACTACAACAGGTACAGCATGGGACCTGGGAGTACAAGTGGTCCCGGCGTGGTAGGACCTCCAGGACCGAGTTCGGCGCCTTCTGCCGGCTATTCCGGCCCAGGCCCAAGAGGTTACCCACCACAAGTCCCACCACCAGGAAGTCCTAGTCCCAGTGGGACGCCTCCGAGCCAACAGCCGCCACAGGGTCCTCCTGGATCGAACCCGCCCAGTGCGCCGCCACAGCAGTCGCCATATCAAACTTCCGGACCACCTCAACAGCCTGAGTATTACGGTCGACAAGACGGTTACCCTGGCGGCTCGGGCGCTGGTTATCCTCCAGGTCCTCCAGGCGCTCCTAACAAAAACATGCCACCACCGTCGACACAACCCAGAAGGCATCCTGACTTCGTCAAAGACAGCCCTCAAGCTCCCTATCCAGGTTTCAACCAGCCCAGGCCATCCAACATGTATCCTGGTTAGTTGCCTGAAACCCCTATCATGCCTGTATTGCTCTTACTGTCCCATCCCCGAATGCTCACTAACCCGCAAATTTTCCTTCCAGGAGGTTGGCCATCTGGCAACAACAACAGCGCCTACAGAGGGCAATTTCCTGGTCCTGCGAGTCCTGGCCCCCAACAGTGGGTTCAAGGTCCTGCTAGGCCTGGTGCGCCGCCCAACCACCAACCACCGGCCAGCGGGCAATGGGGTCCCCAACCTCCCTATCCTCCTAACCAGGTTTGTCTAGCTAGTCGGTCTTACTGTATCTTTCATTAGCTAGTGATCGGTCGTTCAGTAATGCAATAAAAAATAATGATAAGAATGACGAATTCTTCCTTTATCGTCCTACGCTCACAAAACACGTTTTCCTTGGTCAAAATTCAGTGGAAAATGATACCATGTGCCTATAGTGTAGGAAGACTTTTTTTTATAAAGACATTTTTTCTGAATATGTAGTGCGAAGAATTTTAGAAAAACTAATAATATCGACCCTAAGTGAGATTCGATATTCAACAGCCCCTGGTTTGAGGATTTTCAAATTATGAAGAAAACCCGAAATCCAGATATTGAATACGCCCCACTCTCTCCCTCTTTATCTTGCTAAATTGTTCAGAAAATCCGACGATTAAAAGTTAAATGATCAACTTTCGGATTCACAAATTTGTGATATCTGTACAACACACATTTACCAGCACTCTCTAAGTTTATTATTTTTTCTCACGTAGATTTGAGTTAAGATCTGGAACGAGTGCAATAACAATGAGAAGACTGTTTACTCCTTCAGCAATTCAATGCTGTTGAGAGTTTATTCCACTTCTGACATCGTGCAATACTGCAATTACCCATGAGTTATCGTCATCCCACTGTTTACTGTCGCTTCCCCGTGGCGCTTTTTTGTATCAGTTTATAATAAATTAATTTTTACTTTTGTTACTTTAGCCTCAGCCAGGTTGGGGCTCACCAGGAGTGGGACAGAATCCCCCGCTGCGGCCTCCAATCGGAGGTCCACGCCCACCTTTCAGGCCTGACGTCAAACAACCGTATCCTCCTCATGGGCCTATGGCTCCTCATCCTGGTCTCAAGGTGGGTTTTACTTGTTCATTAGAGGTAATTCTGTTTCTGTCTGAAACCAAAGTCTAACATTAATAATATGTTGTGCTTCTTCAGGGTCCTGGTATGACGTCTTACGGTCAGTCGGGTAGTAGCAGTCAGGTGAAGAGAGAGCTCGTTTTCCCTGTTGACAGCGTCGAGGCGACCACTCCAGTTTTGTACAAGAGACGGCGACTGAATAAGACCGACGTGGCACCGATTGACGCGTGGAGGATAATGATGGCGCTGAAGTCCGGGCTACTGGCTGAAACTTGTTGGGCTCTGGACGTGTTGAACATTCTCCTTTTCGACGACACCACCATCGCCTACTTCGGCCTCCTTCACCTTCCAGGTCTTATGGACATGTTGTTGGAGCACATGAAAAAAGCCTTGTCCGACATGTTGGAGCCGTCCCCGAGTGTGTCACCGTTCGCCGAAGATGTTCCTGAAGTGACGCCAGTTGATCTGGGCGCGGTAGGGGATGTTCCTGATCCTAGCGACCGAGTCACGCTCACCAAATGTGGGGACTTCACGATGAAGACTCGGAAAGGGTATTCGGTATCCGTGGGGCCTGATAGTGGAGAGGACATTTTTGTTGTGAGTGGTAAGCGGACTTGGGATTCTGAAGATCCTGTTGAAGACGCCGCTGAACAAGACTCGTCGAAGTACCTCGTCAGTTGTTTTAGAGCGGAATTCGGTACTATTCCGTTCGTTAGGAAATTAGAAGCCTCGTCTAAAAAGAAAACCGCTGAGGTGAAAGAAGAGACTGAACCTTCCTCGTCCGGGCCTGCCCCAATTGAACTACTTCCGGAGAAAAAAGACGAAAGGAAGACGACTGAACGTCCCAGTCGAAAAAAGTCCAAAACTCTAAGCGACGTGATATCCCGAATCAAAAAAGAGCCGGTCGAAGACAGCCAACCTGAGCCCGAAGAACGGTCGCCCGAGCCAACACCTGTCGCGTCGTCGCCACCTCCCTCTGCCACGCCGGCGTTGTCGCCATTTTCCGGCGTCAAAGAAGAACCGCCCGTCACCGTCAAATCGGAACCCGAAGAGACAACGAACGAAGACAGTGTGAACAGTGAAGAACGGGAAAGGGAGCGGGAGTGTAAAATAGGAGTGTTTAATATCAGGGACCCTGCTGGAACGTTGAAACGACGGAGAATAGAAGACTACGAAGACGAGTGTTACACTAGGGATGAAGCCAGCCTCTACCTCGTGTCCGAGACTCAGGATTATGTGGCTAGGCGGTGTATATGCTTGTCGACTATATTGAGGAATTTGACATTCGTTCCAGGGAATGAGTTGGAATTCGCGAAGAACGGTGTATTTTTAGGCTTAGTGGGTAAACTTTTGCTGCTCCACCACGAGCATCCTCCGAGGATCCCGAAGCAGAGGAAGTACGACCGGGAAGAGGAACCGGATTTCGCCGATTGCTGTTCGAGTCTTCAAGGGGATGGTGAATGGTGGTGGGAGTTTTTGCACCATCTGAGAGAGAACGCCCTGGTCAGCATTGCCAACATTGCCGGCCACGTCGACCTGGGCCTGTACCCTGAAGACATTTCCCGCCCCATCCTTGACGGCCTCCTTCATTGGGCGGTGTGTCCGGCTGCCCAAGGACAGGACCCGTTTCCCACGGTGTCACCCTCGAGCTCTCTGTCACCTCAAAGGCTAGCTTTGGAGGCCCTGTGCAAACTCTGTGTTACCGATTCGAACGTCGACTTAGTCATCGCTACTCCACCATACTGCAGATTGGAAAGGCTCGCAGCCGTTCTTACGAGGTTACTCTGCAGAAGTGAAGAACAGGTAAGTGAGAGGAACGAAAGATGTTATTATTGAGGATTACAATGTGTGCCTGGTAGAACATAACCAAAACCAAATTTGTTGTCATGCCTGTGGGCCAGGAGCTATTGATGAGCAGGGACCTAGTAGAACTAAATATGGCCGCTCTTTTGCACCCCTCCTGCTGGCTATTGAATCGTAATCCCTTCTGGACAAAACTGAGCAGAGAAGCGGGGGATGGGTGCCAATTGTGGCGCTCTTCTCCATGCAGGCATTCGAGATTCATACCAGGTGAAACGGGGGCGGTATCTTTTGAACCCCCCCACCACATGTAGATGTCCTATTTTCTAACCTCATTGGTATAATGCTTCGAGAGATTGGTGAGCCAGCACGCTCGATAGGCAATTGCACTTTGAAATTAGAACATTTTATTGGATACGAATTCAGATAAAGCGAGAATTCACTATTGTGTTGACGAATTTCACCGAATTTACATTTGTTCTACCTTTTTCCAAAGTTAGGTAACATAATATTCCACATAAACACATTTTCTAAACTATTTTCATCCCAATTTCTGTATTTTAATAATTGATTGTGAGGCGTACTTGTGGTAGCTTGGAAGCTGTTTGACAATTCCTGGTTGTGTTGAGGTCGTGATTGGGACTACATTATGTTTATGGCCTTGCCCTCGAATAGTTTTCCACAATACATCCATTGTCCACGCTTTGCAGGTGCTGAGGGAGTTTGCCGTCAACCTCCTGTATTACCTAGGTGCTGCCGACAGCGGCATGGCGCGAACGATAGCCATGCAAAGCCCCTGCGTCTCTCAACTGGTCGGTTTCATCGAACAGGCCGAGCAGAGCGCCCTGGGCGTTGCCAACCAGCACGGCCTCAGCGCCCTTCGCGACAACCCTGACTGCATGGGCACGAGCCTGGACATGTTGCGCCGGGCCGCCAGAACTCTTCTCCATCTGTCCGGCCATCCGGACAACTGGCCGCTCTTCCTTCAACAGGAGCAACGGCTCCTCACCCTCGTGATGTCTCAAATCCTCGATCAGCAAGTGGCTTCCATCATCGCGATGGTCCTATTTCAAGTTTCGAGAGCTTCTTCTTCTGTTACGTAGTCCTTTGTACAGTACCGTTTTTTCTGTGTGTTAGTTGTACAGAGTAAGCCCGCGATATCACACCGTCAAAGTGTAAAATTAGAACTGATCGACTGGCCAGAGTGTGATATTAATGAAAGTGAAATTATACGATTACTAATTACGAGATACTTAATAGATATGACACTTGTGATTTTAGGTCTTGTGGATATATACAGTATATATACAGTTTTAATTAGGTAATATTTGAATACTTGGAAAAAAATAATGTTATATATTATATATAAATATATAAAGACAATATGTTTAATTCCATCGACGACGTGGTATGTACCGACTATGGTGGTTTCGGCCCTTTGGTCCGCCTGTGGTACTGTGTATTTATTTAGCTGCTACATATATTACGTACGCCACGTTTCAAAAAACAAAAAAAAATTGTATGGACTAGTGTCACTAAATGATGAAGTATAAAATGAGAAGAAAAAAAACAAAAACGACGATTCAAACGTTATCTTACTTTATTCGTTTTTAGAGATTGGATGAATTTTTTTTTTATTGGTTCCATATATTTTTTTTCAATATTTATTATCTGTATGAAAATTCAGAATTCCTTTTTTCTTCTGAAGTATGGGGTGGTTTTTCTGTTTCTTTCAATGACCATACATAGTGCGTTAAATTCAATTGGTATTGTGCAAATGCTTTATATATATATATATAAATGTCTGAATTTAATAATGAATATATAACTGTAAATAAGAAGATTTATGAATATCCACGATGTGTTATAATGACTTATTTTTTAAACTAAAACTGAACTAGTTGTAGAAATCTTTATAATAAAAAAATTGATTTTTAAAGTTGTCTCGGGGTTTATGCAGTTAGAAGTTCGCCATTTTTTTTCTTTTTACGATTTTTGTTCCGATTTTTCTTTGTTAGGGTTTTGTGAGACACAAAAAAATTGAGTAATCTGATGTCGCATAAAAAGCTTGACGAGTATAGGAAACAATTGGTGGCCAACTATGGTAGAAATAAATTTAAAAAAAAGGAAACGTTTTGTCTATTTGTTGACTGTGGATTCCAAATGTATAGCTGTTTTCAAAAAAGGAAAAAAAAAATATTGTAGGTACTACTCTTCGAGAATATTTTGAGGAAAAGTTTTTCTTACGTTATCTCTCCAGAACTAGTTCACCGCTGATTTTCATTAATCTCGACCTCATACATCAGCGAGGTTTAACAATATCATAAAGAAAAATTGTAAATATTATTCATTATAAATCCTAGGTATTTAAAAAGAGAATACACATTTACAATTTAGTGCCTGATGATGGATTTGTACACCTGATTTGTTATCACAGTGAAAAAAAATGTATACATTAATATGTCGCATCATAATGTTTGTACATCTCTCAAAGAGAACTAGGCAGGATAGAAAAATTCAATAGATATTGCCCGTGAAAAAAAGTCGAGACAATTTCATTTTGAAACCTTTTTTAATAAATTTTATTTACATTTTTTTTCTAAACGACTGTACATAGTATCGCATTTTTAAAATCGTTTCTTCTCTCCGTTTTACGTCGAAGTTTGTATTCGCAAACCATGCATATCTTTAATTTCTTCCTTTAAAGCCTGAAATTGAATGAGTTCGTTATTAATAAAATGAATTCGAATTAAATCTCGTTTTTGATATTGATTGAAGGGCGATAATAATGGAGATGTACTTATTATAGGGAAAAGAAGTGAAAATTCATGAAGACTCACGTCAGTGACAAGACGGTGTTGCTTCACTATGGTCAGACCTTTGAATTGAGGTGCTGCCACGTAGATTTCGTACATCGCTCCGCAACCGCCTGAAAAGAAATGGGCTAGAGAAGAAATTCTTAAATTGACTCGAGAAAAACATAGTGATTTGAGTCGAAGAATGATCTGTTGTACTTCAACGAGCAAGGTACACTGTGGGGATAACCGTATCACGACATTATTCTAATTAATTCAATTGTGACAGGGTCAAGAATGAAGATTTTGAGCTCATCTCGAATTTGAGAGGATTAGATTCCATTCTGTTGAGCCAAAACGAATGAAACTGCTAATTTAATGACTAGGAGATCAGCTCTACCCGTCAAGACTTATGAATTTGGTGAGTCGACGCAAAACTGTTGAAATGAAGTATATAATAATACTCATATATCAACTTCGCATTTACAAACAAATTGTATACGGAAATTATTTCTCGTTAGTCCTCCTCGTTGGACGTCCAAGCAACTGCATACTTAGGCATAAATGCGATAAGCCTTGCTTGCGTGAATATCTCAAATCTTGTAGACTTATCAAATTTCTGTGATATTTTACTTGAATGTGCTGCTGCTGTAACTTCCGAATGCGTTGAATGTTGGTTTTTAGGTAAATAAAGTAAGAAAGCTTGGTAACCTGATACGTCAACCACTTCGACGGATTTAGCTTGAGGAAACGTCTCGTTGAGAATGGCTTTCATTTTCTCTTCAGGTGTGGTCTTTTTACTGAATAATCGCCAATGAACCTAGCAAAAAAGAAGAACGTAAGATTCACGAAGACGTATAATGGAGTTTTCTAAAATACTTGGTATAGTACAGGCCAAAAAATCAACTTGTGCAGCCCATAGCATGGTAAATATCTATTAGAAGAGTACGAAAAAAAGTCAGCACCCCTAGGTAAGGAGCGTCAATTGATGAATCATCAATTTTATTTGATAAAAACGGATCCTATCAGTTATTGACCTAATAATCTGACTCTCGTAGCTCAGATATAAGTTCAGCCAATCACGAATGATTGAAGGGAATCATTCGAATTCATTGAAGAGAAATCTTCGGTCATGTAGCAAAGGGAAGGTACGCCATATAGGCCTTCTACAGACGCTTCTGAGGACAACACTAATTTGAGGGGTGTGGGGGTGACTTGTCGGGTTATTTTTTTTTTAATTTGCTCTCTTTCATCGTTGAATAAAGGGAAGGGGTGGACTCATAGGAATCGGGTAAGGAAGTGATCCAACCCAGTTGAAGAAGAGAAAAATGGATTTGTGATCATTTGGGACAAGGAGAAAAGGGAAATAATGATGGTACTCTCTTGGACACAAGACAGCCATGATACTCGATTTTCGGTGGTTGTTGAACAGTTATGTATCAAATAACACAACGAGCCTCATGAAACCTTGACGAGTAAAACCAGATTTTCGATCTGACAAATTGAAAATTAATTGCCCCAAAACTGATTCGTTTACTGACGTAGTAAGATAAATAACTCGTTAGAAAAAGGGCCATTTTCATCAATCTTCGACGAAAAATGTACTTATTCAACTATTAACACTGATAATAACTATGATTAACACTTTTTTTCAACGTCCAGTTCCAGAAACTGTATTTTACTACGTGAAGAAGTAACAATTTCGACATCTGTTGTTCTGAAATTTCTCAAAAAGCTTCAGAGATACTATTGTATTTGGGTTTGAAAACACGAAGGTACGACTACACAAAGACGTTAATATTATTCCAAGATTTTAAACAAAGTTGAGGAGTAATTTGAATAAAAATTAGCAATAAAAGTTACATTGGTTCTTAGTTTCTTTCTGCTGAGTCGTACAATGCTTTCAAAGCCAGGCTGAAGAATAATTGAAGGGCAGGGTAATGGAATAAGGAAGTCCTTCACTACTAATCCTTATACCAATCCTCTATTCCATGGACAGGGCATAGAAAAATGGGACAGAGTGATCTAAGTCTCTAGACTCTAGCATGGAAGAAGACTCTAGACTGAAGAGCGCTACAGCCATCTTCTCCATCCAGGTACCTTCCATTCCTTACAGGCTCACACCAGTCACACAGAGGGCGCTATTTTCTGTATTCTAACCTAGACTTTTCTTTCTCCTAGTGCCTTTCACGTTTTCTGTGGTATACTTGAAGAATTCAGGAGCGAAATTTCATAGCAAGGCGTTACATGATTTGAGAGTAATCATTATTAAGACATCATCAAAGATTTGCATTAAAATGAATATAAGCCTCATTTTTTAAAAATCATTTATAAGCTGGTATAACCTAGATATCGGTAATTCTCTAGCATAGGGGGCGCGGTGATCTAGGCACAGATATCAGAAGCACACAATCGATTGTTACTGATGACGTCATATGTGTCATCATGTTTTCACAGCCATTGCTCAAAAATATAAACAAAACATAATAATATAAAATAATGAAATCATGATCAAATAAAATAATATAAGTGTCTGCAGACTGAAGGAGTGATATCAAACGGACAATCGATCAGCTTGTTCGAGTCCGATAGTTCTAGTGAAATCGATAGTTTGTTATCTTTGCCTCATATACTAGAGTTTAGCCTAGATATCGAATCGTTTTCCAAAATCAGGGTTTTCTACCAATGCTAAAGTACAAGTGGATCAAGCAACCCTCCCTACTTTATGGAAGAAGTGATTATGAATCCATTTTGCTTTCCTATTCCTTGAATCAACCAATAATTTGTTTTTTGAAACTCGATTTTCGAGAATTCATGGGAATGGCTTGTGAGGTATCATTTTTTACTAAAGTTTGGACGCTGATTGAGACACTCCCCCCAAACTCTTGCTTTGAGGAATAATTAATCATTGTGGAATATTCTGCGCGTTTATGAATGTATAAGCTGGTATAACCTAGTCATTGAATCATTGAGAAAATCAGGGTATTACTAGGGGTTTTAGCCTCGGCTTCCCTTGTTTATGGTTTTTGGTTTATTTATACTATTTGATTTATACTATTCAACAGTAGGGCCTAACCAGCTGTATATAGACGAACCAAAGGCAGGTTTACCTACTTTTTGGTTCATTTGTTGAAAAAACTCATGCTTAGTGCCAAATATCCTCAGTCAAATCAAGACTAATCAGCATGAAAGTGGGATGATTCCAACGAAATCTACTACTGCCTTATTTAATAGACCAGAAAGAGTTAAGCTAAGCTTGGGAAAGTAAATGTGATTGGCGATTGATATATATATCTTATTCCAGGAAATAAATATTGCTGGCTTAAAAAGAATCGACAAAGACCGAAAATGAGTATTCCTCGAAATTTCAACGTAGAAAACTCGTAAGAAAACACTCCGATATTCAACCAGGACGTTTGTACGGTTTTAACAATTCAAAATGAACTCATTACTACTTACCGGAGGTTTCTGTACAATTTTGACGTTCATTAAACTACTTTTCAGTGAGAAAAACAAAGCACGAAGAGCCATTTTGTACTGAGATTCGCTCTGAGAGAAATTAAACGGCGATTAATGAATAGTCCTTTCAATAAACGGAAGCTGACAAAAAAATGAAGAATCCTTTGAAATCTTCAAACGCAGGCCGGTCAAAGAAAACAAGTTTCTGCGTTATCGCCGTTATCAACATTTATCTAGTCTTGATAAGAGTCTTGTTGTTGTTGTAAAATGGTGTTATATGTCCGATTGAGTTGTATAAGGATGTAAGAATACGCCTGTCTTGTTCCCCTGCCTCGCCTACGTGCTCCAAAATGATCAGCTGATGGCCGATTCTGATCTGTTATGGTTTTGTATGTTTATTCCAATTATTCTGAGTTTTCCTTTGGTGAAAAGTTCGAGTTTATCTCTTTGTAGAGTATATTTCTCCATGTCTTCGTGGATTGTGTAATTCGTGTTGATGACATATGTCGTTCGACCGTGGAATCAACGTTTATACGAACATTTGGTGACTCTTTTCCCGTAATCTCTTGTAACAATCGTTTTCTCGCGACGAAAGTTACCTTTGTGCACGTTCGACAGTGTAATCTGTATCCCTTAGTGCGTAGTTGAAGACAACGAAGGCGAGTTGATGATTTTTTCACGTAATTTTCTACTCAACTCCGTTCTCATTCATTTTGAAAAATAGTATGATTGGAGTCTCTCAATGGCTGAGCACTTCAATCCGCAAAAGGTGTCTTCCGCTTTGATGGAGCCTTTGGACACTAGTAGTTTTTCTTTTATAAACGCCACTTCGGTATTTTCTAACGAAACCAAATGCACGTCGTCTCCTTTGAAAACCCCTAGCAGCATGCCTGACGTCACGTTGACTGCGGAATTCACGTCGTTGAAATTGGGTTCTGTTGACGACAACGATAACGTGTCTAACAAAGCGTTTCAACTTATAGACCCTCAAGAGCGTCTGAAGGTGCGTATTATTTCGACAACCTAAAATTATAAAATAATGCATCCAAACACAAGCCCAAACGCATTTCGTAGGAATTTGCCGTCGTCATTTTAACTCTTATCCTAATTAGGCCAACTTGGCATCGACATGAGGCCACACAATGAACTAAAGTAAAACCACGTTGACGTCATAATTTATTGCAGGTTTCTACAGCTGAAGATTTCGCTCAACTTCTCAATTGTAACGCCGCTAAAGACGATCCTCCTCGTGCCAAAGTGGTTTCGATCATTGGTAAGTTGACGATAGAAATTTAATTGCAGACCAAAATTAATGTAGAATATTGGGTACTTGTCAATTAGACCCCCTCCCGAGGGTAACCAACTATCCCAAACATGGCGTGATGAATCGATTTTCTATATATCGATCTATATATAACCTCCACGTTAGCGGTTAATTTTAGTTTATGCTGCCACGCTGATGTGTGTTTATAGGGTATAAAAATTGGTAACCTCTTTTGGGTTCTGAACTGAAAAATTTATATCCTCTTCATAAATGGTTATTACCGTTGAAATAAATAAATAATTCTGAAATATGTTAAAGTCGGTGCAGGCTACGTTGCAATATATCGTATATATCGCTGTGCGATATATCGCTGTCCAACGGGAAGGTTACGGTGCTAGTAAACAGGTCACCCTCGGGAGGGGTTCTAATTGACAAGTACCGAATATTGTTTCATTTTTCTAGGAATATTTATGTGTACGAAGAGCTGTTTAATTTTATAAATAAATGCAAGTTGAAGGTTTAATCATGTGTAATTAATTATTATGGCTGTAAACAATTTTGGGTACTTGTCAATTATCAATTGGTTTGGATATCGGTTCACTTATGTCTTTCATCAAGTGTACAAATAACGACAAGACACATTATGCCCTAAAAATAAGTGGTTATTCTCTGCTTGATCCAATATTATTTTGGTTGATTATTCCTTGGGAGTGTGGAGTGTCCCGGACTCATTCCAATCGACTTAGCGTCTGAAATTTAGTAGAAAATGATACCCCACACGCCTAAGTACCCAAAAACTCGAAACCTACGTTCAAAATAGGTGGGTAGGTACCCATTTTTGACCCATAGCTTCATCCAGAGGGCACCTGTTGGTTTGGGACTCATCTTATTGGATTCAGCGTCCAAAATTTAGTGGAAAAAGACCCCCCACATGCATAATTTTCAAAAAAACCCGAATATCAAGTTTCAAAAAACACATTTTACTCATGCCCTTCCGCAAATTTGGGTCGATTGGGCTGAAAAGTTCCGAAAACCAACTATAACCTCTAAACGGTCCCTGGCGAAAATATCAGATTTTAGAAATTTTTCTACAACAAAAAAACGGAGTGGACGGCGTACAGCGTCGGGACAACAATCCTGCCGTTTTTAGTTGACAATTTTCTAAAAATCTGAAATTTTATACAGCGATCCCTTTCCGGCTCTAGTTGGTCCTCGAAACTTTTCAGCCCGATTGGACCAAATTTGGGAAGGTTATGGGTGAAAATGTGTTTATCGATGCTCAATTTTACGAACTTTTTAAGAAGTAGGCGTTTAGGATATCAATTTCCACTAAATGTTGGCCGCTAAATCCAATCAGATTCCCGGACATTGATGCTCATTGAAGGAGGGTATGGGTCAGAATGGGTACCTACCTACCTGAAGCATTAAGGCCGAGACACTCCACTCACTGTTTTCCCTGTACTTTTGCTCCAAGGAATACTCAATCATTGTGGAATAATTTGCAGCGTTTTTCTTGATGAACGTTAATTGGAAGCTTATTCAGAAATACCTAAAATATGCCCACGCTCAGGTTTTACCTATCTGCGAATTCAATAAGTTTTATTTCTTCATAACTTGTACACATACCTACATGTGTTCATTCTTAAGTCATTTCAATCATTTTTCACTTTTACAGTTTTTTTAAATTTATTTATGTATTTTTTAATTTGAATTATCGCCATTTGAATGCCATGTTACTTGTCGGGGATAGGTAGGTAGTATCGATTATTGACAATTTTCGATAGTATGGGTCTGATGACCGTGTTCATTCATGTATTGATTTTATCCGCAAGTGAAGCATCGACAAAAAATCTAGTTGTGCGATTTTTGGCTCTTGTCTAGTATGGTTTCCGTTGCAGGAAACACTGGCGATGGAAAATCTCACACGCTTAACCACACTTTTTTCAACGGTGACGACGTATTTCAAACTTCGTCCGAGCAAGACAGTTGTACCGTGGGTGTGTGGGCTGCGTACGACCCGGAACTCCGAATCGTCTGCCTCGACACTGAAGGTCTCATGGGATCTGCCAAGCTCGTGGACGCCCATCATCGGACTCGACTTCTCGTCAAAGTGAGTCGACCGCTGTGGGGTATCATTTTCCACTAAATGTTGGACCCTAAATCCATTGAGATGGGTCTTAGGGCCGGGTACACACGTTGAGGATTTCCGGAGAGGAATTCCTCTGAGGAAAACCTCGGAGGCGGCCGGAGCCGGACGGAGCATCCACACGACCGCACGAGGCATTTCGAGGAAAACTGTGTAGTTGTAGTGGCCGGAACCCCGGCCTCAGGCGGCCTTTCCAAAAATTGGAAAGGCCTGGCGGCCTGTACAGTCCGCCTTAACTGAAGGCCTCGACCTGTCCACACGGTCCGGTAGGCCGGAGAGGTTGGCCTCAACGGGGAATCCTCTCCGGAAATCCTCAACGTGTGTACCCGGCCTTAGACCGGTTAGCGCCCTCTGGGTGAAGCTATGAGGCAAAATTGGGGAAATTTACTGATTTTGAAAGTGGGTTTTCAAGATTTCTGGTACCCAGAGGTGTGGGGTAATCATTTTCCACTAAATTTCAGACGCTGAATCGATTAAAATGAGTCCTAGACACTCCACTATCACTATTTTCCCCATTTTTCAGATTCTCGGCGTATCTGACGTGGTGGTCTACCGCACACGAGGCGAACGACTTCACGAAAATATGTACAGATTCCTCGGAAACGCCTCACACGCCTTCACCTCACACTTGCAGTCGTGTTTGGAGTCCATTTGTCAAAAAGTCGACATGGGCGGATCCTTGTCCGCTTTCGGCCCGTCGGTCGTAATTTTTCACGAAACTCAGAACACCAAACCTCTTCCAACCGGTCAGTTCACATTGTTTTATGACGTCATCAAAAAATCAATTTAATTCCCGACCAAGAACGAACCATTTTCAACCAATTTCATCTTACAGGAGGACTTCAAAGCCCCGAAGAGTATTTGAGATCGAAATTTCAAGAGCTTGGCCTCTCAGTTGACGCGTTCTCTTCTCTGCGATATTTGGGACAACAGGCTGGTGACACGCCCACTTCCTACGCACAATTTCGCTCTTTGGTGAAAGCTGAGCTGAACAATACTTCTGTTCGTTCGCCGAGGAGTCCTGCTGCTATTTTTCAAGTTTTGAAGGTAATCAACGGTTTTGGGGGAGCTTCCCGATGATAAGATGAAAAGCGTGAGGAATTATGAAAACGATTTGGGGAAATCTGATTGTAGTTGTTTTCGCTGACTGAAAAAAATTGAGTTTGAAAAATAATTAAATGAATAGAAGTTTTATTGCGCTGAACGGCTAGTTTTTCACAAGAATTCGTACTATGACATACAATCAAATTGAATTAAAGTGCATCTTCTAAAAACATGAAAGCGAATGAGGACTGTTTAATAAGCTATTCAACGCATAACGTCTTATATTAATCTACTAAAAACCTTTCCTTAATTAGAAACGCTCCCGTATATAAACAAAATATACTAATTTTCCTGCGGTTTCAAGCGCGTGAGGCTTCCACGTCCAGTAGCTTCAAGTTTAATGTCAAGTTTAGCCTTCTTCTCATCTGAGCTCGGCTGGAGACAGGCTCAGATCATTTTTCAAACAATAATGAGGACTCTGCACGTGTTGTTGAATAGATAAAAGGTAACCATTTGCTTAACATTACTTGGTAAAAAGGTTCTTATGAGAATTTTCTAGATAGCTGCGAATTCTTCTAATCAAACCTTAACCGATCTTTTAATAACTCCATTATCTTCTCAATCGCTTGACAATTTGCCTCTATTCACGACCGATACTGTAGTAAGTTACGAATTCCTTAAGCGCTCAAAACTGTCGAAATGGAATCATTTTGGCCTAACGGTGCCATTACCCAAGGACGTTCTGATATAATTTCAACTGTCCCTCAATTGTAGGTCTTTATCTCGTTCCTGTATGGATTTCCAGATTCTGGTTTACCATGCACACTTTAATCATTCGGAATGTTCGCTATATGGGAGAAGAGGAACACATTGTGCCCAAAATATGGCAGTTTGCATTCCATGTTGTCTGTATTAAAAACGCTGCGAATTCAATCAAATTTATTCTTCTTTTTTCGAGCAAGATTAAGGGGAAAACACCGATTCTGGAGTGTCCCGAACTCATTAGAATCGATTCAGCGTTCAAATTAGGTGGAAAATGATATGTCCCACTTTTTACATTAAGCCTCCCCCAATTTGGTCCATTTGGGCTGAAAAGATTCGAGGACCAACTAGAGCCGGAGAGAGGTCATTCACCAAAATGTTAGGAATCATTAGAAAATTGTTCACCTTCAAAACGGTGTGGACGGTGGACGGACATATACTGTCATATTTTGGCGCGAGTCGGAGAAGTCACCCTCTAGCGTGATTACATAGATTACATCACGCACCATTACATAGAAGAGTTTCTTGAAACATATCACGGATTTATTTTGTATTTCCTTACGTACAGTTTCAGTCCTTATGGGCAGTCTCGCCCACTATTTGTGCAAAATATCGGTAACCACTCTTTTTACGGAAATTAATCGATGTGATTTCTAATCAAACCGTTGGAAATTTCATTGATTTCTCGTCCCGTTTTGTTTCCAGACGCTCAATGATCGCTTCAACGGTAAAATAATTTCTCGTGAAGAAGTCATCCCCGACGCTTACTTCACTTGCCCATCGATCTGCCTGTCATGCACGAATCGGTGCACTTTGTCAATGGGCCATCTTGCAACGGGAATTTCCCACTATTGTCCTCATAAGTGCAGGTGCTCCATCCTTTTTCCTTCGTCAATGTATTTCGTAGTTGACTTTGCGATGTGTAGTTTCGTTGATGCAAACGTACACAATCTAAAACACTGATGTCATCCCCATATTCATTCGTAATTGATTTACATCTAACAACGCCGTCGTAACTCATCACGTTGAATTAATCGTGCACGTGTTTTCATCAGGTATCAACACCAATACGAAAATATTTACTACGTGTGCAAAGCGTGTCACTCTAACGGGAACGAAGTGCGAGTCATCCCCCGCTACAGCTCTAGCTCAGATAATTCTTGGCTTGAAGTCATAACCCATTACGCATGGTCTGGGTGAGTTTATTGGCGTCTTGGCTAATATAACCAAATCAGTTAAACTATCACGATATCATGACGTATAAAATAAAGAGAAATTAAATTTGTGGATTTGATAACGATTCAACAACGATTCAATTGATTGCCAGGTACGTCATCGAATGTCCTCATTGCGGAGAAATCTACCGAAGCCGACAATACTGGTACGGTAATATTGGTCCAGAAAGTGGCGCAGTTCGGACGGAAATTCATCATGTGTGGCCTGGGGTGAGTTCGTTCGAACATCGATAATACCGTAATGTACAGGGTGTGGCAGAGGAAATCTTACCGGTTATTCCCGAGGCCAAGTGAGAGCCCAACATTTAACCCCACAATTTTTTTGCCGGGGTGAACGGTACTCTCACAGGGGTTGGCTTTTACTCCGCGCGGAAAAAACTACATTGTCAGGGTTCAGCATTTTCTGATAGCGATTTATTCGATTTTGGTAGTCAGATGGCATCAGTTCTAGAAACAATCATCACCTTTTAAGGATGAAATGATAAATATTCTTGTAAAATCCTCATTAGTGATTCAGTTGACATGCCTAAAGCAACTGCATGATTCTGTGTGAGCGTCTTGGCGACTGTTCGATTGCAATTCTCACTCTGTTTCAAATGTTTTCACTGTTGGAGCTCTTCCAGTGTGGAGCACAACATCGGGCATCATTACCCTGAGGAATGGATTAGTTTCCCTAATTTGTAACCCATTTTTTTAGACAAAATGTTCGGGATCCGTCAATCAGGTGTCGGCGCAAAAAGTGATCGATAGCGTTTCATATCTGACGGAAACTGTGATGAGCGCATCGCAGGTGCCCACCAAAGCGTTGGGTTCTTGGGTTTCCGACCAAGTCGCCCCCAAATATTGGCGACCGAATTCGGCCATAACGGTAAGTTGGCACTTTGTAGCGTGTTAAGGTGTACACATTTCATTTTACAATAAATTAGTTATTGTTCCATCGTCGTGTCTTCCAGCACTGCGAAGTTTGTCGAAAATTGTTCATGTCGGCGGCGAAGAAACATCATTGCAGGGCCTGTGGGGAAGGCGTTTGCGCCGATTGCTCCACTCACAGCAAACCCGTTCCTGACAAAGGGTGGTACTACCCGGTGCGAGTGTGCGACAACTGTTTCAGCCCTCCAACCGCAGCAAAAAATAGTAAGCCAACTCTTCAATATCGAAACATGCCTACATTCTCACGCGTAATAGTACAATATTGCTTGAATGGTCAAATTTCGTTCAAAAACAATCTACCAAGACTAGGATACGCTAATCAAAACAAGGTGGGAGACTCTAAAAAGAACTCTGGAAGAAGGAGCTGGGACTTAAGAGAGAACAATCAAGCAGGTCAAGATGCAGAGACGAGGACAAGAAAAAGTAAGACAGTCAGGGCAGGCGGCACAACGGTTGATGGAGCTTATAATTCATGGGGGAGAATGCGGCTGCGAATGCTTGAAGGATACTTATCCGATTAAAGCCCAATACACACTGTTCAGTTGGTCGATGTGACACCCGTAATGAGGGCTCCAGATGACTGGGTTCAGGTCCGCAAATGAGAGGACTATACTAAGCTGGTGTTCGAGGACTAATGAGCTTCTTCTCACTGGAAGGAACACGACCGGAGCCATTTTCCCACTTGCGGAAATTCAAAATAGGGCGTTCGGCAGGAAAATCGCGTTCCTCAACAAACCACCCTTCATGACTTTTCAACTGAAGATGACCAACGACGACGAAGTGGCTCGCGTGGGGTTTGCAAGGTATTGGCATATTTACGCACTCACATTATTTCTTTCTTATTTATTGGTCTGCATGATGGGGAGTTGATACAGTGATGTGGTGATGGGTGTCTGGTCTCTGCAAGGGTGTGATGCGGAGAGTTGACCTAGGGCCTGTGTGGGAGTTGACACCAAAATGCTGGGAGCTAACCGGATCCCAGATATACACGTACTCCGTGGTAGGAAAAATGAGGGCTCTGTACTGTGTCAGTAGGGCTGGAACATGGCTGAACTCACAGGTGCATCTCTTGACGAATCCCAAGGCAAGCAATGAAATGAGCTATATGCTCAGAGAATGAAAGCTGGGGGTCAATGAGCACATCCAAATCTCTGATCAAAGACTGCCTGGAGAGTGGGGTACCGACAATGAAGACTGAGAGCGGTAGTATGAAGAAAGCGCATTTAGAAGGGTTTACCGAAAGGCCATTTGAGGAGCACCACCAACTGAGAGCAACAAGGGAGTTCATCACAATCAGACATACAGAATGATCAATCATTACATAATATATGCTTGTTCTTACGTTTCATCATTTGAACAAGTTATTGCGCTTTCAGAAGAAGACACCGCCGGTTCATCTGCCGTTGAGGACAACGAAGTGATACCGAGAAAAGTTAGTGAGGCTTTCGTTACAACGTTGTCGACCGTCGCTACTCTCTTCACTTATCCTAAAAGTAAGTTGTTTATTTTGTTCCTTAAATATCATTGAGCTAGTTCTGGGCTGTGTGGTGACTCGTGGCTTAGGTCATTCAACCCTTTCTAATCATGGTTTTAGAGGTAATACTTTTTTGGAAAAATTGGCTAATTTTTCTGATTTAGCTGTAGCACATTCTCATTCAACACTCCTTATGAAAGGTCGGCAGATTCTCTTCTTCAACTTATAATTCGACGTTTCGCCGCCTTCTTCAGGTCGAGCAACCTACTCTCGTTTTACCCTAAAAGGCCATATATACGCGTTATCAGGCAAGCAGTCAAATATGAAGGGTAGCTTATCAATGACAATTGTCAAGGCCTCAGGTCGAGCTTCTTTTATTCAAATTCTTTGGTCACTCTACCATCCTTAAGACTTTTTCCCAGCAAAAAAATGTGACAATCGCATTTGTTGACTTCAGGCGTCATCAAAGATACTGCCCGCCCGAGTTACTGGGTTCCCGACAGCGAAGCTCGGGATTGCTGCGTTTGCAACTCACCCTTCACCGACGTTTTGCCCCTCCATCACTGCAGGTGAGCTTATTCGTTCATCTATACCAGATTTTAAGTTTATCTGTTTATCTGTTACCTGGATGAAAGCCCTGCGGCGTACCGGAAAATAAGAAAATACTGAAATTTGTGGTATACGGACTCCTTCAACCTGCAGAGTAATTTAGGTCAGTAACTCTAGCAGATTTTGACCAACTGCCCATTGATCTGATCATTTCGGGAGTAAACCCTAAAATCAATTGGTGGATCCAATTTCTCCTTATTGTGTTTATTTATTTGAAGAATGTAGGAAAATTAGAAAAAAACAAACAGTTTTGTAAAGAACTTTCGTTTGATTGGTTACCTATTCCATGGATAATCAACCTATGTGATTTTTGCCAGACGTCTCCGATTTGGCAGAGTACGTTTCATGTCTAGAACTGAAAAGTGAACCACATGCGTCCACGCATTCTGAAATTCTGAAAATCTGAAATTTCGGTCAATGACCACATTCCAGCTCTAGTTGATCCTCGAAACGTTATGGGTAAAAATTTGTTTTCTGAAAAAATAATTTTCGAGATTTTTGGCGTCATAAGTGTGTGGGGTATTATTGTCCACTAAATTTTGGACGCTGAATCGATTGGAATGAGTTCAGGACACTACGCACTCGCGGTTTCCCCTATAATTTTGCTCCAAGGGATAATCTATCATTGTGTAGGGATTTGCCACGCATGTATTGTTGTTGATAGGTACCGAATTTTGCCTATCTACCAGAAGTATCGGATTTGGGCGAACCGTCTCCTAGGGCGGATGTGTGGACAACCTCTCCCCCATATCCTAATAAGCGAGCAGTCATGCTAGTTAATTTATTGGTGCCACTCCGGAAATAATTTACGTTACAGCACCTATACTACAACCAATCTTAAAGATTTTACTTATTTTTCAGGTCTTGCGGTGGCGCCGTTTGCTCGGACTGTTCCACCGGTCGAAAGCCCGTTCCTCACCGCGGATGGGATACTCCAGTGAGAGTTTGCGACTCCTGCTACAAATAGCCCGTAGTTCGTTGACCGAATTAAAATGAAAACGCGAGGTTGTTGTAGGTTGCGGTAAGAGCCTCAATATTCACGAAAATATTGGACACAAAACTTCACGTAAATGGTTCTTCATCAGTCATCACAAAAAAAAAAAAATTCCGACATTATTGAAGTTTTGAGGTATTATTTTGAATATGAAACTGACGAGGAAATTCTTTGTAACTTATCTCTGATACTTCCTCTGAAGAAAAGAATCAAATGAAAAACCCAGTCTCACAAGAGGTGCTCTGAAGTAAATCGCAATGATTCTGAAACATGCACGCAGCTCCGATGCAAAAACAAGATCAACCCAAACGTAATATTTCTTTCGTTCACTGGTATTCCCACAACTTATAATTTTCCCTTATTAATTTGATTTTGGGGTTGTTTCTTGCCCTAAACCGCTTGAATTAGTGTTGGGCGACATTAGTTACGTGAAACTCTGAGAACGTTCCGGGATTGTTATTTGAAACCCGCTTATGAAGTACCTACTTGAACCAAATTCTACCTTGAACTTCCTACTTCTACACGTTAACTCCTTTACCGATTCAATGCAAATTCATTCATTTATTTATCGTCAGGGATTATTTTCCTCATCCCAATAAAAGTTGTCTAGTTCTGAAGTTGCGCAAAATTGAATAATCGATAGAGTAGATCGAAACCAGCGGTTCCCAAACGTATTTTTCGGCCGCCTATTTATTTGTTTATATTTTTCTCGTCGTGGAATTCCATAATGAGTTGTCGAATTCATTTCTCAATCAATTTACATGGTTTCCCGAGAGCAGTTGACCCCCTCAAAATCGTACATTCAGAGGGGGGAAAAAATTAAAAAATTAGCGATAATTTAAAAACTTAACTGAAGTTCGGCCGGGGCGTAACTTGAGGCACTAAACCTACGCTCCACCTTTCAGGCATTTTTTTTTTTTTCGTGTTTCTCAATGGTCTGCACTGAACCCAAATTAAAAACGTATTATGGGTCAAAGACCGGCATCATCATAGGAGCAAACATAATCTCTTGTAACCCTAAGAGACATACACATGCATTACAGGGTAGGCAGTCATATTGTGGAAAAATTGAGCATGTTAGGAACAGTTAAGGAAAATGTGCTATGTGCTCATTTTTACTCTTTCAATAATTGAAATACAGTAATTATTGCTGTACACGCCTATCTAAACCTATTCGATTCCATAAATCATTTAATTTCTACCACTTTTTGACCCTTTGACACGTTTTTGAGACGGATGATAGAAATTCACCGCCCTAAAAGAATAACTTACGGTTGACGACCGTCTATTTCATTTTCAGCCCTTTATTGATTTACGATCCTCTTTGGGGGACGGCTGACGACGTAGTGTGACGAAAATCCAAGGTGAAAGTGGAGTCCTTATTGATTGTGCAATATTTGAAATGTTATCGTTCTTTTCTACCTTGATCCATTTTCCTGGAAATTCAGTAAATGAAGTAAAATTCTCTGCAAACGTGCTGGCGCGTTTACAAAAAATGAGTAAATTCTAAAATATTGTGCAGTGTTTTGTAGAATGTGCAATAAAAAACGGGGTTTCCAATTCAAAATTGGTTCTGATTACACTGTGTTGCATGATCGCGCAATTTTTTGCTGAAAATGATGATTTCAGAGGGGTGTCAACAACTCAAGTGGATATCCCCTTGTAAGTACTTGATTGAGCAGTTGTTGAGAGAATCTCACGGTTTCACACCGCAATATTTGGCAGAGATAGTTTATGTCCATTTTCTTCTCATTCGCTACTGCTGGGGAAGGTTAAAGACAGCTAAATATGTGAAGGCGATTTTCAAATTGGAATTCAAATGCTCTCGCTTCCGAATTTCGAATTGTCTACGTCAAATTTGAGTACCGGAAGTCTCCTTAGAAGTTATATTGGCATCTGATGGCTGCTTCAACCCCCCTCCACCCCCAATCAACCCCATCATGTCTCTTATATCAATCGGGAACCGCTGCTTCGATTCAACAACGTCCACCATGTGATATTTTAAACACAATTTCGTTTTACCGCCTAGTCACACGCTGTATCAATTTAATCGGTGTTTTCTTCCCCACTACACGAAAACATCTCTGAAGTTGTTACGGTTTTTGTAAATATTTTCTACCGTTCGTCGTCGATATCGTCCTCATCCCGTTAAGGTCACATCCTAATCTGGAAAGTGCAATGACATTCAACTCCGCCCTCGTTATCGCAAACTGACGGTTTTGAATCATTTCATTTCACGCAAATAGTTGCCGATTACAATGTGTATACATTTATAGCGAATTAAAATAATTTCGCGGCCGAATACAAACATAGTTGTGTACTCATTTAATAGAATGTAGAACATTTTTAATAATGAACAATTTACGGCTCATTTGTAGATTAAAAAAAACCAAAAATATATATTGCTACATGTTTAATCGTATTTTCACCACATCTTGGGGGGAAAATATTACAATTTAGTTAAAATTTTATCACTGCAAACGCAAAAAGATTGTTCAAGCGTGTTGTTCCCGAAAGTTGTGAGTGAATATGTTGCAATTGTGAATTAAACAGAATACGTCTTTAGGTGGCAAACGGTTGGAAAAAACGAATGAGACTGAAATAATTACTTTTTTTGCAAGTTTGTTAATTTTTCGTTGTAGTTAGTGTAATATTTTAGTAACCACTAACATTATACACGCTTTGTGTTCCTTAAATGTCAGATGACGGTTTGTTAAGAAACGCTGATGAACAGTTTTCAAATTGGTGTATGGCTAGGTTATGTATCGCTTATTAAAGGAAGGGGTATTACAAGTTTTTATATGTATCACCTTTACTTTTAAATCTGAGAATTGAAATAAAGTTACATGGTACATGGAACGTCTTGAGGCTACTTTAGAGTGATTGGAAATTTCATTGAAACTGTATAGAATGCTGTGAACTGCGATGAAATTCTCCGTTTGGCATTTTGCGCTATCATGTGGTTCTTCTTGTTTTCGTTCTTTTGAATAAGTAGAATTATTTTTGATTAGAAAAGTCTCAATTTGAAAATCAGGCAACACTCTTTCCTCGGTTCGGCGTCTTCTTCCCAGATTTTGAATTTGATGTTGTATTTTTGCTGAAACAGAATGCAATTTGAAGGATTATTTTACCCACGCTGGCAATAATGTTAGTACTTTGAACTTCTGCCAACTGTTGGCCAGAGGGAGCAACAATTTGAGGCAAATTGAACAGATTAATTTGTTGGAATAGATTAATTTGCGTCAAGTATTGAGGTTAATAAAATCGTTGTGAGTGTGGCAGCTTGGGCCAACTGCATCATATCCACCAGATGATCGAATGATTCAATTGTTGATACGAGTTCTTTTTCAATAATCCTTTGTTTAAAATTTGCATGTGAAGGGATATTTGGGGTCTAATGTCTCCCCGATGAACTGTGCGGTTAACCTAATCTCTTCTCAAAGGTCACGGCGATAAAGAACGGGATTCACAACAATCGCAGATAGTTGCATTTTACTATGATTTTCCGGTAAATTTTAAATTGATGAGGTAAATTTTGACATTTTTATTTCCTAATTTTTTTTTATTTTTATTATTTTCATTTATTGTCAACGAAAAAGTTCCACTTACCGACAAGTACTGCTTCGAGAGCTGAAGATTGAACTTGTAGGCATTTTGCTGATCCTTGGTGATGGGGCATGTGGTGTATTGACAAACGTCCGTGTCCATTCCGACGAAAGGTAGGTCGAGTATGTGAGCCCAGAAAGCCCTCGTTTTGATCGTACCCGCTCCTGGTGCCCATTCTGCGGTAAAAATTGAATAAAGTTTTTTTCACCAAATGTGCGAAAATGGTCAACGAGTGGTCTATTATCGTCGGACACTTACTTGGATTGAAGTCGTAGGTTAGAGTGGCATTTGTCCCCTTCTTCAGCTTACACGGTTCTCCTGTAGCGGCTTCAGGGCAAGGGATTATGTTCACGTTGGAGATTTCGCACTCGGACTGTCCTGTAGGAGAAGAATCATTCACTAAGTGAACTATTTTGGTCCCAAAATTATCAAAAAAGTATTAGTTGTACTTTAATGAATAAAATTAAGTGAATAAATACGAGTATAATATGAACAGTAGTCATAAAAGCTCAACATAAATTTTCCAAGAAATTGTCGTACAATTTTTACAATTTACTTTTTACTCAATAATTGAATTAATCTTTCATTTGGGTTCCAAGAGAATGAAAATATTAAGAGAAAAAGCAAGATCAAGGCACCAGGGAAGTACCTGAACCAAGTACTGTCGACTTTGGTGAAACCCACACTGAAGTTGGAGTTTGAGAGCATATTTTCATCATAGAAATGAACCAAAATAGAGAGCGTCTGCTGCACACCGATCGCACAACTCGAACCAAATAAGAAGCGAAGGTAGAAGATGAATGACCTTCCGAATGGCACTTTCACAATTGAAGGTAAGTGTAAATTTGTATTAATATAGTACAGCAGGCAGAAATTATATTACTCAGATAAATGAGTTGGGTGCACCTTGCTCGCTTGGCAAAATAATAACTGATAGTTAATGAATGTTTAAACGGTTTTGTTTGGTTATTGCTTGAATAATCTCGATCAAAAACTGGATTTTTGGGAATAAGCCACGTGGGATATGATTTCCAACTAAATTTAGAACGCTGAATCAATTAGAATGACTCCGGTACACTCTACACTCACTGTTTTCCCCATATTCTTATTCCAAGGAATAATCAACCATTGTGGAAGGTTTTCATGCAGAAAGTCTGAGCTTTCTAAGGTGTTTAGATCAAAATAAGCAAATATCCGTCCGCCGTACATGCCGATTTCGGTACCTAGTAGACAATTCTCTAAAAATCTGAAATTTTGGTCAGATGATGGGGTCAAAATGCGTATTTCGAAAAATGAATTTTCGGCAATCTAGGCGTCTGGGGTATCATTTTTGACGCTGAATCCAATGACAGGGGTCCCAGAACGATTGGTGCCCACTGGAGGAGGTTATGGGTCATAATGGGCATCTGTCTACAAATTTCGAATGTCTTTTTGAGATTTCTGATACCTACGTAGGCGGGTAGGGTATCATTTTCCACAAAATTTTGGATCCTGAATCGATTGGGGTGAGTCTCCATGCCCCTGGTTTGAGGAATAACCAACCACTGTGATTGAATTTGCATTTTTCATTAGAATCAAAATTGACAACACTATTAGCGGTAATTAAACTATTAACTTAACACAAATTCACCTATCATCTTTTCAAGGATTCATGTAGGGACCCTAGGTAGTTGATAACGATAATAACTTTCTAATGGTGAATTTGTCATAATTTATTTTCAAAACGTGAAGAAAATCTCATGTTTTTCGGGCTATTTGTGGGGCTTTGAAAAATCACGTTTGATCAACACCCTACGTTTA
Organism: Cyrtorhinus lividipennis; assembly: GCA_019603395.1. Lineage (NCBI taxonomy): Eukaryota > Metazoa > Arthropoda > Insecta > Hemiptera > Miridae > Cyrtorhinus > Cyrtorhinus lividipennis. The sequence goes on along the minus strand of CM034005.1, from coordinate 17,292,732 downwards.
CTGTGCGAGTTTTGCCGTGTGAGCGTTGTGATCGGTAAATATATAATTTTTCCACTTGTTGGATTACTGATTCTCAGGGCATGAATCATGCAATAGGGGAGGAAAAATAGGAGGAGCTGGCATGAGGAAATGTTTAGACTCATAAATGTTACCAACTTGCTATTAGTGCTTTCAATTTCGCTGCTATGAATTGGGAGTTTGATATTAGGGTACTTTTCCTTTACCCCCCCCCCCTCCCCACTCCATAGTGAATGCCTCTCGCCTGCCCGATGTTATTAGGTATTGAGAATGCATTCTCTCGCACCTAGATAACAGGTTTAAGTGGAATTCACGCCCGGAAGGAAGGGGGGATTCTATGATTAATAAGGAAAGATTTTGAAAAATACCGTATTTATTGGAAATTCAAGATTTCGCTGAGTATTTGTCGAAATAAAGGTACTTTCTACTTAAACTAAACTAAACCTAAACTATTCCACCTGAGCTTGTTATTTATGTGTGAATGAATAATTTTCCAATGCCTAAAGACATCGGGCAGGCGAGAGGCATTCACAATGGAGGGTGGGGGGTCAACGAAATAACACCGAAATTTCTTACTGGATTGAACCGTTAGTTAACTCATGTGGTTCACGCTGACTACATCCGAAGAATTAAATCCTGAATCCGTAGAAACTGTAGGGAGCTACGTATCTTGTGTGATATGACAAAACTGGCTAAAATGAGTCCACTCTTAATTTTTATTGTTATCGAAATAGAATTTTTTGGATCAAAACAAGATCTAATCAGAACAAAACTAATTTAGCGCTCACCAGAGGGGGTTCTCATTAAGAAGTCGATAATTTTATAGTACGTTTATTATGAGAACGCACCTTATTGTTGTGAGTGAGTTAATCTACCTACTCTTCATTCCTAATTAAACGCGAATGTTTGCAGTTTATCACTGAAATAAACGGTGTTGGAGCAGATTCGCGGTTGGCGTGTGACTTTATTCCAACTAGTAGGAATTTCTTATTCAATACCGTGACTTTCGCGAGAGGATTTACGAGGTATTTGACCCGACCAGACGATGCACCGAGTCGACGGTCTCATTATTCGCCTGATTTCGTTTCAACACGAGGTGAAAAGGCGGAATGATCATTAGAAATGTCCGCGGAATGAGATGAACGGCATCAAACACCTTCGTAAATACTCGTTCTATTCGGTGTTGGATCGACTTCTAAGGTAGAAAAGCCGCAGTTTCACTTCATGCGTTGAGGACAATTTATGGGATATTGTGCCTTAATATTTCTTTCCTAATGTGCTAAAACCGAAGTTTCATACCTGCATATCGACTCATTGTAATCTAAATGCAGTCTAGTGACATTTTCTCAACAAATTTCGAATCCTCAAAGTTTCAAGTTAACGAAATGGTGATGCTGAATCTAATTTCTCCGAACCTTCAAACGTAAAACGTACAACTTGTAGATAGAACATTCGATAGGAAGTCGGTTAAATCTGGTAGGTACTCGCCTTTGTTGAGTAATCGCGAGCTCGTCTTTGTATTTCAGTTAACGTCTTCCTCCCCTCCTCGTGCTTATCTCGCATTGACAAACCTCTGACCTCGGAGATAAGGAGGCATTCATCGTCATTTATTGTGTACACTGATTTTACTAAATTCTTCGAATGTGTATTGCTCCTGGGTAATCATGAGATTTCATTCATTCAAATGAAATTGAGCTCAAATCTGTTTGGACTTGCCTTGCTTTTTTAAGAAAACCCTCATTTTGGTTGGTTATTCATTGAATAGTCAACCTATGTTTTCATGAATGAGCTCAACATCTCTCACAAGTGTTGGTTATTCCCCGGACCAGAGGCATGGAGACTCGTTTCAACCGATCTAGCGTCCAAAATGTAGTGGAAAATGATACCCCACATGCATACCCGTTTCGACCCATATCCTCTTCCAGTGGGCGCCTACCGTTCCGGGACTTGTCTCGTTGGATTCAGCGTCCAAAATTTAGTCCTAAATGACAAACCACCCCTAGATTGTCCAAAATCTCGAATGTACATCATTAAAAGATACGCATTGTGACAACCCCCCTCCCCCCCTTGGTCCAATCGAGCTGAAAAGTTCCAAGGACCTACTAGAGCCGGAAGCGGGTCCCTGACGAAAATTTAAGATTTTTAGGCAATTTTCCACTATAAAAATCGGTGTTGACGGCGAACGGACATTTGCTTATTTTGATCAAGACTCCTTGAAACACCCGGAATTTTTTTTTTTTTTTTTTTTTTTTTTTTTTTTGCCGAACCGGAGAGATAGACTTTGTACATGAAAACGTAGGTTGATTATTCAATGAAAAAAAAACCAACCATTTAAACATTGGAAACCATTAAAACATTGGTTAACTATCAGTTATCATTTTGAAGTAATCTCCGAAGAAACTGAGGAGTCTCGAGGATCAACTAGAGCCGGCAGTTTAGTTGGCTCGTATTTCTCGTTTCGGGATGTTGATTGAGACGGTTGTGGATTATGAAAATCAACGATTGCATGTCATCCAAGTATCCTGAGATAAATTTGAAAACGGTCTTTCTCGTTCTTTAAAAAGGTATACTTAATTAGCGGGGATTGGGCGGCTACGGTCTCTTCCTGTAGTACTACTAATTACAATTGCAGATTTCAGTTGAATGGAGATGGATGAACTTGATGGATCCGAGTAGTAGAAAGTCATTTGGAGTGGTATTTAAGAGAGGCCGGAGTTGAGTGAGCTCGACTTGGCCGAAACTTCGCTAATAGGTGACGTGAACGGTTCTAATCTGATACGGAGGAACTAGGGCAGGAATATTAACCGTAGGAAATTACCAGGTACGTATTTCCCTTTAAGAGCAAGATAGAGCGGTTTGTAGGGCTCGTCATGGCAACTGGGCAAAACATTGATTCAACTAAGGACTCTGAACGAGGCTTCTGACCTTCCGAAGCGGCAGTTTGAGTCGAGCAGCGGCGAGATGCGCCGACTTTTCGCGTCATGACGTCGACCCTGTGACAGTCGACAATGAGCGGTCATATCGGAGTGCAGACGAACTGGAGCGCCGGACGACGTAAGAGTCTGTCGGACAAGAGTCAAATCGTCGGCATACCCATCAGACGCGTTCCGGACGTCAGCAGCGACGCGGAATCCGCCATATCGTCGGCGTCCAGTCAGAGTGACGTCTCAGACAGTTACGACCCTATTGTCGTGTTGGAGGACGACGACGACGTTTCTTACGACGAACGATTTTACCGACGACGGCCTTCGTATTCGTATCCTGTTCCCGACTCTTTGGACGCCTACTCCGACGACGAGTTCATAGCGGACTACACGATGATGAGCGAAACAGAGCGGCGGTGGAGACGCGTGGATAAGAAGTTGGAGGACATTCAGAAGAAATCTCATTACGCTCGATCTTCTGACGACAGCCTCTCTAGCTCTCCCCGGTGAAAATAACCATTACCGGATAATCATTTTGATTTCAAATTTTAGGTAGAATTGTCATAAGAAGACTAGAATTGAAAAATTACTTTCCTAGCCCATATCATGAATGATTTTTCTAAACGATGAAATGGAATTTTCCCAATCGGATACACTAAAAAGTACCTATAAATCCTATTATCATCATTTTTTGAAATTCAATATTTATCCCGTCGAATAATCTCATGGGTATGGGTTAAGGAAACTTCTACAATCGCAATTGAGGCTTTCAATAAATTATAGGTATTTTAGACACATGACCTATGTATAAATTGTTCCTTACACAGTCGTAGTTGATGAGCAGTCCATCATTAAAATCTGATTAGAAACATGATATTGCTGCATTAACACCCCTTATTTCAGCGTAACTGGTGCTTCATCGAGGACAATAAATTTCCTTCGTTGGACAAATCGTCCCATTTCTTTTGTCCAATAATTTCGAGTTATCCCTATTGAAAACAACCCTTAAAAATTGTGCTAAATAATAATGAAATTTTAAGAAAAAAAATGAAAAAATTTTGTTTTTGTTTGTTAATTTGATTTATTAGCGAAAAACAGAAGAGTCCGAAAATCTGCAATGTTCGACCTATTCGCCGATTTGACGTTTTTGACGAGTTTTACCGCTGACATTCACATTGGGTCCTACAAAAGGTCAGTGGTTGCGTCATGAAAAATGATAATCGAATTATGTTCCTTCTTTATTGGGAATATCACGAGAATCGCTTCCGTTTCTTACTTCCACCCTGGTATTAGACCCCGTTAGCTGTGATCTTGTCGTGACTGTGAGCTATGACCGGGTCGGAAGATAAAGTCGGTATCTAATGTTGTGTATTATTCAAGGCTACTCCTCGATAGAGTGCTGTTCATCATGCTATCCGCATTAACCGTCAGAAATTCAATGGAGCGTTTCTGTACTGGTGCAAAGATGAACAAGGGGAACTTCAATTCGGGAAATCCCCTGTATCACATCTCTTCTACCGTTTTCAGAAAAAAATACATAATTATTCATAACGTATAAAAAACTTCATAATATAATTCAACTAAATGGGATAATTGTATCACTAAACTCTATGCTATCTCACGATTAATTTTAGTGATATTTTGTTGTGGTATGATTAATTTAGGGACATTTTTAGAGATTGTGGAAATTAATTTTACAATCTCGCCATTATATCAAGATAGATTTGCCTAAAATGTAGAATCCTCTTTCTATTAATACCGTCCTTATTGTAAAATATGCAATGGGAAGTTTCAGGCAGCTCACCGAATCGACATTACAATGGCTAACAACTCCATGTTGGCCTATTCATCGATGATTTTATGAGGATTCCTTGCCTTATAAGGTGAAATGAGAAGGTTCTTCATGAAATCATGTTCAATTCGTGAATAAATAGCGTCTACTCGTGTTTCTACGTCTGAACTCTGTAATGACTAAGGCAATATGAAGCCAGAGGTAAGCCTATTCTTCGGGCACGGACTTCAAAACATGTCTCGTGGCATTTAATGAATTCCGTGGACATTTTCTCGAAACATTTTAGAAGGTCAAGTTCCTTCAATGAATAATCATCCACTCTCAATGCAGAAAAAAAAAAAAAAAAAAAAAAAAAAAAAAAAAAAAAAAAAAAAAAAAAAAAAAAGAACTTGACCCAACCAAGTCACGACATGTCGCTCTCGCAATTTGTTGCTTTCTTGATGGGGAAACTAAAAACTGCGACACGCAAACGTGTCAACCCCCTCAATGCGATGGGCCGATCAATCACAACGGGGGTGATTTCGCTGCTGAATCTGAACAGAAGTGCTCCATCATCTTATGTACCTATACTTACTATTTGTCAGAATCCATCATTTAAAGTATTTTTTATTTGAGTTAAATTCAAGTAAAATGTGATTTCTTGTAGGATTTACGTTCGATCAACTTGAATTTTAGTATAACTTGAAACAAAAATGAGTTGCATCCACACAAATCAAACAGAAGAATGGAGTAGCTCATTTGCTCTTAAAAGTAAATGAAATCCATTTTGCCATTCGAAGCCAATTTTTAATTATCTGATCATAGGCTCTTAATTACTTATAATTGCAATCCATCGTCTTTCAGGATACAGAAGAAGAACTTTACAAAATATAATCTTTCCAATATTTCCCGAAGAACCCACTATTTCTCTACACTCAAGAATGCAAATCTTTTATAACATGCGATGGATTATTAATTGGTAGTAAGTTAATATTGCGTTGGACGTTTTCTTTATATTTGGACAGGTACGTAATATTTTCTTACCCTGTGAATCGCAATAGTCAAATTTAATTTGTTCGGCCACGGCAGCACTTGCGACCAAAAGGGCCAAGGCGCAATGAAGTAGCAGGTCGTAGGACGACATGGTTGAATATTCAGTTGTACACCGCCCCACAGTTACACAGCTACTAGACTCGGCCTCAATCTCGTCATCAGTGGCTATTGGATAAGAAAAGAGGATCCTACTGGGTGAGTGGAAGGAGGATAAAGGACACGAGGCCACCGCCGTTGTTTGGAGATAATAATATTTTTGATAACGTCCGCTCCAACAGTGAGTAAAAGGTCCATAAAACGATCAGAACCTTACCAAATGAACGTTTGACGAATTTCCTTGAAATTTCTTAACCTATAGGTATTTGGCCAACAACAGATTTTGTTTTTGTCAATATCAAACCGTGATTCAGCATGCCTAATTATTCAGTTAATTGAGTTTTTTTTTAATACAAAACTGAATAATATACTGTTAGTTCATAATCAAATGAGAAGTACCAACAAACTATTGTTGTAGGAACTCAAAATTGACAGCGAAGTATCGATTTATTGAACAGAACATCGACATTTCGATGTATCTATTCCAATGTATACTTTTAGTTCATTTTCCATTCATTCCAAAACACCACCTTCTTCCTTCCTTTGACAATTAAACAATTTTCTTTAAACCCTTGGCTAAAGAAATGCTCAGATTATCCTACTTTTTCTTTTAATAGCATTCTGTAGGTAGTAAGCCTAATAAATATATATCGATATCGTCGCGCATTCCTTCTCAATGGTGCTCAACGCCCAAAACCTCGCACTGGTTCCTTCTTCGTGATTATGAATCATGTACCTGTTCTACCATAGGGGAGTATGTTCTGAGTATCTGAACACGTCCGACCTTTTCACAATGACCTTATTTAAATTGTCACTGCTACAGAAAATGTTACAATTTACATTTTAATGATCAAAGCAGTTGAATATTTTGCGCTGAAATGAAATATAAATCGATTATTTATTGAGCGATTTGAGGATAGGCACTGCGAAAGGTGTCAACACAAACAGACCGATGGCGATTGAGGTATTAATTTATTCATATTTTGTTACCTTTCTATTGATATTTTATTTTTTATTCATAAGTTTGTTTGGCCAGCAGAAAAAGATGAGGCCAATAAAATGGTTGGATGAGTTCAAATCATCAGCTTGTTTGAAATTACCTACCAATTGTCGTCAGCAGCACATTATTTTCGTTCTCTCCACCCAAAAATTATTTCGAATACCTGCAAATCTGTCCGCAATGGTTTATTACTCTACGCAGATCTCGTTCGCGTGGATAAGTGTGCCTACGTTCGGAACAACAAAACAGTCTCGGACAAAAATACAAAAGTAGAAAAGTGAACAAATACGACCCGTAGTTACCTAACCTCTGCCGGTGTGTGGAAATTTCGTGGAAAATGATACATACATGTTCACACCTAGGTGTCCGAAGAGCTCGAAAATCGATTCCCGAAATACCCACTTTCACCCATACACTGCTCCGTTTGCGGCGGTTGGACTGATAATTAGGTTAAGTTAGTTGCGTTATAGTAAGCTAGTTGAGTAGAATGTATGTTCAAATCAAATACCTATATAAGAGCATTCAAAGGCCTCTTGGCCCGAATGGCGGGCTAAATGTTGAATCTTCACGCTTCAAAAGCTTGGGGAAACATAAACTTCATTGGTTTGTACAATTACAATGTTTTATCATTCCAATAAAAATTGTAGCTAAAACAAAGTTATACTAGGAATAAATAATTACCTACGTGTATTTCTTCTGCTTGTCAAGGCTGAAAGCTTCCAAGCTGCGCTGTTACCCTCCAGGTGGTAGTGAATTGTGTATTAACCAGAGGAAATGTTACCTGAATATCAGAATTAAATCCGGAAAAATCGATCAGGGTATGATAAAGTGAATTGTGTTATTGCCAACTCCGTAAAAGAGTCAGTAACACGAACGCCGATCCCATCCCTTATATCTGGTAGGTCTGGATGAACCCGTTATATTCACTGGTACCTCATGTCGATACCTTAGGATAAAGGGTATATCTCCCAAGTAATCAAATTTGAGATTCAAGTATCAAAATAAATGATTTTCTTAAGTCTTTCGATTGGAGTTGGGCTTCAAGATAGGCTCTTCAAGATAGGAAATGATTAAAAAAAAATTGGATAGTTGTTGGTTGAAATAATACCTGTAAGTACGTGGTAGCCTACTTTCACAGGAATCCCAAGACACCTCTTGTGGTAGAAATGTAGCTAAGTGCTGATGGTCCCTGAATATGGCCACTTTTGGGGGAATATGTTGGTTGGATAAAATGACATTTTCTATGGTAATTCTTTTATCTACTTAGTTCTCCTCTTTTTCGTATGAGGTGAATCACAGGGTGTGAGTACTCACCTGAGTAACAATTTTTTAATGGAAAATGAATTTCGGCGCATCCTTTCAAAAATCTTCAAAAAACACCCTCAAAGGTCGTGTAGCGAGAGGGTATTTCATCAAATAATTAAAAAATCGGCCCATTTTTGAAAAACGAGGAGTAAATTCGCTGTAAATTACTGTGAATGGAGAAGGTTTTATCCTGGTGGTCCGCATAAACCGCCATTCCCCTGGTGTTGTACGATTTTGCATTGACCATTCAAATTTCGGTTGCATTTTAGGCAGGCGTGTCATTGAGAAAAAACAAACACATTTTAACTGATTTTCTTTCGTGATTGTGTGTAAAAATATTTAAAATTGACCGGTTTTGGTGATCTTTTACCCAGACCTCCTCGTGGAATGAAACCATTATTCCCGTCTGCCGTCTTTTTTGGTACAAAGTCGAAGTATTATGCGAAGCTACTTTTTGAAAACCGCTAGATGGCACCATCAGCTCAAAATGGGTAAAAAAGGAAATCACCTCTTTTCTACTGCATCCTTGATTTGTTTTATGATTTGAGAATGACGAGGAGGGTAAATACGTATTGATACAAATATTATTAATGGAGAATAGTTTATTGAGATTATATTGAAGTCGTTGCTGCCCAGTGTAAGCTGATTTTATTCTATCTTCTAGGTAGTTCTTATATGGACCAAGCTTAGTTATTAAATGGGCTCTGTTCTTGTATTTAGGAGTACCTTCATATTTTAAATACTTACGTACCGTATTTACTGATACACCTACTTCTCCTGCTATAGTTCTTAGGCTCTTACCTTGTTTGTGTAAAATCTTTATTTCCATTATTTGCTCCAATATTAACATTCTTTTTTACCTCCTTACCAGGAGGATACACTATTAATACTGTATCAATTTTTATCCGTTGCTCTGTACCATTTTACTGATCGTGATCGTCTGCAGCGCTCGCCTCAGACCTCTTTTCACTCAGGAAATCGCATCTTTTCGGGAAATACGGGCGGGAAGACGCCGCTCATCGGGGTCTGAAGAACTCGCCCCCTGTAAGTTCCACTTGGTACCGCTCGGCAGAGCCACCGTCGACCACCCGAAGTGCCGGAGGAACGCGAAGAGGCCATCGCCATCACCCGTCGCTGGAAAAGTAGTCCGCTTCTCTCTCACGAATCGCCGACCTTTGTTAGATCTGTGGACAAATTCTAATCACAACAGTGTTGTTTTATCTTATTGTGACGCGTTCAACTATCGCGAGGACTCCGATATCGGTCTCAAGTCGGAAACAGCACTTTCCCACACTCCGGCTCAGGACGCGTAGTGATACACTTCGCCGCACCATTCCTTCAACAAAGCAGATGCCTTTTGGCTCGGGACCGGTGAACTGTCTATCATGAGCTGAAACACGAGTGTTCGGTCGGTTTTTTCTGTTTTGGTTTATGAATTTCCGTTTATTCGGAGTTTTCCGATATAAATAATTGACCTGATAAAATCGCGGTGCTATGGTGTCATAGTGAACAGTGTTTTGACATGCGACCACTGTGATTTTAGTGATTGTGTTGTGAAAAGAGTCGCTTCGAAAAACTATGAAGCGGCACTTGGATTATTTCTTTCTCGTTCTCATCTGCTGTGTTCTGCCGCTAGCTATCGAAGGTAATATATTTCCTTTGTCAATCACGACGTTTAGTTTGTAACGTACCGTCATCTCAGGATAATGTAAATAACGTCGTTTAGGCGACTTCCTCTCCTTAGCAGAGCAATTCTATTGCTCACCTGGTAAAAACTGTCTTCTGTTGTTTGCGATTGATGTATTAGACAAAACCGACTCTCACACCTGTTGATTTTATCTGTTTATTATTGAAATCTGTGCTTATCAACCTTATATTACTTTACAATGCTTTACATAGGCACTCGTGTTTCTGATGCACGAAGAAGAATCCTTGTTCATTTCGGCCGTGATACTATCCGCATCGTGTCTTAGCATTGCCTAATTGTAACCGACATAATTGTGTTTGCGTGCTGAGCCATCAACCCTAATAGAACATGTACGAATGTAGTTTTCCTCAACAGAACCAACCTAGTTACACCTCGGGCTTCACAATATTTCCATCGCCGTTCCATTGCCATTTGTTTCAATTCTTCCACTTATTTGAATGAAGAATCGTTCTAAATTTAATTATCCGATCAACATTGTCTTCAGCCGTGATATCTTTTGTCTTGACACCTGTTAACGCCCCCCGTCCTGCAAATGGCGGTCCCTAGTCTTCCCCTCACGTGCGCTCTTGCGACGGCCCACCCTCGAAATCACCAAGTTTCTCCCTCGAAATAGGTTATTTTTATGTAATTACGATATTTGGTATTCACGTGTGTTCGTGATATTCTTACGGCGGTAACAATTAAATGAAGACTTGACGATAAGGCGATTTTAAGCCTCGATAAGTCTTCCTAGTTTGTTTTTGTTCATTCAAGATCACTTTTCGGTGAATTTTTTTTCCACTGTAGATTCGTGTTATCAGTCCCTAATTGAAATGAAATGATCTTCATTTTTCTAAATGGAACAATTGCTGAATTTCCAGAGTTTGAGAGCACGCAGGGAAGATTTAATTAATGACTTCCTGACACCGAAAACCAAGATTATGGCATTAACTGAAGAAACTTGACTGAATAACGGCGATGAATTTCATCGGAATGCAAAGAACGAAGTTCCATCGATCGATGAACGATAAATTTAGGAAATGAGCTTTCAGAAAACAGCACTCGGAAAAAGAGATTTAAAGGAATCAGCATTCAGAACAAACAAACATTTAAAAAACCAGTATGTATTCTGGGAATCAATCTGTATATTGGCTGAAAGGCTCTTAAATATACACGTATGCCTTACACAATATTACATTAAAAATTTAACGCCGTTGTAGATTTCACTCGGGGTAAAACAAAGTGCCCTTCAGGCTTGTATCTAGCAGCCACAGCGTGGGTTGGCTATGAGAATATTCTGTCTTTCAAAACCTGCTTCAAACTGGACAACTTGACCATGGAACTGAGCTTCAAAATCTGCCATAGGTCATTAATCGGGCCAATGTGCTCCAAGAATGTACTCTTGGTGGCTACTCGAAAAAGAATCATTTGGGGTAGGCACTACCCCACGCTGGCGGATCATGTAACAATATCGATTACGCCAGCGCCAAATACATGTTGGCGAATGAGTTGCGATGGGAACTGAATGTATTCTTCAAATTCCTTAAGATTTATTATTCGTGATATAGCAATCCAGCAGTCACTAACCGCTTTGCTGCGTTAACAAAACTATTTCCTTTGTCGCCTGTGGCAAACGCGATAATTTTCGATTTTGTTGCCTCAGCAATATTTCCGTCTTTGTATTATTCTCGTCTCATCGCACCGCTGGTTCGAAGGAGCAACTTGCTGACACGTGAAACCGGAGTTGAACAACGTTCTCAGTGACGCGATTCTCAAACCTCAGCGATCTCGATCGACATAAAATAGTCGGCAGTTTCTTTAGGGTTTCTTTGAAGGCTGAACGGAATGGACATTTCAACGGATATGAATTTGCAATCGTGTTACTCCCTGGCACCGTAAAAAAACAACATGGATCGTCTGCTCCGTCTTAACTGATCTAATGTTATCTCTCGTCCCGTATCAATTGAATGAACGAATTCATCTCTAGTAGGCATACTAATAAGTTCCTACGAGCAACTTCCCTAAAATCCTTTTATTCGCTCTACACTATAAGTGTAAAGGGTGGTTCTAGCTGATCTTTGCCTGATTTGGTTCGTACACTGACGATTTTTTAAAAGAACTAAGAACCCCTCTTGTTGTTGTCGATATGACTGGGCTGACAGGCCATTTAATTTTTCACGGAAATTTGGGAAAATGGAGTGGAGTTTGCTATCATGTTACTTCCTAATTTTGTTGGGTGACATCAACTAGATAACTGATTCCTGCGAAAATAGTCAATATTTCCCGTCCACATTAAAAACCGGTTCTTTTGCTCTCTCTAACTGTTCTCATTCAGAGTGTTACACGTAAACTAGCACCTTTTGGTTTATTATTTCTCAATTAATTAATTAATCATGCCATATGTCAGCCATCTCCGATTGGCCCTGAAATTAATCAGTTAGCGTTCCAAGATGTCTAGATCAAAAACGCTACAAATTCTTCCACAATGGTTTGGAGGACGATTATGGGGAAAACACTGAGTTTGAAGTGTCCCGAACTCATTCCAATCGATTCAGCGTTCAACTTAATTTATATTGAAAATGACACCCCACACGCCTAGGTATCCAAAAATCATGAAAAACCATTTTTGAAATTGATATGTAGGATCCAATTTTGACCCATACCCATCTCCTGTATGTGCCAATTGGTCTGGGACTCATCTCAATGGGTTCAGCGCCCAAAGTTAGTGGAAAATGATGTCCCACATGCCTAGTTTCATAAATGTCCCAAAAATCACGTTTCAGAAAACACATTTTCACGCCGAATTCCCCCCGAATTCGGTCCAATCGGACTAATGTTATGAGGACCATCTAGAGCCGGAAGGTGGTCCTTGACCAAAATTTCTAACTTTTAGAAAATTTTCTTCTACCAAAAACGGCACGTATGGTGGACGGTCATATGGATTTTTTGATCCAGGCAGCGATTTTGGTACCGATTAGAGAAGTTGTCTTCTGGTATGACGATGTTTCGATAATAAACCAAAAGTGCGGAGTTTGCTATCATGTTACTGCTAATTTTTGTTTGTTGTAGTCAACATGATAACAGATTACTGCCAAAATAGTCAATATTCCTCAAACGCGTTCAAAAAACCAGTTCTTTTGATCTCTTCCTCTTTCCAACTGTTCTCATTTAGTTCTGCTACATGAAAACTTGTGCTTATTTTTCTTTTCAAATGGCATTCAGGTTGATTTTATATGAAATACTCACCAATTGTATCGGTCAAATGAAGTAGTTCATCTCAGTTGAGCCAACAATTTTCCATTTCTACTGGTCAATGGCCAGAAATCCTTTGCTCTTCATTTGTATCTTGTTGTTTGTTATTTTTGCTTGACATTGTCTATTCGTTCTGACGATTATTTTTGATTATTTGTTGATTCTCTAATTTAGTACCTCTGCTTCAGAGCCCTGAGCTATCAGATAGTACGTTTTCCACAAAATTGAAAATTCAGGACTCGGTTGTTGCTCGTTGTTTAAAGTTGATTGAGCTCCAGGATCATTGATAAATTTGAGACACTTTTCATTTTTATCAACGTTTGAGTTATCGTTCTCGTTACCAACTCCTTCGACCACTTTGTAATAGATTTGCTCTCATGCAATTAGCGTATGTCCCATAAGCGAACAAAATAGTCCACGCTGCACCCGTTTATAGAAATCAATTTCTCTATCCATTCTGAGGCATTTCGCGTTCGTAGCTCCGTTCCCAGGAGCCAAGTTGTCTGGTTGTCTCCGCTCTTGGCTCGTCTTGTATGGCTCGTTCAAACTCCCCTAGATCAAGTATGTTATCAATAATTAACGAAATACACCCTTTTGAAGGGTTGTTCGCACGGTTGAGAAGTCGACTGTGAGAAAGATCTAGACGACCAATTAACTAATGAAATATGACAACATTTCAGTTTCACATGATTCCAAAGGCTAGTTACTTCCATAACTTCGCGGAACCCGCTCATGTTCGTTCCATGTAAGGAAAGCTCAGTGTTACTAAGTTTACTAAGATTACTAATCTCAAAATTTTCCCTTGAAAAATCACCACAGTGTGTTCCCACGAGAACTTTGTTTTCGAAATGATTATGTAGACACCTTGATCGTAGATTCTTTACCATTTTGGAAAAAAACTTTAGAACAACTTGCCTAATGGTTTTTTTACGCGAAAGGCTTCAAGTTGAAGAGCAATATGTAATTGCAATATGCAAACCGTTGATGGCGTGAAATGGATGATTTTTGACTTGATATTTTTGGGTTTTGTGATACTTTAGGGGGTAATGGTGTTTTAGGGAGTTGGAATGTGATATCATTGCGTGAGTTATACAAATTAATCTTGTTCGAATCTTTCTGATTCAGCCGCAGCATGGGTTTTACGGTATTTTTGGAGTATTTCGCAATGTTTCATAGTATTTTCAATGTCTCTCTAGGGCTTATAGGAAGACAAATAGTCATGCTTTATACCGCTTGTTGTCATTTTCTGGTTCTAAAAATTCTCTGGAAATCATTCTTTCAGTATGAATGAACCTGTTGATGGTATTGGATAATCACGAACATATTTTTCTTAACAATTTTCTGATCATTCTCATTTCCTTGCAATCATTTTATACAACCTTAGTAGAGAGTGTTCTCCTCAGTTTTTTCATTTGACAAAAAGTTTCATGATTCTAGTACTTTCTTTTATTCGCAAAATTATAATGCCAGCTTCTTCTGACAAGTTTACGTCCTTACTTTGCCTACCCTCAGACGTACTTTGCTCCACCAATCCTCTCAGCTCTTATAGGACACGCTTGGCATACAACTGCCCAGATTTCGTAGTTGAAGTAATTTGTTAATCACAAAAATTTCACCATATTTGACGTTAGATGTAATATTTTTCTGAGAAATGCTAGTTGTTATTCGTATTTGGCATTTGGACTTTCGGGATGGATAGATTACGGCATTGTCTGGGCTATGGGGTTCCTCGATGCAGTGATCTTATTACTTATCAAGAACCATGCTAATACTATAGTCAAGATTTGGTCTTGTATTCAATGCTGTAGCGCCGTGTGGGTCGCTTCTAGCTATATGTTGCTCGATTACTTTTTTTTCTCCAAAAACTGTACCATACTTGTCTATTTTTGATTTACAGTTTTCTTTTCCTAGTAGTTATTCAACAATACCTTCAGCAAGAGGATGTGAATAAAAAATAAATATCCATGTTTTTATTCAAAAAAGCCACTAATTGAGGCCGATTTGTCCGATTGTGCGATTTAATCACCATCGGCTTAGTAATCGATTTAATTCATGACGTCGTCGTTTCGTACGCGTATAAGGGAAGAACTCCCTCGACACTCGGATTCAACAAGTGTAACGCTAAGGGGGCGAACGCCTGAATATCGTAAGAAAGCAGCTGTTCCAACCGTCCCGCGTCCCCTTTCAGTCTTGCAGCTGCCATCCGGGCTAAACCGCTACTACCCTTACGGAAAACATGGTCTTAACGGACGTTTTAAACCACCACCCCTCCCTTATTCCTTGTAGATACTTCATTAATGATGACTGAGCTCAAAACGAGCGGCCGTTGTCGATGGGTTACTTCATGGCTGATCCAATCCTGTTTTCCAACCTATGTGCAGAATGAGACAGTCGAGGTTGATGATCGCTGATCAGCAAAAAAAACTATCACTCCGAGGAAAAAGGGCCTCAAAAAGCTAGATTGTCGCCGTAAAGCGGTGTAGAATCATATTTTACTCGCAAGTATTTCTTGATAAATCAAATTCCTACCACCTGGTGCCCCTAGTTGACCTGGTTATGTACGAAATCAAGAATACTGAAGTAACTCACCCAATAATCTGGTGTCTACGTTACTTGATACTGAAGTAAACTACTTTGTTCTCAACACAGGATTTCTTCAGTAGAGGCAAGAAAACCAAGTATTCGAAACAGGATGAATTCAGAAGATGGGATTTTAGCGAAGCATAGTATTTCAGATGAAAGCCGAGAAGACAAGAACAAGAAGCGTCCCAAGATGGCGTGCGTTCGAGTAGATGTCGAATCAGCTGAAACCACTGTCTTCCTGATGGATAGTGAGGGTGAATATTCACGATATACTGGTTAGTATAATTATGAGCACGAGATTTGCTATTCACGTCATTCCCAATGGTGAGAAGTCAACCAGGAAAATGGGAGGACATCTACCGCTTTCATTTGGCATAGATGAAAAATTCTCTCAAAATAACACATTTTCTTCCATTCACTATCTCCATTTGTGGATATCCATCAAAAACCGCACCGATTCGCTCAGCGAAAATTTAAGAAACGAGGATCTAAACAAGGATTGACCTGATCTGTGATTTCTCAAAATTTTCAACTCATTTATGTGGCTGTAGACTTCGATTAAATTTAATTTCTGGTTAAAGGATAGCTCGTTTCTACAGATCCAGCGCTAAATTCAGTAATATTTTCTATTCTTCCAATGCATCCATGAAAATGACTTGGACCTGTTCAGTGGGATTTGGAATGATTTGAGGTCGCCTGAAGAAAACAACGGAGAGAGTATTTTAAATAAGCCAAGAAATTCCGTGAGTCGCTATACTAGAAGTTTAAGAGCTGTACCTCACCCAGTCACTGCTCGCTTGTATCGTGAGATCCCTCGGTTCTTCTTGATTGTTTTCAACTGGTTTCGAGCCAACGCTTGTTTTGGCCTGTATCAAAAAACCCACTAAGATAGACGCCTTTTAAGCGGTACATTCGAACCAAATAATTGCCTCTCTTCTACAATCGGAAACGTCTAAACGCTGCTCCCATCCCCTTTAGGCGAGAGGGAGTTTCCTTTTAAATATATACGAAGTCCTGCCCGGTAGTTAGCAATGCCCTTACCCGGGATGTGAAAAACAATTCCGAAAGAAAGACCACCGCGGGATGAATTTCCAGATAAATGAGGACATCGGTGTCCTTTTTGAGAAATCAATAAAAACCCAGTCCCTTTCCCGGTGTTTCCTCTCGAGAGGTAATTGGGCACCGCGAGTACATACTCGTGTAAATGAAAATTAGATTACCTTTTAGGTGAGGTTTAACGTCCAAATCCTTTCTCTTCTACTCATCAAATCAACGTGTAATGGACAAATAATCTCTGGTGTTTGGATTTCCTGTTTTTAGAACATCAATTACACTTTCTTGTCTTGGTTTCTCAACGAGAAATGAATCTAATTGCGATTTTGCTATTTTTTTATTCTCTGTTTTGTACAACCCAATTTTTCATAAAATTCTCAATTGTTTTTATTATCTTAATTAGATTAGAAGATTAATTTCTTCGAATCGCACGAAATTTGGATATTTATGTTATTATCCAACCTACCATTTTGGTTGTTTATTCCTTGAATAATCAACCTATGTTTTCATGCAAAAGATCAACCTCTCCGATTGGCCCAAAAGGTTATTCTGGACTTTTCAAGGATGTCCGTCCGCCGTTTTTGGTAGTGAAAAATTTTCTAAAAATCTCAAATTTTGGTCAGGGACCCGCTTCCGGCGGTCCTCTAGTTGGTCATTGAAACTCATCAGCCCGATTGGGCCATATTTGGGTGGGGTAGGGGTCTAAATGTGTATTTCGAAAAATGGATTTTCGAGATTTTTGGCGATTTAGGCGTGTGGGGTATCATTTTCCACTAAATTGTGGACGCTGAATCCAATTAAATGGGTCTCCATGCTCCTGGTCCAAGGAATTACCAACCCCTGTGATTTTCAATTGCGTGCTGCAAACCTAAGTGGAATGCACGTTTCCTTGTTGGCCTAACCTCCACCTGGATGGGCCGAATTGTTCCTCTTGGTTGTAGTTCGCTGACCTCGGTCCTCACATGTGGGCATGATGGGCGCTGAGATATGAGACTAAGATGGAAACATAAAAGAAAAACATTTATCATTTTAACTTCAGAAAACCAAAAAAATTGACGGGTCTTAGAAGGTACCGCCCAACCGATTTTCGACGGATATCAATGTGCCTACCAATTTACGATCCTATACGAAATCGATCGTCGGCAATATCTAGGCCCTGTTGAGAGAGTTCATGCCCATTAGTCGTGGGTCACCGCACGTGTAGACCCAGGCCCCCTCGACGTATATGGAAGGTGTTGGTTTCGTTTGGAGGATGCTGCTCTAACTAGGTGTTTCCTGTGTGCATTAGGCGTGAGCCTCGCCCACAGCGGATATATTATATCGCTTAGCCACTTCTACTTTCGACCGTCCACTGGTCAATTGGTCATCTCCATGATATTCGTAAATGAGTTCCATATCACGAGAAACCACACCACATCACATCTACATACGAGTACATGGTCTTAACAACGAGTCTTAAGTGTTACAATCAGCTCGTCACTACAGACCATTGCGCTTTCTCTATTCCCCAAAAATATGCTTGGCCCTAGTTTTCTTTACACTTCTTCCCTTGCATCTATTTCATGGTGTGCGGAGTTTTTAGAGGGTCTGAACTGACCATAAAACACGACGAAGGATTATTTTCGAGACTTGACGACGACATTGGAGAAGTGCGAAAATGGTTACTTGTGTAAATCTGCTTTACGGAGCTCGTTTTATTACGATGTTTTGGAGTAGGTGTTGTTCAGTTGAAGTATTTCCGCCCTTCGGGGGCCTCAAAGGGATGATTTACGATGGCTTCTTCAACAATCCATGGTGTCCGTTAAGAATCCTCGTCGTCGTGTCGTTAGCTAAGTACGAGTGGACTTGGAGAGGTTGTGTTTTGTGCTGAAAAATATCACATGATTGACTCCAAATGTCCCATAGGGGCCCCACTGGCCTGCGTCGTGTTTGATCATCCCCCAACAAAAATCTCCAGAGCCTTTGTTAAACTTTGTGCCTTACCTGGACTCGAACGCTTTGGTTATTACCTGCGTGTTTTGGGCGGGAGTCATGGTTTGCCTGAGGAGGTTCCCAGAAAGTCCTGCCCCGAGGCCACCACGTCTTATTCCTGGGAACTCTTCCCGAGTCTCGTCCGATTTACCGTCCGTTGATACCACCCTGTTCAAAGTATTGAACGATCACGGATCAAATCACGGTGTCAACCTTCGAAGCTTTTCCACCCACGTGGCGCACCGCGATATTAACATGTGTTCGAGGGTCCAAAGCCTCTCAGCCTACGATTACTGTGATTACAGACTATTGTGCTCCGACGAATCGAACCCCTGAGAACCTTCCTGGAGTTGTCTGGAGTACTTTGGTAACGGACGGTGCCTTTTTCCCCTCCATTATCATGAATCAGTCTTCGGTAATGACGGTCGATTCCGTTTTTCGATTATTATCCGCTTGTGTTCCATTGATATTTCCATTTCTTCTGGTTGAATCCACCTGGTTGGGAATCCCTGTCGTGTAAAATTGGTACCGTACCTGGAAGTGCTTTCCTGGAAATTGGACATGACTCAACCACCCACTCACGTAATCTAAGTCTTCCATATTCTTTGAAAGTTAATTAATTTAATTATTTTTTTTTCAATCTTCCGCTAGTGCGCTGTGAGCGAGTTGAAGTTTTAAAGTTCATGTGTTTTCGCTAGGTCAGGAATACATTTCAAAATATTCATCAATAGTTAATTAATGTGAGGTAAATTCAGTGGAAGAATTTCTTTTTCGTGGTCTCCATTACATGGAAAGTAAACTGGAACGTACCTCAATTGGTCCTACATTAATAGTGAACATACAGAATTATTTTCAATTTTTCATTAAAACATCACCACAACCATATGAGAATTGATCGCTGTAGCAGTGCAAGGTTCTGTACGATTCGCATCTTCCTTATCGGTTTACTTGATTAGAATTTTGATCTTATAATGACAAATTTAACAGCTCGGACATTTTTATATTTTTGAAGTTTGGGGTGGACTTGGATTAAATTCATGGTGGTATTTAAGTGTTGGCAATAAAACTGCCAAGGTAGGGTAAGTTTGACGGTCGGGATCATCCCTATAACGTTACTGTGTTTTCGACGGATATATTGTGGCATATGCGCGCGGGGTGAATATCACTTGATGAATCTCGACAAAACGGGGGCCCTCTTCGTCACAAGGGAGTTTGTTAAAGGTTTTGGGGTGCGGATGCGTGCGCACTGCTCAGGGGATGTTCAGAGCGAACAATACGGCTACGACCACCTGCTCGGACTCAACATACGAACCCTCGCTCCTGCGCTGCAACACGAGACTCAACTCGAATTGAAAAACTTTACGAATGGCCACACGCACGACACGTGTTATCATGTTGAAGTTGGCTCAAATTCGGACAATTAGAAACGAATAAAAATACTGTCTCGATTGCGTTCTCTGTTAGGCCATTTTTGTATTTCGCATCTGCTGTTTCTGAAAATCTTCCGCCATGTTAGAGAGGAATTTCCAAAAGAATTCTCCCCCTCGAATGTTAGTAAGAATCCGGTCTTACACTGTCCATTATGTAAGTCTCTTCCATTCAACACTTTTCTCGTTAAATGTCTCTTCATTGTTTCCACGGTCTCGTCGTTTCGATTGATCCTCAGCGCCGGACTCAGTCATTACCCACTTGACCCCGCATTCAAGTCCCTTTCCGGTTTTGTAAAGATTTCGTGCTACCTAGCGTAACCGACGAATTGAAGTGATTACTCACTTGGTAATTGTTTTCTCAACTTCCTTCCTTCGAATACATGTAAACGTGGGTTTTAAGTAAGCAATACAATTGTGATCCAATGCAATTTTGATATGAACATGATAGAACGAGGTGACATCTCTTCTTGGTGGACACTTCAGGTTACAGATCCTGTACAATCATGATGAAATGAATGAGATTGGAATGATCGGTGCGGCGAAGAATGAAACGCAAGCTGGAGTAAATAATCCGTATATTTTCCAATATTAAGAAAACGAATTGTTCGAGCTCAGAGCATTTATAGAATTTATATGTCTGTGAGAATAACTATCAACGGTAACAGTAGAACAGCGAACTAGCGACCCAAAAGGTCTTGATATAGACTAACAGTCGTTTATTTCAACAGAGCATCTCGCTTCCCTTTTACCATAAATGACATCGTGCCCCAAATAATATGACGAAACGACGATTATACTACAACATGTGTTTTCTTTGTTTTCAGGATTCGTTTCGTGTTCCCCCAACCCGTGTAAAAATGGGGGAGCCTGTTTATCCGCCCAACGGGGTGAATCGTACTGCAAGTGAGTACCAACAATTTTTATTATATTTTTAATTCGTGTAATTAGATCGTGTAAAGGTCATCTCAACATTCGTATACCGATGACTCAGCGATCAACACTTCTCTTCCTGTTTTGTAGTGATAAATTCAACTCTTGGGGTAACGTTTTTAGGTGTAAGCACACTGCATGTACTAGATCCCTTATT
The DNA here is from genome assembly GCA_019603395.1 of Cyrtorhinus lividipennis. Classification (NCBI taxonomy): domain Eukaryota; kingdom Metazoa; phylum Arthropoda; class Insecta; order Hemiptera; family Miridae; genus Cyrtorhinus; species Cyrtorhinus lividipennis. Next base: position 17,271,502 of record CM034005.1, on the reverse strand, counting down.
TAGAACTTGTAGGCATATTTTCCACTTAACCGGAAAGAACTCTGTCAAAAATTATGTATGACATCGATGGTCGTGAATTTATTGTACGAACAACATTTTTCCATTCATTCGCGTTTCGAGATTTAATTCAACAACTCTACATTCGTTCAACTTCGCATATAAACGTACGCGTGCTTCTTATCAGCCAATTATTTGCAGTTACTTCAAATCTAATCTCGGACGTGATCGTATTTTTGCCGTTGGCCCGCTTCCTTAATATTTGGACGGCCATAAAAATAGTTCAAACTGTTAGATACCTATTGACGTCATAATATTCATGAACAAGAGCCTTTTCTTCACTAGAATTGAGTAACTAAAATAGCAATGTCGATTTACACCGTCTTATCGTTGATATTTTATTTTGGACATTCACGCTGACTTAACTTCATACCAATCACATCAAAAAAAAAATAAATAAATAAATAAATACATTTATCAATTCAATTTCTCATTTTCTTCTTCTTCAATTTATAGTTCTATTTTAGTTTTCAATTTATAGACACGATTCGGTTTCTTGTCATTTCTAGAGTCTCTGAATTTATTTGAAATTTATTATGTATTGATGGTATTTATTACGTCGCAGAAGAGCCATTTCACGGGTTCACTCGTTCGCAATATACGTTGTATCTGCCTGAAGTAGAAAACATGGCCTACATAAATATCCACTCATCTATCATTTGACTTATTTTGTCGAAAGGAATCACACAGGACTAACGTGAATTGTTATATACGATATAAGTATTTCAAATTTCGAATTTTAATAGAAATCAATCTCGCAAATCTTATCCTTACTTCGAGTCAGTCAGTCCACACTGGATCTGAGGTCAGGAAAGAGAAAATGAAGATAAAACCAGAACCGGTTCTCTCGAAACGGACAACACATTTTTTCCTTTAGCCTTTTTTTAGGGGAAGGGAGCTTTATAATTCACCAAGTTTCATAATGCGGGTTTCGTTCGCGCAAAGTTTAAACTAATCGAAAGTCCCAGTGTTAAAACAGACATTATTAGGGTCCAATTATCATACCCGCGCCTTCTCACGCCTCGTGTGCTTCTAAAAATTAATTGTAATGCCTTCTGTAGGTTTTTGTTTCTTCAATATGGTCCTTGTATGCTGTTTTTATTTTTCTTCAAATAGGAAAACCTCCCGTTTTCACTTTGTGCTCTCTGAAAACGTCGTTCTTTGAATTGAAATCGTAACAAAGTGAATCATTACCGTCCGAAGTGATTAATCTTGGTTCTTGACTATTCCTTTTCAAGTAAACAGATCATTCAGCGCGAATTGAACACCTAACTAGATCAGTGATTGTGATCTCGCTTCATTCCTTGATCGTTTGATAGGACGACTTTTTTCTATTGGCGGAAGTGCGGCTCAATCGGCCTTTTCATTGCCGTGTAAGGGGCGGATGTTGTGGTCGCGAGTATGTGCGTGTCATCAACTCGTGCCCGTTTTGACTATCTTCGATTGGTTTTGGTCGAGCGTGACCCAATACCAACTGACAGTTATGTTCTTTAGGACTTGAGGAATGAACGTACTCCTCAGTAAGACGGTGGTATGTACTTGTTCCAACGTGCTTACTTCGGCCCATGGCGGTTATTATAAGGTTTGACTTTCTGAAGATTATCTTCGTCTTGATATTAACCATTCCATCGGTGTATTACATGCGAAGTAGTGTTAAGAGAGAGCAGGCGCCTTCATTGTCTTCTTGCAAGCCGCTGCCTTGAGCTGAAGAGAATGTCGTGGCTGTGAGGGATTGCCTGAGTGAAGATGTACTGCACGTGACATTCTAAGAGCCGATCTGACGCTGACGTGTGTACTTCATGGAAAGCCGCGTCGAATAAAAGAAAAAACAATGGCTCCGCTATTACCGCGAAATCTAAATATTACACAATATGGATGTGAAGGTAAAAGAGCGCTTTTCTCGTCTTATAACGCCACGAAAGACATGAAGGCTCTCCGATGGCGATGAGGGGGATCTATCTTGATCACGAGCAGAGTTACACAAGAGACGGAGTGATGTCATTAGGCAAGACTAAGCCCTTAGCGGACGAAGGGGGACGTGAGGAGATTAGTATAGACGTTGGAGTGGCATGCAAGACAGGTTTTTAGGCGTTCGATGAACGCCCTTCCGTGAGAAATAGTTTCTTGGCGTACCCAGAGTTGAGCTACGTGGCGTAGAATCGAACCTGCACTGTCTTGAGTTGGTCATTTTTCAATACACATTTCTTATATGACTTTACACATTTTCAATACAAAAAATACGAATGGAATTGAACTGTTTTTACTTTCAAAATAAATTACTTATGCGACATCACCAATAATAATTCATTCGCCTTAAAAAAACATTCCAACTCAATTATAAAGTATCAAGTCGTGTTAAACTGCTTCGTAATTTCTAAATTACGATTTAGGAGCGATTATTGAAACCGACAGGCTTGAAACCGGTGTAATTAATGCAACTCTCGGCCAATGCGTCAGACGCAGTGTGGGAACGAGGTCGTTGCGGACGTGTTGCTCCTTGCTAAATTGAATTGCAACCTTATTTCAAGGAAAGTGATTGGGAGCTCTGGTTTCCCGTTAAATGGTGACAATGTTGAATATTTTTCGTTTCTTCAGGTTTTGGTTGGTTATTCCTTGAATAATCAACCTATGTTTTCATGCAAAAAGTCAGTCTCTCCGATTCGCCCCAAAGTTTTGTTTCAAGGTGTCTAGATCAAAATGAACAAATGTCCGTCCGCCGTCTACGCCAACTTTGGTAGTAGAAATTTTTCTAAAAATCTGAAATTTTGGTCAAGGGCCTATTTCCGGCTCTAGTTGGTCATCGAAACTGTTCAACCTGATCGGGCCAAATTTGGGTAGGGTAGGGGTCAAAATGTGTATTTTGAAAAAAGGATTTTTGAGATTTTTTACAATCTAGGTGTGTGGGATATGATTTCCCACTAAATTCTGGACGCTGAATTCAATGAAAAGGGCCCCACAACGATTGGCACCCACTAGAAGAGGTTATGGGTCAAAATGGGTTTATATTACCCATTTTGAATATGGATTTTCAAGATTTCTCGGACCTAGGCGTGTGAGGTATCATTTTCCACTAAATTTTGGACTCTGAATCGATTGGGATGGGTCTGGGACCTGCCACACCCACTGTTTTCCTCATGTTGAAGAAATGAGTCCATACGCCTGGTCCGAGGCCAACCAACTCGTGTGTAAGAATTTGCATTAATTGATAGTTTGTCTGTTTTGGTCGGAACAGTGTGCTCAGAAGATTTCATTATGCGTGAGTTTGAGTTGCAGATCTTGAGAGATTGTGCTTCCAGTGGCGTTTCTTGAATAAAATTTATCGATTGGACGGAGCGCCCAAGAACATCTCACGTCGAAGTGTTCGATTCGGTCCGTGGTGTACTCGGATATCGGTGACAAGACTCGGCCCTGGCTAGCGGTCCTCGGAGGATGCCCGAGAGGCTGAAAGAATCTTCACGGTTCGAGACGTAAATAAAGGAACCGGGTCCACGTTAGGCTCACAACCCCGTGCCTAAGTTAAACAAACTAGGTACACGGTGCCCATCGTGTGAACGAGCAGCCACAATAGATGCCGTAGTCCTGGTTTCTTTTCTTTTAGAAGGAAAAAAGGGCTTCGACGAAGAGGTTTTTCCCATATCGGATGTGTCTCCATGTCAGGCTGAGGCATGCAAATGGGCGTGATCTCCCGCCCCCGCTCTAGCCGTCCCTTCTAATGGAAACTCTGATTGGGGAGGCAGCGGCTCGGTGTCCTGTGGAGAATCGGAAATTGCCTTGGACGTTTTTCGACGGGAGATACCTCCATCACGTATTTGCATCGATGGTGAGAAACTCAGCGGAACTTTTTATCGGGCAAAGACCGACTTTTGGCCGATAATTCCATTTCGGTAGATTCGTACAGCTGGAGCACGAAATGAATTTCGTCCGACGTAAAGAACCTCAGATAACTTCAATCGTTCGAGTTTGCTGGAAAATCGTTCCTATTAAACAGAATCCTAGAGGTACGGTGCTGTTCTATCAACGTACGAAAAAATAGGAACAATTGACTGACCATTCTCTCGCCGTCGGCCTGATGGAAATCAAAACCATGACCTGGCTTAAGGCTCGAGTAATATAGGTACCGTGGTTTATTAATCTGCTCGAATCCATATCGTCGACTGTGGGATCAGGCGCGTTACAAGAGCCCTGGGAGGCTTTTTGTCATTATTCAAGCTCATTCTCTGGACTCTGGATGCATCACTAATTCACCGATGAGCATCATACTGGATCATCCGGTGTGTAATTATGTTCGTCTTGCTTCTGGACGAGAAAAAGGGCTCAGTTCTTGTGAGAAAGCTTCAAACGTGCCCTCGATTCGGGTGGAAGAACTTTTTACTTCTTTCAGCGCTCGCTCGAAGGGAGTTGAACCAAAAGGACGAGTCTGGTTTCCCCTCTGCACAAAGACTGTGAAGCTCTCATTACGGATTCGTTCCGAAGTGGTCCTATGCAGATCAGGGGAGCTTTCTTTGTCGAACCTAATCTAATAAGACGCCGGTTCCTATTCACTAGCAGTGAGCTCTATTCGGTGTTGGCGGCGAGGGAGCAAAAAGATGGACGACTCGGTGTTACTCGCTCCTCTCCTGTCTCAGAAAACCAATTGGTTACGCCACCCTGGCCGTGGATGATCATGACGAGGGTGGAATTTTTATTCTGCTGAACAAGTGCAACATCCCCATTTTACTTGGCTGAATTTCTCCAGCAAGTACTGAAATAATGTCTTCGTCGCATGGTCACTCTGTGATGACTGCTGACGCCATCGTCTAACGACGCTTATGACGTGATCATGTTAGTTCTGATCTTTCACCATTCATTGTACGACCATCATGTATTACGGATCAACCAGGTTTATCCTTGGCAACTGGTGATCACCGACATACAAGACGCTGGTTGCAGCCGCAACTTTCAGAAGCCCCTCGGGGTTGGGCGTTGTTTTCCATCCCGTTTCTATAAAGCGTAGACCGAAGGTCTACTGACATCGTAATGAGTACGTGGTTTTGTATTCGCTACAATGCTGAACGAAATTTATTGTCTGTAAAACATAAGGTAGAATCAATGCAGACCGTTACCTTCGCCTGGGGGAACGCAGGTGCATGGATGGTCGAAGGGATGATTGGAGAATCGTCAAGACTGCACTACAAGGAGTTGAATATCCCTTTCCCTCAAGACTCCCATTCTACTACGTTTACGTTTTTTTTTTTTTTTTAAATTTGTTAGTGAAAAACGTACGCAATATTTCAATTACTCTCACTATCCGTGGGCATTTGGAATGGAGGACTAAAGAGGAATTTTTAACAATTTTTTATGAAGAAGTTGGAATATTATTGAATTTTGTAATGCAGTTGAGAGAAGGGGCTTTATTCTAAGAAACTTGATCAAATTTAGTTCCTAAATAGTTTTTATCGCACTTTGCCTTTGGCCTTAAAGTTACCATATAATCTCACCTAGGGGATTGCCACCATAAATTTCCGTATCACTCAAGCCACGCTTTGTTTTCCTAGAGAATTTTGGTTTTGAACTTACAATTGATTTTACATTTGATTGAACGTCAAAATCGCTTTGCTCCATTTTACGTGTCCAACATGCTCATCTGGAGTAGTTATTTAAAAAAAAAATCCCTCGCCACTAAGTTGAGTTTGATTTGGGGCCTAAACTGACTTGGCGTTCTCATGAAACTTGAAAATGAACCGCAAGGCCAATGAGACCATTAATGGCAATTACTGTGAGCAGGATTGTATCATTTACAACGCATTTCCCCGTTGAAAATATTTTTAATCATATGCGACGCTCGGATTTACGTGATGTAATGAAGACTTAATGCTTATACCAGTTGGGTTTGATAATGTCAGTTGATTCCAACATCACTTCTGTCGTTTCCTTAATGATACGAACTGGAAATAGGAGGGTGTTCATATAACTGATTTTTTTTTTTTCTTTTATTGTGAGCCCTCTCGAGTTCCACATACCGCCGAGGGCCATGGGATCGAATTTTCGCCGGTGTCTATCGCCTAACATACCGACTCCACCACATAATGGAATCCGAGTTCTTCACCGTGAGGCAAGACCGCTCTTATTATTTATGTGCCCCCATGGGGCTCATATTTCATGATTAGTGACCGTAGACTTGGAACGTTATTAAGGACAAGTTTCTCGCGGACCCACAGGGTTCTTGGAGCTGCCGGGATAAAGTTATGGGCAGCAAGTTAATGTAGCTGGACGCTGTTGCGTGTCCGTGAGGTTGGATGTGTAGCCATGTTTCTTTGTGGAACTCCTCGAGTGAATGTGTGATAGATCGTTAAGGAGATTTGACTTGTTTTCTATCTGAGGATCTGAAGAGAACTATCAACTAGAAGAAAAGTCATTCAACCTCACCCTCACACCAGCATCCTTACGATCCTTGCCTCATTTTCAACTGTACCGCTTGTAGAGGCTCTCTAAAAGACCGAGTTCTCCATTTGAAACACGCTCGTTCGTCACGAGAACAATAGAATATAACCAGCCGGTAAAAAGGCGTCGTAAACTGGAGCAGTTTCGGTAACGTTGCTGATTTGAAAGAGCCACAACGGTCAAAAAGTGGGTGGGAGTTGTCAGTTTATTCCTTGCTGCCGTAGTAATTTTCAACAGCCTCGTTGAAATGTTGGAGAAGAATGGAGCGTTGGAGGTACTCGTTAGGTGTTATGTAGGCCCTAGTTTGTTTTTATTCCATTTTTTCGAGAAACTCATGAAGGCAAGTAAATATTCCTGTCATTGCTGAGGTTGTTCGAGATTTCTATTTCCGTTCACTTGAAAGATTTTTCAGTTTAGACGAGACTCTTCAGCGCCGATTTTACATCGTTCTTGAGTACACTCCGTTCATGTAGGCTGCTGATGGAGCAAAAAGGAGTTGCCCGCTCCCATCAAAGCTCCTCCGTTTTGTTTTCCATCAGCGGAGTCTTTCTGTGACTCAATGCTTCATCAGCTGTAATAAACAATCATGAATTTGAGGTGGTTTTGAATTCTGCCCGATTTGATGTATCAAAATGTATTGATTGATGGATTGAGAATTTTCCAAATCAATGTGAGGATTTTCCAATCTTTCAAAACTAATAAAAGAGGGAGTTTTCTAATCCGAATAAACAAGTTATTTAGGCAATTCAAGGATTTTGTTGGAAATAAAATTACTGAAACAAAATGAAAAAATACAGTTTTTTAACAAGTTGATATTAAAATCAAAAAGACATAACGAACGAAGAATATAAATATGTCATAATGAAATATGCTCTTGTTTAGGAACAAATTCAGTGAAGAGGGTTCCCAACAGCCTACGAACGCCTATGAGCCTAATTTTTTATTACTTATTATGATTATTTGGTATATTTGGTGGTTAGGGGTTTCTTCTCAACACAACTGAATGTTTATGGAGTATTCTTAGTTCATTTCGTCTTTTCGATTTCAATATTGATGTTTTCAAAAAAAGAAACGGTATTTTTTAATTTTGTTGCAGTAATTTAATTTCCAATAAAAGTCCTAAATTGCCTTATTAACAGTTCGGTTTGGAAAATTCTCAATTTGACTTGGAAAAGCTAAATCTTTAGTATCTGAGTTTCTCAAATAAAAATTTAACAGTGCTGGAAATACGGTTACACAATCTTATTTTGGGAGTCCATTATTGAACTAGCACAACCATGATCGTCCCTTTGAGATATCTGGATCATTCTCACCTCTGACAGTCTTTTCGACGCCTCAGTCACGACTCACGCCAACGCGTCCAATCCCTATCCGATGTCAACGACGTCGCTCTGATTCAAAATGATTGATTTACGATCCGTCTGAGACTCAATCGACTCAAACAATGGCGTGTTCTTTAAAGCGACCGCTACAGAAATAACATCTCCGAAGAAAAATCCCCTTTTAAAATAACAATATCAGACGCTCTAAACCGATTTTTACTGAAACGCATAGAATCCATTCACTTGAGTTCAATCCCACGCTCTCCCAAGTACTTACTACGGTAAAGTGGTCGATAGCATTTCCACCAAGTGAAATTGATTCGTATACGACGAGTTTTTTTTCTGTTTTCATTAATTTCACATCAATAATGCGTTAGGAGTTGGATGACTTTTTTGAAGGTATAAATTGAGGATGTATAAGAACTTTTGCTTCTATTGTATCGTAGTTGGAGTTTTTTACGAGGTGGAGGAGACGATGAATGAGTTGATTGAGAATTCAAGCGAAATTAATGGGAAAACGGCAAGAAAAAACTTCGAAACTCATAACCGTGTGTTGGAAACACTGAGATCTGATGTCGGCTATTCTCAGCCAACTGTCGATGGACCGAAGATACCTGTTGAGTGGCTTTTTTGACTTTGACAAAAATGATGCACATTTAGGAGTGAAGAAATTACCTTATCTTGCGAGAAAGATCGCGCGATAAGTCCGGCGATAGTCTGTTCACCAGGATGGGAATATCTGCGCACATGAATAATAGATAGGTTAGAGTTGGCCATACAGGAAATTTCATTTACAAAAATAATTATATATACCGTGTTTGCCCAAAAAACAGCGATTTTGAAGAAAAATAAAATTTAGGCCGAAGAAAGGTCGGAAAATGACCGCAGAGTTCCAGATGCTTCACCCCCGTTCACCAACCACTTTGTACTAAAAGAAATGTGTTATGTTAAATAGGGGGATGGTTGAAGCTTAGCTGCGATAAAGAAATACCTAAGATACTAGGTTTATCACGACCTAGCCAGCCCATCAAGGGTTGTGGCTGTCCGTTATAAGGATCAAAGGGTCTGAGGCAACCCTTACGCCTGGAGATTGCGCCAAAAGTTGAAAAATCAAGTAACAGAAAAAATGCAAGAACTTCTCTCTCCTGGAGATGGTTTCGGATTAATCTTTGGTTAAGTCCTTCGTGTTTCGGGGCGAATATAGGGGGAATTGTAGCTCGTAAAATGATATAGGGCTTCGTCTTCTTCCATATCCTTGATAAGTAGTAATCGAAGTATTGTTCTTTTTGGTGCACTCTACCTACCAACTACACTCATTTTTCTGAGAGATCACCTCAACAGTCGCCCCGAGTAAAACGTACCTTTATTCTGTGATAAGACTCATTCAGATTTTAATCTGTGCTGTCAAATGAGGTATTTTTGCAGGTTGGTGGGTTCTGTGTAGGATTGGTCGTAGTCTCATTTCCAATCGGTGTTCTAGAATCGATTCTATTGAACTTGCCGTGCGATCTCAGATGGAGCGGTTTGTTCGGGATGAGAGTTCATTACCTCCTCGCCGGGGCTCCGGAGGAATTGAAAGATCCCTTTCTTCAATGACACATTTGTTGGCCGCGCGAGAAACGGAGGTTTGACAAGTGTGCGGCCGCGACGGAGGAAGTGGGAGGACGAGAGGAGGAGAAGAAGGGAGGACGAGAGAGGACTCGAGAAGCCTGGGAACGGGCCTTTCGGTACATCTGCCGCTCTTTTGCTTTGGATTGTCTTTATCACTTCCCCGTTTCGTATCCGAAAAGTGCGGGACGGAGGGGAGCAGGGCCTTTGTTGCGCGCCCCCGCACCCCGTTCGGCACGGGTGTTATCCTGCGGGGATCCAACCCACCCCCTATTGATAGGGGTACGTGTGTTTTGAAGCGCGTCGAATACAAATATCGCGTTTTGAACGAATGGCAGTGTTTCAAAATTGATTTGAAGACTTTGTACTTGAATGCCTCACCAAAACCTCCACTATAATGTTGCAACCGATTTTCCCCCACTCTTTCTGACCCATAATAACATTACAGGCGATTTCAAGATAATCAACACTTATCACGCCATTTTAATAACCAAAAGCAGCGTGCAGTTCTCTTCTTCATAGGGACTGTTCCAACATATTGCTTGCAAATTTGACGTTAATAATTACAATAATTCCTTCTAATAGGTGGGTAGGTTTGACTCATACCACCTCCGGCGGGTGCCAATCAGTCTCTTCCATTGATTCAGCGACCGAAATGTAGTGGAAAATCATCCCTCACGTGCTTAATTCCCCAGAATTTTAAAAAATTTAGTTTGAAAAACACATTTTCCTTCGCATCCTTTCCGAATTCGGTCCTATTGGGCGGTTAAAAGTAGTGGCAAAGTTATAAAAGTTTGAAATTTCGGTCCTTGAAACATTTTTTTCCTATCGCACCAAATTTGGGGTTGTATGGGTGAAAATGTGTTTCTTTAATGTACGATTTTTGGAACTTTTGAAAACTAGGCATGTGGGCCATCATTTTCCTCTAAATTTAGGAAGCTAAATCCATGGGTCCTGGAACGATCGGTGCCCACAGGAGGTGGATTTCAGTCAAACCCATTTTGAAATTGGGTTTTCGAGAATTTCTCATTGTTTTCCCTGTACTCTTGCTCCAAGAAATGATTAACCATTGCTGAATAATGAGCACGAACTGGGACCCATGGAACGCAAACTGTCTAATTTTGTTCCAATCGGAGAAGTTAATTTCTGGCATTAAAACATGGATTGATCATTCAAAGAATAATGAACCAAAAGAAGAAGAAGAAAGAATTTGTTGTACTAGAGGCTCGACTTCCATTTGAAAAACAATATTCTTCACATAAATTCCATCCCTTATAAATTTCCACCTTATAACACATAGCTAGACCATATTTAATTGTGGATTCTTCTATATTATTGCTCCTCTTTTGTTTTCACCTCAGACTACTTATTCGTTATTAATTAGATAATGTATTCTCTATGGGAAATTCTTTTTTTTTCTTTTGTTCTAAGTTCAACCTTCTGAATATATAACGTGTTGCCAACGACTTTCCAGTTCAATGTCCGTCTTCTGTCGGGTTTGACAAAGTTTTACATGTACAACGAGACGTTTTGGCTACCTTTTCCGCCACTTCCCTAGTGCGTAAAATTAAACATGACAGACCATGTCATCAAAGAAGTCGCGATGACGTACGCTAGTACGAGTAATAGCAATTTAACGGTTGTACAACATACGATTTAAGAACGCTAATGAATCTCAATTGTTGAGCAACTTGAGACAACCATTATAAAAGGCCATTTGGTTACATGGTTTGTATAGGACACGGACGACAAGAGAACGTCCATCATAAACCTCTGTGTGAGTTGAGGATCGTTTGTCACACACGCCCAAGCAGGCGTCTCAAAACCACGGGAGATACGAAGCTAAATGTATCGTATGACAACTTGGAGGTTCATTTATTTTCCGTTGGACCGCGTGAGAAACATATCCGAAGGTATTTTGTTCTGGTTTGCGGATCCATGACTGATCCTGATGATAGGTCTGATCATAATTTTCTAGATTTAAAATGGAACGACTCACGAACGAAGTTCAGAGTTAAACCAGCTTCTTCAGCAATTTTGAACACCTCCAGAATTTGAGGGATGGTTTCATAATACCGACAAAAACTGTGGGGTTTGTTACCCTAAAGTCTGTACAACCTCGCTTGTTTTAATTTATATGTTTTTCGACTGACTTTCCCTTTCACTTTGTTGAGTTTCGATAAAAACATTTTCTGGGCCTATAATTTTGACAAATTGTATACATCAGATGATCGGAAATCGTTTCGTTCCTCTGGTTCAAGCATAATAACCAAAAATGTCAGATTTGATAAGAAATGGCTCAAATTAGGAACAAAACAGCTCTGCAAATGACTCAATACGAGAATTGGCTTGTCTGGGACTCGTTGATGTGTACAATAGGTTTTCTGATTTTTTGTCCACATTGAAAGAACTCGCCAAGATCGTTTGTTTATTGCTCAGCTCAGTCGAACTCGTTCAGCGTGAGTTTTGAACGTTCATCTGCCCTTTTATGCCACCCGGCCAACCGCCTGTTTTTCAGTGCTCCGCTAACTAATGGAGTGCATTATCGAGCGCCCTGTGTGTGCAGAGGGCCAACAACAAAAGGGGTGACCAACAAAAGATTATAACTTGACACACTCGAGGTCTTTCGTAAAGCAACGATAAGCGATTGTATGAATGAAATTTCACTTTGTTATCGATTTGTGTATTCAATTTTAACGAGCCTGTGCGCAGTGAGGGTGTATTTTTCGTGTTTTCAATCGTAAAAATCTTTCGTATTTCCTCAACCTCAGAGACCGCTCTGGAGCAATTGACAATGAATGGAGGTTGGAGGTGAGCGGGTGTCTTGGAGAAATCCCTGCTTCAATTAATCGGATAAGGACTATCGGGGTCTTCGGCGGGATAAACCCTCTTCCACAGATAAGGAAATCTAGTTAATCTAAAAAGGACATAATGAATGGAAGGTCCGAACAATGGTTAAGGAGTCGACTGTTCAAGACACAAGACAATACTTCCAGCAAAAGCTCTGCCCGGCATCCTAATACTCTTCTACTCTTCCGAGCACCGGAGCTGCCGCCTCATGAATACTGAACAGTAGCTAAAGAACCAAAGCCGTTCGAGAAGAGACAGTGGGATCACTTTTACCATTTATATCTTGGATAAGATCTCGATATTAGTGTCCAGACGCTTATGAATTTGTAGTAGGAAGACCCTTCCGTTTCTATCGGTTTGTACATTAGTTCAACAGCGCGTCGAGATTGTTTCCCTTCAGAGAAGTGTTCATTCAATTCCTATACGCCTTTAGAAGGGCGCTAATCAGACGCCATGTCTATTACCGTACGTTCCATCAAAATTTGGCGCTAAATTTTCCTTCTTTTTCGTGTAGGCTAATTTATTCATGAATACCAAATCGAAATTACTCTTTACAATCGCACGAGGCTGCCAAAAATGATTCTGTAGCTGCCGTTATTCACCATAGAAAGTCTGTTAACACCTGAAACTTTGTTTTTAGTAAGGGGGTAGGTCCTTCAAAAACAAAATTTTCACTTTTCCAAGAGGTCTTTGAAGAAATTAAGTTTTGTGTCTAGGTCATCCGTATTCCTTTGTCGGCATTTTTTTCGGATATGAATTTTAGAATTTCATTGGGTGAATGCTGCTGCTGAATCAGGAGCTTCTATTGGGGCTTATAAAGGATTGCCCAAAGCAGAAACAACCGCTCTCGTTGAAAACTCTCGGCCTTTCTAGCCTTCCAGATTATTGCTGGATCGGATTGCACAACCCCTGAACTGCATTTCAGCCACCGTCACATTCTCACTTCCTTTTTCATGTTCTTTTCTTCCTTCTCAATCTTGTTAAGTTATGAATCGCTTTTAAGTGGACTTCACCGGTCGCGCCATCAACACTCAATTCATTTTATCATTAACCGTAATAAGCGTCTGCACTAACAGCTATGCGAATTGTTTTCTATTTTTATATTTTTACCCTCTCGTCCTGAAGAATTATACTTTAATCCTCATTGCCTCCCTTCATTTTTCCCGGAGGTAAAAGTCGTGAACGGATAACGAATCGCACACTACTCGGACCATTCTCGTCCGTATATCACTCGGAATCGCCGCCCTGTTTTGCCATTGCCTGCAGGTGTTCTCTCCATGTTATAGATGGCCGAGCCGAGGACTTACAATTACGAGTATGTTGCGCCGAGTCGGTTCGCTTGGAAGTCGTTCCATGTGCTCAGTCCACCGCTTCCTTTCTCGTCTTACTTGCGAATTCTTTTTCGTCCCTCGAGTCCGCGTTTGATTCCTGCTCCTCGGGAGGCCGAGTGGAACATTTTTAGATCCTTCGCAATCGCTCGTGAACCCAATAAGGGATTTTTTCCTTCTTCTTTCGATTGTCGTCGCGAATTTATCGTTAATTGCGTTATAGGTTGGCCATCTTGTGTTCGAAGAAGGATCGTGTCCTCGTTCCTGTTCATAGTCGTAATCGTTTAGTTGAAGATAAAAACATCAAAACATGGGAATTTTTCTTTCTTCATCTCGCAGGTGGTCTTCAATACCGCGGAACATTTGTCGCAAAAAAAAAAAAAAAAAAAAATCCTTTTTTTATCCCTTTAATAATCCAAACAATGTAGTAAGTAGTAACTATTGAATTGTGAACGCGTACAAATAAATTATTTTTGCAGATTCTATACTTATTTATTATTCTAGTTGAATCTTGATCAAGTGAGAACGAATGTGACTTGTTAAAATTAATATTAACGAGCCCTAGGCCCCAAAATAAAAATCAAAAGTACCCATTTTTTCCCTTTTGGCGTTTGGGAGAATGGATTTCGATGGCCCAGTAAAGCCCGTGGTGAGTCATCGACAAAATTTTAATATTTTTGGAACAATTTTTTTTGGCAAAGCGACATGGTCGGTGGACAAAGTATTTGAACAAAAAATAAGACAAATTTTGGTCCATTTGGAGATATTGGCTTTGAGGTTAATAAGGTAGAGGAATAATAAATCAAAGCACGCTTGCGTGCGTTGAGAGGAAATCGATTCAAACTGCTACAGATGTTGATATCGATTATTATATCCGCAGTTGCCATTGAAGTAAGCTGAAGGAGTGAAAATGAGTCAATTGGGCTTAAAATTATCTCCAATCAAAATGTGTCAACCAAATTTGAATCAAGAGTTTCGTTTCCACAGTCTGAACAAGAGGCATTTTGTGCATCAAAACTGAATTTTGCCATTGGGTAATCCACCTCCGTGTTCTTTTTTCCTTGCTCTATCTGTTGATTTCATTATTATTTTTAATTTGGGATGAAAAAGGAAGGTAAAGTTGTTGGAAGCATAATTTTCTTAAGGGAAGGTCTCTGACGTGGGATTGCAGCATTGACGTTGTGGAGATGATACCTTCACCTGGCTTCCTGGCTCCTTCAGCCTGGCTTCGAGCTTGGCTGCCCATTCTGTCCACAGAGTTTATAGGTTATGATTACTTACTACGCTACCTAGTGAGTTTGTCCAATTGGGTGGGTATCCTTAGAAGAGCGGAGAAATTAGTTTTGAGTTTGCCCAATGTTTTGTAAGACGTTTGACATTGATGATGGAAGTTGATGAAGATTGATAGGTTCCATAAAAATTCAAACTTCGTCCGCTACAGTTGCTGAAACCTCCCTAATTGGCCCTCGTTCAAACGCTGGCGACTCCACAGGTCAGCTCCGATCGCCCGATAATAATTAACTGGTCCTTGTTTCCCGAAATCGATCCTCCCGCGGCCATGCGAGCCTCTGCCGACAACAGTGCCGCTTATATAGAATCTTGAGAAAAAGAAAGTCGACACCCGACCCTTGGTTTTTATTTAAAACGTCAAACCAGAAGCCCATAAGAGTGGAACGAGTTTTATAAAAATGCAACCGCTCGCCATCCTCGAGACTAGGCCGTTTCAAAACGTGGAAAACATTAATGTAACCGATAAATTGTTGTAAGCCTCGCAGTTACGTTTACGAAGTTGATGGACGATTATTGAGATTCTCGTTGTGTTGGTTGAAATTAATAAAAGGCTCGAAATCAGTTTTACCGCTGTAACTCAATTAGTTTCGCTCGAGATAGGATCCTCGTAGTGGTCATTTGGAGTTAAAAATGACCCGGTACTGGTACTCGTACTGCTTAGCTGAAGGTTGGAATGGAACTTCATAGCTTAATATACGATCCGGGGTTCAAGAGCTCGCTGAGCCGGATCTACTATGATCGTATGATTCATCAAGTGGTTTTCGCGAAGGAGAACGTAAGACGAAGCCGTCTAACCTTTGCTGCTTCCTGCCCTCAGGCAGCGATACGAGGGAATATGGAAATGATGGCGAAATGTTACCCCTTCGGGCAGGGTCTTCACCTGTTGACGAATTTCGCTCAAAACATTCTAAATTCGAATAACCTTAGACCTGTGTAGAATGAATAGCTCTTAGGTCGTGCCAACTTTCAATACAAAATAAAGAAAAAAACGTATTTATGTCAATGTAACTCAAACTTTTGATAAATTTCACTCAAGTTCAAATGGTTAACTTCGGAATTGTCGTTTGACCCATTTTACCGCGAATTTGACAAATTAGTATTTCGACTATACTTCATTTTGTGTGAATGTTACTTGAATTTATCAAAAACTCAATTAAAGTTCTACTAATTGATATGAACCACCAAAGGAACGAAAACACGTTAATAAACTATTCAATAATCTTAAAACGTTTACAAAAATTGCACATTTTTCATTCAAAGTTCACCATTTATTCACTATTTATTCCTGAATTCATCTTTCCCACAAATATTTCTTTGTGTTTTGAAGAATTCACGTAAAAAGTTGAAGAATTAACGCTCGATAAACCTCTTAAAAATCAGTCGTATCATTCATAAATGGACTTTATTAACATTGCTCTTGGTACAAATACCATTAATTTGACGAATGGTCTGTAGTTCTTCTTTCTCAAGCGAAAACAACCACCAGTTTTCAGCATATGGTGCGATCCTGAGTGTACGTTAGCCACTCTCTTGACGGGCTCTGGGTTCCCTTCTGGGGCCTATTCCTATAAACTCTTCACTCTCCGCTTTGCAACTCATGATTTCATACTCTTCACTTTGCAAGTTTTGAACAGTACAAGAACTTCCTTTTCACCACAACTCTCTTACTCTACTCAAAATGCAGAGTGAGCTGAAGAGAACCTTATTTTGTTTTAACCTTCCTTGCACAAATACACTATTATATCTAAATAAAAACACTATCACAGCTTGATGAAGATCAATGGGACATTGTCTCAATGAAACATCTCTATCAAAGTTTTGTTGTATTTGTGCAAAAACAAAAACAAAAATTGTCCTTAATTACCAACCAAAATATTCAATTTCCCTCTTTTCATAAATCCATCCAAAATCATATTTTAAATAGAAATTATCTCCTAAATTATGGCAAAGTCATTAGATACCGCAAAACAATTGAAAAAATCTTCATTTAAAATGTATGGTATTGACTCTTCATTTGACTGAAGAGTTTCTTGGAACAGAACTCATGTAAAACACTAATAACTCTGCAACTCTGCTTCACTGTTCATTTTACTCTGGCCTCTTTATAACATTCTACACAATCTACGAACAAAACGTTTTTGTAGAGTGAAGAGTTTAGATTTGCTGAGTGCAGAGTGAGGAGTGAAGAGTTTCTAGGAATAGGCCCCTGAACACCACAGAATGTCGCCAGAGGACCCAATTGAGTCGCGAATACATTAAATATACCTCATATCGGCTGTCGCATTTTCTTATTGTCTTATTCTTCGTCGTCTTTGACTCTCCCAAAACACTCAAGTAAATAAAACCCTTCCAAGTTGAATCTCCTGCTCTCTTCGACCACACGCAGGCTAATGATGATGGATCGCGCACTATCTCCAGTGCTTTACTCCTTCGCCGCTACTGTCCACCCATTACAAACGGGTCCATTAATAACGTTTTTCATTCAGTTTTTTCGTTCCGAGGTCACCGCTATAGTCAGGACCTTCTCGGTGATTTGTCTTCCCCTTTCCCTTCGCCTCGAAATGAACAAAATTTTTTTTTCTCTTTTCTGGTGATTCACCGTTGGTTTTCTTGAGGCGTGGATATTTTTCATTTTAAGTGAAACAGGAGTTTTTTTTATATTTTTTTGTCGAGTTCCAAGACGGCTTTTTGACCTTTACTTTATTCAGCGCGAGTTATCCATCAACTGAAGTCGTCTGGGTAGGGCAACAATTCTGATGAAAAAGAAAGAAAAATGTCCTCTCGCTGCGCAATATGCTGAGATAAAAAACGCCATAAGTTGAGGAAACTGAAAAAGTAGAATTCTTGTTTGGTCTTTTCTGTTAATTAATTTAGACTAGTTTTGAAAAGTCAGCTCAACAATATCCATTTCGCAAACAACGGGCCATAATTCGAATAACCAAATCCTGCAGGAGGTAGTTTTACTTTAAAAAACTGGTTAGTTATCCATAAAAACTTGTTAGCTCTCATCGGAAGAATATTTCTTCACCGAATACTTACGCGTTGCGTATACAACCCATTTTCAGACCTCTCCAATTAGCGGACATCGGCAATCAAGGCAGCGGCCAATTTCACTATCCTTTCAAACGATTTCCAATTCCTCTTTCGTCGTATTAATCAATCACTTCCAAAGTGATTAGATGTTCGTAGATCAATCAAAAACCTTCCATCGTCTGACTGACAACGGGCTCAAGAATAATTAATGTCCGAACGGGAGTTCTGTTAGTCTGCAAACCCTTCATGTCTTGGTATTCGCTGGAGTTTAGGCGTCCTTCGAAAGGCCATTTCCACTTACAAAAAGCAAGATTTTGTTAAGTGGTTCTTATAATGATAAAAATGTCGATGAGTGATATAAAAAAGTCACAAAATTTTACAAATTCAGGATATCTTGATTGCATTAAAAAACGCTGCAAATTCTTCCAAAATGGTTCATCATTCCTTGGAGCAAAACAATAAGTGCAGTGTCCCGGACCCATTCCAATCTATTCAGCCTCCCAAACTTAGTAGAAAATGATATCCCCCCCACATGGCTAGGTTTCCAAAACTCAAAAACCTATTTTCAATATATCCATTCGAACCCATACCACAATCTGTTCGAAATCCACCTCAATCAATTCTTCATCCAAAATATAATGATAAAAGTATGCATCAAATTGCAGTAATATAATAGAATTACAAGGTAGTAACACGAACGCGAAAACTCGTAAATTTTTTCAATGTTGCAGTTATTTTATGGATTTCCTCTGGTTGCGAAACCACAATCCTTTTAGGGCCCCAAACTTATAGCGATTTCACGTTCTCATCATGTATTGAAAATTGAGATAGATTGTGAAATACTCGTGGAGTTTTCGGTTTCATGCTGCAGTCGTTTAATGAAAACTCGTGATAGTAACACAATTACAAAATACGTGCAGAGTTTATGGCTGACTCAGTTCCCTACAATCATTGTTCCCAAAGAATACTTATATTCAAAATTTTAAAAATAAACATTTCTACTCCCTCTATCACCCTATATTGTGCCGATTGGGGTGAAAGGTCCGAATACCAGCTAGATCTAGACATCATGAAACGCGAACTGTCAAATTGTTGGCCAATAGAAGAGGCTGACACATCATTGAAATCATAGTTGATTATTCAAGGATAAATAAACCAAAACAAGTGTAAAACAGTTCTCAATATATGGTTTCGTAGTAAAACATTTTCTGGTCGGTTGGATCCCTAGAAAAATCGGTTCAAAATAGATTTTTGTAATCTATGATATTTGAAAAAATTGAGAGTTTATTAGCGATTTCATTTAGCGAGACATTTTTCAGGCTCAGTTCGAAGGGGAACTCTTAATTGTAGTACTTTTATGAAGAAAAAAATAAAACCTTTTATGGCCGGAACACTTAGTCGAACGCAATACAGTACAGTACGAGCGATTTTCAGGTTTATCTGAGTAGCAGCACTATGAAACAGCAGGTGCTAAATGATGGAAGCCGTAAATTTAGACTCAGTGGCGCTCTAAAATCCGAGTGGAGTGTGCCGAGGACGTAACGAAACAGCGCGTGCTGGCGCCCTGTATCACCACAGCGCGCCTTTCTCTCATCGCAAAAGTACGTGTCAAAACAGCGCGCGTTTCAAAATACCTTAAATAAAAATCTTACCTTAAATGTGTATTTGTTGATTACGACAAACAGGTGTCGATAAGTGCAGGGTAGTTCACTCTTCATCTTCAAGTTCTGGAATTTTTTTTTCAACCTACCATTCCAGCTCTCTACAATATTTGTCGTCCTGTGTCTATGACCATGCACGTTCCAATGTTTTGGTTCAACACTTTGAAGCCACTGTGACACAAAATAATCATTGAATGTATCAAATGAAGGGTCACCCATGGTACATTCTCCTGTGATCTCTAACCAAGCATCATCAACCATTTTGAGTGGAATAAGGGCGAGAGCTGCACACCTCCACACGTGCATTCTGAATTCTTCTTTTTCCTTGTACATCCGCGTCAAACCCTTCTCTTGAACTTGTTTCCAAATACACTGATTGAAATGAAAATAGCATATTGATACGTGGCAAAAAGGGAATATCTCCATAATAGTGCCGATTACTGCCGCTTCACAGTCAATCGGAAAACAGTGATATCATGAGACGCGCGCTGTGGTGAGACAGAGTTCACGTAAATATTCTTAGGCGCGCTCTCATGCTACAAAAAGCAATAAAATTCCCAAGAGGAAGTGGTACGCGCTGTTTTGGGACGCGCGCTCGTGGGAGGACACGGAGTGTGCCATGTGTAGAATAGAACCTCTCTTGAGCGGTTGGAGACACTCATGGGGTTAAACAGAAAAGACAACTGTTCGGAAAATGCTCATCCTTTCCAGTTTTCTATGAAATACGTACCCTCGCATTTCGGAGAAAGTTTCCGAACAAGCAAGCAATAATGATAACCGTACAAGTAATTTTCTGAGAATGATTTGAATGGCAGTCTCTACGACACCACAACTCATTTTCTACGAATTGCACCAGTATCCACACTTGCCAATGTACTCGGAATAAGGAGGAAAATAAGTGTTTCTTGTATTCCATGAAGTTTACTGGTTAAGAGGGGTTCTAATTTTTGGCTGGTTATTCCTTGAATAATCAACCTATGTTTTCTTGCAAAAGAAAACATACACAAGTTCTCTGATTCGGCTCAAAATTTTTTTCCGGAAGTTTCATGGTGTCTAGATCAAAAAAGGTCAATGTTCGCCCGCCGAACGCCGTCCATTGTCCGCGCCGTTTTTGGTAGTAGAAAATTTTCTAAGAATCTGAAATTAGGGTCAGGGGTCTCTTTCCGGTCTAGGACGGTCCTCGAAACTTTTCAGCTCGATCGGACAAAATTTGGGCGGGGTAGAGGGGTCAAAATGTGTTTTTTGAAAAATGGATTTTCGAGATTTTGGGTGATCTAGGCGAGTGGGGTATCATTTTCCACTAAATTTTGGACGCTGAATCCAATGAAATGGGTCCCAGAACGATTGGCACCCACTGGAAGAAGTAATGGGTCAAATTGGGTATAAATTACCCATTTTGAAAATGCGTTCTTGAGATTTCTGGCACCAGAGCGTGTGGGGTATCATTTTCCACTAAATTTTGGATCCTGAATCGATTGGAATGGGTCTGGGACCCTCTGCACCCACTGTTTTCCCCATTTCCCCCATGTTGAAGAAGTGAGTCTCCATGTGCCTGGTCCGAGGAATAACCAACTCGTTGTGTTTTTCGAAATTAATGCCTTGTGAAAGTAGGAACCGGAAAACGTGCCCTTTCCTAGTGGTTTTCGATTTTGTCAATCAGTGGACCGTTTAGCTCAAGAGTCTTGGGAATGAGGACTTGAGGGATGAATCTGGGAACGGTCCTCATTAGAGGACGTCTTGAGAATAATCAGGTGGATACGTCACGAAGGAAGGACGCCCTGCATGGCACTGGGGTGGTTGGTATCTTGTGCTTCCTATCACCTGCGAGGCACCTGACCCCCGACGTCACTCCGCCTCCTCCGTCATCGGG
Organism: Cyrtorhinus lividipennis; assembly: GCA_019603395.1. Taxonomy (NCBI): domain Eukaryota; kingdom Metazoa; phylum Arthropoda; class Insecta; order Hemiptera; family Miridae; genus Cyrtorhinus; species Cyrtorhinus lividipennis. The sequence goes on along the minus strand of CM034005.1, from coordinate 17,250,063 downwards.
GTAGCGATGGAAATTCACGGCTTCCCTCCCCGGTGGAGCCCACGTGCTCCCCGGGCAAGTGGTCGACGTCGAACGGGGAAGCGGGGGTCGCCATAATCGGTTCTGCGCCTTCTCGCCAGTGTACGCTAGTTTTCTTTCCCACGGTTCCGACGCCAGATGCCAACAGAACCGCAATACCCCCCCATCCCTTTCGCCCCCCCCCCCCTTTCAAGAGGCGGCTTGGAGGGGTACTAGCCATCCAGAAGACATCCGCCCCGTTCCCGACTCCTCCCCTCGTTCCAGCTAACTCGACCCGGGTAGTAGGTCGATCGGAAGTGCCCCAATACTTGAGCATCATCAACAGGTTTTCCACCCCAACCCTCTCATCCACCCTTCCCCTTCTACCACCCCATCCTTTTCCCGTCTCCGTCTTTATTAACAGGTCTACCGCGAGCTTCTCTCTACTCATCATAACTCACTTTCTATCAATTAATTAACTTCCACGCACGATCAGTACTCGGAATAGTCTCATCTCTTGTGCTGCAGTAGGCGCATGCGGTTAGAAATTCCTGATATGAGCTCTGTCGAGAGATTTCATTTGACCTTAGGATGTGATCCTTGCTGCCTTGCAAGTTGAAGAACCCTTTCGGGAAGACTGACCATCCATCATTTTGGCGCTCATCTCTAATAGAGATGTACCAGGTACCGATAGGTAACTGGACTCCTAAATGTGTCATAACCAATGTATCAAGCACTCCAGGCCTGTGTTCCTAATTCCTAGGAAGGCTCCTTCCAGTCGCAAACTTGTCAATTTAGCAGATCGGCGTAAGTCGTCACTTTGGAGGAATACCCCCAAGGGTTCTAAGAAAACGATAGAAAGATATTTCGTTGTATATTTTCATTCTCAAAAGCCGAATTGATCTAGTTTCAAGAAAGTTTGAGCAACCCCCAGGGGCCTGTTCCTAGAAACCTTTCACTCCAACACTCATGTTCTACTCGAAATGTAGAGTGAGTTTGTTAATACACTACCCGAGTAGAACACCAAAAACTCTGCAAACCTTGACTCTTCAATTCACTCTACATCTTCATAACGCTCTGCATTTTCTAGGAACAAAAACTTTTCGTAGAGTGGGGAGTTTGCACATTCAGAGTGGAGAGTGAGGAGTGAAGAGTTTCTAGGAATAGGTCCCAGGTTGCTAGGAAGTGGACAGAAAGGTGAAGAAAGGATTCGGTGGTTGAAACTGAAAAGGAACTGGAACTAGTTGTACCTGTTACTAGAAAAAGTCGTCACAACCCATGTCTAATCTTCGATAACAAATCTCGGTTTACGTACCCCCACTGGCAGAGGTTGTTCGACGTGTTTGCATTTTGCAGGCTTGTCCAATAATGGAGTCCCGGGAAATCCTTCAATGCGAATGAGTTTTTCCTTAATGTTTCAAATTAAACATGGAATTTTTATTTAGAACAATATACGTAACAGCTCAAATGTATCTTCTGTATTGTTACTCTCCTTTTCATTTTCCTCTAGATTTATTTTTAAGAAGTTATGGAAATCTTTCATCCAATTCCTATGTCTCTCGTTAAAGAAAATATTATTTAAAAAAAAAAAAAAAAAAAAAAAAAAAAAAAAAAAAAAAAAAAACTTGAATTTGTGTTTATTGAAGTGAGAAATATGGTAATGGAAATCATCCTGTTGTGAATTCAGTTTTCTATAGTTGTCCCTCATATTTAATTTAAAGAATTTTCGATTACTCCAACAACATTGATATTTGTCGATTCCCTGAGTTCATTAGGTCAACGTCTAACAATTGGACTTGGAAGTACACACAATCACACTAAGTTATTTACACTCCGGTTGCGCTTACGATGAATTTATTCCCTTATATTTTCGGTAAATATCAATTTGAGGAATTTTATCACATATCAGCGTAAGAAATGGCAGGAAGAATAGTATCCAACTCTTATCCATTTATGGATGTATCCCGTTGGGCGACGTATTTGTCGTATTCGGGACAACTCTGCCGATAATTTATTGACTCGTTCTCGTAACGTTGTGGATCAACCGGTCTGTCGAGTCGGTTTTTGTAGAAATTTCGTCGCTGGGATGCGGGCTTCGAAGCGGATGTCTCTCGGCTCTGTATTCATCAGCTAACCTTCTCAACAGCCGATTCCGCGTTTACGATAAGACAGCTGACGAAAAAAGTTGAAAATTCGAACGTCCATGAGTGTACGTGATTGGAGCGTATTATCGGCTACCTTTGCGGGCAATAAGTTGGTCTTCGACCTAAAAAATTGTTGATTTTAAAATGTGGGGAATAAAAAACTACGTTGTAAGTTCTATTATTTTATTTCCAACAGTACGAATTCTGGTTGTCTCCGAAGTTCTTCCGTCGAGTTATGACCATCTGTGTAATACAGAATATCCTGAAGATAACCACTAGCTTCGTGTACAGTCGGCACCAACTGGATCGATATTAAGCTAATTTTCATCGATATATTGCTCGCGACCTTTCTTAATTTCAAAATAACAAAATCAGCATTCTAATTTATCATAATTTTTGTATTTATAACGAAAGGAGTAGCTTTAATGGGTCGTTCCTACGTATGTCAGGAGCAGAATTAGTGGCACTCAGGAGCTATAGATTACTTTAGACGGGATGATCGATACCGTCAAGAAAGCCAGGAGAGAAGATGTATCTCATTTGTTCGTTCACCGAATAAAGGCGACTGACTCTAAGAGCCAATTCTTCTTACGATTCATTGTTCGGACACAGCATTTACATTGTTCTCTCTACGAGAAAACTTATCCGCGCAAAAATTCAGATCACATTCATCAGTGCCATTTACCTGGTTTACCGAATACGTTTGCATTGACCGATTGCGCAGGGTGTTCAACATTTCTCGTAGACATTCAAATCCGAGCATAAGTTAGAGCAAATTCAATTAAATTGAAAAAAAAAATAGTAATTCATCTATATTTTTGAAAAGTGTCTTTGAAACTGCTTCATGTTGCATTGAAGATTCTCGATATTGCTTCTTAAATTTAATTCCTACTTTCTGACTGCTATGGATTGACTGTATAAACAGCGATAAATTGGAGAAACAGTTATGAACTCACCTATGGAATTACCTTTGACTAACCGCGTCCCACCGTAATCATCTCGTTTTTATATCGTAGGTACATTATTTTGTGATAATAACATTAGCACATTTAGCACAACTACTTGTTCACTACACAGTCTTCTGAACGTTTTGACCTATTATTTCAAAATAAATACTTTCAAAATCATGCGTGGAATTCATGTTATGAGAAAACAATAGTTGAACGAAATCGAAGGAATTTCTTGAATTCCATGACATAGTTAATGTCCTAAACTCTTTAAAGAAAAGTCATCATATTTCTTTACGCCATTTTCCTTGTAAAACTATGGCGAAATCCTTATCCTCAGGTTTCTGATAATCCTCATCATCATGTGAAAAACAATGACTGGAACCACAGAAGACACTAGAGCTTCGAGAAAAACACTTCAAAACTATAGGGAACTATGTATTCTCTTCTACTTGGAAGCTAGACAGTAATGACCAAGGTTTTTTTTTTTTAAATAAATAATAATAAAGAAAGAAAGAAAGGGCTTTTTCTTTTGACGTGCAATTTATAACTCCAAATTTCAGCGCTCTAGGACGAAGGTAGGACGAAGGATGGCGTTTCAATAGGAACAAGATGGTAGGATGTCACGCTTGTATGCAAGATTTATGAACTTGCTTAAGATTTAAAAAAATAAATAAATAGTAAATAACAATTTGAGAAATCTGTGTAAAATTTTGAAACAAATTGAAGAGACGGCGGCTCCGCTTTTGGGCCTTAATAAATGAATGGAGTGTGCAGGCTATTCACTCCGTAGTGGAAAAGGGAGGCGGAGCACTCCGAACAATTTATTTGTTTTTGTTTATTTTTGCATTTTGTTCTTCCCCGCGCCTCCGCCTTTGTGCAATGATTGACCGGTCAGAGGGGGTGGTCGGGCGGGGAAGAGCATCCTCCGCCGCAGCCGCCGGCGGACGGTGTCGTGCGCCGCGAACGGCCGTTCTGCTCGGTTGCTCGGGCGGCAGGTGGACGGTTCCGGCCCGACGAACCGCTCCCACGGTGGCGGCCAGAAAACGCGTCTTTTGCGCCCAAGGATTTTTCGCTCGTTCGTGTATTATTTAAGTCGAAAACGTTCGAAAATCATTCGTATATCATCTGTCACTCGGTCAATCTTTTAATCGCCTCTCTCGACATCTAAAAAAAATATTTTTTTTTTTCTCCGAAATGACACAACTCATAATACAGTCAGCCTTGATACGGATTTTAGGGAGAAACGCGAGTATTTTTTTTCTCTGACGCGAGCGGCAGGTGTTCACGAGGTTCTGACAAGGTCGGCTACAACCCTCGTCGCCAGTAGCTACCGTCGTTGACTAAACCACCGCGGCGCACCGCCTGGTTGTGCGTCAAGTGGAGCAGAGGTTGCACACCTGGCGCGAGGATCAATGATGGAGCTGAGTCGTATCCGGCCATGATACGCCTGGTTCACGTTTTCTATACCTAACTGACGTCACTAAAACTACCACGATTTCCTAAAATTACAAGATAATTCAAATCTGAATTCTCCGTAAGAAAGAGCGTCAAATTTCCATTCTGATGAGCCTCTTAACGCCACCATTAATTAAGTATCTGCACTCACTAATTCAGATTAAAGATAGGAAAGGTATAAATTCAGAATTATGTTCCGCTTGAAAAAGAGTTCTATAGTTGGCACCTACTTTTCAAGTTAGCGGAATTGGGTACTTTCATGAGAAAACCACTATTTAGGTGGAAAATTCCCGTTCCCCGCAGCTGAAATCGTGAATAATTCGGAAACAAAGTCCAAAAACGTTTCTAATCAAATTTTTTGTGTGGACATTTTTAAGAAAACGAGGCCGTGGAAACTGGTACGGGCGTTCAGAAGCCTTTTTCAATAGTCCGACAGCCTTCCCAGTGTGAAGGGGTAATCGGGAGTTCGTGCGAGTCGATTTTCGCTGTCTGTAGACTGACGGGTGACGTTGAGCGGATATTAGACGTAACTGGGACCACTTTAAGAGATCGTGTCATGTGTACTCAGCTTGATAAGGCCGAGAAAGTTTAGAATTATAACGTGTATTGGTTGGTTATTTCTATGTTTTCATGCAAAAAGTCAATCTCTCCGATTCGGCCCAAATAATTTTTCTGGACATTTCAAGGTGTCTAGATCAAAATTAGCAAATGTCCGTCCTGATATACCTGCGCTAGACTGTTCCTGAGGCCATGTGGCCCATTACAGTCTATCCTTGTCTTGCTTTACGCGCCAGATCATCTGGGAGCCCTGCACTATGGCTCTATGGCTTCTCCCGGCGTTCGCCTGCCTGTGGCAGCCCAGGATGGACCTCGTGGAGGTGCCGGGTTTTGCTAGGGGTCTTTTGTTTCTCATCTTAGCTCTGCCATGCCTTTGTGGCATACTATGAGCTATAGAGTGGGGGTGGCTGTGTAGCTGCTGGGAACGTGGTGGTGGCGGCACTTGCTCGCCACTTTACTGGGCATCACTGAACCTACAGGCATTTTGTAGGAGTACCTAAATAGGAAAACGCCCCACCTGTGTCCTCCACTCCAGCTAATTCCTCACCCATTTTCTTTGTGCTCCACAGTCCTGCAAAGGAGTCCTTTGCTAAAACGCTGTAGGTAGGGCGTACTTTGATAGTAGAAAATTTTTCTAAAAATCTGAAATTTTGCTCAAGAACCGGTTTTCGGGTCTTTTTTCTGAATAAAAATTTCATTTAATTACAAGTGTGAATTTAATCACGTTCTCATTTACGACCTAATTTATCAACGAATGCGTTGCTCAATTCGACAATATTATAACTAACGACGTTCCATTGTACTCCGTAACTAGTGTTCCACTCCTTTGAGTCTGACATCATGAAATTTGAACGCCGTGGAGCGCATTATGTGGGCATCGTCACTTAGAATACACTTCTGAAGGGTTGTCATCCCAGGGTCGACCCTGTCTTCCCACGTGGATCTCGTTCCTTATTGACCCGCATGTCGCATTATGTAAGCGCCGAGGTTAAATTACCTGGCTCATGATAGGTGGCCGCTGAGCCGATTTGACGTTGGCGTGAGAGGTAAATATTTACGGTTCAAGTTTTGGTTGGTTATTCCTTGAATAATCAACGTATGTTTTCATGCAAAAGTCAATCTCTCCGATTCGGCCCAAACATTTTCTGGACGTTTCAAGGTGGTCTAGATCAGAAAAGGTCAATGTCCGTACGCCGTCCGCGCCGTTTTTGGTAGTAGACAATTTTCTAAAAATCTGAAATTTGGGTCAGGGGTCTGTTTATGGCTCTAGTTGTTCCTCGAAACTTTTCAACCCGATCGGACCAAATTTGGGTGAAAATGGGTCAAAATGTGAATTTCGAAAAATGGATTTTTGAGATTTTTTGCAAATTAGGCGTGTGGGGTATCATTTTCCACTAAATTCTGGACGCTGAATCCAATGAAAACGGACCCAGAACGATTGTCACCCTCTGGATGAGGTTATGGGTCAAAATGGGTGCCTATTTACCCATTTAGAATGTGTGTTTTCCAGATTTCTTGTACCTAGGCGTGTGCGGTATCATTTTCCACTAAATTTTGGACCCTGAATAGATTGGAATGGGTCGGGGACCCGCTACACCCACTGTTTCCTCAATGTTGAGGAAATGAATCTCCATGCGCCTGGTTCGAGGAATAACCAACCCGTGTGTAAGAATTTGCAGCGTTTTTTCGGGAGGTGATGGCTGTAGGTGAGTCCTCATTTTCAAGATGTACATTGGCGTTGGTGGATTTGTGAAGAAATGTGTTCGGTTTTGACGCGTTGTCGACTGTGACGTTCGACCAGATGGTGGCTCTGCTGAGGGAATCGAACAGACTATGGAATGCCAGCCAGGGTGCACGTCCGCTTGTCCTGGACGTGTGGGATCCTCGGATTTAATGACGACCGCCCGTGACAACATTCACACCTCGGGCCGATCCCGGGACACCGATACGACTGCCTTTGGCGGACTGTTCGTGCGCCTTCGTCAAGACGAGTTGGTCCGAAAGGCCCTTGACGGTCGTCACTTTAACTTCAACTTCGAAAGCGCCTAATACAACCGAGGAGACCCGTCTAACACCTTCGAGACCTCTGAGACTTATCTGAGACTCGTCTACACCAACTAGGGGGTTTGTCTTCGTGCTCCCGGCTTGTTAAACCCCCACCCCTCCCTCTTGGCCGGCAACCCCTCATTCACACCTGGGCACTAATGGGTTCGGCCATTAACATATAATGCCCTACCCCGTCGCCCTCGCTCGAACTAAAGGTTGAATCAATATTCACACCCCGTCTGGAAGTGAATTTAAAAATTCAAAATTGAATTCGTTACTTAAGAAGTGTTAGAAACCGCCTCAATATTTCTTAGCCACGCATTGTGATGCGAACTGAGTGAAAGGTTTTCTTCTCGGCCCTGAAAAAAGAAATTTAAACCAAAACATTTAAATTTTTGATCGGAAAGTTTCTCAGGCCCTGTTTTCCTTCTCACGCCTCGTTCAATAGTTAGTGCAATAGGTAGCAGGCTGAGCGCTGCCAGCAATTCATTTGTTTTATATTGTTTTTGCATTCCGTTCATGCTTCTTCCTTTTCGGCCCAAATTTTTTTTCTGGACGTCTCAAGGTGCCTAGATCAAAATTAGCAAATGTCCGTCCGCCGTCCACGCCGACTTTGGCAGTAGAAAATTTTCTAAAAATCTGAAATTTGGGTCAGGGACCAGTATCTGGCTCAAGATGGTCCTTGAAACTTTTCAACCCGATTGGACCAAATTTGGGTGGGGTAGGGGTCAAAATGTAAATTTCGAAAAATGGATTTTTTAGATCTTCTGCAATCCAATTTTCTCCCAGGGTGAAATTCTTTATGAATAAGCATGTTGAGACAAAGCTAAAAATATCCTTAACAACTTATTCAACTGAACAAGTTTAACTGTAACCAACACCGAAAGAGGGGGTGAACTCTGATAGTATACACAATTGCATTTTTAGCTCCACAAACCGTTGGTGGGGGGATGCAAGCTGGAAGGGATATGGCTTGAGATATGATCGGCTGCACATCCGGGAGGGGTGACATCATAAGGGGGTAACATTTCGGGGTGACTAATGGACTTCTCAACCATGTTTCGAGTGACATGGAGGTTGATTTGTGTTGTTTTGAACGTACAGCTCGTCACAAGTTGATAAGTTACACCGTCAAGTAGCCCAAAACTTGATAGTTCCACCCCTTCCTCCTTCCGTTTCTCATTGCATCCAATCCAACTGTTCTGCACGGATTTTGGCAGAACCATACTTGCGGTCACATGGAATACGTCAATAGCAAGTAGATTGTTTGATCTTTGAATTTTTTTTTCAGTATTTTTAACTACCCCATCTCGCGGGAAGAAGAAGGGAAAAACCCTTTGAAATCGCGTCAGAATTGAACAAAGACACGAGTTCGACCCAATTGCGAAGCATTTCGTGGACCGGCGAGAAACCAATTTCGCTTGTAATAAGAAGTACGAGTGAGATTCAACTTTTTAATTACCCATTATTTGCGGTTTCCCACACACGACTCGAAGCAAAGGGTGTTATCCGTTCACAATCTGGTCCTTAGTTAGAAGCGCTTCCTCCACCGTAGCCTTTCATGAGCGAAAACCACGTTCAATTCTTCCCCGCTATGGCCAAATGACGCAACAATAGCCACGAACACGGTTATTCCTTACAAAAATATCGTCAACGAGGGAGAGTGGATTACGACAATTCGGAAAATGATAATTTTTCTTTGATACTTACCGAGATTAGGTTGTTAATTTAGAGAGTTATAAGAAATTGCGCATTTCAATTATATTTTTCATACGTAGGAATTTTATTATTTTTATTTTTTTTTAATTTTTTTTTTAGGAATTTATTTTTATTTTTTTTATTTTTTTTGTTATGAGTGTTGAAGTGGTTTCGCACTTCATTTGGTGGAACTCCGACTTGTTTTGGCGCACATGCCCAGTTGCGTGCGTTTGCCGCTATCACTCATAAAACACTTGTTGGTGAAAACCACCTGTTGACTAATCGTCTGGAGACTTGAGTGGTTTTAACTTATACCGCAGAAAGATTCAAACGGTCGGCGAGGAAAGAAACTACCGATCGATGTAAACCTGGGATTGGGGATCCAAAGCGCCAACCCCTCGAAAGTAGTTACGCCTTTGCTATTGTTTATAATTCTACGAATGATGAACCTCTTAGTTTTCACACCCGAGGTGTTTTATCCCCGATTTGCCTCAAAAGGAGACATTTTGCATTTCGAGATATCTATAATGAAGAATTTGGCAATACAGTGGTACCTTGCGATACGATCTTAATCCGATCCTGGACCGGAATCGTATCGGGAAAAAATCATATAATGAATGTTATCTTATGTAATTTAATTTAAACTTAAATTTGAGATGATACATTATCGTCTTTCTTTTCTAATTTTCTTACTAAAAACACTCGCTTCTTCACTTTCCGGGGCGCTTCTCTTCCAAAAATATCTATCTAAAGAAGCCTGTTTGTGACGACTCCTCAAAATATTTCGAAAATGACTCATACAAATGTCATTCACTTACTTCGGCTTAGTGACACGTGAGGTTTACCCGTAGCGTGCCAACTTGTGGCAAGAGATATTAGGATCGTTTCGCGAGCACACATATTTGCGATATTCCTCTTCGTATCTTGAAAACATCGTATAGCGAGGTACTACTGTAATTATATATTAAAAATAAAAAATGACAATAAAAAAAAGTCTGTGATTTTTTATGATTTGGTGGAGGTATGGGTAAAAATGTGTTTTTGGAAACTCGATTTTCAGGGATTTTTGGGATGTAGGCTTGTGGGGTATCATTTTCCACTAAATTGTAGACATTGAATCCATTCAGACTAGTCCCGGAACGATTGGAGGTGGGTATGGGTCAAAATGGGTACCTACTTACCAATCCTAGGAAATATTAAAATATTGTGAAAGAATTTGCTGCGTTTCTGAAAACATTTTTTACGCGATATCCTTCAATATTTGAATAATCATCATCACCAGAAGAGCTGATGTTCTCATTTCTGAATCAGTATTTAAATCTGAAACGTAATCACCATCCGCCGTGAGATTGCTGATGTTTTGAGAATGGTGGCAGGATATGGCTCAGGATGATAATAATGGGCGTCTTCATCGACATCGATTCTGTATCGCCTTTGTCTCGCCCGACAATTTCTTCTTCGTCAGCATCCGAAGCTTCTTCTTCTCTCCATTCGTCATCTTTTTCCGACATCGAAATTCGTGCAAGGCATGCTTTCTTTTGGATGAGACATGTCGGTGTGTGGGATAGGAGAAAAATTTGCAAGAAAATCGCACTGAGGTATAAAATGTGTCCGGTCGTTCCCACGTCGCTGATTAGCATATCGAGCCGCGCTAATGATAACGTCATGTACTGATTTCTTCCCTCGGCGACGTCATTCTTTTTCGAACATCTCGTCGTCAAGGGTTTGGCATTATCTCGGTTGTCCCTCCAGTTACATGACACCCAAGTCGGCTTGGACGTGGTCTCCCAAGACCGTCACAACTCAAACGTGTTCACGAAGCCTCCTTTTTCAATAACGGAGTAATTAAGAGCTCGTACGTGGTGTGTGTTGTTGAGCCTTGGCGATAACGGAGTTGTTTTTGCCTTCAATTTATTATTTTTTTGTTTTCCTTTTTGTTCAACTTCGTCCCGGCTCATTCGACTCACGTAGAGTACGAGGGGTCCTCTCGTCCGCTGATATTATCTACAGGGGGTCTCCAACACTAGGAGAGTCCCGCCCCAACATAGGTCGTATCTTTCGAAATCTCCCTCGAAGTTGGCATGTAATGGCTCGAGCATATGCAACATGAAAATACAAAAAACATCTGCTTGGCCTACAAAATGCTTCTAGGAAGGTTACCTTAAAAAGTTTTAATTATTTTATGCGTGTAAAATAACCAGTTTTGTTCCTTCTAACGGGTTTTCAATTTATTAGTTTTGAAATTATGAATTTAGTGGTATCATTTTCCACTAAATTTTAGACGCTGAGTCAATTCAGATGGGTCCTAAAACGATTGCTTCACCCTAGAAGTGGGGCCAAGAAGAGTATTTTGATAACAGATCCTTTTTAGGGGGGAAAATTGCATAGGTGTTTATTAAGGAAGGTTTATTGCTTCTCCCTATTATTTTTTTCTGGTCTCATCAGTAATTTATCCCTTTAGAATTCGGCCTGAGAATTGCGATTCGGCGCGGGAATATTGTTCAATCTTTTGTACGTTCAATTAAAATTGACTGAATATTTCAACAATTTTTGAAGAAACGGATTCAATCTTCTCTCACATTATAAGCAATTGAATACTACTACCGATTCGGGGGGTGTCTTTAGGAGAAGGTATATTCCCAAATTGAGGAGAAAAATTGAAGTAAATGACGTATATTTTATGCAAACTGGGAGTAACTTCTTCAGGAATTCAATGCTCCTACAAATTGGGTGAAATTGATTAATTGAATTAATGAAATTAAAGCTTGAAATGAAAGGTGCTCTGCTAGTAATAATTGAATAACAAAAAACACAGAAACGAGAAGAAAGAAAAGGAAATAAGAATGTACATGGGAAAAAAGACGTAAAATGTAGTGAAGAATGCGCTGTGGACTGTATATATCATCAATTAACTTTGATGTTGTATTATGATATGCTGACTTTCCGAAAAAAAACTAATATCCACATCGGGTTACTTTTATTGAAGGCTTATTTATTTTTTTATTTTTCAAATAAATACGTGCATACGTCCAATAATAATTTGAAACCCCATTTACGGCATTTTTAAAAGCTTTTTATAATACTTGACTTCCCCTTTTATGTGGTTACTATCTAAATGTATTCATTCTTAGGTGACGCACTTAAATAATGTACTTCGATCCATAAGAACAAAAACAACCTCATTCGTTCTCATAAATCCTCGAGCGGTTGTACATGTGGCGCTCAAGCTAAGGTCGGCCGGTGATGGGAACTTGGATTTTTTTCTCAACTCCACTTGACGTCCTGTAATCTCAATGACCCTCTTCTTATTCCTGAATCATCTAAGTGGTGTAGGCAGATGTGAAGTGAAAAAAGGAAGAACAGAACAAATTTATTTTCTTTTTCGTTCTACTTTATCGTATTAGTTGTGATTTTTTTCTCGTTTTTTGAACGGCTTTACAACGCGTAGTTGGTTTTTATAGTTGTCGTGTGGTGGGAAAAATTGGTTGGTGACAACATAAACTAGTCAATTTAGGTTTGGTGGAATCACTAAATTTCTTTCTCCATCTGAGGTGATCTTGGTACCGAATACCGCATTTTGATTTTATCCAGAAGATTTGTCTGCTTTTGAACAAAATCGTGCTTCTGGCGCGTTTGAGGCTCAGAACCGGCCCAAAAGTTCCATCGTGTCGTTGACATTTTCGCAAAGAACTAGCAGCTCGTAAAACGCGGCTCGTGTATTGATGGGACCCCACCAGAGGTCGCTCACACTCGAACCACCCAGAACCCTGTCACAGTTCGAAATAGAACTTTACACCTTCAGGGGGTACCACGGAACGAAGGAACTCCCAGTTCGTCTTGAAAACCTTTAGCTCGTCCGAGTCTCTGACCCCTTCATAAATATTCATTCTTTCCCGGAGTCAGTCTCAACTTGGTGTGGAAGAAACTTGCGCAGAATGCGACGAGTATCCCCAAAGCCCTTCTTCGCCCTGGCTACCTGTAATAAGCCTTTCGTGACTCCTTCAATGGTAATTAACATGGAGTTGTAATTGCTGATACTATCATATGGGCACGAACGGGCGATTCTCTTTTTGTCGCTTCGTCGGCCTCTCTGTCGATTCTCCGCCCTTTTTCGCTTCCTTCTTATACGAGATCTTTCGTATAATTAAACGGGAGCGAAAGAAAGACAGCCAACTTGTCAAGTCCCCTTTGCACTTTCAGATTTTTTTCTGATTTTTCATGCGCGCGAAATCAACATAAATATGCAGTTTAGCTGCATCGAATACCTCAATATCATTGATTGAGATTTGACAGTGATTTATGTAAGAAAAAATTTTACATTTCACGTTTTATGATGTTATACATGAAAAACCTTTCACCGTCCATTCCGTTCGTGAAAGTAGGAATTGGTTAAAGAAGGGGGACAACATTTGAATTGAATTTTTTTGCAAAGAATTCCTTTACGGCTCTTGTTGGTCCTCAAAACCTTTCCTTTGCCTATGTGCAAAAACGTATCGTAAGAAAACATCTGAAACGCTCTCTGTCGGGCTGAGTAGGTAAATGTGGAAAACCACAAAAAGGGTAGAAAGCGCTCAGTCAGTATTGTGAATTGCAAGATGAGGAATGAGATAGGTTCTGTAAGAAATATCGTGTCTTAATTATCTATGTACTGTAAAATTGCACTTGTTCGGATCTGTGACGTCACCATGATGACAACCATAGTGTGTATTATTTTTGAAAAATGTAAGTTTGGGCAGAGAATTAAGAGGAGGTTGACACTCTGCTGGACTTGCAAGTTTCTAAAGACTATAAGAGGATTGTATCATAGTAATAGGAAGGGATTTCATAGTTCCCTAGAAGAATTATGAAACCTTAAGACGTCTGTTACGAACAAAAGGTAATTCCAAATGGTTACTCTGAATTTATGGTGACCGGGCAATAAAATCCTTAATTTTGGTGATTCACGTTATCTCCCACACCAATCATGCAACGATGCAATATGTGCAATTTGTATTTGAAGAAGATTTTTCATGATTATTTGGAAAATAGGTTTGTGGTGCATCATTTTACACTAAATTTCGGTAAGAGTGGTATCTATTTATTCATTTTAATTTGTCTGTCGGCTTTTTCCTCTCGCCTTTTAAGATGACCAAGTATACACTCTGGAAACTTGATGTGATACTACTAATGAATTGATTTACAGCGTTTCTACCCCCTAATTTTTCATTTGATGGATACAATACAGCCTTTGCAGCAATGGCAGCCTTTAATTGGTCGATTCTACAACTCATTTGTAACAGTGACTCCAGGACTTGTCTTTTTAAAGGCTTCGTTTCCCAGTTATTAACAGGAAAATGGCCATAACTCCCTCAATTTTCAAGATAATCTTAAATCTGAGTACACCGTTGGAAATATCGTCAAATTTCTCATCTGCTAGGCCTCTTGAGGTTCCCAATCGGGTACCTTTATTCACTTAATTCAGCCTAAAGTTGGGAAATGACTGAAAACGCGAAAATTTGTCAACATTCAGCCGGATAAAGAAACTTTTCTCTCGAAAAATCCCAGCATTCATTCGTGGGAATACCAGCTTTCCAACGGTATATTAATTAAAATGTATTTTTGTGACGTAATTTGGGAGCGAAAATGACGTTTTAGGTGGAAGAAATATAAATTTTGTGCTGGCATGAGTGCTGATGGTTAAGACAACCTCACGCTCAGAACTCAAATATTGTGCGAAGTGATATTTTCCAGTTTCTGCATAATTCTTATGCTCGATGCTGCTGAAGTAGGACGAATTAGGACGACTTCTCTTCACAGCCGTCATTAACTTGGAACATTATGTATGCTTCTGTTGGCGGTCCCGACGAGCTGAAGCCTCGCTTCTGAAGAACAGAATACTTGACTTGCGGCCCTGCTGACTCATGGCGCACAATGCCACTCATTATCCTGTCATAGATCTCTTGGCTCGTAAGAGGCGTGAGGGTCCGATTTGGTGCGATCCACTCCGGTTATCGGTCTGCCGTCGGTGGTTTTCTGATCATGATTTAAGGGCTCGACTTTTCAACGCAATTAACAACCGGCGGCAATCAGGTTGCATTCAGGGCGAACTCATCTCGGTTGATGGCTGTATCCATTTCTTTCTATTCACTTGGTCGGGTCGTTCACATCGGTTGAAGGTCATGACGTCTTGATCGCGGTTTCTCGTCGTGAAGCCTAATATCCAGGAGAATGGCGTACTAGTGATTAGCGGTCTTGGTTGAATTACAGTTAATTCTGTACGGTGTCGCTGATTGAGTTCAAAAAGTCTTCCATTGCTGCTTTTAAGGGCTCTCAATATGATCGGGATTTGGTTCAATGGACGATTCATTTCTCGACTGAGCTTCCACGACGTCTTCAACAAGACCTATTGGAACTTCATTAAAGGTAGGCTCGCATTCCTGGTCGGAGGCCATTCCCTGATTGTTGCTCGTTTGTTTGTAATATTGGTAGATTGCTGGGTCCTTCACACGATAGTAGATGATTGAAGAAGGAGTAACTTCTATTTTTTGACCAGTAACGATACCGCAACTCCCATTACTTAGAATGGACAGTGCTATATCATGTTTTCATTTTTTGACCACGATGGAGTTGAGGAAACATGTAAAGTTTTAAATTTTAACCATGACTATGGCACAAAGTAATTTTGTATCAACAACCACAAAAACAGAGTTCTCGTAATATTTTGAAATTACTAAACATTCAGATCCTGTGCCCATTTTGGAATATAATACAACGCTTAGGTACTCAGTATCATTTCTAGCTTTTTTTTTAAATCTTGGAAGGGGAAAAAATCATAATTAGGGGGGGGGGGGGGGGGTATAAATTATTGCTTGAAGGTGTGCTAGTTTTTTTTTTTTGTCGCAAATGGGGAGGCCTTCTTTATACTTTTTCATGTATTGATGACCGGTCGCACCCCTTCGTAATTCGCGGCCCATTCTTAAGACGTTTTTTCTCTCTTTCCCCTTTTTTTCGATTTAAAGCTTTTGCAAAACTGAACTATTCACTGCGCTTGGATTCACCTGCCACGCTTGGTATGCAAAGGAATACGATGCGGCCATTGATACAAGCGCCCCTAAATTCACAATCCCGTGGAGTCACACTGCCCAATTTTCACCGTTAATTTGTTGTTACCCGGGACCCGTTGTTTACGCCCAAAATAACGCGTTCGTCGTTCATAGAAAAATTATCATGAACCGGTTCCCCGTGTAGTCTTCTAAACTGACAACGACCCTCCGAGCGGCGGAGGTAGAGGGCTCCACCCTTTTGAGCGAAGGAATTTCGGACAATCCACCGAACGCCCAAAGGCGGGATTGCGGAGCCTCTGACGGCGTCGTTCACCGCCGGGTGACGAGTATTACTGAGAAGAACTGCTCCGGGAACCTCTGCCGTCATCGTTCCTCACCGCTCCGGAACGGGTGACATTGCACATCTGGAGGCTCATTACGTTTTCAAACGTACTTCCCCCCACCCATTTCTCCTATGCAAATCCAAAAATGTTCAATTTTGGCCTTTTCTTTGGGCTTGGCGATGCAGCTGTAAAGTGATATTTCTTTTCTTTCTCGAGACCTCAAGGTTCCTAATAATAACCTAATTAAGTCAATCAGGGGGGTAAGCCTCTATGTTGCGTTTTAATAAATATGTCATGTTTCGAGCTATGTTGGCACAATTTGATTTCGGTTTTCAGTGCTGACAAATGTTGGACGGCTCATTGAAGCTATGTACCAAGCAATTCACCAATTTCTCACAGCTTGAATATATTCCGGTTATTTGGATCATTCTAACATTCGTTTTCCTTCTTTCTGTTTCAGTTGTACAAGCATGTACGTCGGCGAGTACTGCCAGCACCCAAACCCCTGCCACACGGGGCCGGGTCCACGGTGTCAGAATGGTGGTACATGTCAGGTGAGGACTTCACCTCACCACGGACCACCAAGTTTTTGGTGTTCGTGCCCCATCGGTTATTCAGCCTCGTTGTGTGAAATACCAATAGCCAATTCGTGTGATTCTGGCCCATGTCTCAACGGAGGGACATGTAGCCTACAAAGTCTCGAAAAATACACATGTACCTGCGCCCCTGGGTTTACTGGTGAGTGGATACATTAATTATTTCATTATTAATCTAGTTTGCATTTATTTTTGGAGAATGTTTTCCCAAAGACGATGGCAAATTGTTTCCTAATTATAAGGAAATCATCAACTAAACCAAAAATAGTGGCATAGTGTCTTTGGTGGGCGTGAAAACTAGAATGAGTGCCTGTAGTTTGAAAATATCTCCCAGTGAACATTATGTGTCCTTTGGATTTTTGGTGCTCTTATCCCTTCCAGCTCAGTTACACAATATCAACGTCAAGTTTATTCTTACCTAAAACCGAGTTGGGCGACAAATTCAATGATTAGGTGACGCCTATTTCTGAGACGCCTTGAAATTTCCGATGGTGCACGTTGGCCACATTCGAATGACAACCCACTCCTATCTCACTGTGACAATGGAGAAATCTTCTCAAACAGTACATAAACGATTAACTAGAACACCTACGTGAATTGATTGACATTTTCGTTAAAAATTGAGCGAGTTTCGAGGTCGAACACTTTCACGGAGTAAAGCTATTATCACGAAAAGCAAATATGGTTAAATATTCCGATGGAGTAACATTCGTTAAAGACGATATGATAATCCTTGTCAAGGATGAAGATTGCCTTTGGAGTAATTAGAGCGCCATTAATTTAAATTTATAATAAACCTTAGAGAACTCGTAATTAAAACGGAGTAATCTCCTTACTAGATTGGTCCAGAGAAGAAAAAAAAGACATAAATTATTCATACGAACACCAACAACGCACTTGAGTAATTCAAATCTTATATCGGTCTCCTGATCCAGTGTTGGTAGGGGTAATTATTTTCGTTTGTGACATAAGGGTTCATTGAGTTGAATAGAGGGTAGGCCGCATAATGAATGGAAACCTGAAGGTGAATAAATGTATGAAGCGACTTGATGAATAATCGGATTGGTGATTAGAGTGTGGCGACGAGGTCGGTACTGCTATGTGGCTGGGCAAAGTCCATTCGCGGCGCCAGAATGGCAGGAAGCTTTGACATACCAAATTAAAATTGGAAATAAATCTAGGTTAAACGAAGTTGTGAGGATGTAATCGTGATGACATAGATGTGGCCGCCCGTTTCGGCGATTATAATAGGAATGAAATTCTATAACTACGTATGTTCTCCAGACACAAACCTTCAGTTAGTTAACAATTACGACCGATATTGATTTCAAATTTTCGTATATTCTCTCATGTCTCCAGACAAAATCAAGTACAGTGTGAGATGGAGATAATTTGTTGGAGAGGTAAATCATAATGCAACTGAAACAGTTTTGGAGGCTAATGAAATATGAATTTTTCGTAATATTCGAATATTTAGATGCTGGGTGGAATCGAACGTGATGAACTCAATTTAATTTTTTTCCATTAAATGTAAGAGCATTGCCCAATGTGTTCTCCATATTATACCTCCATTGAATGTGAGCTCGCACATGTGTGCTGCTGCAAGTGGCAAGGAGTGCGTCACAGTGGCAGGAATCGGAGTCTTTTTGTTGGAGAAGCTTATAGTGGGACCCCCCCCCCCCCTTCCCCAACAAACCAGTTCGTAAGGATACAGAAGAACTTGGTAAGGAGAATCTGTGACTTCCTATAAGGGCCACTTGAGAGGCAACCCTTGACAGTGCTAGACTATTGGCCAGGAGTTTTCCCCATTTCTCAGTCGAGGTAGAGTTACCATTATGAGGGTGAGACACTGCAGAATGATTCCTCCTGGAAGTTAAACAATTTTACAACAGATCAGCCATCTGGAGTGGGTTAGTTGTGATATCCCGACCACGGGGTGGGGTGCATGTGGACTGCAGAAGTCCATGCCTTCATTGATTGCCTGTTTATTACCGCTCATACTGAGAATAAGGGTTGGAAACCCCCTCTGCTAACTTGATGATCAGATTGTATCCCCTATCCCTGCTCAATCTTCAGCGGGTCCCCCTGACGTACGTTGTCCACTTTGTCTTGACCGAATTACTCGTGCAACATCTTTTCCCTGGAGTAAATCACCTGTACAACAACTTTTGTGTAGAATCAATCACGCGCGCAACAACTTGGAATCAACCTGCGCACTAACGGGGTTGACAAATAGTATTCCGTGCAAATCCTAAAAAAAAATTATTTTTTTAAAAATAATGTCTTAATTATTGTTTACTTATTAAAATCAACGAATACTGTGATATACATTTAATGGATCGTTCTCAGGCAAAACGCACCACCTGTATGTATCCGCTGTTGAGAGGTTCCTGGGGTATCTTTGGGTGGGCCTCTAGTTCATCTTGTACACATCTGCGAGTTTGTTCTCAACGGTTCTATAAATGGAAAAGGGGTGATTCAATACATTATTACTACGTATTTATGATTGATTGTCTCGGCAATTAGAACCTTGCAATCTTTTACCTTACGGGTCAACTTGCAATAACTAATTTCCTGAACAGATTCGTAATATATCCATAGTCACTTGGACATATGTCTCTCCAACAGGCCTCCGCATAAGGTGAACGATCGGCTAATAAAGGAGAAACTATTTTACCCCTTTACTGAGTTCTTCGAGAGCGCCTCAAACCAATGGAAGAGGGTCGTGGATAAGTCCGCGATGGTAGTTCGTTCGAAAAAGTCGGATCGGAGCTTCAAAGGAAGAAAAATACTCGGAATATTCCGAATCCTTTCGGCTCTGGCTCTCCCTTTATGGATGCTCCCTCGACTCGCATGATAGCCCGAGGGACAGCCTTTTTTTCCCCCCTCTAGACTGTGGGGAATTCACTAACGAGTGTACGAGTCACTATTTCGTGTTCGTGGCTTTGTATTCAAAACGTTCAAGTCGTAATAGGACGATAATGACTGAAATGGGACGGGAGATCCATGTTTTGAAATCCTCACTTCTGTTTATTCGTGCAATTAACCTCATTTACGCACACCAATCATTTAAAATGGTCCATTAATCTACAGTTACTTTGTGAGTAGTAGACTAGAATTTTTTCCTGTATTAATTGCGTCCCAATGGAAAAAATAGGAAAGGAATTCAATAGATGAATTAAAAGGTTATTAAATTTATCGTATCTAAAACGCAATATGGACCCAACGCCTATTTATAATCGGAGTAAATTAAATTCTTAGATTGATTAAATAAATCGATTGAACAAAGCTCATTCTAGACTTCAACTGCGCACAAATAGCGCTCGACACATCCATTTATGATTTATTTATTCCACTAGCGTGTTCCAGAGTAAAGTGGAACACATAATCCTCGTCTTCTTTTGAAATGATCTACGCTTTGTGAGCTTTAAGGTATTTTGGCATATAATGAGCAATACATAATATGATTTAAACGATTGCCAATGTAGTGTATCTTACCTGCGTAATTTCTTAAGATGGTATAGCAACACTTATGGGAACTCGCTCCACAAATCGAAAGCCTCTTAAATTCAGAATATATATTTTCTGGAGGCGCTCAGCTCAAAGTTGAATTGCCTTTTATATGCTATTTTTATGTACCTATTCTTTTTATTATTATATTTATTCAATTATTCATTTTTCAGGGAGCCATTGTGAATCCGAGGACCACTGCGCGACGAATCCATGTAAAAACGGGGCGACTTGCACTTCAATCCAAGACGGTTTCCAGTGCAAGTGCGCCCCGGGGTTCAAAGGTCATACGTGCACTGAGGATATCGTCGAGTGCCATTCGAAACCCTGCAAACGCGGCTCGTGCTTCAATACCCATGGCTCCTACACGTGAGTATTTTTGACCAATTTCCTTCTCTTTACTTAGCAAAAGTTTTAGATTCACGGCTGTATTTTCAGTATGCTTCTATTTGTATCTATTCAACTGGACCAGACTACATTTTCATCCCGCATTTATTCTCCTTTTTGTCTTTTAAAGTCAGAGGCCTCAATATTGATTCTAATTTGTTGTCATCAGACGCTCCTTCACACCCCAAAATGGTCAAAAAAGAAGAATTGGCTACGACTGCTACAGCCTTCAAGAAATTGAACTAAGAAAACGGGAAAACGGAGAGTGAAAAAGAGTGTCTGACTCCGATTCCGACGTTCCAATCGATTCAGCGTCCAAAATTTAGTGTAAAATGATACCAAGGCGCTTAGGTCACGCCTAGGTACCCGAAAAACTCGAAAACCTACCAACGAAATTGGAGGATAGGTGCCAATTTTGACCTATACCCACCCCCGGCGGACGCCAATCGGTTCGGGACTTATCCTAATGGTCAAAGAAATAATGGTAGTACTCCAAATGACTGGAATGGTACATGTATTACCAAATCCTGCCAGTTTACGAGAAATTCGTCCTTTCCAGGGACTGAATACCATTCGGAGTCTTGCAAAAGAACTATAGATCCTGGTAGAGTACGAGCCCGAAGCTTTCGAGGATCTTAGGCATAATTAATTATATCCCTGGAGGTGGGGGCACCCTTGACATTTTATTCCGTGCCGAAGCGAACCCGAACCTTCGACCGCCTGTAAATCCGATACGGGGCGTATTAAATATGAGATGCTCTCATGTCATATTACAAAAAGACCAAGGCGCGGTGGTGGTAAGTTGCAGAAGGTCAGGCGGAATGTATGTTGCTGCCTATCAATTTCAGCAGAATTGACGCCTGACATGGCAATCGGGGTTGCTTGATAACGGTGCGCTCGTCTAAGGGATCTGTCTTTCGGTCCACTAAACCTTTACGTCGAGGCGGCCATGTAATTTGAAAAACTGAACGATTTCTTCGGCACAAGAATGACGTGTATGATGGTCTCTCCGCATCAGTACTTTCTATCATTTGTATTGCAGCCACAACGCCTGCCACGAGTAAATCAATCCGAAATTATTTGCTGCAGGGTTGGCAGCTTGACGTAAACTTTTTTGCGTTCACCGTATCCGTTGTGGCCTTACAACCGTGATGAAGGGATTCGCATAGGCTTCGGGTAGGGCATAATGGTTAAAAAAAGTCGGTATAGGCCAAATATCCTATTGTTTACAACCGTAGACCTACTCCAGCATCATTCATAGAGCATGGCCACCATCAGACATCGAGGATCTTTCCAGCCCACGATGAACATACTTGGTTGAGTGGCCATGCTGCATCGGAGAAAGCAACAGCAGTATGCTATTCCAGGTGTGTAATTCTGCCGAGCCATAAGCGCCAGAGTGAGCTGGATACGCACTTTGAGCAACCCCAGAATTTCCGAATCGCTTCCATAACCATTCGGCTGCCAGCTCTACAATTGTGTGGCCCCTCAGCCTCCACAAAATCATTATCAGTTATATCCTCCCAAGTTGATTGTTTCGTTGCCCCGATCGGGTGGTCACTGTCGCGAAGCAGCTTCTCATAACCCGACCGTTGCCCAACTGAAGACATCCACGAATTTCTCCAACTTTTCTGTCCAGTCACATTCTGGACGTACATACCATTGACATCTGCTACACGATCTGATGTAGCATTTCTGAGTCAAACCCAAGGTTTTCCGAAACAAATTCAAGGTTTTGGCTGATGGATTTCTCTTATTGTGCTGCAGGTAATGTCTCTAGAGAGGCTGAGGCTGAAGGTGAATGACAATCGGTCAAATTGGACTAGAACAGACAGCGTTGGAAGTAATAATAGCAGCTTCTCGTCTGGAAAGCATCGCTGTAAATCCTACTGACCAATTTCAAGTCAAAGAATCATCGTTTCTCCATTAGAAAAGAAGAGCATTTCCACGCGGACGTACGACGATAATGCCGTGACATCAAGACCTGATGAGGCTCCACCGCCATAATGACAACACGGGGATATCGTAGCGCAGAGGAAAAAATCATCTCAAACGAGATTGTCATTAGAAGGCAGGAAAAAAGGAAAACTTTTCAAAATGGTATCGCTCTAGAACCGTCGGTTTTTCTTCCTGGTGATTGCTACTTCCTTCGAAGCACCTCATCTTCTACTCCGGTCCCAAGTCGGGTATCTCCTACACAAGGTTATTAGAAACGCTTCAACGGTTTTACTGTCCGAACCACTGAATCCGCTTTCTAAGGATTCCTCCAACATACCTACGAACCATTAAAAGACCGATTTAGAAACAAGAGATTGTTGTACGGAGAAATTTATGACCGGAGGCGAACAGATATAATTTGCAGTTGTACATTACGAGTCTTATCTCCGTAGAAATACCCGCGTAAATTGATTCACTCATTAAAAAGTTTGTTTTCGTTATGTTTGTTTTATCCACGGCAGAACATACTTTACGTTGATAAATCCGGGTGGGGGGTTACGCCAAAGTCGACTATCGGTTTTCTATCTCTCCAACTCGGCAACTAATGAACCTTCGGGAGTTCGTAGGAGATCGGGACCGTTCCAGACTTGTTCCCCTATCGGGCCCTATCAAGACCATAGTGCAACCTCTTGTCTACAACCCCCCTCAGACCGGTTTCCCTTCGCCTTGTTATAATTAGGTATAGTCATGCACTCCTGTAGGCATTTTCCCTTTTGGTATTGTTCCCAGTCTTCGAGATGTTCTTTTAGAGATCGTTCGTTGAACCGCTTGGACGTGAAACTCTACACCTTCGACACGATAATTGCTCCAGTTCTTCTGTCCTTTAATTGTGGCACAACCAGTTCTTTTTATGATTGTTCACTTCAGTTCGATTCCCTTCACGATCTAGACAATCACATCAGAATTATGCTGACAAGGATTTTCTACGCGTAGGCACTTCGTCGTGAATTCATTCGATACGATCTGACTACTAAACCACTCATTTCAAGTAATTGGCAGCTATGTCTCGACGTAAAAAGGAATTTTCTACTACTTCGAGGCTCCTTTTGGTTCCGATTCCCCAACCATAGTCACTCACTTCAGATCAAGTTGGCTTTTCCGACGATTCCTTAAATTTTTTTGGACCTTAATTTTGCTTTTTTGACTGTTATTATTGACGGATTCGCCGTAACCTGAACTTTTGAAGGGTGGAAATATGCGAACGTTGAATTAATTTCCCACATAGTGAGGCTGGAATTGTTACCCTAATAGGTATAGATTTTTCCTGTCGAATTGACCTCGTCAGACTATGTCGTAATATCCTTGACTCTCAAGAACCAACCAGGTTTAAACCTATTTTCGTAGCGTTTTCCGATGGAGACTACGATAAATCGGGGTTCCAGATTTTATTTAGAGTATTCAATGAGTATTATTTAGGAATTCATCACGGCATACGGCCTTACAAGAACAGTTTGCTGACTGCAAGTCGCCGAATTCCATTTCCCCAAGTAGTTTTTCGGAAAAAAAAAAAAAAAAAAAAAAAAAAAACAATAGAATTTTCGGGCCCTCGTTTTGTGTTTTTGGTGTTTAGAAGGTTAATGTTTGCGTACAAAGATTTTTCATGACTTTCTCATGGATATTTAGTCTAATATTTTACCTGAATGAAGGCCAAAACTTTAATTTCGGCTTACTGACAAAAAGACTGCAAATTGTTTTCGCAATGTCGCAATGTAGGTATAGGAAGAACAGAGTGGGATTGTTCATATCTTCAAAATATTCTTCTTGGTGTCGTCAAATGTGCTGTAGTCGGCCTAGAACCCATCACAATTAATTCAGCGTTTAAAATTTAATGGAAAATGATACCTCACACGCCTTAGGATGTATCACTAACAAGGAAACTAATCCGAAAATGTTGAAAACTGTTGGGTTTAGAAGATTGTGACGCCAAAAGTCAGTGGGCTATCTGAGTACCGGAGTGAAGTGAAAGAATGGCTGTGAGTCATTCGAGGGACGCCAATGAAGCATATTAATTCGTTTATATTGTACAGTTATCGACACGCCTCAAAGATTTCAAGAAGTGTAGGTAGCCATTAGCTAATGTAATTGACGGGCCGGGGTAGACCCTAACGGAAAAGCACACCCACTCATCCCGAATCGTTCGATTGTGCGTTGGAACAATATTCGAATAGCCTCTCCACCCACTAGATGCGATCAGTCGTAAAAATTTCGGACCTGTACAACTCGCATTGGTATTCAGTGGTCGCTCCGTCTTCTCTTTCTCCCCATTATATTTAACCTAATAGCCGACTGAGGTCAGAACCTCCTGAATGAAACCGATCGAATCACTCAGAACTTGGCTACGGAGATAATTTGTTCCGACCGGCGTACGAGGGACAGGATTACGTGTGTTCTGTACGTAACCATCACTTCTTGCATCCGTGTCGATCGAAGTGAATCATTTCTGATCATCGAAATCTGTAGTGATAATACTCTACATCCTCAAGGGTGTGTTTGACCGGTGCGATGACTAGTTTCGGTTGAGTTTATATTCTCTTAGAGTTGACTATAACTACTCGGATAACCTGTCAGTAGGTTCTGGAACTCGATGACATTCACAATTCTGAGCCACCAGTAATGGAAAAAAATCCAGTCTTTTCAATAAAATTGAAAAAAAAATAAATAAAATAAAATAAAAAGTTTGTTTTTCAAACAGTTGATAACCTCTTCCTTTTGTGAAACGAATTTTGTTTTAGGCAATTTAAATCTACCTTAAACTCCACTTCAAACATGTTTTCAAAGGTCGCTCTTCACTAAGGCAGCTTGTGTGCATACAAAAACGGCTGAAATTCTGCCATAAGGGTTTATTAGTCTCTAGTTTCATCTAGAGAATGCGCGACAACCTGCCTATGACTCACCCCAATCAATTCAGCGTGCAATATGAGTGGAAAATGATACCCCACACGCCTAGTTCCCCAAAAATCTTTAAAATCCACTTCCAATGAACACGTTTTCGCCGATACCTTGTGAGATGCCGTTAGGTAACTGCTCAACGAAGTTAGTTTGCAATTGTGGCTTTTTGGTTTTAACGGTCCACCGAATGAATCAGTAAGGAATTGGCAGTAAAATGTGACTGTATGAATTTCACAGGTATGAGTACGAATAGGAAGTATATTATAGTGAGAGATACATTCAGGGAGAACGCAATGCATTGACTTGTGCAGAACAGGAATGTGAATTTCTAGCGAATCCACCGTTTGAAAAAGGCCCATTCCGATACACTCCTGCGGATGTTTGAATCTCCGGTTATCAAGGAATTTCAATACTCTTGGCATCTATCCAACTTGTTATTCTGAGTTCATTTCTCATGAGGGCAAAGACTTTTAAAACGGTATTAATCACTGTTTCAAACACCCCTTTTTCCGAAAATGGGTTCAATACTGTTTTATTGTTTGATTTAGACAGCACGGCATACGTTAATAACGATGTTCAAAACAATACCAATCCTGTGAGCCACTGAAGTTGATATTGTGGTCACCTAACAACTGCAAATAAATTCCGTCCACAAATCGACTTCCTTTCCGGCATGCCATTCCGATCCCCCCTTATATATTTATTTTCTACCTTATTTGTAGATTTTTTTCTATTTAAAAAAAAAAAAAAAAAAAAATGATATAAAATTATATAAAATGAATAATAATAACCCCATACTGATTGAATAAAAGCGAAATGCACTACATTCACAAATGATGAGCTCCTTCTCTCTTCCTCTCTAAAAATACATCAATCATAAACGGTTTTCATTCATAAATTAAATCTCCGTTTGTCTCTTTTACAGATGTGTGTGCGAACCAGGATATACGGGTGTGAACTGCGAGAACGAGTACTTCCCTTGTGACCCGTCTCCCTGTCAAAACGACGGTGTCTGCAAGCAAATCGACTCCCTGAAGTACGAATGCAAGTGCCCAACCGGTAAGTGATCTCATCAAACTCGAATTTTAACGGCGAAAAAATTAAATTATAATATCCGGAGAGTTCTGAAGCGCTATACGCGTCGTATTGAATCAATGGGCTATTACGGTTTGGAATAACATTCCAGTGGTTTACTTTCGATTTGTTTTTCACTTCAGTTTCCTTTCATCTGAATTGTATTTCACCTCGTATTGTGACGCGAGTGTGATGAGGTTGTTATCGATTTCGGAAGGAAAAGGAAAATTTTTCGTAACTGCTAATGAACTCGTTGTTCTAAAATAAATTAACGAATTCTGCGAATACGTTAGTTTAGTCAGATCACACTAAGCTAGTCTTGATAGTTTTCGAGAAAGATTGAAGCGAAAGTTGTTATTCTCAATTTTTTCACCTTATTAACTGCTATTTGGTTTAATTAAAACGTTTTAAGTGGAGCGTAAGATTGTACCACTTTGTGGCCATAGTTTCAAATGGACTAAGAACCGTTTTGTCCTCGAAACTATGATATTTACCATCTCAGAGAGGAGCCCCATATTCGGTATTGGTTTTATTATGCCTAAGAATCACTAATGAGAAGAACAATGTGTAGTGATTTGCCTAAGTTCAGCGCGGTTTGATGGTCAAAAAAGCCCCAAAAAGCTATGGACATTCTCATCCGCCCTAACAGGATCCTTTTGATGGAGTTGTACCCATTCCAATGTGGATTCAGTCAAATGACTCTGCCCACAACACGATTCGTACGTGAGAGCTTTTGGTCAGCTCGGAAGAAAAATACCGAGGCCCATAAGCCTCCAAGTCCATTACGTGTCCCTTTTTAACAAATTGATTCTGATGGACCAGCTCTTCAGCTTCTTTCCAAATGACGTTCCGGATTAGGAATGTGGGCGCCTCGGAGATTTTTCTTCCGAGCCGTTTCATCTGCCCAGGGAGACGTTAATCATCGTTGAGTGGATTTTGATAAACGTTTTTTGTCTGGGATTTAGGGCTTTTGAGAAGAACCGAGTTGTCCCATTTCCATTAGGGTCTTCACTTTGTTTCTTCCGTCTTGATTGTCCCGCTGGATGTCATTGAGTAGTTTCATCTTCATAGTGCCTCCATATAGAGCGTGTTTTATCCCCCGTGCAAACTTACTTCTCTCGATATAAACTCCCAAGAAACATTTGTGCCATGTAACCAACCATGTCCGGATTCTGAAGATCACTTATTTCAAGACGGCTCCTGGGATGCTCCAGGTTGTTCTTGTTCTTCAGCGAAATACTGCGGTACGTTCCAGTTCACGTATGACGTGATAAATCCCCTTTGTTCTCCTATTGACAGAAGAAAGAGAGCGAGTCTTGAGAGCCAGCGATATTTCACGCAAAGGCCGGTTGAACTCTTCACGAGGACAAGCCTCTTCTTGGTGGAAAGGTGTTCTAGTACCGCCTCCACAACCTCACGGAGTCACCGTATATTAGGTGTATTCCTCATGTTTATCTTTTTACTCGGAACTCTAACTCACTCGGGGATCTTGAATGTTACTGTTGAAACATGGAAGACCCTCGTTCCTGTTTTTCCTCTCCAACTACGTCTCTGATCGAGAACTTTCTTGCGTGTAGGTATGTCCTCTCAAGATAGAACCTAGCCCATCAATTCTTCTTACCCTTACTAAAACTTGTTCATTTTTCTTGATATTCTTGTTGGAATGATTCAACCATGTATATCAAACCAACAATTTTGCCTCCCCCCTTCCCTTCAACTTTTATGTTTTGAAAATCTATTCAATTCTATTCACGTGTGAAATGACCGCTCCCTGAGCGGGACTGAAAATGTCATTGGAACTCTCTAAGAAAAACTTCGCATTTAGACTCCATTCGAGCCTACTTAGCTGTGCCTAACTCATTTTCATCCCAATCGTCACAAACGGTGGCAAAGTATTGAGGTATCTTTTTCCACTAGACTTGATTGTGAAAAAATTATCAAAAACAAATACAAATATCCATCTCTTCATCATTGACCAGACATATTTCCATTGAGAAGAGTATAAGGTGTTGAGCGGATCAAATTTTCGTTGTTATTATAATATTGTGGCCGGCAAATCACGTGCCATGTGGGGCGCCATCATCAGGACATCTGCTGCTGCTGTTTGGGTCAACTTATCGTATTCCATTATTTCCTTCTTATAAGTCATATTGTTGTTAATGTGGGACATGGAACTGTAGTAACTGCTACAGTAACTGCTGTTCGGTTAACTAATAAAATTAAAACTCAGCGCAGGTGAAACAACAACAACAACTGACTACTGAGAGTTGACTCGACCACAATTATTGTAGTAATGAAGAAAATTTGACCTGCTTAAAAGGACGTAGATCTGCTACATGTTGAATGGTAAATTATTTCAGATGGATACCGCATTCTGGAAGAGGTTAACTGTGGGATATAAGAGATATTTTAGAAAATGTGTATTCTATATCGTCCTCTAGGCTTCCAAATTGGTTTGTTTTACTCCATAGACACTTACTACTCTTTCTCCAACGAGCGGTAGATTCACCTTCGGTAATAAACCATTGTGAAAAAATTCGCTTCGTTTTCCCCATCAAATTGACGTACGAAGCCAAAACAGTGCTACCCGGCCTACCCATACGCGCAAATACCTAATTGGAGTTCCCTCTGAGTCCTTTGTATGGGCTTCCAACTGAGAAACTGGCCAATAATTCCCTTTGTAAGGGAGCAGGGAGATCTTCGTTGGTCGTTATTTCTCTTTCCATCGCCTCAGATCCCTGTATTGGGCTAAATCTCCGTTAAACCACCCTTTGACTAAGGACTGCGCACAAAACATCTTGAAAAGTTACGCAATTGTTGATCTGTCGGCGCTGGTTTTACCGGGGACGTTAAACGATCTTTAAGCCCCAGCTAGCGAGAAAATACTATTATCCCGAATTAATGGCCTCGCGCTCTTTGAAAAAAAGAAGGTTCTCGCCTGAAGAGAAACGCACTAGTTGGAATAGACTACTAAAAGGCGCTTTAGAATCTTGATACATCTCTCCATAGTTCAACATCAAGGCGATCCGGAATCCTCATGATTCAAAGGGAGGAATGTAACATCGCCAACGCCCCGAGCTCCGATGGGATATCCGTGTTTAAGACCCAACTACGGACGATTAGCTCGGTCCGCCTGCATAAATTTTACGCCTGTTACCGAGTGACAGTGCACAACCCCTCGGAATCATTACCAAGGTTGTAAATCTGTGGGCGTTTTCACTCGTCATGACGTTGAAGGCGTTGAGGCGGAAAAAATCATTTTAACATGGATCCTCTTCGAGTTAATTGGGTGTCGAATGGGGAAGTGTTTCGATTGATTGCGGTGACGATTGTAATTGTTTCTGTCACTACTTTTTTGAGAGAATATTTTTCTAAAAGAATATTATTTTTTTTAAATAACTTTTAGCTGGAGCCAAGAAAACATGATTTGTCCACATGCACAGTCAAGAGATGGGTTTTGTGAAACCGAGAATGTCCATGTGGGTGGGATCACTTACATACACATATCATTTCCATTTACTGAGTACACAAAAGTAAGCGATCGACCCTACCCTGTAACTTCAAAATGCAGCTCTACCGAAACCCTCTTCTCACTTCGATAGCAAATTAAATATTGTGATTCCTCCCACGGACGTTCTCTGAGGTGAAGCCCCTTCTCACATTTTAGCCTCGTCACTAGGCAAACACTGTTTTTTCATTAGAAGGGTTGTCAATGGACTGCCGTGAGCCTTTCTGAGCAACAGGTTTTTGGAATTTGACTTCGTCAAGTTGACTCGAAATTTCATCGAAA
The DNA here is from genome assembly GCA_019603395.1 of Cyrtorhinus lividipennis. Lineage (NCBI taxonomy): Eukaryota > Metazoa > Arthropoda > Insecta > Hemiptera > Miridae > Cyrtorhinus > Cyrtorhinus lividipennis. The sequence continues at coordinate 17,219,605 of CM034005.1, read as the reverse complement.
TTCGAACGCAGCAAGTATCAACGCTTAACGAATCTAGGAAAAAATGTGGTGAAAACCATAAATATTAGCGACCGAGGAGTTAACATGCCTATTAATTAAATATCAATGAACCTGTTATACTTTAATGGCCTCCATATTATTCATACAACAACAAAATTATTAAAAATATTTACAAAAATACTATTAATAGTAGGCATTTGCTTAAATAAATTTGAAACAAGAATAATTTCTATTCCCATTGACCTCCTACAGTCAGTTGGGCTATCCAAATTTTTGTTAAATTCTGGGGAAATACCTGATGTCAATCTATTCTTATCGGATTAATAACGTGCTCATATTATATTCTAGCGTATTTCGTAGCGGATTTATTGAGTGGAGTCAAATTAATCTCATCATGGGTCCGTTCATGTGCCGAAGACCAAATGGGGGACACCGTTTGAATCGTATAAATCAATATTTAAGGGTATGCAAAAAATAAATTAAAAAATTTAACTATTTCTGGTATTTGTTCATGGATAACAAGAGTAGCAACTGACCACTCGCATTGCCTTCTGACCAAAATTTGATAATGAGAATAGTTGCCCGAAATTACAATCCCTAGAAATTCCATCTTTGCCTTCTTTTAATTGGCTCCTGGTTGGTTGATGATTGCTGCATGAACCTGATGGTAATTGCTCATAGGTAAGCATTGAACGATACGGACACACAGAAACATGTTTTAATCCGTATTCATTTGTACCTTCCTATGGACGTTATCAACGCTTTAGAGAGCCTTATGTTATGCTTGTATTTCATATTCAAGGGGTTGTCACAGGCTCTTCTAGTTTCAGTATCAAATTGAGTAGCAAATAATCCGAAAATTCAGATCACCCGAAATATTGGCGTCTGAGAAATTCATATTAGCTTGTATCCCATGTAGCATCTGTCCAATAGATTAAAATTATACAGTCGAAATTATACAGATCTGATTTCGTAGATTCCGATTTCAAAGTTTTTGCATCGTGACTGTGCAAATCGTCGTGTTGATTTGAAGTGGGAGATCATTTTGTTGGCGTCTACTGTATAATTCGTTATCATTGACAATCGTGTACATCTTCTTAGTCCACACACTTCCCACGTATTTGCTTGGAAAACGTCCGTGTTCCTCAACCCTGGGGATCCTGATTATTATTCTAACACGCTTTCAACGGAACTTGATCGCTCAATCGTGCCGGTCATTACCATTTCACCGACAATTACAGATTTGTCCAACTAATGGCGACGATACTTTGGTGAAGTTTATTTTCCCGTAGGAGAACTTTACGTCGTGGAATACCCTTATTTGATAATGTACTTCGTAAAGTACATGGAACGAGCACCTTTATTGCGGGCCTCGTATTAACCGACACACCTCGTTCCCTTTCGAGCAACAAGCCTTCGTATTGCGTGTTAATTATGGCTAACGCCTACCAGCCTCCCACTAGGCAATATCGGCACAGGTATCCGGAACGTGATAGTCGAATGAATTTAAACTAATGTAGCGGATGTGAGATCGCCCAACTGAAATTGATTACCCACGAGTAGAAATCCACTGCGAAACAGATGTTTTCCTTATTGAAATTTGAAACAAATTCCAGATTAGCATGTTTTCGCATGTTATTATTATTATTATTTCCTTTTTTAATGTGTGTATATTCCAAGTCCGGAATGCCATTCCCCATCTGGGTCAAATGGGGCATGCCCATGCCCCATTGCATGCATGCAAAAATTCTCCATATCCAACCCAATTGCTCCAAACGGAGGCAAGTTACGGGGCTAAAGGAATATTTTCAAGAATGGTGATGTGAGAGTCTTTGGAAAGAAGGTATGTGAGTTATTTTTCGCTGAATCAGTCAAAGTGGATCCTGGACCGATTACCGCACAGTAATGAATATTTATGGGTAAAAATGAGAACTTTGAAAACAGGTTTCCTAAGTGAATGAACCATTGTGAAAGAATTGCGGTTTTTCGCGTAATGATTATCAACTTGTCAAAAATATAATCACCGTCTTAACCGTAAATTGGCAATAGTTCAGCGTCGAAAAATCTGCAATTTTGGTCAAGTACCTACCTCTTTCCGGCTCTAGTACAACCCTCTACACTTTCTACAAATGTGTATTTTGAGGCTTGCTTTTGGGAAGTTTTTGGGAACTGAGCATGTGAGGTCTCATTTTCCACTGAATCTTGGACGCCGAACCAATTGGAATGAGTCCGGGACACTCCATACTCATTGTTTTTCCATAATCTTGCTCTGAGGAATAATCAACGATTGTGTAATAATTTGCAAAAAATTCACGTCAGCTTGATTGCAGTTGAGTAGGAGGGAGAGGGCTAATATGACGTCATTGGCGTCCCATCACAAGTGTAGACCGCTGAACTAATTGATATGGTTTCGGATCTATTTCCGCACAATTGTTGTTTTTGTCCTATTGAGAGGTAATTTTGACTTTACGCAACACATATCCCTCCACGATCGTTCGCTTTGAATTTCATTTGCACCCTGGTGCAAGAGCAGGTCATGGGATGGCTTAGTATCCCGTATTCTGTAGACTGATGGGCCTCGGTACGATGCTTAGGTGAACCTTATTCTTCCCGAGCGAGTCTCCTCTGAAAGCTCTCCTTTTACGGCCCAAACGAGAAAAACCAGAGTTTCAGAGCCTGTCTCCCAACCCGCGGGTATTCTGTGTTGATATCACCCTTCTGATACCGGGTTTTGCCTCGGGATCTCGAAACTGTGGGAACCTCCTATCGCTACCTTCCACTTCCTTCCTCCTGGACCGTACAAGCTCGTACAGGCGTTGACTAAAAACGGAATTCGTCCGTCGGGGGTCGGTGGAAATAGGGCAATCTGACGACCTTGGGCAGTCCAGAGGTTCTCACGAGATATTCCCGTCCGGCAGCTGACCTCTTCCTTTTCCGAGTCATCTTATCACGTCTTGTTGTCGTACTTAACGAATCGTATTATTGTGGTAGCTACTGATTGTTGCGTCCCTCGAATTTTGTCTTTTTTCCACTTCAACCCAACATATCTCCCAATAGGTTATGTAACTCAGATTTTTCCAAATGCCCTTAGATTTTCATATTCAGCCCCATCTAACTTACCATTCCAATAATCAAATCAAATGTATTTGTGTCGACCAAACAATTTCCTGCTACGTGTGATAATCGGTATTTTTAAACGGGGTTTTGCGATTCATGGGGGCCCAGGGGTGGTAAAGTGATTCAGTCCCGAACCAAAGTCGCATTTATGGATCAAGTCAATTCCTCTTAATAGTTTTTTAAATTTTATTATGACCTCAGATGAGTACAATTTCTCAAACAAGCGAGATTAAGCTAGAATGTAGAATAATTTGCAGCATTTTTAGGCCTCTTAACATCAAATTCAGTTGCCCTTAATCAGAATAATATTCCTGGATAGAAGGCTATATCCTTATCGATGATAATTAATTCTTTAACTATTTGATATCTGCCGCATTTTTTGTGCAGAAGAATAATTGGTTGGGTGAAGGCCTATTTAGGGCCTATTTTCTTGTTTGAATTCTTTATTTTCTTTCTTTAATCGTATTATAACCGGCCAGATGGTGGGTCATTTGAATGTGTGCAACATAGATAGCTCTCATATAGCAAGTTTTGAACGTACAAAAAGTCCAAATATATCTCCTTCTATAATAATAACGAACTGTATATTTTTCGAGTAGAAGGCTGCAGATCAATGAAGATAACGTGGTAAATCCAGTTCATCTATCCCACTTTTATGTGACGCAATAAATCAGCTTGTCGAAGAGCAGCTCCGGTGAGATTTTTTCCCCTTTTTTCAAGGTGGTCGCGTTAGAAGGTGGAAGGTAATCTAAATGTAAATGGGCGTAAAGTCGGGTTTGTCTTCCAATTAATTGATCGGAGAGAAGAGTGAGTAATTAAACAGATGGAGGACCCCAGATAGAGTTGGAGGAGACTCCAGGCTCTGATTTTATTCCACCTAAGCACGCTTACCCTCCATCGGAGGTCTCGGGTATTTCAGAATGGTTTAATCCAATTTTTGGCTGCGTTCAAAATGCATAGAAGAAATAAGTTTTAAGTGCCCTATCGTATTCATTTAATTTTTCGGTTTAATGCTGCAGTTGAATAGTTCAAACGATTATTTTATTCACTTAAGGGTTCCCTCTTGACAATTATTGAGAAAATAATTCTTTCAATTTTATCCCTCGATCAACTTTCCGGTTTTCTAATTATCTTTCTGAAAACCTGGACATTTCCGATCCTTGTGCGGTTTCTTTGAGATCAACTTTTCATTCACGTCACGACCTGCTCTTTAATTGTCCTATACGTCTCAGATTAAGAGCACGAACAAATAATTTGATATCACTTGCTATACAACTCCAACTGGTTCTCGGCCTATCGGACCGGATCTCATCATTACGGAAAAACTGGTCTCCCTCCTATCACGACCAATTAGAATGGCTTGTCAAGAAAATGCAAGTCCGCCTTCTAATGTATGCAAAAAAAGCCATCAGAGCTTGCGCCTCTTATAAGTTTTTCTCGTTTTATCGAAGCGTATGTGGGGGGAACAGGGGAAAAAATTGCCATTACCCTATCTCTTGTCGGAATCATCGTGTTCAGCTCGTCATCGCAGAGCCACTGGTGGATTGCAAATCGGATAACGGATCTTGGCCATCATCTCAGCTTGTTTGCTTGATGTAGATCAGGTTCCCAGCTGCAGAATGTCTTGTTAAGAGAAAAACTTACGATGGTGCTCGATCAAGTTGTTTTTCTCCGCACGGAACTGCAATCCCCTTTAAAATTGACAGACTAACACAAACCGACTCGGTTGAACAACCGCGTTCAAAAATGTTCATTTTTTGCCTATGCGGGCTTCGGGTTGCGACCGTCAATCAATTTGGGGAGAAAAAGACATTACCGGAAAACTTTACGCCATTAACTTCATGTTCCGACAGTTGGCCCTCAACAAAATTGCAGTATTGAATCTCTACCGCCACTCAAAACGCTGATATTTTTGTTATAAGTTTTCTGAAGATGAGTTTCTCGCAAACAGGCCATAGTGGAGCCAAATTGTTACAGTACCCTGAGCCTATTGAATATCAACAGTTTTGCCATGAATTTCTGCGTGGGAGTGGGCCAACCCCAAGGGTTGAGGGGATTAGCCAAGTCTTAGCCCAACTTTCATTGTTGTATTCTAATTTAAATATTTTCCAAGGAGTTGTTCTCTGGTTGTGCACGCAACTCGATATTCCAGTTGGCTTCGAGGAGTTTACTTGTAGCCTTCAATTTTCATTCTGCCAAGCCCTCTCACGCCAATTTTTATGATCTCAATAAACTTGAAGGGCACGGGGTTTGAATGTCGATAACCGGTCGCGGCTTTGCATAGGATCGTACCACCTTTTACTTCCCGACTGGATCTCTAGCCAAATGCACACTTGGTGGGGTTATTGGCACTTCGGAGGTCTCTTCCCTACAGTATATCAGAACTCCGTAGCCCACACAGTGGCTCTTAAAACCCCCGGTGCCATAGGTTACTGCGAGCTCTTTATAGTCTTGAACTTGAGAGGTTTTCATGGGCATCGGTCAGGAGGAACTTCTTTTTAAAACCGCAGCGCTTCTTGGGAGAGCCGCATTCTGAACGCTTGGGCTGGTTCTAGGCTGTCATGAGATCAACGACCGCCTTTTTCTACCTTTCTCGTCTTCTTCACAAAAATTACCTTACAACTCATGCAGTTTTTCAATGAGCTTATTTCGTCGAGCGTTGACAACATGCACCTACCTTGTTTATTCGAGCTCACACTTCCGCCATTTTTGCCAGTCATGCCGTGAGCTGGCCATCAATTTTCTGCAAAAGTGGGTTCCACCTTGCCAATATAGTTCATTCAGTTGGGTAGAACATTGGCGTATTCTCTTCCCACGACTCCAGTGATTACAACGAGGCGCGCAACGCTGAGTTATAGATATCGACAGCCTTCGTGGGAGCCGAATCCGAGTGCATCCTTCATATTACCCGAACCTGACGAGGCATTTGCAAAGATCGTAAGTTCCCATCCGTCTTCTAGCTCTGGTAACGAGTTGTTAAATGGGAGAGCGTCGCGAAAAGGAGGTTGATTTCTATGAACATAGAATTTGGATAAGATAACTATGCAAACAAGTAGTGAATACGGCCGCTGAAATCAGCCTCAGAAAGGCTATTCTTGGTAATTGTTTTATTCTACTTGGTAAATTATTTTATAATTATTATGATTTAATTGGCCCAAAATAAGAGTAATCTATCTTCGTTTCTAGATTATTTCTTTTTCGATTTTGAGAATTCAACGGATGCATCCAGCGCACAGATGACTCTTCTTGAAATCAAATTCAACCGTTAATCATGATTGAAAAGAGTAAAAGTATATTCATGTTGTGACTTCATCTAGTTTTCTCACTTACTTAGCTCTGGTTCTGGTTTTAGTCCTTTCAAGCATGACAACTTTTGACAATGTTCAAAACACACTGAAGAAGAGAAAACAGCTTAATGGCCATTTGAGTTTTTCGCCAATTTGAAGAGAATTGCATATGGACAGCGGGAATCTCTCACTAATACCTGTAGCGTTGTATCAAATTCGGCTTATTCGAGTTAGTGCTATGGAAGTTACGAGGGATAATTGGGGATGGTGCAGACAATGATGCAAAAAAAATGAAAACTTTGATAACACATTGACATTAGACTAATGTTAGAGACAAAATAAGCGTCAAATTTGTGTACAAAACGTCGAATTTCAGCTTATTGTGAACTATTTCCTACAATAGGCAGTAATATTTGTCTTCTGCAAACTCGAGTTCTTCTAGTTCAAGTATAACTTGAATGATATTTCCAATCGATCGCCTACGGCAAGAACGATCATAGTTGACTCGGCGACACGTTTCGACTTTCTCTTGATCTGGTATCGGCGATTGGGTTATCGTATTCCCGCGGACCGTTACAAATACATACCTCATATTAATGTTGCTTTCACTACACCCAGAGTTTGTTGACCAACCCTTCCACGGACACTTCGTTCGCATCGCCTTAGGACCCCGAGTGAGTTGGACTAATTGAAAGCCCTCCGATAATGACACCATATGGGCGATGAAAAGATAGTTCCTTTTACAGATGGCAGCGTTGAGAATTTTTTCCACATGAGGGAGTTCGACGGGTCATGGATTTTAATTGCTAAGATCGCGGATTTAACGATAGTACGCTTCTACAAACGAATGATTCTGCTGACGTTTATTGGATGAAATTGAGAATATCTAGGAGATTTTTGCAAGCGTTTGGAATTTTCCCTGCTTAACAACCTCTCGTGGTCATTTTTATCTATTGTCACACTCTGAGTCCACATTCCTGTAAATCTTGCCCTTTTGCTCCTTTTCGCACTTATTCTGCCTGTTGTACACGTAGTGACTTTCCAGTGTCGGATCATTCGTCGTCTGTCGCTTTCAAATGTCCACAGTTCGATTCTATCCTTTAAATAAGACCTTTCATCTCCTTTCGTCGCACATTCAGCGTAACTCGATACCTTTATTTATTATAACAATCCCGAAGCTAGAAACTTCGTGCTTCACCATGGAAGGAAACGCGCCGTGTTGCATATTGCATGTGCGACTTGTGACGCGTTTTTATGGCCAACCGATGCAGTGAGGCCTTTGTTTCCAAGAAGTCAACGTCTCTTTTGTCCCGGCCACTGGAGATGAGCTGATGGTGTCGAATTAGAAAGTAAGATGTAAGCCTCCCCGTCGATTGTTTCGATAACATCACGCTCATGAGCTCTTTTCCTACCAGTCTTGCGGTTCGAAGGAGATTGAGTGTCGCCATTGGTTGGTTTCCGATCACTTCAAAGTCTCGAAACTGCGCAAAAACGCCAAATAGGTGTAATTTTCCGCTTGTTTTCTTCCTTTTTATGGGT
>CM034005.1:17061268-17211562 GCA_019603395.1 Cyrtorhinus lividipennis | reverse complement strand
AATGAAGGCCAAAACTTTAATTTCGGCTTACTGACAAAAACTGCAAATTGTTTTCGCAATGTCGCAATGTAGATATAGGAAGAACAGAGTGGGATTGTTCATGTCTTCAAAATATTCTTCTTGGTGTCGTCGAATGTGCTGTAATCGGCCTAGAACCCATCACAATTAATTCAGCGTTTAAGATTTAGTGGAAAATGATACCTCACACGCCTTAGGATGTATCACTAACAAGGAAAATAATCTGAAAATGTTCACGAAAACTGTTGGGCTTAGAAGATTGTGACGCCAAAAGTCAGTGGGCTATCTGAGTACCGGAGTGAAGTGAAAGAATGGCTGTGAGTCATTCGAGGGACGCCAATGAAGCATATTAATTCGTTTATATTGTACAGTTATCGACACGCCTCAAAGATTTCAAGAAGTGTAGGTAGCCATTAGCTAATGTAATTGACGGGCCGGGGTAGACCCTAACGGAAAAGCACACCCACTCATCCCGAATCGTTCGATTGTGCGTTGGAACAATATTCGAATAGCCTCTCCACCCACTAGATGCGATCAGTCGTAAAAATTTCGGACCTGTACAACTCGCATTGGTATTCAGTGGTCGCTCCGTCTTCTCTTTCTCCCCATTATATTTAACCTAATAGCCGACTGAGGTCAGAACCTCCTGAATGAAACCGATCGAATCACTCAGAACTTGCTACGGAGATATTTGTTCCAAACCGGCGTACGAGGGACAGGATTACGTGATGTCTGTACGTACCATCACTTCTTGCATCCGTGTCGATCGAAGTGATCATTTCGTGATCATCGAAAATCTGTAGTGATAATACTCTACATCCTCCAAGGGTGTGTTTGACCGGTGCGATGACTAGTTTCGGTTGAGTTTATATTCTCTTACAGTTGACTAGTAACTACCTCGGATAACCTGTCAGTAGGTTCTGGAACTCGAGTGACATTCACAATTCTGAGCCACCAGTAATGGGAAAAAAAATCCTAAGTATTTCAATAAAATTGAAAAAAAAATAAAAAAAATAAAAGTTTGTTTTTCAAACAGTTGATAACTCTTCCTTTGTGAAACGAATTTTGTTTTAGGCAATTTAAATCTACCTTAAACTCCCACTTCAAACATTTTCAGAGGTTCGGCTCTTTCACTAAGGCAGCTTGTGTGCATACAAAAACGGCTGAAATTCTTCCATAAAGGGTTTATTAGTCTCGAGTTTTCATCTAGAGAATGCACGACAAACCTGCCTATAACTCCCCCAATCAATTCAGCAGTGCAAATATGAGTGGAAAATGATACCCCACTCGCCTAGTTCCCCAAAAATCTTGAAAATCCACTTCCAATGAACACGTTTTCGCCGATACCTTGTGAGATGCCGTTAGGTAACTACCCAACGAAGTTAGTTTGCAATTGTGGCTTTTTGGTTTTAACGGTCCACCGAATGAATCAGTGAGGAATTGGTAGTAAATGTGACTGTATGATTTTCACAGATATGAGTACGAATAGGAAGTACATTATAATGAGAGATACATTCAGGGAGAACGCAATGCATTGACTTGTGCAGAACAGGAATGTGAATTTCTAGCGAATCCACCGTTTGAATAAAAAAAATTATCATGAGGGCAAAGACTTTTAAAACGGTATTAATCACTGTTTCAAACACCCCTTTTTGCGAAAATGGGTTCAAAATACTGTTTTATTGTTTGATTTAGACAGCACGACATACGTTAATAACGATGTTCAAAACAATACCAATCCTGTGAGCCACTGAAGTTGATATTGTGGTCACCTAACAACTGCAAATAAATTCCGTCCACAAATCGACTTCCTTTCCGGCATGCCATTCCGATCCCCCCTTATATATTTATTTTCTGCCTTATTTGTAGATTTTTTTTTTTATTTCCTGATACTGATTGAATAAAAGCGAAATGCACTACATTCACAAATGATGAGCTCCTTCTCTCTTCCTCTCTAAAAATACATCAATCATAAACGGTTTTTATTCATAAATTAAATCTCCTTCTCTTTTACAGATGTGTGTGCGAACCAGGATATACGGGTGTGAACTGCGAGAACGAGTACTTCCCTTGTGACCCGTCTCCCTGTCAAAACGACGGTGTCTGCAAGCAAATCGACTCCCTGAAGTACGAATGCAAGTGCCCGACCGGTAAGTGATCTCATCAAACTCGATTTTTATAACGAAAAAATTAAATTATAATATTCGGAGAGTTCTGAAGCGCTATACGCGTCGTATTGAATCAATGGGCTATTACGGTTCGGAATAACATTCCAGTGGTTTACTTTCGATTTGTTTTTCACTTCAGTTTCCGTTCATCTGAATTGTATTTCACCTCGTATTGTGACGCGAGTGTGATGAGGTTGTTATCGATTTCGGAAGGAAAAGGAAAATTTTTCGTAACTGCTAATGAACTCGTTGTCCTAAAATAAATTAACGAATTCTGCGAATACGTTAGTTTAGTCAGATCACACTAAGCTAGTCTTGATAGTTTTCGAGAATGATTGAAGCGAAAGTTGTTATTCTCAATTTTTTCACCTTATTAACTGCTATTTGGTTTAATTAAAACGTTATGGGTGGAGCGTAAGATTGTACCAGTTTGTGGCCATAGTTTCAAATGGACTAAGAACCGTTTTGTACTCGAAACTATGAAATTTACCATCTCTGAGAGGAGCCCCGAATTCGGTGTTGGTCCTTCTTTTGGGTCTAAGAATCACTAATGAGATGAACAATGTTATGTAGTGATTTGCCTATGTTCAGCACGGTTTGATGGTCAATAAAGCCTCAAAAAGCGATGGGCATTCTCAAGCTGCCTTCATAGAATCCTCTTTGATGGAGTTGTACCCATTCCAATGTGGATTCAGTCAAATGACTCTGCCCACAACACGACTCGTACGTGAGAGCTTTTGGTCAGCTCGGAAGAAAAATACCGAGGCCCATAAGCCTCCAAGTCCATTACGTGTCCCTTTTTAACAAATTGATTCTGATGGACCAGCTCTTCAGCTTCTTTCCAAATGACGTTCCGGATTAGGAATGTGGGCGCCTCGGAGATTTTTCTTCCGAGCCGTTTCATCTGCCCAGGGAGACGTTAATCATCGTTGAGTGGATTTTGATAAACGTTTTTTGTCTGGGATTTGGGCTTTTGAGAAGAACCGAGTTGCCCCATTTCCATTAGGGTCTTCACTTTGTTTCTTCCGTCTTGATTGTCCCGCTTGATGTCATTGAGTAGTTTCATCTTCATAGTGCCTCCATATAGAGCGTGTTTTCTCCCCCGTTCAAACTTACTTCTCTCCATATAAAATCCCAAGAAACATTTGTGCCATGTAACCAACCATGTCCGGATTCTGAAGATCACTTATTTCAAGACGGCTCCTGGGATGCTCCAGGTTGTTCTTGTTCTTCAGCGAAATACTGCGGTACGTTCCAGTTCACGTATGACGTGATAAATCCCCTTTGTTCTCCTATTGACAGAAGAAAGAGAGCGAGTCTTGAGAGCCAGCGATATTTCACGCAAAGGCCGGTTGAACGCTCCACGAGGACAAGCCTCTTCTTGGTGGAAAGGTGTTCTAGTACCGCCTCCACAACCTCACGGAGTCACCGTATATTAGGTGTATTCCTCATGTTTATCTTTTTACTCGGAACTCTAACTCACTCGGGGATCTTGAATGTTACTGTTGAAACATGGAAGACCCTCGTTCCTGTTTTTCCTCTCCAACTACGTCTCTGATCGAGAACTTTCTTGCGTGTAGGTATGTCCTCCCAAGATAGAACCTAGCCCATCAATTCTTCTTACCCTTACTAAAACTTGTTCATTTTTCTTGATATTCTTGTTGGAATGATACAACCATGTATATCAAACCAGCAACTTTGCCTCCTCCCTCCCCTTCAACTTTTATGTTTTGAAAATCTATTCAATTCTATTCACGTGTGAAATGACCGCTCCCTGAGCGGGACTGAAAATGTCATTGAAACTCTCTAAGAAAAACTTCGCATTTAGACTCCATTCGAGCCTACTTAGCTGTGCCTAACTCATTTTCATCCCAATCGTCACAAACGGTGGCAAGGTATTGAGGTATCTTTTTCCACTAGACTTGATTGTGAACAAATTATCAAAAACTAATACAAATATCCACCTCTTCATCATTGACCAGACATATTTTCATTGAGAAGAGTATAAGGTGTTGAGCGGATCAAATTTTCGTTGTTATTATAATATTGTGGCCGGCAAATCACGTGCCATGTGGGGCGCCATCATCAGGACATCTGCTGCTGCTATTTGGGTCAACTTATCAACTTATCGTATTCCATTATTTCCTTCTTGTAAGTCATATTGTTGTTAATGTGGGACATGGAACTGTAGTAACTGCTACAGTAACTGCTCTTCGGTTAACTAATAAAATTAAAACTCAGTGCAGGTGAAAGACAAACCAACTGGACCAACAACAACAACTGACTACTGAGAGTTGACTCGACCACAATTATTGTAGTAATGAAGAAAATTTGACCTGCTTAAAAGGACCTAGATCTGCTACATGTTGAATGGTAAATTATTTCAGATGGATACCGCATTCTGGAAGAGGTTAACTATGGAATATAAGAGATATTTTAGAAAATGTGTATTCTATATCGTCCTCATAGGCTTCCAAATGGGTTTGTTTTACTCCATAGACACTTGAAATACTCTTTCACCAACGAGCGGTAGATTCACCTACAGTAATAAACCATTGTGAAAAATTCGCTTCGTTTTCCCCATCAAATTGACGTACGAAGCCAAAACAGTGCTACCCGGCCTACCCATACGCGCAAATACCTAATTGGAGTTCCCTCTGAGTCCTTTGTATGGGCTTCCAACTGAGAAACTGGCCAATAATTCCCTTTGTAAGGGAGCAGGGAGATCTTCGTTGGTCGTTATTTCTCTTTCCATCGCCTCAGATCCCTGTATTGGGCTAAATCCCCGTTAAACCACCCTTTGACTAAGGACTGCGCACAAAACATCTTGAAAAGTTACGCAATTGTTGATCTGTCGGCGCTGGTTTTACCGGGGACGTTAAACGATCTTTAAGCCCCAGCTAGCGAGAAAATACTATTATCCCGAATTAATGGCCTCGCGCTCTTTGAAAAAAAGAAGGTTCTCGCCTGAAGAGAAACGCACTAGTTGGAATAGACTACTAAAAGGCGCTTTAGAATCTTGATACATCTCTCCATAGTTCAACATCAAGGCGATCCGGAATCCTCATGATTCAAAGGGAGGAATGTAACATCGCCAACGCCCCGAGCTCCGATGGGATATCCGTGTTTAAGACCCAACTACGGACGATTAGCTCGGTCCGCCTGCATAAATTTTACGCCTGTTACCGAGTGACAGTGCACAACCCCTCGGAATCATTACCAAGGTTGTAAATCTGTGGGCGTTTTCACTCGTCATGACGTTGAAGGCGTTGAGGCGGAAAAAATCATTTTAACATGGATCCTCTTCGAGTTAATTGGGTGTCGAATGGGGAAGTGTTTCGATTGATTGCGGTGACGATTGTAATGGTTTCTGTCACTACGTTTTTGAGAGAATATTTTTCTATAAGAATAAACTTTTTTTAAAAATAACTTTTAGCTGGAGCCAAGAAAACATGATTTGTCCACATGCACAGTCAAGAGATGGGTTTTGTGAAGCCGAGAATGTCCATGTGGGTGGGATCACTTACATACACATATCATTTCCATTTACTGAGTACACAAAAGTAAGCGATCGACCCTACCCCGTAACTTCAAAATGCAGCTCTACCGAAACCCTCTTCTCACTTCGATAGCAAATTAAATATTGTGATTCCTCCCACGGACGTTCCCCTGAGGTGAAGCCCCTTCTCACATTTTAGCCTCGTCACTAGGCAAACACTGTTTTTTCATTAGAAGGGTTGTCAATGGACTGCCGTGAGCCTTTCTGAGCAACAGGTTTTTGGAATTTGACTTCGTCAAGTTGGCTCGAAATTTCATCGAAATTCGAACGCAGCAAGTATCAACGCTTAACGAATCTAGGAAAAGATGTGGTGAAAACCATAAATATTAGCGACCGAGGAGTTAACATACCTATTTGATTAAATATCAATGAACCTGTTATACTTTAATGGCCTCCATATTATTCATACAACAACAAAATTATTAAAAAATATTTACAAAAATACTATTAATAGTAGGCATTTGCTTAAATAAATTTGAAACAAGAATAATTTCTATTCCCATTGACAACCTACAGTCAGTTGGGCTATCCAAATTTTTGTTTAATTCTGGGGAAATACCTGATGTCAATCTATTCTTATCGGATTAATAACGTGCTCATATTATATTCTAGCCTATTTCGTAGCGGATTTATTGAGTGGAGTCAAATTAATCTCATCATGTGCCGAAGACCGAATGGGGGACACCGTTTGAATAGTATAAATCAATGTTTAAGGGTATGCAAAAAATAATGTGCAAATAGCTATTTCTGGTATTTGTTTCGCGGTAACAAGAGTAGTAACTTTGCAACCAATATCTACAATAGCGCGACCACTCGCATTGCCTTCCAACCAAAATTTGGATATGAGGGTCGGATTATCCCAAAATTCCAACCCCTAGAAATTCCATCTTTGCCTTCATTTAACTGACACTTGGTTGGTTGATGATTGCTGCATGAATCTGATGGTATCTAACTGCTCATAGTTAAGCATTGAACGATACGGACACACAGAAAAATGTTTTTATCGGTATTCATTTGTTCCTTCCTATGGGCGTTATCAACGCTCAAGAGAACCTTATAATATGCTTGTAAAAGTAGTTCATTATTCAAGGGGTTGTCTCAGGCCCCTCTGGTTTCAGTCTCGAATTGAGGAGCAAATAATCCGACAACTCAGATCACCCGAAATATTGGCGTCTGAGAATTTCATATTAGCTTGTATCCCATGTAGCATCTGTCAAATAGATTAAAATTATACAGTCGAAATCATAAAGATCTGATTTCTTAGATTCCGATTCCAGAGTTTTTGCATCGTGACTGTGCAAATCGTCGTGTTGATTTGAAGTGGGAGATCATTTTGTTGGCGTCTACTGTATAATTCGTTATCATTGACAATCGTGTACATCTTAGTCCACACACTTCCCACGTATTTGCTTGGAAAACGTCCGTGTTCCTCAACCCTGGGGATCCTGATTATTATTCTAACACGCTTTCAACGGAACTTGATCGCTCAATCGTGCCGGTCATTACCATTTCACCGACAATTACAGATTTGTCCAACTAATGGCGACGATACTTTGGTGAAGTTTATTTTCCCGTAGGAGAACTTTACGTCGTGGAATACCCTTATTTGATAATGTACTTCGTAAAGTACATGGAACGAGCACCTTTATTGCGGGCCTCGTATTAACCGACACACCTCGTTCCCTTTCGAGCAACAAGCCTTCGTATTGCGTGTTAATTATGGCTAACGCCTACCAGCCTCCCACTAGGCAATATCGGCACAGGTATCCGGAACGTGATAGTCGAATGAATTTAAACTAATGTAGCGGATGTGAGATCGCCCAACTGAAATTGATTACCCACGAGTAGAAATCCACTGCGAAACAGATGTTTTCCTTATTGAAATGTGAAACAAATTCCAGATTAGCATGTTTTCGCATGTTATTATTATTATTATTTCCTTTTTTAATGTGTGTATATTCCAAGTCCGGAATGCCATTCCCCATCTGGGTCAAATGGGGCATGCCCATGCCCCATTGCATGCATGCAAAAATTCTCCATATCCAACCCAATTGCTCCGAACGTAGGCAAGTTACGGGGCTAAAGGAATATTTTCAAGAATGGTGATGTGAGAGTTTTTGGAATGAAGGCATGTGAGTTATTTCCCGCTGAATCAGTCAAAGTGGATCCCGGACCGATTGCCGCACAGTAATGAATATTTATGGGTAAAAATGAGAATTTTGAAAACAGGTTTTCCAAGTGAATGAACCATTATGAAAGAATTGCGGTTTTTCGCGTAATGATTATCAACTTGTCAAAAATATATTCACCGTCTTAACCGTAAATTGGCAATAGATCAGCGTCGAAAAGTCTGCAATTTTGGTCACTTAACTTTTTACAAAAGTGTATTTTGAGGCTTGCTTTTGGGAAGTTTTTGAGAAGGCATGTGAGGTCTCATTTTCCACTGAATCTTGGACGCCGAACCAATTGGAATGAGTCCGGGACACTCCATACTCATTGTTTTTCCATAATCTTGCTCTGAGGAATAATCAACGATTGTGTAATAATTTGCAAAAAATTCACGTCAGCTTGATTGCAGTTGAGTCGGAGGGAGAGGGCAAATATGACGTCATTGGCGTCTTATCACAAGACCGCTGAACTAATTGATATGGTTTAGGATCTATTTCCGCACAATTGTTGTTTTTGTCCTATTGAGAGGTAATTTTGACTTTACGCAACACATATCCCTCCACGATTGTTCGCTTTGAATTTCATTTGCACCCTGGTGCAAGAGCAGGTCATGGGATGGCTGAGTATCCCGTATTCTGTAGACTGATGGGTCTCGGTACAATGCTTAGGTGAACCTTATTCTTCCCGAGCGAGTCTCCTCTGAAAGCTCTCCTTTTACGGCCCAAACGAGAAAAACCAGAGCTTCAGAGCCTGTCTCCCAACCCGCGGGTATTCTGTGTTGATATCACCCTTCTGATACCGGGTTTTGCCTCGGGATCTCGAAACTGTGGGAACCTCCTATCGCTACCTTCCACTTCCTTCCTCCTGGACCGTACAGGCTCGTACAGGCGTTGACTAAAAACGGAATTCGTCCGTCGGGGGTCGGTGGAAATAGGGCAATCTGACGACCTTGGGCAGTCCAGAGGTTCTCACGAGATATTCCCGTCCGGCAGCTGACCTCTTCCTTTTCCGAGTCATCTTATCACGTCTTGTTGTCGTACTTAACGAATCGTATTATTGTGGTAGCTACTGATTGTTGAGTCCCTCGAATTTTGTCTTTTTTCCACTTCAACCCAACATATCTCCCAATAGGTTATGTAACTCAGATTTTCCCAAATGCCCTTAGATTTTCATATTCAGCCCCATCTAACTTACCATTCCAATAATACACCTTCAAATGTATTTGTATCGACCAAACATAATTTCCTGCTACGTGTGATAATCGGTATTTTTAAACGGGGTTTTGCGATTCATGGGGGCCCAGGGGTGGTAAAGTGATTCAGTCCCGAACCAAAGTCGCATTTATGGATCAAGTCAATTCCTCTTAATAGTTTTTTAAATTTTATTATGACCTCAGATGAGTACACTTTCTTAAACAAGCGAGATTCAGCTAGAATGTAGAATAATTTGCAGCATTTTTAGGCCTCTTAACATCAAATTCAGTTGCCCTTAATCAGAATAATATTGCTGGATAGAAGGCTATATCCTTATCGATGATAATTAATTCTTTAACTATTTGATATCTGCCGCATTTTTTGTGCAGAAGAATTGGTTGGGTGAAGGCCTATTTAGGGCCTATTTTCTTGTTTGAATTCTTTATTTTCTTTCTTTAATCGTATTATAACCGGCCAGATGGTGGGTCATTTGAATGTGTGCAACATAGATAGCTCTCATATAGCAAGTTTTGAACGTACAAAAAGTCCAAATATATCTCCTTCTATAATAATAACGAACTGTATATTTTTCGAGTAGAAGGCTGCAGATCAATGAAGATAACGTGGTAAATCCAGTTCATCTATCCCACTTTTATGTGACGCAATAAATCAGCTTGTCGAAGAGCAGCTCCGGTGAGATTTTTTCCCCTTTTTTCAAGGTGGTCGCGTTAGAAGGTGGAAGGTAATCTAAATGTAAATGGGCGTAAAGTCGGGTTTGTCTTCCAATTAATTGATCGGAGAGAAGAGTGAGTAATTAAACAGATGGAGGACCCCAGATAGAGTTGGAGGAGACTCCAGGCTCTGATTTTATTCCACCTAAGCACGCTTACCCTCCATCGGAGGTCTCGGGTATTTCAGAATGGTTTAATCCTATTTTTGGCTGCGTTCAAAATGCATAGAAGAAATAAGTTTTAAGTGCCCTATCGTATACATTTAATTTTTCGGTTTAATGCCGCAGTTGACTAGTTCAAACGATTATTTTATTCACTTAAGGGTTCCCTCTTGACAATTATTGAGAAAATAATTCTTTCAATTTTATCCCTCGATCAACTTTCCGGTTTTCTAATTATCTTTCTGAAAACCTGGACATTTCCGATCCTTGTGCGGTTTCTTTGAGATCAACTTTTCATTCACGTCACGACCTGCTCTTTAATTGTCCTATACGTCTCAGATTAAGAGCACGAACAAATAATTTGATATCACTTGCTGTACAACTCCAACTGGTTCTCGGCCTATCGGACCGGATCTCATCATTACGGAAAAACTGGTCTCCCTCCTATCACGACCAATTAGAATGGCTTGTCAAGAAAATGCAAGTCCGCCTTCTAATGTATGCAAAAAAAGCCATCAGAGCCTGCGCCTCTTATAAGTTTTTCTCGTTTTATCGAAGCTTGTGTGGGGGGAAGAGGGGAAAAAATTGCCATTACCCTATCTCTTGTCGGAATCATCGTGTTCAGCTCGTCATCGCAGAGCCACTGGTGGATTGCAAATCGGATAACGGATCTTGGCCATCATCTCAGCTTGTTTGCTTGATGTAGATCAGGTTCCCAGCTGCAGAATGTCTTGTTAAGAGAAAAACTTACGATGGTGCTCGATCAAGTTGTTTTTCTCCGCACGGAACTGCAATCCCCTTTAAAATTGACAGACTAACACAAACCAACTCGGTTGAACAACCGCGTTCAAAAATGTTCATTTTTTGCCTATGCGGGCTTCGGGTTGCGACCGTCAATCAATTTGGGGAGAAAAATACATTACCGGAAAACTTTACGCCATCAACTTCATGTTCCGACAGTTGGCCCTCAACAAAATTGCAGTAGTGTAGTGTGCTCAACCGCCACTCAAAACGCAGATATTTTTGAAGATTACTGAAGATGAGTTTCTCGCAAACAGGCCATAATGGAGCCAAATTGTTAGAGTACCCTGAGCCTATTGAATATCAACAGTTTTGCCATGAATTTCTGCGTGGGAGTGGGCCAACCCCAAGGATTGAGGGGATTAGCCAAGTCTTAGCCCAACGTTCATTGTTGTATTCTAATTTAAATATTTTCCAAGGAGTTGTTCTCTGGTTGTGCACGCAACTCGATATTCCAGTTGGCTTCGAGTTTACTTGTAGCCTTCAATTTTCATTCTGCCAAGCCCTCTCACGCCAATTTTTATGATCTCAATAAACTTGAAGGGCACGGGGTTTGAATGCCGATAACCGGTCGCGGCTTTGCATAGGATCGTACCACCTTTTACTTCCCGACTGGATCTCTAGCCAAATGCACACTTGGTGGGGTTATTGGCACTTCGGAGGTCTCTTCCCTACAGTATATCAGAACTCCGTAGCCCACACAGTGGCTCTTAAAACCCCCGGTGCCATAGGTTACTGCGAGCTCTTTATAGTCTTGAACTTGAGAGGTTTTCATGGGCATCGGTCAGGAGGAACTTCTTTTTAAAACCGCAGCGCTTCTTGGGAGAGCCGCATTCTGAACGCTTGGGCTGGTTCTAGGCTGTCATGAGATCAACGACCGCCTTTTTCTACCTTTCTCGTCTTCTTCACAAAAATTACCTTACAACTCATGCAGTTTTTCAATGAGCTTATTTCGTCGAGCGTTGACAACATGCACCTACCTTGTTTATTCGAGCTCACACTTCCGCCATTTTTGCCAGTCATGCCGTGAGCTGGCCATCAATTATCTGCAAAAAGTGGGTTCCACCTTGCCAATATAGTTCATTCAGTTGGGTAGAACATTGGCGTATTCCCTTCCCACGACTCTAGTGATTACAACGAGGCGCGCAACGCTGAGTTATAGATATCGACAGCCTTCGTGGGAGCCGAATCCGAGTGCATCCTTCATATTACCCGAAGCTGACGAGGCATTTGCAAAGCTCGTAAGTTCCCATCCGTCTTCTAGCTCTGGTAACGAGTTGTTAAATGGGAGAGCGTCGCGAAAACGAGGTTGATTTCTATGAACTTGAGATTTGGATAAGAAAACTATGCAAACAAGTAGTGAATAGGGCCACTGAAATCAGCTTCAGAAAGGCTTTTCTTGGTAATTATTTTATCCTACTTAGAAAATTATTAAATTTACACTATTTAATTGGCCCAAAATAGGAGTAATCTATCTATTTTCGTTAATTGATAATTTCTTTATCGATTTTTGAGAATTCAACGGATGCATCCAGCGCACAGATGACTCAGTTCTTCTTGAAATCAAATTCAGCCGTTAATCATGATTGAAAAGAGTAGAAGTATATTCATGTTGTGACATCATCTAGTTTCCTCCCTTACTTAGCTCTAGATTCTGAGTTTAGTCCTTTCAAGCATGACAACTTTTGACAATGTTCAAAACACACTGAAGAAGAGAAAACAGCTTAATGGCCATTTGAGTTTTTCCCCAATTTGAAGAGAATTGCATATGGACAGCGGGAATCTCTCACTAATACCTGTAGCGTTGTATCAAATTCGGCTTATTCGAGTTAGTGCTATGGAAGTTACGAGGGATAATTGGGGATGGTGCAGACAATGATGCAAAAAAATGAAAACTTTGATAACACATTGACATTAGACTAATGTTAGAGACAAAATAAGCGTCAAATTTGTGTACAAAACGTCGAATTTCAGCTTATTGTGAACTATATCCTACAATAGGCAGTAATATTTGTCTTCTGCAAACTCGAGTTCTTCTAGTTCAAGTATAACTTGAATGATATTTCCAATCGATCGCCTACGGCAAGAACGATCATAGTTGACTCGGCGACACGTTTCGACTTTCTCTTGATCTGGTATCGGCGATTGGGTTATCGTATTCCCGCGGACCGTTACAAATACATACCTCATATTAATGTTACTTCACTACACCCAGAGTTTGTTGACCAACCCTTCCCACGGACACTTCGTTCGCATCGCCTTAGGACCCCAAGTGAGTTGGACTAATTGAAAGCCCTCCGATAATGACACCATATGGGCGATGAAAAGATAGTTCCTTTTACAGATGGCAGCGTTGAGGATTTTTCCACATGAGGGAGTTCAACGGGTCATGGATTTAATTGCTAAGATCGCGGATTTAACGATAGTACGCTTCTACAAACGAATGATTCTGCTGACGTTTATTGGATGAAATTGAGAATATCTAGGATATTTTTGCAAGCGTTTGGAATTTTCCCCTGCTTAACAACCTCTCGTGGTCATTTTTATCTATTTGCCACACTCTGAGTCCACATTCCTGTAAATCTTGCCCTTTTGCTCCTTTTCGCACTTATTCTGCCTGTTGTACACGTAGTGACTTTCCAGTGTCGGATCATTCGTCGTCTGTCGCTTTCAAATGTCCACAGTTCGATTCTATCCTTTAAATAAGACCTTTCATCTCCTTTCGTCGCACATTCAGCGTAACTCGATACCTTTATTTATTATAACAATCCCGAAGCTAGAAACTTCGTGCTTCACCATGGAAGGAAACGCGCCGTGTTGCATATTGCATGTGCGACTTGTGACGCGTTTTTATGGCCAACCGATGCAGTGAGGCCTTTGTTTCCAAGAAGTCAACGTCTCTTTTGTCCCGGCCACTGGAGATGAGCTGATGGTGTCGAATTAGAAAGTAAGATGTAAGCCTCCCCGTCGATTGTTTCGATAACATCACGCTCATGAGCTCTTTTCCTACCAGTCTTGCGGTTCGAAGGAGATTGAGTGTCGCCATTGGTTGGTTTCCGATCACTTCAAAGTCTCGAAACTGCGCAAAAACGCCAAATAGGTGTAATTTTCCGCTTGTTTTCTTCCTTTTTATGGGTAAATGTAAACTCTTTCTGCTCCAGTCAACTGGAATAGGAAATAGTCTCGAACGAAATTAGTCGCTTATTGTCGCCGTTATTGACCGAACCGAGAGGTCGTGGTGAGTCTAGACGGCATTCTCCAGACACGGTTCTGTGAAATAGGTCGATGTTCTGCGCATTTATTCATTTCCTCATTATCCTTGCTATGGAAATCGAGCGGTCAACGGCTCGTCTCCAAATAAATCGTAACCCACTTGCTCACGTTTGTGCTGAAGAGTGTCAGTCGATATATATGTAATTCAAAATGGGTGAGAAAACTGTAGTTGCCACTTTCAGAATTCTCCATTTTCCTTACAGTTGTGGAAATTCTAATGATTTCCGTTGAATTGTGCCGAACATTCGTGTTGTCAGGATTGAAAATATTCCCTAATTTATTTTACAGGTTTCGTCGGCAAGAACTGCGAGGAAAACGTTGACGACTGCCCAGGAAACGCTTGTCAAAACGGTGCCACCTGCGCGGATGAAATCGACCGGTATCGATGCATTTGCCCGTCGACGTTCACGGGCGAATTCTGCGAACAAGACCTGGACGAATGCTCTTTGCGTCCAAGCGTTTGTCACAACGGTGCCACTTGTACCAACACCATCGGTGGTTATTCGTGCATCTGCGTCAACGGATGGACAGGAAAAGACTGTTCGGAGAACATCGACGACTGTCAAGGCGCTGCTTGCTTCAACGGAGCGACGTGTATTGACCGAGTTGGGAGCTTTTACTGTCAATGCACGCCGGGGAAAACCGGTAAGTTCTGAGATCTATTATTGAATTGGCTTTGAAAAGCTAATTTGTTATATCATCAGTTGTATATACGTGGTGAGTCCGGCAGAATAGTGTAGTAAGCTACGTCCATGGCGGCCATGAATGTTGTCATGCCAAAACGGGAATGTTGAGCAACCCATGCTTAGGAGGTTTTCCAAAGACGAGTCTGATGCGCTAAATCAACTGATGAACTGACGATCTTGAAGCAAATGAACCAATGTGTGCAATCAAAGCAGCTTGGGGCGGTCGTTTGGCAAGCAAAGCTATTGCATTCATCAAGGAGTGATTCAATGCAGAGCTCCCATCTCGGCGTTAATCTTCATTGCCTCTGCCCGCGATCTTCTTAGATGTGGATGTGATTTCGACTTCAATTTTGTTCGGGATCCTTGGATTACGTAAAGACTCGATCTCGAGAACTTGGTATTGCGGGACGCTTGAGTAAGTGGGGGAATGTGAAGGAAAAAAGAAATAGCCGAAGAGGGGGGATAGAAGAAGGTGCGCGAGATAGCAATGTTCGCCCTGGGGGTACCACGGAACTGAAAGATATTAATCAGTACGTTGTAGTCTAATGGCGCTTAGGGTTGGCCATAGCCCTAGGCAACTCACGAGTTTCTTCCAACAGAACCCCACGATCCTCAGCTCTGCTGTTCAAAACCTCTGGGGGTAGAAGAACTTTCGAAGCGGGACCTTGTTATGGCCCTTCCTCGTCTCCCCTTTGGTATTTTTTTCCTCCTCAATGTTTCTCGAGAGGTCGGTAAACCATTGGATGCCGGTAAACTTCAACGAAACAGAACAAGAAACTATTTTTCCCTACCTGAACAACCTTCTCACGATGAGCAATGATACGAGAAAGTGCCTTTTCTTTTACATAAGACGGTAATTTAATGACGAACCTCGCGCCTAACGAGGGAACATTATTGCGCTTCTTTTTTTCGCGAAAATTATATAATGAACTGAAAGGAGAGCGTCGTTTCACACTGTCTAGGGTAATTTTCAAACGCTTCATTGATTCTCGCGAAGACTTCAAGTGATGAGAACTTGTACTTTTTTAAGGGAAAATAGTCGCATTTTCGTTGTTGAGTTCGTAGTAATAATACTTCACGAGTGTTCAAAGTAAGAATCTTGTTGGAAATAGGCCAGTTACATGATTATTGTGCATCAAAATAGTTTTAATCGCCTGCTCCCGAAACAGGTAGTAAAGAGCCAGTCCAGAAAAAGCTCTGAAAATTTCGTGGATTTCTATGTGCTTAACTTATAGGGAGTTTCTAGCTCAGGGTATGAACCTAGTAGGCTAATGAGTCCAATCAACCTGAAAAAGTTGACGATGCGATGGTGGATTCAGCGAATTTATTGTTGATTTCGACTGGTCTAATTGGTGAAACAGTCAAACTAGTCCCCGAGATATCCCAGGGAAAGAGGGCTCTTCTCAGAGACAAATGACGCGTCGTGATTTGATGAAACTCTTGTGTTGACTTTGGACCGATGGCCGCTAAATTGGTCGACCCATTACAGCATTAGGACCCCCAACCGATCCCCCTTCCTCCCGGCTGACAACTGATCTGACCTCCACCGTCATCCCAGATTTATTTCAGCCTTCCTAATACATATTCAGCTCGATCCCATCCTCTAATGGACCAATCAGTTTCTGACTACCACTCGTAATATTTTCCCCGCGTCTTCCCAGGACCTCCTCTTCCAACTCCGGGTCTACCACTCATCATAAATTGTTTCTTTTTTTTTTTTTCATTTCTTTTCTTTTTGAACGTAGAGAGCCTAGAGACCTTTTTTTCGTGCTCTTTTTGACTAATGAACTGAACTTTCCAGATGTTTCATTTGTTATCCTGGCGTGAACTACGATGAACATTAGTTACGACCAAAGCAACCCTGTGTGTTGATCAGATTAACCTTTCTCACCAGCTACTTCAGCTACGTATCCCAACTGCGTAATATCTTCATCACGAGTTGTAAGGTAGAGAGAGATTAAAATTAGATTGAGAACAGGGATTATATTTAGAACCACTTGTAAAACCTGATCGACCTGTTTCTACTGGCTTCTCAAGTTTCTCTTAGCCTAAATTTTAACTAAAACCATACAGCCCACATTTGGTGTAAAGAAAATCCTGAAAAACCTTCAGGGTGTCCGAATTTAGAACCAAAAATGCGCCGATTATGCCGTGTTTTTGGCATTTACTAAATATTCTGAACAAGCCTCGTGAGAATACGTCAATATACACTATGTCTTCATAGGAGAAATTAGAAGGTTTTGTTGGCTTGCTATTGTAGAGTGGTAGATTGATAGATTGAATTATTTCATTCAGGGCCTGGTTAGAGCCTAGTGGCACTCTTTTCCACCTCCCCTGGAACATGCATGGTACAACAATGAAATTTCTTCTTTGCAGAATAAAATGAAAATGATTTTTTTTTTTCTAATCAATTTTAGAGACTTTCTTCATCTAGTTCACACATCGTAGCACGTACAGGGTGACTCAGTGAGGAGAGGGAGTAGTTTATACGATTATAATGTGGATTCATGCTAAAATAATACTCCCTCATATGATTTGGACATATAAATGCTGCGAATTCTATCGCGCATTGTTTATCTGAATGTCTCCTCCTTTCCAAATACCTCATTATGAGTTATTTCATGATCGCGTATTTGACAATGACCCTGATACATCCATTTGGCGTAGGAAATTTAGTGGAAAATCAGGAGGTACATTCCTCACTCCCAGAATACCTTCACTGAAGGCTTAACTTTCTGGGAGTCCAAATGGACACGAATGGGTTTTAATACTCGTATTTTGCGGCAATCGTGTGGGAATTAGGGTCCCAAATGGAATCTGAGAGTTTTGATTTTCAATGGTTGATTTTTATAAACCATTTTCAGGGTGGTTTTTCATTCTCAGAATAAAATTGACCAAAATCCATGGGGACGACCGTCTTTGCATGTATCTCGACTCAGTTGTATTGGAATTTTCCGTTTGAGAACCTCAACAGTAAATGGGACCTTTTACGAGAACGTTTTAGCTGAGCTCGTTGATCCATAAACTAAGTACCCATGATCCTCCTGGGAGAAAGTTTTGGGCGGCCGCTCCTGAGGGCTACCTGAGTTTACTGCCGGGAAGAACCTCCAAAAGGTCAGAGGTTTCCATTGTTGTTTCACGAAGCTGCACTACCAGAGGGCCGTGGCCAAGTTGTGTGTGAATGTTGTTGAAAGGCGTGCTCTGAGATCATCTTGATGATCACTCCCAAAACGTGTGTGAGGGAATCATTCAAATTCTCTCGACCAACGTCACGATGTGCTTTCCTTTCCAAAGTTTTAACCTCGACGGTTTTAGTATGAGGTTCACTGTGACCCCTTCTTCGTGTACTTTTGAAACTGCTATTTCGCCCCGTAATAGCTCTGCCCCCTGCGGATGTCTTCTTGACCTGCCGAGGGCCAACTTATGCAATCATACCCGTTTATATGTATGTTATCTTCATAATTTGTGGAAACAGTGGACTCGCTTGCTACCCTCACATTTTGAAATCACCATTTCAATTCTCGCAATAAGTGTCTTCGCTTCTAAAACTTTTTAATTATTACTTGATTGGTTTACATTTTGTTGTTGCAGGTCTGTTGTGCCATCTAGAAGACGCTTGCACGTCGAGTCCATGTCAAGCTGGTGCGAATTGTGACACAAGTCCGATCAACGGTTCCTACACTTGCTCCTGCACTAGTGGTTATAAGGGCATCGACTGTTCTGAAGACATCGATGAATGCGAGCACGGTAAGGACGAATTGTAATATAACTCACAAGATTCTATTGTGGCTTACAGAATCTTCAAATCACTGCAGTAGGTGACGGATATACGATGCTGCCTTACTTAGACAGAACGAGTTGATTCGAAACCAGCTATTTTAGCCAAGGTGAAGTACTCCACGTAGGTTTTGTGGATTCTCGCCCGTTCGATTCCTCCTCGTTACCGTTCGACTGTACAAGCAAAAAATAATACGAAAGATGAATAATGATTTTCTGCGTTTTGCCGAACGTGGCTCAATCCAAAGCCCATTTCTCTTCGTCTCTAACGGCTCAATCTCTCCCATTTGTGCCACCTTCGCGTTTGTTGAGAGACGGCATCAAAAAGTAATTGGTAAGCGCGTGGTTTGTAGCGTCCGTCCTATACGAAACAAGGCTGGGAACGTCCGCGGTCCTTCCTTCACGACCTCAAATTGGCCAATTATCCGACGGACGGCCAAGATGAGAACTGAGTGCACTTGTTCTTTCAGTCGTTTTGCACTCTCTTATTCATTTTGTCGGTCGCTGTTCCGTAAAATGTTAGTTTTAAGTTCTCAGCTTGATGGAGAAGGCGAAGAAACTAATAGTCGTAGCTGTGGTATTCCAAATGGCAATAGTCATTGAGGAACCTGCGACGGTGCATAACACAAAGTCGTTATTTGGCTCTGTCTGAGTTGTTCAATTTTACTGCCTCTAAGACCTGTAAAGATGCTGTCAACGTGAAAGGGGATGCGTAGAACGGTCACCAATACGATTTAGACTGATGATTGCTATTTTTTTTTAGTTCTGAGTTCCGTAATTTGAATTTTGATGAGGAAAATTGAAGTTTGAGCCATTGACTATTGACTCATCAGTAGGATTTGGCTTGAGGAAGGCTGAACTGCCGTTTTCGTCCGACAATGGTTGAAAATGGTGGCCGTAGAATCAAGAAGGCTTCTTGAGCGACGACGAATTATAAGTACATATAACGTTTTGAGTAATTTTAATCAAGCTGGAATCATCGGGAATTACGTCAATAACGATGTGTTTCTGTTGACGTCAAGCTGAGACGCCGCATGAGTTCTTCATAGTTCATCAATGTATCATAATCATCGTGCAACCTTCAATTCGAACTAGGGGCCACGATGTTGTTTAGAAGCCAAATTATGGATTACGAGAAACAGCAGTTATTTTCGAGACAACTGTTGAATGAGAGAATGTCCGACGAAATCCTATCGTTGCTGGCGCGGGGTAATTTTCGCCTTACGATACATACCCCTCCAGTGTTTCTATTGTCGCTGGGAAGGAAGACTGATCGAAGGATGTCATCTCCCGAAAAAGTCCGAAGGGGACGAATCGTGACACGACTGTTAAAAAGCCGAGGACCCCCCGACGCAGCACAAAGACGTTCACGCGGTTGGGACCTGGAAAGGTGTCTACCCTACGGGGGTTATTCAATATTTTTCGTCGAGAAGGTAATAGTTTCCTGTCCTAGATCCCTAAGCACATCGTGGGGCTTCTCGAAACCCTTTCTCGAGGCTTCAAGGACCCATGGAGGAGGTTCTGAAGGGTGTCCTTGCTCTTATAACCGGGATTTCAGCGTTGTTTGAATGGTGAAGAGGTCGTTTTCGTTCGTACCAAAGAGAAACGTGGAAATTAGAACATTTTGATCTGTCCAAATAAAAGAACGTACTGTTGTATGCGGCCTGCATTGAACGACATGGCTATCAGGGGTAATTCGGTGTTGTCATGTGCGCTTTACAGATATTAGTGTTCTCAAATGCGGACTGCATGCCTCGGCGACCTCTGATTTAACATGGATATGTTATAGGCGGGTGTTGGTGCGTAACGAAACCAAAATTTGTGATGAACGTTAAGATCTCATACAAAAATTGTCGACCTGGCACTCAACATTATTATATTAACTCGAATGAATACTGAAAGCAATCAATAATGAAGTTAGGTATCAGTAATAAGTTAGGTACTTTATGTAGGTACTATAAATGCCTATATAACATGGTAGTAGTAGAAAACTAGGGTAAAACGCGTTTACAGTGAACATATCCATGATTCAATTTTTCTCCGTGAAACAGAGTAATTTGAAGACGGGTTCGACTATATGGGTACCCTGTCAGTTTAGTAGTCGACAGATGAATGTGGCTAAAAGAGTAAAATGAAACAAAAAAAACTTTATTACGGTTATTTAACTTTATTGATTACGGACATTGGCCTTTTGCGTCAAAATCTTGCAAATCGCATTAAAAATCATATAATAGAGCATTTAGGACCTACGGATAAGGATTTTTCTGGGAATTTATACCTTGAATCCCGGTATTTTTTTCATTTTTTTTAAATTATATATATGGTTGTAAACGTACGTAAAATCCTCAAAAATACCTCACCGAACCCATATTTGCATTTAATTTTTCCCCCATTTTCTAAAAAAAACTATCTAGAAGAAAAAATCCTTTGGGGAACCTATATTGGCCGCTGGCCTCTGATTTTATTATCATTTTTTTCATTCCTTAGGTAATTCGATAAAATTATGAAAGATAGGTAACGTGGGAACGGTGTATTTCAGGTACCCTTGTTAATTACAGGTTGCTTTTCTACTCAACTTCCCCAGCCTAACGCAAGACACCTTTCAGACCCTCGGTTCTGAACCGAATTCCTCCTGTTTTCCAACTTCTAATCAGTCTCAGTCATTCCTGAAAATAGCTCTGTATGATTGAACTGAAGTCGTGAAGTTAGGTTGAGTGTCTTTTTGGCGTCGAGAACAATTTGCGCAACTTGTGGCCTAATGGAAAAAATGAACTCGTGTAATTAAAACCGAGCCGAGTGTAGGTATTACTCTGACGGTAAGAGTTTTTAGTTCTGACTGGAGAAATATTGGCTTTTACTCGTTATGGTTCTTCTCCGAGCAGAGTGATTTGATTTTCCTTGCAGCACGGTGGTTGAAAACGTACAAATATAACTCATTTCTTCCCTTTTAAGGGTGTTTTAGCGGAGTCAAGGGATCTTCTAATAACAAACCAAGCTAGTATGTTTGTTTGTTTAAGAATTTTTGATTTTTCTTAATTTTTGCGCACTTTGAAAACCCTTCTTTTTAATTTAGTTATTTTGAGGAATTTAAGGATTTTGTGGACAGGCTTAGGGGAAGGAAATCGTTATGGATCAGGCAAGACTGGTTTATAGTTATAAGTTGGTCTTATATTTTCCTCTGTCTTGAATTTATTTATATCACTGGTGAACTTTAGAATACCTACAACTTTGTATTATTATTATTATTATTTTTTTTTTTTTAATGTTCGCTTTTTATTCCGCAGGATCCCCCTGTGAGCATGATGGTGTCTGCGTCAACACCCCGGGTTCATTCATGTGCAACTGCACTCAGGGATTTACCGGCCCCCGCTGCGAAACTAACGTCAACGAATGTGAATCCCACCCTTGCCAAAACGACGGCTCTTGTCTCGACGACCCGGGAACATTCAGATGCGTTTGCATGCCAGGTAAAGTGTTATCCTTTGTTTCGAATTTTATATCGCGATTGCGGTATACAATTTCATAACTGACGTTTGAAGTCATCGACTGGTTGTCGCATGTTCAGTACAACAATAGGAAAGATAAAACGCGGGGTATTTGGATTTCTTGTGAAACGGTAAACAGAGTAGACGCAGTCGTAGCGATTGTCGAAGGCCTTTTCCCTTATAAACTTCCATTGAACCGTACAAAGCGTTCACTTTCCCACGGATCATATCGCCATCTCGAGCTTCCAGTTATGAATAGAAATCGGCCGTATTTCCCCGAATCACCTTAGGAAATATTATCGCTTGTCGCGCCGAAAATAGTGAAAGGCATAATGTGATAAAAGTCGTAATGAGAAAAAAGTGTTGAAAAGGTGCCGCCGTTTTCTAAGACAAATACGAGAGAAACTGAAACCGATCTCGGCATACATCATGTTGGAAAGTGCTTGTCATAGTGCGGAATGAGCCGAACCTTACGACACCCCGAGGCCTGCTAAGATAATGAGAGGTTTCGCTTAAAACTCATCGCCTTTTTCAACTTCGAGGAAACGGCGAACGTTGACTACTGTTATGTGTCGGAGGAACATGTAGCGCGGTTTTTAATCGATAGTTGATGGATTTGTCGGAGCAGTTGGTGGTTCGTACGTAAAAGTGGCTGTCACGCTGTTCCAACCGAAAGCGAATTTGCTGCGTCGTAGAAAAATGACTGAGAAGGAATGTGGAGGAAGTTGTTTACAAGACTCAAGAGGAATGAAACAGCAGAAATATTAGCGTTGTACTTAAATTTTCCTTGAATGAAATATTAAAAGAATATTGCATTTTCACGTTGATTTTCAACACGTATACCAATTTTTAAAAAAATGGTTTTTGTCAGGGAGATGGGAAATTTGAAGTAGTTTCCAGCTTTTTACTCAGATTTAAATTCGCATAAGAATTGAGAGAGTTAAGAGTGTTTTAGCTCGACAAGAGGCCAAAGTGAGACGGATTTTCCAAGGGCTTTTGCCACTGAGGTTCTAGGTGAGGTTGTCCAGTGTAGTGCAGGCCGAAAAACCTCTTTTATTTATTGTTTTCCATTAGTATGATGAAAATAAGTAATCAACAGTATTTTACACTAGTGAGTAAAAATAATTGTTTTTATAGCACAGAAATAGGTAGCTTGTATGATCAATTAGGAGTTTTATTCCATGAGCAGTAGCTTATGTTGAAAGATGAGTGTCTCTTCAGTAGCTCAAAAAATTGAATTAAATTGAAGAGTTTGTGGACGTGAATAATCATATTTTTTAGATTTTATGCGACTTACATGCAAGTAACATACGAAAAATTTACCGTTTCTCTTGATACATTTGCGAGTTATAGGCTTAGGTCATTTGTAGTCATTCAGGATTAATTATGAAAATCTTGGTCGATATTAGGGAGAAATGGAAATTGTTCTTTCCAACAGTACCCTTCAGTTCTACTTCTACTACGTAGTAATACAAAGGCTACATACATAGGCTTTAGAGGGCTCACGAGCGAATGGTATGCTTTACGTACAGCAAGGCTTACCAGTATACCAAGAACTGCTCCTCGCTAGAAGGATTTTACGTGGGATATTCAACATTTTTTTAATTTTTAATTTTACTTGATGAGCATTTTGCGAATAATGCTTTGTTTCATAGGCCACAGTGTTGCCTCAAAACGAAAAATACAACATTTCTTTCTTTCTTTCAAGTAATTTAAAGGGGTTATGGCTGTACATACGAAGACAATTCTCAAATCCTGAATAACTGATTAGAACATTTGGAAAAAGTATTTTTGAGATTAGCTGTAGATGATTGTCTTACACCTCGGTCACCCTGGGTCAGCCCTGATCGGGTGTTTCAATTTTGCAGGATCGATTAATCAATTTTAAGGTTGATCGGATGTCATTGCGCTAATGTCAAAAGACTAAGGACGTTCCGATTGCAGTGCTCTATTGCTCCTATACTGAATGGCAAAATGAGAGACTTTTGTTGTCATGAATGAATCCATTTTCATTGAAAACCCGTACGTTCGCGTCGTATTCGTCCCGTCATCGTTGATTGAATGTTCGAGCCTTTTCGCACTATTTCAATCTCATTTAATAACAAGACAGCCGAGAGAGAAGCGTCTCACGTATCTCAAGTGGAGATAACGAGGAGTCACGGCGGCCCAGAAATCTCGCGGATGGATCACGAACTGATGGCACGGCTTTGAGTACCCGGTAGAGAAGAAGC
This sequence comes from Cyrtorhinus lividipennis, assembly GCA_019603395.1. Taxonomy (NCBI): domain Eukaryota; kingdom Metazoa; phylum Arthropoda; class Insecta; order Hemiptera; family Miridae; genus Cyrtorhinus; species Cyrtorhinus lividipennis. The sequence continues at coordinate 17,187,310 of CM034005.1, read as the reverse complement.
GAAGATGAAAGATGAAGTGGTGAGAGCGCAATCTCCTTTTGAAAAGCTGCCGCCTCACTCATTAGCATGTAGATTAGAAAATTTGTCACCCCCGGAAAGTCTTAAAAACGAGAAGAAGAAGATAAAAGAAAAAGCTCTTTTTCTATTCCATGTAGAGCCCGAGTCGAACGACAATAGTAATGAACTAACTGTATTTGGTATTGTATTCTCTCCAACTCTCACAAAGGCCCATTGTAGTGGCTCTTTATGCTAATCAGCCGAGTACACAGTATAAATCCACGCTCTTGCGACTCACGAAACATGGCTAAAGCCGGAGGCAAAATGATTCATGTAAATGAAGGCATGCCCGGGGTGCAGTCTCGTTTATGGGATGCCGGCGACCATACACTGACTGTAGGAAGAATATTACGCAAAAAGGATCGAGAAAATACTTGGCGTGGGATGAGAAAATCCCTTCTTGTAGAGCATGAATACGCTCATTTGACTTCGTGTCATCCAATATTTCTCATTTTTTTCGCTTGACGGAGAACCACGATGATACTTAATTAAAAGATCCACGTTGTCTTCACGTCGTCCAAAGCTAATTGAATCATGACAAAAAAGGTGTGGGTGGTCACGGGACCGCGACGCCGACTAAACATTACCGTTTTCGCAGCCGAGCAAGCGTGCAATCTCCTTTTCCTTTGAAGGATCGTTTGGTAAGTCCTCGTGTTAAACAACCGTATCATATTGGCGCGTTACCGTGATTTACATCGTCGTCTCACACGGGTAACGTTTCCTTTTTTTCTAGAAAAAATTATTCAAGTAAAAAATTAATTAGATAGTAAATCTAAATTTTGTTTTTGGACAAACGGGGTGTTTCGGTGGTTCGAAAAATGTTTAATTTACCGGTAATTTCTGATACTTCAGGCCACAAATTCTAGGTCATCAAAAAACTGCCAGGTTTTTCAAAATGATTCAGCTATAAATTCTACTTTTCTGAATATAAATTCACGTAAACTAGGCATTCTTTTCTACCGAGGATACACGTTGTTGTCTTATAATTGAGTAAAATAAGTGTAATTTTCAATATTTACCTCAAAAACTACTTCCAGGCCCAAGCACACTGGTTATTTTGGGAAGTTCAGATATAGATTTTTGTCTTCTTCTAGGGACTTGTGTCGTCTAGGTCTTATAAGGCCCATATTTATTACGCATCCTATCCCTGTAATCAGTCAGTGTCAGGCATTCTACTCGTAGAACATTTTTTAAGTCTTCCTGATGAACGATTTTATTCTTCTTTTCTACGTGCTTCCTGCCTTCGAGCCCCTCCCATCTCCTCATCTTCTTAAATGATATAAATACGTCAATTTACGCAGAAATGCCGTTCCCATGTAGATTTCAAACTTTGAAAACGGTCAAATGGTTGATTCTTGAGAAATGATGGGGGGTGGGGGTGGAGCGGTCAATTATGCGAATAGTCTCATAAATACTACTGCTTCTCCGTATTCTACTTTGTTTTCTCTCGTCATAAATTTCTTCGCTAAGAATTAGAGAGGAAAACGAAATAAGATGGTTTCTCTTTATCTTCAGAAGATCTGTTGAATAACGCCATGAGAGGACAAAGGTACCAAATGCGAGTCGACGGAATGCAGTGTCCAACCCGGGTTAGAATTAGTATTCACTCCAGCTCCATATTGTAATCTTGTCGGGTTGGCCCGACCCTACTCATCTCTGTCTTGCCACTTCTACGCCCAAGTGCTTTCTCAGATGTTATCTTAAATCATTACCGCCGTCGGTCGCCAGAAACATGAAATTTTGTTTTTTGGGCTTGTGGTGTGGATACTGAAAGGTGAAAAACTTTTCGGAGACTACTTCTCTTTCGAGACCGTCGTCAGTTTCTCAAACTCCGCTCAGCTCACTGCGGCCCCTTATACGGTCAAGGTATGCTCGGAGGGCGAACTTTTTTTTAAAGCCCCTCAAGAGCGAAGAAACCGGATACCCGTGTAGGCACTTCAAGTCAGAATGCAGAGCTTGACCGTATACAATAGGACACAAGAAGTAACTTGGGTCATAACGCGGTGCTCGTAACATCAAAACTATGCGGTAATCTACTTCAGCTTTCTGGAAAAAAGAATCAAACATCCTTTCCAGGTGATTTTATTTTTATTTTTCTATCGAGTGATCACCCACAATAATCGCGATAGTTCCCCCTAGTTGAGGCAATACGTGCAACAGATGGCATCGTGCACCGTATCGGCAGCTGTACATTGTGCCCTTCGGAGCCCTTCAAAGCTTGATCATTCATGTGCTAATTCCTATTCATGGAGGTCCTTAACTTTATTCCTTTTCCGTTTTCTCGTCATGCCAAAACAATCGCGGCAAGACGCAGCTGCTTCTAGGCGGATCTTCGCGAATCGTTGCTTGAGGTCATGAGATTAATGCGTTCAAGTAATTATATACCTATTGGATTCAAATTATTGGAAATGTAGATCCCGTGAGGTTAGGTTGAATTTTGCTGACACTCAATCATCTTAAGTTTGGTTCCATAAAGACCTCTATGAATTAAAATCAACATTCTATGCTGCAGCTGCGCGAGGGAAATCGAAGAATTCGCATTCTGCTAAGTTCATGGCATAATTTAATTCACAGCATCCTCACTACCGCGGCAGATTAAAACCACCGGTGACGATAACGAAGTGCGAAGATTACCCAGAACGCGAAAAATCGGAGGCGCATCATCCATAGTCAATAAGGGTCCACGAAATCAGATTCAACTCAAGAATAAATTATAATATATTCAAGCCTCCGGAGTAAAAAGCAAATACGGTGGAGTTCCATTAAAGGAATATATTAACATTTTGCCTCAGCGGGACGTCAGGTTTGTGGACCGCGTAAAGCTCTCTCGTGTTTGATTCCACAATATTTCTTCTTTCTTGGTTGTGGAAGACATGGACCGAACCAGTTGTGGGAAGATGGTAATATAATGAATAACTGGAGTGGAATCATTCAAGGACGGACGAAAAGCTCCAGGGGTCATCCTCTCCCTTTGGAACAGGCCACGAGAAATACACACATCGTTGGTCACAATTTGTTTCCTTCTTTCTTGTTCATCAAGATTTATGACTGTTTATATTGTCAATGTGACTGGCAATGGTTTCTTCAAGGTGGGTTGATTGCGCTTGCTGGATCGATTAGTGGTCGAAGAAAGGACCAGTAATCTATCGGAGCGACACCATCCTGGAGAACCTGTCTACAAGCCGAGAAACTTTTTTGATGAAGGGATTCCATCGATTTGATAACAAGCCATGATTAGGTTGGAGTTCAGACCACTGATCTGTAACATGGCTACCGACTTCACGATTTGCATTAATTAGGGTTAATTCGACGGATGGTTGTAGGGGCGAGCTGTCTTTCAAGGTTTTCTTTCGGAATTATCCCGACTCAAGCCTTTTCTATCCGTGCTTCCCGGGTAATAGTCAATAATTTAAGCTCCGAGAGCAACCTCCTCATTACTCGAAGCACAATGCCCTATCAGTCCACCCAGGGACGGGTTTAAAGGAGGAAAAGACGAGGAATCTTAATTGACGAGTGATTGGCACGGGTAAACATTCATTGCGTCAATCAGAGTCCGAAGGAGGGCATTTCGTTGCGACTTCCACGTCAAGAGAGCGCAAAAGAGAAGGCATCTCCGAGCGCGTAATTGCTCGACTGGTAAGTCTGGAGATCGAGACGATCCTTTGAGGGCGATCCCGAGAAACAGTGACGGCATTGTTCGTCTGGAAATTCTCCGAAAACTATACTGCCCGATCGATAAAGAGGCATTGATGTTCGCGGAAGGGGAGCTCCGATTGGAGAGCATACTTGCCATAATCACCATGGTTGTTGGTTTAGTTATTTCTATCGCAGTATCTCATGTCCATCGTCGGCTCTTAAAGTCTTTCGCCTCTATCGGCAGGTCACATGTGAATTATCTTTTGATGGCTGAAACTGTCTACAGCTGTGACTGAAGCTTCAGCGACTAACCTCCGCTACTCATACGTTAGCAGTTGATTTTCTCATCCCCTGCTATCTGGCCTCTGTCCAAACGACAAGCGCCTAGAAGAACCACACTTAGCCACTCCTCTAGAGTTTCGTGATCAATTTAAGCTCAAGTTCGGCTGTCCAGGGACAAAAATCATGGCCCTACCACTCGAGATTTGAATATCTTGACGTCCAACAAGGTTGTTCAACTCCTTGGCATACTCACATTGATATTCTGAGTACAAATTCTGCACCCTAAAATGAGTAATCTTATCGTATCATTCTGTAATAGAAGTTAGAGGTACGACGTCGAAGAACTGGTTCGATAGTATCACTACCCTTCCTTAGAACGTTCTCCCCAGCAATGTAGGTCCACCGATGGACGTAATCATCGGATGACAAAAAATGAGGTTGTCCCAAATTCCCATTCTTGCTCAACTTCCGGAAATCGCTCTTCCCTCCCCCTGTAAAATGTAGCAAAAAATCGAACAAATTGACATCTTTCTATTTTAAAGACGACCAAAAAACAGAGACTCTTCTGGACATCTGGCAGTTTTTTTTCGTTTTACTTGAAACCGTGTGTTTTAGAGACAAAATTAATTGAATGAATCATTTTGATTTATTCTTTCTTTAACCGATTATAGTAGCCGAGATAGGTTGACTGAAAGATATGCCGATTTCAAAACATGGTACGATAAAAAGACAAGAATCATTCATATACCACTAAACTAACTGATAACTTGTAAGTAACTAACTTTTGGCTGGAACACTTCTGAAAATTCAGAATTATTCAATTTTTGTTTATTATTCGAATTGAATAATTGACTAATCAACCTATGTATTCGTGCCAGAGGTTAGCCTCTCCGATTGGCCCAAAATTTGATGAATAATTGAAATATACGTTTAACGGTATAGATCGAATAACCAGAATGTCAATCCGCTGTCTGCGCTATTTTTGGTTAATAGATAGTTTTCTGATAATTTGAAATTTTGGTCAGATTCTCTTTCCGGTGTTGGTAAGAGAAACCTCGAAACTTTTCAGTCCGATCGGATCAAATTGGGGAAGAGTATGGGTGAAAATGAGTTTTTGAAAGTCGATTTTCGGGGCTTTTGGGAACTAGGCATTGCAGGATTTCATTTTCGACAAAATTTTGGGCGCTGAACCTATTGAAATGAGTCCCGAACTGATTAGTGCCCCCTGGAGTTAGGTTGGGTCAAAATGGGTATCTACGTACCCATGGTGAAAGTGGGCTTTTAAGATTTTTGGGTACTTGAAGCCCTCTTCTTCTGGGGGAAGAATGGTGCACGAGATCGCGATAAAAGCACATATTTAATGTCCGTTTCCGGATAACATCACATGGCCAACAGGCGTATGAGTACCGAAATAAACTTGAAGTCTTCATAAAGGAGCTCAAGGCATTCAAATGAATCAATTTTCCTCATTGAAGAACCAAATATTATCGTCCTTCCAAAATGTGAGACTTTTTTGCCATGTTATCGTTTATTATTAACCTTATTTATTAGGATGAATACATTTGGGACTGTTTTCCCCATACTCGTGCACCGCGGAGTTGAGTAACAAACCATTGTGCATCGTGCATTGTGTATTTGCATCGTTTTCGTATAATCAAAGGAAGCTGTAGGACCCTCCTTGAAATATTTTAGTACTACTTTTGGGGTGCGCAGTTGCTCATAAGTCTTATGATATTCTGATTTTCGGACATCTTAGACCATGGTTGAAGTTCTATTGATAACCGGACCTCGTCCATAGCGCTGGGTGTCTCGATACTAAGTTTTTCTCGTAGGATTTCCCATCGCGTATTATCAATCAGACTGAAACGATCCTCCATCCTCAGTCGATGCACATTAGATCCGTTTGAGAGAAACACATAGTTGCACCTCACGGTACTATTTTTCCCCTGTTCATTGAGAAACCACACGTCCATTACGCGGTCTACATCACCGGTCACGTTTTCCATCGGTTTTCTGCCACAGAAGATCCGTTCACACAGACTAGCTCGACGATGAAGGTACAGAGTCACTGCTGGAAACATGCCAAAGTTTTTCGAATTTAATGCCATCATGGTGAGTTTAATTGGCGCAACACTACGCGTTCGACATTGTACGTAATGTAATTTTTACAGGAAACGTGAAATCGTTACAAATAACGTTCGTCCGTTGGTAACCCATTTCGTGTTTCGTAACCCATTGTAAAACGCGTTCCCAGCTCCGTGGGGTGAACTCGCTCGATTAATTCTTGATTAATTGATTGGGAAATCACTCTCAACTCGTTAACCGTCGCCAGGTCTACAAGTTTTATGGTGGCGGGGCCCTTCATTTAATTAACGGATTAAGTAAATCTCTCCCTTGCGGTTTCTCGAGAGTTTTTTCCCACCGATGCGTCTTATCCGAGGGTGCACCCTCGCGTCTGAACGCATTTTATGTGGAAGCCTTTCGCCAATCACCGCTGGCGAGTTGAATAACTCCAATTATATTGGAAATTTAGCGCGATTGCTGGATGAAGAGAAAAGAGAAGAAGTAGGTTCGTTTTTGCTGGGCAATTTCAAATTAGGAAGCGTAAAAGTCACTCATATTCCTTGTGCTTCCTTCTTGCTTAATTGCTTGTATCAACTTATCTTTTGCAATTTTGAATCAACGGTTTTAGTAGAGCAATACACTCTTGTGTAAAATGGTTCGCTTTTAAAGTACATATGTGACAAAATACTCTCAAATTTTCTGCCACCTGTGCCGAATAGATTTTAGATGTGACTCCTTTTAGTTGTGTAACTCATTTCCAGCTCGATTGCCTCAAACGAAAGCAGGGTGAGGGTGAAAATGTGTTTATCTTTTTCTGCTAAATAATTTAAATGGACATCGCGCCGCACACCGAAGATGGGTATTTTGAAATTGGGCGCAACCAATAGCATTTTCCGTTTTCAATGTCCAAATAACCCCGTGGGAAATTGGATTTGTGTCACGGAATTCCGCCTGAATGACTAATACTTTACCTATTACCTAAGTACGTACGTTTTGGTGAATATAACGGATTATATAACGGATCTGATTTAATACATTTTCAGAATTCTATTTAAAATTAATTACTGAAAAAAAAATCAACTACCGTCGTTTCGTCTAGTTCCATCTCTGTTTGTCGTAACTCTGTGTCCTTTCCAAACATTATAATTCTCCCCCGCGATTAAAACCTCTCGTGAGCGGTACTAACTAGGACGAAGGTCAATGAAGGGGCCAACCGGACCTAATTCGGTTCGCTCTTAGCTTGCCAACGTTAATGAGCGAGTGAGGTTCTGCCCAGGCAATATTAGGAAACAACGAGATACAATGCGTTTGGACACAATGAATGTACTGGGTATAAGGGGCTCCTTTATTAGAAAACAACTCGTTAATCACGTAGCTCGAGAAACGTACTGAGTCATACAAGACGAGCCGTTTCCTTAACGAACTGGGCGTGGGGGAGAGAATATTGTCGGGCACTTCTGTGGGTTGGTTTCAGGCTTTTCAATTTTGAAGATTGATAACTGTGATCATTTTTTGTATCTGACACTATTGAAATCCATGAGGAGAGTTGGGATGTAAGTTTGTCCGGTATAATAATCCAATTTAACTAAGGAAAACCACGTTTTGGTTGATTATTCCTCGAATTGGACATGTCGCAACCTCTCCTATCTGCCCCGAAATTTGACAGTTAGCGTTTCAGACGTCCACATTTGGGGAGGGGCAAAAAATTTGTTATTTTGAAACATAATTTTCAAGATTTGTTGGAACTAGGCATGTAAGGTATCATTTTCTACTGAATTTCGGACGCTGAATCGACAACATACCCACTGTTGACCCTAAATCTTGCTCCAAGGTGTGATAAACCGTTGTGGAAGAATTTGCAGCGTTTTATAAGATTTTTAGGATTGACGGTAAAGTGTTAGTAACGAAAAATAGCTCTAAACGACATTCGTAGAGGTTACCTATCACCGTTTATAAAGGAATTTAAACCGATTTGTTGGGGATTCCATTTTTGGAAGTTTCTGAGTGAATTTCTTCGACAATGGTGCACTTTGTCTACAGAATCCGTGTCAAAATTATGCTATCAACTGTTACTGTATCAATTCAGCTTCTCTGTGTAGACTGTCGAAAAAATTTGATTGTTTCCGTGACTGGATGTGAGAGCGATGACATTCCTCCCATCTTGTGGTTATCTGACGCCCCTTGAACGCTCCTTAGGGCTTCCAAGATCGACTAACTTCTTCCTCCAGGGAATTCTCAACGAGTCGGTAGTGGAAAGGACAAAAAAGCCATCTCCCTATTTTTTTCTTGTCTTGGCATCCGCACGATTCTTTCTCGTGGTTCCATCATCAACTTTGACGTCACATCCTCTCATCTCGTCAAGGCTGTGTCTGACAGATTAGTGGTCCGCAGATGTCGGCGAGGGAAGAGCCCTGTTTTTAAATTGTGAATCGTATTTGCACGAACGAATTTCACTAGATTGTATCCATTGAAAAGTTTATAAGTTCTCAACTTCAATTAATTTCTTCTCAAAACTAAAACCTTTATTTCATTTCGTGTTTCAGGTTTCACAGGAACACAATGTGAAGTGGATATCGACGAATGTCAGGGTAACCCCTGCCTCAACGGCGGCACTTGCAACGACCTGATCAACGGTTTTCGCTGCGCCTGTCCCATCGGCTTCACAGGCACTCGATGTCAGACCAATATCGACGACTGCGTGAGCAGCCCGTGTCGAAACGGTGGGAAATGTCAAGATTCGATAGCTGGCTATACATGCGTTTGCCCTCCAGGATTCACTGGTAAGCGTATTTGTTGTGAATGGTCGTAAAAATTTCCATATTTGGGTATATGATGGTTACGCGAATGTTTTTAACGAAGGAAGGCCTGCCTGGAACAGAATTGAGTTGTGGCACATTGCTTGGAACCATCCATTTGGACTGATTTTCATGGAATTCTCAGAGCAAAACGGTAAACCCGTACAGTTCTGCTCCCAAATACGAGCTTTTGCATTCCAGAGGGGTAACGTAGGAGCACTGCGTCGTCTCCCATGTAAGCAGTTCGTAATGACGTTGGCAGTCTGTCATCAGCGCCGAACTTATTAGGATCAATGTTAATAACGTTCGATTCCGGGATGGGTAAAACTCAATATAGTTAAAAAGCATTTGAATATCAAGGTCAAGTTCAACTTGTATTTTAGGGGGCTTGGCGTCCGCTTTTTACTATTCTTCCAGGAAATGAGTGACTGGACTTTGAAAGCTCCGACAGTCCGTGGGCTCATTTCAGAAAAGGTGCGTTGGCCACGTAAAAGAACGAGTTGCATTCCCTCGGGACGTCCTGGAGTGGGGAGGAGGTCCCAAGGTGAGCCTCGTCCCCCGAATGATTCACTCAATCGGAGCTGGAAGAAGGCGCTAGGCCCTCCCAATTATTATGTATTCCAACTAGGGAGGCATTTTTGCATGCTACGACTCTATAATTCCGAACATCCTTCGACGAGACCTGTAATAATGACTCTCATGTCTCTTCGCTCAAAACAATCTTGAAACATGCGGGGTTTCGTTTTGTCAGCTCAAAAAGATAGGTTCAGAGGTGGGATTGAGTGAAGCCGTTGTTGCAAGAGCTCGACGATTGTTTGACACGATTCCAATTAAACAGAAACAAATTTCCACACAATTGATAACATTTGAATTGATACTGTGGGGTTGATGTTGACATTACGGCACACCTCGCTTTGTCCTGGATTGGGACATGGTTTAAACCCACCGTCTAATTCACTCTGCTTTACGCCACGAAATAGCTTCTTCAGTTGAACATTCCTTTTTGCCTTCAGGCCTCAACTGCGAGACGAACATCAACGACTGCCAATCATCCCCTTGCTACCGAGGCGAGTGCATCGACGGTGAAAACTCCTTTACGTGCGCCTGCCAACCCGGTTTCACGGGGTACCTGTGCCAAAACCAGCTCGACGAATGCGCCTCCTCTCCGTGCCAATATGGCGGCCACTGCGAGGACCTCGTCAACGGGTATCAGTGTCGGTGCCGGCCCGGGACGTCAGGGCTTAATTGTGAAATCAACGTCAATGAGTGCTACAGCAACCCATGCAGAAACGGTGCTAAGTGCGTGGATGGTATCAACAGGTAGGCAGCCATCCATCGCCTAGAAAGCTATTTTAGAGAGTCACAAATCCAAAATACTGGAGAATTTTTTGTTCCTTATTTTCATTTGTTGACGCCTTATTTCAGATATACGTGCGAGTGCTTGCCAGGCTTCACAGGCGTACATTGTGAAACAAACATCAACGAGTGTGCTTCAAATCCATGTGCTAACGGTGGTATCTGCATTGACCTGGTCAACGGTTTCAAATGCGAGTGTCCTCGAGGGTACTACGACGCCAGGTGCTTGAGCGACGTCGACGAGTGCTCCAGCAATCCCTGTCAGAATGGTGGCACTTGCGAGGACGGATTGAACCAATTCATCTGCCACTGTCGTCCGGGATATGGTGGGAAACGGTGCGAAACGAACATTGACGAGTGCGCGTCCAATCCGTGCCAGCATGGAGGGGCTTGCCAGGATCACTTGAGTTACTACACGTGCCAGTGCCTGCCTGGTTACTCCGGCTTTAACTGCGAGACAAATATTGACGACTGCGCTGGAAATCCCTGCCGGCACGGAGGCTCGTGCATCGATCTAGTCAACGGATATAAATGCGTGTGTCAACTGCCGTACACTGGGTCAGAATGTCAAGACAAACTGGATCCATGCTCTCCCAACAAGTAAGCTGCCTTGTAACATAGGAAATTTCATAGTTAACAGTTGGCATTTCAGAAGAAAATTCCGTTGTATTTTACATAATAGTTTCAGTGCTCGTACTTTTTTTTTTTTTGCTAAGCTTTGCTAGTTCCTTGTTGATAAACTTGTAATAACCGACACGTTCTTTGTAGATGTCAGCACGGCGCCAAATGCACTCCTTCCCCCAACTACCTGAACTTCGCCTGCCAGTGCTCCCCAGGCTACACAGGGAGACTCTGTCACGAAGATGTGGACGAATGTATGCTCTCAGCGCCCTGCAGAAATGGAGCCACCTGTCGAAACACCAACGGGTCCTACCACTGCGTCTGCGCTAAAGGATACGAAGGCCCCGATTGCTTGATCAACACGGACGATTGTGCTTCATGTGAGTATTTTCCTTGAATCGGAATGGTAATTAGACCAACTCATCTATGAACATGGACAATTTTTACTCAATTTTGAAATTATGATTTTCCAATCAACAGTCCCATGTCAAAACGGAGGAACGTGTTTGGATGGAATCGGAGACTACCAGTGCCTCTGTGTCGACGGTTTTGGCGGCAAACACTGCGAAGAAGACATTGACGAGTGTTTGTCTCGTCCTTGTCAGAACGGCGCCACGTGTACTCAATACGTGGATTCGTACACGTGCACTTGCCCTCTCGGCTTTTCGGGAATCAACTGTCAAACTAACGATCAAGACTGCACGGATTCGTCATGTATGAACGGTGGAACTTGCGTGGACGGCATCAATTCTTACACCTGTATTTGCAAACCAGGGTAAGTAATTGTTGAGCAGGAGAAGAGTGTATTATGCGTTTTTATCGTGCGATATTTTCATCAAAATATCACGTTAGGTTGTCATATTCCTCTTTCTTGATCACTACTCATCGTACCATTTTTTCCCACAATTTTTTGTTACCACTATAATTATTCATGTTGTTTTCAAGCATAATATTCCTTGAATCTGTGCCAAAAGTTTTAAAGGCGATATTTAAGATCATTAGAGAAATACATTGGAAAACTTGCTTTAAAGAAAAACTCATAGATAAAGGTTGGCCGCATTTTCAAGTATCTCTTTGTCTTCAGCTACACCGGATCAAATTGCCAAACTCGTATCAACAAGTGCGACTCCAACCCTTGCGCCAACGGAGCCACCTGTATCGACCATCTTCACTACTATACCTGCCACTGTCCTTACGGATTTGAGGGAAAACGTTGTGACCAGTACGTGGACTGGTGCTCCACGCAGCCATGTGAAAATGGAGCGCAATGTCGACAGAAAGAGAACATGTACCAGTGCGTTTGCGCGCCTGGGTGGACTGGTAAAGTCTGCGACGTGCAGATGGTGTCGTGCAGTGACGCAGCTATCAGGAAGGGTACGTTGAGGATATCGCATTTCTTGTTGGAAATCACTTTTTGAAAAGTCAATTTTTAATTATTTAATAATTTGTTTTTGTAGGCGTGAGTCGAGAAGTTCTGTGCAACAACGGTTCTTGTGAGGACATCGGGAATAGTCACAGGTGCCACTGCAACGAAGGGTATACAGGCAGCTACTGTTCCGTTGAGATCAACGAATGTGAATCCGCCCCTTGCCAGAATGGCGCCACTTGCCAAGATCTCGTCGGCGCTTATTTGTGCCACTGCGCGACTGGATTCCAAGGACAAAACTGCGAACTCAACGTCGACGACTGTTCGCCCAATCCGTGCCAAAATGGTGGAACTTGCCACGACGAAGTGAACAACTACCTCTGCTCTTGTCCACACGGCACGCTTGGGATCATTTGTGAAATCAACGTCGACGACTGCGTCATGGGGTCTTGCCACAACAATGGAACGTGCATGGACAAAGTTGGCGGTTTCGAGTGTCTCTGTCCTCCTGGATTTGTCGGCCCACGGTGTGAAGGCGACATTAACGAGTGTTTGAGCAACCCGTGCGCCGGTCCAGGCACTCAAGACTGCGTTCAGCTTGTCAACAACTACCACTGCAACTGCAAGACTGGATACATGGGGCGGCACTGCGAAGTCAAGGTGAGAAATGGCTCGAAATAGATGTGAATAGATGAAGTTTTCTTCTGAGACCGGAGACACCTGTATGGAATATATGAGTTTGATTAAACCAATAATAAGGTAACAAGGGGAATAAGCAAACATTTATATCGGGGAATCGGCTAATCTAGAGAAACAATACTGTTTTAATATCATGTCCACTCTTCTGAAGTCCATCCTCATTGAATCAACCATGTCCTGTCTTGTACTTGGAGGATATGAATTAAATTTAAATTTTCCCACTCCTCTGTACGGAAACGAATTTTATGCTGTTGCTGACTTCAATTTAGGAACACTCAAACTGTTATGGTATTTGAAACGTGCGTGGAATGAGTGCACGTTGGCACATTCCATACTTTTCAATTTCAGGTGTTTTGTTATCCTTACGTTCACTCAGAGTGAGTAGGCTAAGATTGACTAGTCAGGCGGGTTATGGGCTCTGAAGGGCGCCTGAAAGATCATAAATAAGGTCAAATCACTGTCCTAATGAGCATTTTTTTGGCAATTTTCTTTAATAATTGGGCTTCTTTAGTTCCTTAGTAATTGAGTTGTAATTCAATAGTCGATATTCAACATTCGACGATTCAATATTTTTAGTTGGTTTTTACTGGATATTGTGTACAATTTGAGTGTTAAAGCAAAATAGTGTCCACCAATATATCAAATTGGTAATAAATTCCACTACTTATTTGCCGATCTATCCATTGCAGGTCAACTTTTGCGAGAGTTCTCCTTGCCTGAACGGCGGCGTCTGTACAGCTCTCGAAAGCGGTCACTCGTGCCTCTGCCCTGAAGGTTTCTCCGGTCGAAACTGCGAATTCTTCGGATTCAATTGCGCTTCGAGTCCGTGTCAAAATAACGGAATTTGTCGAACTCTGGAAAACGTCGGATACACTTGCGAATGTCTCCCAGGCTCGGGTGGTACGCACTGTGAGCTCGACACGGCCAATGAATGCGCCTCGCAACCTTGTCAACACGATGGGACATGTCAGGACCGAGTGGGCGACTACGCGTGTTTCTGTCCACCGAAATGGCGCGGGAAAAACTGTCACCTCTACGACAATCATTTCAGAGGCGGATTGGGCCGTGACCCTCAGATAAATGTAATTATTGTTGCTTCGTCTCTGCCTATACGCTCAATCTTATTCTCTATTGAAAATCTGTGCTAATTGTATATCCTTATTTTCAGACAATTCAGCAAACTATTCAGTCTGACCTTGAGATCCAGAGAAAGAACTGCGAACTAAACGGCTGCTTGGCTAAAGCTGGCAACACGCGCTGCGACGAAGAATGCAACACGTACGCTTGTGGTTTTGACGGCAACGACTGCACTCTTGGTTCGTATTGTCACTTCATCCCTTCTAAAAAGTGACAGCAGGTTTTCAACAGGAACGCTAACTTTACTAATTCGTTTTCAGGAGTGAATCCTTGGAGGAATTGTACGGCTTCTATTCAGTGCTGGCAAGTGTTCATGAACGGTCGGTGCGACGAAGAATGTAATAATCCTCAGTGCTTGTTCGACGGACGTGATTGCGAAAAAACGCTGCAGCCTTGCAAGTGAGTGTTCCAAAATGTCGGTATGGCCTGGAAGGCTCCTGTTTTGGTAGTACCCTGTAGGGAATTGAAATGTATGTTCACTATGAATGGGGGTTCATAATCCAAGGTCTGCTGTCGAGGTACGGCAAAAGCCGGACACTCGTACAGCGAATAGGCAGCTGTCTCCACTCCCTCAGCACACCAGCGGTAGTTGGTGATTGCTGATTCGCCCATCTTACCTAGGTGGTACCAGAGAGGGCTGTGTCAAGTGTACAAGAATGCAAGATTTCGAGTTCTTTTCTACTCAGACAGAGGCGAGTCTTTGCTCTTTTTGGTGAGATGAGGAGCTTTCTCTGCCTAAGGCAAGGTACCTTTGCCAGTTGAGAGCGCTACCTGCTGGTTCAGGCAGCACTTGGAGGACCCGATCCAGGGTTTGGGACCAGTGTAAGTGGACGCCGAACCCTTCTTGGCAAGGGTCGGGATCTTCGTTCCCTCGAATACCCTGGTGGCCTGGTACCCAGAGGAGCATCACCGAGTAGCATCTTCGAGAGCCTCTTCAGGGATTGGAGAAGATCCCAGGCCAGGTTTGAGGTGAACATGAAGGCTGCTATGACATTTTAGGCTGCCTAGCTCTTGGATAGTATGTTCATTTGGCGCTATCAAGAATCTCCTGCGTGCAGGTAGTGATGGCAAACACTGCTTCGTATACAGTAACGACCAAACCCATTGGGGCAGCCAGTGAAGAGCCTCGCTTCTATTGGTTCTCCTTATTGTCTCTATCTACTATACTGCAAACAGTTCGTAACCTGGCGCTATCACCATAAAAACGCCAAGATGTGCCATGCTGGGTGAATCAGGAGGCAATCCCAAGCAGCATCCCTAAATTGCCTAGGGAAAGGGTTTTTTCCTAACTGACTGAGAAGTCAGTAGGAATTTTAGGGCCGAGCCACATAAACTCCCAAATCTTGCAAATGTACAATATTTCTCAAAATACATTCTATTTTTCAGCCCAATTTACGACGGATACTGCCAAAAACACTACGCCAACGGACACTGCGATTACGGTTGCAACAGCGCTGAATGCAACTGGGACGGATTAGATTGCGAGCCAGATCCACCCAAACTTGCTGAAGGAGCCATGTCCGTCGTTGTTCTCATGGATCTTCAAATGTTCAAGGCTAATTTGGTCTCGTTTTTGAGAGATGTGAGTGTATCTGTTTGTCAAGTGGTATTACCGTCCTGTATATTTGCCCTATTGTTCTAACTATCTCGTATTTTAGATTGGTCACCAACTCAGAGCAACCGTGCGGGTCAAGGAAGAACCTGAAGGGCGGCAGATGATGTACCCGTGGAAAATCGAAGGCGGATCACAAGGCGTTATCGCCTATTTGGAAATCGACAATAGAAGATGCGCTGACAATCCAGGCGCCGAGTGTTTCGGTTCTGCTAATGAAGTACGTCTTGTCATAACAATCTTCTGTATTTCTTAATTCGCTTCAACAGACTCTGCAGGCAACACTATGTTCATTCCAGGCTGCTGGCTATTTGGCCGCCACTGCTCAGAACGGTGCTCTGTCGCGATCCTTCCCCATCTACAGCATTCAAGGCGTTTCGGACGCTGAACCACCGATTCCTGAGGCGCCAACTTCAGGCAAGTTCGTGTTTATCGGAATCATTTTGGTCACCTTGGTCGGACTTCTCTTCGGCGTTTTGGTGACCGCCCAAAGAAAACGGTCGCACGGCATCACTTGGTTCCCCGAGGGCTTCCTCAGAACAACGACGAGGTATGCATTTTTTTTTTTTTTTTTTTTTTTTTTTTTTTTTTTTTTTTTAGAAGTAATAACATGTTCTACAATTTTTAATAAAGGAATTTGTGTGATTGATTCCTAACATTCCTTACAATAATTACTATCATATTCACGCACCAAATGTACATCTTTGGTATCCTCATTTTTTAATCGCATTTTTCGTTGTAATTTTCCCCAAATCAAATTTTTGATGTAATATATTAGAAAATATGTATAATTGAGTACAAAATTACGAAAATAGCCCGATGTGTGATTTTTGTCATCTAAAGGCAAACGTTATTATTGTTTCTTTACCTATTAGTTTTTTTTAAATGTAATGTCAACGAAAATATATTTAACATGTGAATGCGATTGTATTCATAATCATGATTATCAATTACATACCCTTGATGATGTGCATCTTGGGCCAAACTACTCAAGTATGTGATGCATCCTTCAAAATTATTTTTATTTATTTATTTTTTTGAAATACGTATTTGGATTTGTTTTTAGTGCACCAGAGGTAGAAAGCAATTTCATGTAAAATGTATTGAATTTCATGTAATGGTGGATTTTTTAGCACCACGGTTGGAAGACGATCTCGAAGGAGAGGCCCGGATGGCCAAGAAATGCGGAACCTGTCCAAAGGCGTCGAAGTGGGCGGCGTCACTCAGCCACATTGGTCTGACGACGAGGAGCTCCCACCCGCGAAACGGGCTCGCGACAACGGCTACGCCTCCGACCACACGGCGGTGACTGACTACGACGAAATGGGTTGGCCTCAACACATCAACGACACGAGGAACGTCATTTTGACTCCGCCGTCGATGGAAACCCATTCCGTGGACGTCCGGGGGCCGTGCGGTATGACGCCGTTGATGAAGGCCGCTGTCAAAGGTGGCGGCCTCGACACCGGGGAAGAGGACGAGGAAGATGGCACGGCCGCTGTCATTGCTGATCTGGTGGCGCAGGGAGCCGAACTCAATGCTACAATGGACAAGACGGGAGAAACTTCCCTTCATCTTGCTGCAAGGTTTGTATACAAGTGGTATTTTCTGCCAAATCATACATTCAGCGAGTTTTTAAAAAATTACAAATTAATTGAATTTCACTTTTAGATACGCTCGAGCTGACGCGTCCAAACGTCTCCTCGACGCTGGAGCGGAAGCCAATTCTCAAGACAACACTGGGCGGACGCCTCTCCACGCAGCTGTCGCCGCCGACGCAATGGGAGTTTTCCAAATCCTCCTCCGAAACAGAGCCACCAACCTGAACGCCAGAATGCACGACGGTACGACACCCCTGATCCTGGCCGCTCGGCTGGCGATTGAAGGGATGGTCGAGGATCTCATCAACGCCGACGCCGACATCAACGCCGCGGACAACTCGGGCAAAACCGCCTTGCACTGGGCCGCCGCCGTCAACAACGTGGACGCCGTAAACATCTTGTTGTCGCACGGGGCAAATAGAGACGCCCAAGACGATAAAGTGAGTGAAGTAGTTATTTTGCTATATCGTTCAAATATCCAAAAATTTTGCCTTAAATGCCAACTAACGTCCCAATTAATGAAACAGGATGAAACGCCACTGTTCCTCGCTGCGAGAGAAGGAAGCTTCGAAGCTTGCAAAGCTCTTCTGGACAACTTTTCCAACCGAGAGATCACGGACCACATGGACCGACTGCCCAGAGACGTGGCCAGCGAGCGGCTCCACACGGACATTGTCCGACTCCTCGACGAGCACGTCCCCCGCTCGCCACAAGTCCTATCTGTTGTACCCAACGGGCAACTTATAGGTAATGTTTTCTATCAAAGTACGTTCAATCTATTTTACTTCGCATGGTTTTTGTTTTTAAGGAAAGAGGAACTTATTTAAATTCAAAAAGTTATGAGAGGCCTTAATGAACGCGAGTGAGGATTTTGATTTCTGCTGTTACTAACTACATACTGTTGATGTTGACTACAGAGAATTGTTTTCTGTGACTTTAATGTTGCCGTTTTGTATTGCAGGGTCGCCGAGTCATCCACATATGTTGAGTCACCCGGCAGTGATGGGAGGGCCGGCGCCTCCTGTGGGTACGACGGGTAAAGGGAGCACTAAAGGGAAGAAGCGGGGGAAAATGGACTCGAACAGCCCAGAAAGCGAAGTGACGATGAGGCGGAAACCAAGCGTGAAGAAGAAGAAAGACGAACATCTAGCGAGCAACCAAGACAACGGAAACGGAGTCTACAGCAGTCCTGGGCTTCCACCGCCGTACGATGAATGCCTCAAAGGCTCCGTCTCCATGCAGAGCCTCCATAGCCTTAGTCTGGAGCCTGCCTACGCTTATCAAACAGTCGGTAGTACCTTCCAAGAGCCGTCGCCACCTCACAGCATAACCATGTCTCCTGGCAAAACCCGCCCCCAACTCCCCACGTCGCCCACTCACATGGCGGCGATGCGACAGGCGACGCAGCAAAAACATGCTGCCGCCGCTATGCAGTTCGATTTTTCCGAACTTCCCTACACAATGGCCATGTACCAACAACCGCCTCAACAGGCTCAGTCCTCCCAACAACAGTACTACCATTATCTCACGCCGCCCTCGGACAGCATACACGCCCCTGAGAGCTTCCCCACCCCTTCACCCGAGTCGCCGTGGCACTGGTCGTCCTCCTCTCCTCATTCAAACTCCGATTGGTCTGAAGGCATCTCCTCTCCCAACAACAACACCAAACAACAAGACGCCATTTACATCTGAACAACGCCATTTTTAGTGATCTGAACTGCAGCTGTGCGTGCTACACATACTAGTGAGCGTCTCAACGCCCATTTGTGATAAACAAAACTCTATTTTAGGAAATAAGATGTTTAGATCTCCTCAGACGTTATTTATCATCTTGTTAAATATAATTTTTTCAACTTATTGGTTATTCAACGCTCAAACCAATGCTCTCTACATCGGAGATTATTTTGTGCCTTCGTCTATTTTTATTGGAAATAATTTTTTTTCGAATTTAAGGAATATAATATTTATAGAAAACCTGGAAGTCCGCCTTCTCAGTGGCTAAACTTGGCTAAAGTTTCCTTATTTTTAATGAAAAATAAATCCAGAAGTCAAATTCAGCCAGAATGTAAATTTTAAAAAAACAACGCTTCTCCTTGTGTATATATCGTAGTAGTAAGAAAATTTGTGTACAAAGACTTGTAGCGCGTAAAAATTTATAGATTGTTAATGTTACGTTGATGTTTCATATTTATATTATGCTGTCCGAGCGTCGTGCACAAATTGGGAATCTCGTCCACTTGTACAAAGAAATACGTTGTTTCCATTCCAACTTTTACTTTTTTTTAAAGAGCTGTAAATAATTTTTATTAATTTTTTCAATTTTGGTAAATCATTCTGCGTGCCTACAGATTACACGTTTATTTCTTTTTTATGTGCATGACCGGCAATTCCCCCTCCCCCGCTCGATCAATTCCATTAATTTTTTTAAATTTTTTATTTATTTTTCCTCCCATATATTCGTTGACAAAAGTCGAATTTTATTAGAAGTATTGTAATCTTGTTCCTTCAATATTTTCTTCGCCCAATTTTGTGCAATCAGGTTAGAACGGTTCATTGAAATTAATTACCTTTCTCCGCGATCAAAATTGGTTATTTTTCCTTCACTTTAGTAATATTAGTACGCGGAAAAATATTCGGTCACTAATAAGTCGGCAGACTTTTTTTTTAACGATCAACTGAATTTGGACTCATTCTAAACTTATTTTTGTGTTTCATGAATCCGTGAGTGTACAGTTTTAAAGTAACTTTACTTTACATTGTGTTGTATTTATTTTCTTAATACGCGAAGTTAAAAATGATAGTTTTTTAATTTTTTTTAAACAAAATTCCTTGTAATCAGTGTATAAATTTGTTATTCATTGATTATAGAATAAGACTGGTAAAAACATGGTCAAAATATTTCAACATTCTTGAAAGAAATATGGAATATGGTTATCTTAATTCTATAAACGGATAATTTATGTAATATTGAGCAGAAAGTAATTATTTGTAGAATTTGTTTAAATAAAAATACAACACAATTTATAGAAATGGATTTTGGTTATTTACCCGTGTACAATTGGATATCCTTGAATCACTTGACAATAAACAAGTTTGGGGTGTTTGCTGAATGTAGTATGTATCGCTGGCCCGCAAGAAAAGTGACACAACTCGAAAAAACTAAATTTTTCAGGAGAGCCAAATGATAGTTTTATTTTTTCTGCTTCCTATAGTACTTCCTTTACATTTGATCCAAATACGAATCCAAATGTAAGAACATAAGCTTCAATTTCTTATGAATCACGATGAAGAGTTGATTGCGAGAACTCATCATATTCAACCCCCCTCCCCCAACCATCAACAATTTGTGGCATTTTTCTTGTGGCCCAGATGAGATCCATTCCTCAACTACAATCAAAATAACAGCCAAATTATCAGTGTTTCTTCTCTGAATTTCATACACATGAAACTAACCACTTCTTATTTACCTTTTGATCTATGAATATGGATAATACTGGATCAGATAATTGAACAACACTTGGTCACTTGCAAGATCAATATTCTTGAGTTCACAACCACAACAGAAGGATGCCAAAATCAGAAGGGAGAAAACAAGATGGCCCCGCAGTGCTGACAAGTGTGAGGCGAACTTCATTATTTTGATATGACATTATAAATTAGTATTGCTTGTAATTTGGGTGAGAGTAATATTTCTTCTATATTTTCTTGAGGTTTTTCTTCTATCAAGTCAGGTAGATCATATCTCAACAAAGTAAGGATTTGACTGATTTGGTACTTGATCCTCCTCCTGCTAGGTAGGTAGTTGGTGCAGCCCTGAGTGGTCAGGCACATGGAGAATCATTTCTTCAACATGGAGGAAACAGTGGGTGTGGCGGGTCCCACACCCATCCCTATGGATTCAAGGTCCAAAATATAGTGGAAAATGATACCCCACACGCCAAGGTACCAGAAATCTCAAAAACACAATAAAAATGGGTAGATTACGCTGTTGTTACGTTGATGAAGAGAAAAACCCAGAAGAAAAGGGCTTTAAATGTTGTTTCTTTTGTTTAACAGGTGAATGAACATTGCATTACATTACATCTGTAAACATTACATTTTGTTATCTATAAAATCTTTTGTTTAACAGAAAGAAAAGCAATTATCGTCCTGGAACCACCCTTTGGGAAGTGAAAACCCTTTATATAATGCTTGAGAGTTTATATGTTGAGAGGACTTTTTGATTGTGTTTTATCTGATTTCTGATACCAACCAGATCACACATATGTAATTATTATCATTTTTTTAACGTCAAGTAACACAGCTGCTTCAATTTAGGCACTACCTATATGCTTCAATAGCTCGCTCTAGCGAAGCCCCGATAAGGCCAAAAACGATGGCTATAGCACAGCTGGCCTTATCTCTTAGGACTCTCTATTATTCAGGTAGTTTTAATTAAATTCAATTTTATTAATAAGGCGTTAAGGTGAGACCCTTTTATCATCAACATACAAAACCGTATATATTTCGCGCGAAATATGTAGGAAAAACAATATGATAGTAGAATTGAGCCAAAGAACGGCGTATCTTACAAAGTTTTGATAAATATGTGATGACAACCTCCATTGGATCTACCCAACTCCCCACCAGCTCTTATTTTGCTCGAACAACACTTTTGTGTCGTCACTAGCTGCTCACAGCACCCCGTGTGGCACTTCCAGAGCATTCATTCAGTCAGAGGCCATGGAATAAGTAGTAATAAGAATCTGCATTCTGTCATGTTTGATGTGAATAATTGAGTGTAGGTAAATTCAGTAGGAGTTCTAAATATATACTGATTATGTTCTTCATTCCTGTGTTTTAATCAATCCCCTGGAAACGAACAAATTAAAACTGGCCACCAATGTGGAGGGTACCAAGTCCCCCTGTTGAATTAAAGCGGGAAATTGAGT
This sequence comes from Cyrtorhinus lividipennis, assembly GCA_019603395.1. Taxonomy (NCBI): domain Eukaryota; kingdom Metazoa; phylum Arthropoda; class Insecta; order Hemiptera; family Miridae; genus Cyrtorhinus; species Cyrtorhinus lividipennis. The sequence goes on along the minus strand of CM034005.1, from coordinate 17,165,153 downwards.
TGTCTAGCGCTCTCTGTGGTGATGACGAGGGACTACAGACCATGGTAATAGTTCCAAAATGTCGTGTAGAGAGACCGCTAGCTCCGCGTGTCCAAAAGTGTGCACGCACTTTAACGTTAACATAACGTTCCTCCTACTTATTCCATGGTCAGAGGCATAGTCAGGGACTTGGGAGAGAAAATAGGAAGGTTGATCATGATGCCTTCCAACTACGAGGAAGGGTAGATCTTTGACGACGACGACATCACAAATATAATATATTTAGAAGATATCTTCTGAAATATGTTGTAATCCACACTTCTTCGGTTCGAACAGAGTCCGGATTGCCGCCCAAAGTGTTCTTTGTGGATGAATCGTCTTCTTTTTCACATTTGGATGCTCTCGTCACATGCAGAAGAGATGCATCGAGAAGTGATGTTAGTTTAGGGTCGCTAGTATTGCCGCCCTCTACGCCTTCTTGAATATGATCCTTCCTTATTTCCTATATGATCCTTCCTTTTTTATGATCCTCACTTATTCCATGAATATGATCAAACTGGTAATATTGTAAGATTTAGATGAATTCGGCAATTTATGAAAGAGAAGATCAGAGATAAAGCGGAGGAAAACCGTCGTTAGATTGCGGTTGCGGATATAAATCGAAACGTTATCACAAAATTCGATTTATTATCAAAACATCGATTCTTTCCAGAGTCAAGGTTTGTTGATTTGGTTATGTGCATGTGCCGTGTAATTCTTTTTGAAAAGTTGAAAAATGTCGTGCTGCGGTTCTTCTCCCGAAATCTTCATTTGACAAGCCGTATTTCTGTTGGTCAGTACTAAAATAACAACGGAGCCAAATCAACATGGGTGATTTTGAAAAAGATGACAAGAGGAAGCCTCATCGTGAGAGATTGGCTGGTAAGTTAACTCGTGGGCTCATTTACCTAGTTTTTTCCGTCTCTTCTAGTGTGATAAAATAGAAACGTGTTCGAGTTATTAAAAATTATTGTCTATAGCGCCTAAATAATTGTGGAGAATTTAATCAAATTTCCTTGGAAAGTGAAATGATTTATGTATTCGTTAGAAATGAGCCTGTTCGTCGACCTGGGAAATCGCCCTTGGTTGTAACTAGTGACAATATTATTGTAAATTTACCTAATTTACTTCATCGCTTTTTAGGGCGCAAGGCGGATAAAAAGAAGTCGAAGAAGGAACATCATCAGGAGCTAACAGCCAAACAAAGAAATCCTAAAGCCTTCGCCGTATCCTCAGTCGTAAGGGCGGAAAGAAGATTCAGGAGGTGAGTTTTGTAATTGACGATTATAGTACAATTAAAAGGAATGCCATCGATTCTCTCACATTGTATAATGTGGAAGACATTCACCCGTATTCGTCATTTTCCGCTCAAGTTGAACCTGATAGCGACAGGTGTACTTAGAAAATATTTCTGGAAAGTAGATTATTAGAAGTCACGTGGATTCCTATAAGTGAAAGATCCAGAATCGACTTCTATAACTCCAGAGAATTTTCTGAAACCCGGCAATTCAAATTTGAGAAAGAATAAGCTGGAGGCAAATTATAGCTCTGACGTCATGGATGTAGGCAGGTCTTGAAAGTCTCGGACCATAGTTCCCACCATTATCCATTGACGAAGGACGAGGCAGTCAGTTTTGACCCTATTGGGACCCAAATTTAGACCCATTGCACCAAAATCGCCATCCTCGTTGAAATGCTCAAATAGCTGGTTTTCTGTTATGTTCGCATTCCTTTTGTTTTCGTTTTACCTTTACAATTAAATATTTGTAGTTAATAACTAATTTTTTTTAAATTTTGTCTCTCAGGGCTGAAGACTATAAGAGTAAGAAGGAGCACATTCCTGTTGTTGACCGAACTCCTTTAGAACCCCCGCCGATTTTAGTCGCCGTCGTTGGACCACCCAAAGTTGGAAAATCCGTCCTCATTCGGTCTCTAATCAAATCATACTCAAGACAGCCCTTGACAACTATCAAAGGGCCTGTCACCGTTGTTTCTGGTGAGTGGTTACTGATAAGTTTGCTGCTGCCATCGAAGATTAACAAAATTTGTTAAAAATGTGTTGTATTTCTTCGTGGCAGGAAAGAAAAGGCGAATCACATTGATAGAATGCAACAACGACATCGGATGTATGGTGGACATCGCCAAAGTGGCGGATTTGGTGCTTCTCATGATCGACGCGTCTTTTGGTTTTGAAATGGAAGTTTTCGAATTTCTCAATATTTGTCAGGTAGGATCTCTGAAATGGCCTTGAATGATGAGAAGCTAAAGAATGAATCGAACAAAATACCCAACTTTTTTAAAAATGAAATTGCAGGTGCACGGAATGCCCAAAATCATGGGAGTACTTACCCACCTTGACATGATCAAGCAAACGAAAAAGTTGCAAAGGACCAAAAAAATGTTGAAGCATCGTTTCTGGAAAGAGGTGTATCCTGGAGCGAAACTCTTCTACTTGTCGAATCTCCTTCACGGACAATATTTGAAAAACGAGGTTAAAAATCTCGCCCGATTTATCTCCGTGATGAAATTCCGACCTCTCACGTGGCAAACTACCCACCCTTATTTACTAGGTATGTACGGTATGAATCGTGGGTTATAGATTGTATTTCCAGTACAGCACCCACTTATCAAGGAACTATTTGTTTATTTATCAATGAATCTGAATACAAGTTGAATGAAAAACGCCATATTTATAAGATTGGGGTCGTGTCTCACGTAAAAAAGCTGATCCTGTGACGACTTGGTTTGATTATTTGGAAAAAACTATATCTGTTGGCATTTTGGTTGGTTATTCCTTGAATAATCAACCTATGTTTTCATGCAAAAAGTCAATCTCTCCGGTCCAAAAATTTTTTCTGGACGTTTCAAGGTGTCTAGATCAAAATTAGCTAATGTCCGTTCGCCGTCCACGCCGACTTTAGTAGTAAAAAATTTTCTAAAATCTGAAATTTTGGTCAGGGACCCGTTTCCGGCTGTAGTTGGCCCTCGAAACTTTTCAACCCGATCGGATTAAATTTGGGTGGGGTAGGGGTCAAAATGTGTATTTCGAAAAAGGGATTTTCGAGATTTTTGCAATCTAGGAGTGTGGGGTACCATTTTCCACTAAATTCTGGACGCTGGATCCAATTAAAAGGGTCCAAGAGCGATTGGCACCCACTGGAACAGTTTATGGGTCAAAATGGGTATCTATCTACCCATTTCGAATGAGTGTTTTCGAGATTTTTGGTACCTGGGCTTGTGGGGTATCATTTTCCACTAAATTTTGGACCCTGAAACGATTGGAACGGGTCCGGGACCCGCCACACCCACTGTTTCCCCCATTTTCCCCATGTTGAAGAAATGAGTATCCATACGCCTGGTCCGAGGAATAACCAACCCGTGTGTATGAATTTGCTGCGTTTTTATTTTCAGTTAGATCTTCAAGTTTAATATCTCTCCGGATTTCAGTATATTTTAGCAGTAGTTTTCACCATTTTGACCCATTTTATTCCAAAATTCCTGGGATGATGTGGGCAGATAGGCTGTGCCATATGAATTTCGAAATGGTTGAATGAGTGGGAGGCTTTGTGATTGCGCAGACATCGAATCTTTCAAATTTGAATAAGTGTAAATAAAATGTGCGTTTTGCCTATCACGATCCTACTGAAATCGTTCACTAAATAGAAGGTTTATGTTTTTATATAAATATTTCATAGAACCACGTTATTTAAAATTATTCGATTAATTGATTTGTTATTCTGTTCTTGCAGCGGATCGGTTGGAGGACACAACACCTCCCGAAAATATTCAAATGAACCCAAAGACTGATCGAACAGTGTGCTTGTACGGATACATGCGAGGAATCCCAATGCACAAGAACTCTTTCATACACATAGCAGGTTCGTGTTTTGTATGCACTGTAGTTTCTATTTAAGTAATATTGTGAGTCAAGACAAATGTAAAATAATTGTGGACGATTTCTTTTCAAATTAAGGTTGTGGAGACTACGCTGTTGAGGATATTAGTTTCCTTCCGGACCCTTGTCCATTACCTGAGCAATTGAAAAAGAGAACGTTGATCGATAAAGAGCGAATAATTTATGCGCCGTTTTCCGGCGTTGGTGGCATCGTGTACGACAAAGATGCTGTTTACGTCGAACTGCCCAATCAGCAAACGGCGGTAAGTTGAACTTGACTAATAAAGTGGCTAGATTGTGAGCTATAAAGACATTTAAATTTTACTGGAGCGAGTTAAATCTTGTGTCTAACAATTATTCAAATTGATTAGGCGGCGTCTGACGAAATAACAACTGAGTTTGTGAGTTCGATAATGGAAACAAAAGAGACGGTAGATGAGAGGCTGGCTACTTCGAAAGTGCAGCTGTTTTCCGGTGGTGTGGCTCTCACAGCATCTCAGCTGGAAGGGTAAGCAAAACTGTTGAAATTTCGGCTACCCGTTGGGTATTATTTTCTCTACACTTTGGGCGTTGAATCCAATGGGACGGGTCCCAGAATGGTTGGCGCCCTCCGGAAGAGGTTGTGGGTTGAATTTGGTATTTATCTCCCTATTTTTGAATGTGGGTTTTCGAGATGTCTGGTACCTAGGCGTGTGGGGTACTATTTTCCACTAAATGTTGGACGCTGAATCTATTGGGATGAGTCCGGGAATCTCCACACCATTTTCAACGATTTAGGCATGTGGGGTATCGTTTTCCACTAAACTTTGGATGCTGAATCGATTGGAATTAGTCTTCAATGCTCCTAGTCAGAGGAATAACCAACCACTGTGATTTATTTAAGGCTTTCGTCATGTATTACAAATGAACATACTTTCATTCAACCCCGTTGGAAGAGAAGGCTACTTAGCCTGATATTGTGCAGGAAAATGCAAAAATGAATCAAAAATCAATCTATCAATCCTTTTTCTAGGGAGAGTGGCGATGAAAACATGGACAAGGACAGTGACGGAGAAGATCAGGAGGAAGAAGACGGTAATGATTCTGACGGCGAAGGCACGTACAAGGCCACCAAGGAAATACAGTTTCAAAAAGGTCCTCGACCACGATAGCGGCCGAGAAAGGAGGAAAGTCATGTTCGGTGACGTCATCGAATGCACCGACGACGAGTCGGAACACGACGAATTCAGCGAAGACGAAAACGTTAAGGAAGACCGAACTCGAAAAACGACCTCGGAGATTCCTCAGGTTCATTTGTCCGACAAAGACAAAGAACTGAAGGCCAAAATCAACATGGCTCTGTCAACTTTGAAAAACAACGACGTCAAACCCGAAAATTGCAGTTGGTCCGACAGTTCGTCTGGAAGCGAAGGCGACGAATTGGAAAAATCGGACGACAAGCTTCCGTGGAATTCGGAAAATCCTACGTCAGACTCCGGTATGGACATTGACGGTTTGAGCGACAGCAGCGAAGAAGATCTCCCCGGCACGGATTTCAATTGGAAGAACAACATGGCCGAAAAGGCGGCCAACGAATACATCGCTCGCCAAGCCTCCAAACAGGATTTGTGGAAGATGGTCTACGGTAATTTAGAGCTACCTAGCGTGGAAACGTTCTCTGAAGCGCTTGGTACGTATTTATTGAGATGTTTCCGGTTTGTTTCAGGCCCCACGCAACAGGATGAAGTAGATGAAGATGACGAAGGAAAGGAAGTTCTTGGAGGGTTATTCAAAGTAGTGCGAAAGGATCAGGAGAAAACAGCTTCGTTGAAAGACAACGTCGACGCCATTGATAGCTCCAAGTACCCCATCAGCCATATTCGTAATTGGGACGACAGTGAGGTATGATTTAATTCTCCTTTGAGATATATCTATGCTATTAGTGCTGCTTACAAGTCGTTTCTAACTCAACGAAGCGAAGTTCAGTCTGACAGTAGGCCTTCTGGACTGGCCGAAACCATCTCTGTACGCAATTTCTGGTGACTAGCCAGATGGATCTGCCAACTCCTTCCCAATATACAAATAAAATCCGTAACAATGTCTCTCATCTCGTCTTCAAGGTTATGGAATCAATCAAAGACTGCTTCGTCACTGGTAAATGGAAGGATAGCGAAGACGCCGAAGAACTTCTAAAACTGGACGATATGAGCGAGCCCGAGGATGACGAACTGTTCGGGGATTTTGAAGATTTGGAAACCGGCGAAAGGCATGAAGCTACCAGTCAACCTAAGCCACAAAGTCAGTAGACTTTTAAACTTCAAAAATAATTTTATTTTCTTCAAATTCGAATCACTGTATGATTTATCAGCCATCTGAATAAACTGGTATGATATTTCAGAAAAGGAACAAGACCTCACAAGAGAGCAGTTGCTCGAAAAAAAGAAGAGATTAAAGGCCAAGTTTGATGAAGAATATGACAATAAAGAAGGGGAAGAGACATATTTTGAAGAATTGAAAATGGAAGCTAGTAAACAAGCAGAGGTGAGTTTTACTGTTTAATTGAAATCGTTGTATTCACTCAAGCTCTTTTGAGGTGATTTTGAGAAAATCCGTTTTGAAAGTTCCAAATATCCTGGAAGTCAACTGAACCCCTTGAAAAATATGGAATGCCCCTAGAACCTCCAGAAAACACCTTGTTTGACGAATAGGATAGCTAGAAACAAATTCCTTGAGTTTCAAGAAGGTTATTTATGTTGAGAACCAATGCTAATTAGAAGTTAGTTGCTTGAACAGGACCCCATTAAACATTTCTCATTATTGAGAAAACGTTATCATCCCTGTGAAACAACCAAAAGTACTGGAATAGACAAGATGAGGTATGAAGATCGAGAGTTGGTGGGCTCTGATTGTTCTTTTCCACAACCGCGTGGACCCTCATGATTCTTCCCCAGTACGGGATATATTTTTGCATGTCTTTCGAGTAGACCCTACTGGTTTTTCCATCGTACCCTTCAAATTTTTAAACCCATTTGTGATTGAATTGCCGAGAATACAATGCGAGAAGGATGAGAGTTATTAGAATCGACAATAAATTTAATCGCAACTGCGCGCAGAAAATAATACTGCATACTTAATGCCTGGTTATACAGCTATTATTGTTTCTGTTTAAATTTAAAAAAATTAAAATTAATTTAAATTAAAATTAAATTAAGTTTCCAGAGAACACGATAATTCCGCTATTAGAGCTTAATTCAATCTTGCGAGAGCTCCAAGCTTCCGCATATTGGGGAAGTGAAATTCTACAGTACAGAGGAATTTTTTTCAAATGGTTGTCCAGATCCATCAGCAGTGGAAATTAACAATACTACTAGACAATGAAATATAATCAATCGCTGTTGAACAATGTGTATCATACAAGGAATAAATATATTGAATTGTGAATGCGCTCTTCCATCGAAGACACGATAACATCCTCGAACGAGATCAGCAAACAATAATGAATCATTATGCAGATTTTTTTTCTTAAGAAGGATTGTTTTTCTATCTTTGCAGCTAAACAGGAAACAATTTGAAGATTTAGACGACTCGGTAAGAGTTGAAATCGAAGGGTACAGAGCGGGTTTGTACGTTCGTCTTGAAATTAAAAATATGCCGTGCGAAATTGTCGAGCAATTCGATCCCACGTATCCTATCGTCATCGGAGGTTTACAACCTGGTGAGCAGAACGTTGGTTATGTCAAGGTAAGTCATGGTAATACGTTTTCAACAGACCAGAATAATCAGGCTAAATTCAGCTATCTGTACAAGTCAACTTTTATTTCCCAGGTTCGTTTGAAGAAACATCGTTGGTATAAGAAAATACTAAAAACAAAAGATCCTCTCATAATATCTATGGGGTGGCGTAGGTTCCAGACGATTGCTGTTTACTCCAAACAAGAGGATAACATGCGACACCGGTAAGTTTTGAATGTTGTTTTCTCTATTCATTCCAATATTCGTCCACTTTGAAACAATATTTGTTGCAGTATGCTGAAGTATACTCCGGAACACGTTGCGTGTATGGCGCATTTTTGGGGGCCAATCACTCGGGCGGCAACAGGGTTTCTCGCATTGGTGAATTCATTTGGTTCACAGGTACAATAAATCTTCATTTCCGAGAAAATATTTAAGGTTTGGATTGATATGCGTGTAATGATTTCCTTACCGATGACAACTTAATCAAATTCTGCAGGGGTTATTAGTTTGTTGTGAAATGGCATCAACCCGTGTTTACCATAATGGACAGACACCACTACACTTGTTGACCTGTCTTGGCCATATAATTTGGCTGAATAATTTCCTAGTTTGGCCTAGTATCTGTAGTTGTAATGTCAGTGATGGCCGTATCAGCTGTCTTCCACGTCCTTACTGCTTGTCTACCAGCTAATTAGTTTTAGCAACCATACCTTCAATGTTCAACGATATCTCTAACCTTCGACTTCTTTTAATTAGCAAGTCCAATCTGTTCCAAATCCCTCCATTGGTTTCTCTGATGTTTAGTTCTTGACACGCTGCCCTCACATGCTCATAGGTGTTATCAAATTTCTGTTTAGGAGGATCCAGGTTTTAGGATTACCGCTTCCGGCTCTGTTGTCGATACCAATCAATCGACTGCCGTTACGAAGAAATTGAAACTCATCGGTACCCCGTACAAAATATTCAAGAAAACTGCCTTCGTCAAAGGAATGTTCAACACCACGCTAGAAGTGGCACGTTTTGAAGGAGCCAAAGTGAAAACAGTTTCTGGCATTCGAGGGATGATTAAGAAGCCGTTGAGCAATCCTGAAGGATCTTTCAGAGCGACCTTTGAAGACAAAATTCTTTTAAGCGGTATGATCAAATTATTCACTAAAAAATAATAATATACATGAGCCTTCAAGCCTGAAAACGCTAATTATTTCAACACTTTTTACAGATATCATTATGTGTCGGACGTGGTATAAAATAGACATTCCTAAATTCTACGCTCCTGTCACGTCACTTCTTCTTCCAATCGCCGAGAAAAACACTTGGCAAGGAATGAGGACACTGGGTGCTCTGAAGAGGGAGAAAGGCATACAGAATCCAGCTCAACCTGACAGCATGTACACGGTGAGTTCCTCAACTTTTAAGAGAGAAGCTGATAAAGTAGCCACGTCCAGCATGAGTGGGATTCCGTGTTTAAACTTGTGGACGCTTAACTTTAAATTTTCAAATTTCAGGAAATCATTCGAGAACAAAAAGTGTCCAAACCTCTTGTAATCCCTCGAGCGATCGAAAAAGACCTGCCCTTCCGGTTCAAGAGAAAAATGAAAGAGCAAGTGAAAAATCCCAAAGGCCAATACTCCAGGATCCTCAAAGACGTCGTAATCAGAGACGACCACGAAGCCAAAGTCAGTCATTCACCTTTCACTTGGATCAATTTAAGTATCCGTCAACTTGAAAAGTTGCTTAAGTAATGTCTTTTCCTCAACAGGTTTCTTCATTGATGGCGAAACTTCGAGTTAATTTCCAAATGAAGAAGGAAAAAATGAGACAAGAGAAGAGAGCGCGTTTCGAACAGTTGAAGAAACGTAAGGACCGAGAAGCCTTGAAACAAAACAAGAAGCACAAAGAAATAAAGAAAGCTGTGTACCGAACGATGAGTAAAATGGACGCGGCGAACGCTCGGAAGGACAGGAAATGAGTAATCAAATCATTGGGACAATTTTAACAACAACTTACGTAAAATGTATATACTAAGCGTTTTGTAAGTACAATAACATTGTTGGATAAAATACCCTGGTATTTTTGTTAACAAATTTTCAGACCCCGAATCTGCTTGAAATGTTTTACACAGCTGAAATCATGCTTGTTTCCCTAAGATCACAATTCAAGATTTAAAATGGGGTTGGTGCAGAATACGAGCTAGGGACTGTGAAAACGCGGAATATTAAGTGATTTTTTGTGATAAACTCGATGCCAAACAAAATACAATTTTCAAATTGGGAAAGCACTGTGAGCATTCAGAGAGTTCTGAATGAACAACTGACTCCTCGATCATTATTATTACATGAAATAAATAATGGGTATCTTCCTCAAGACGCAAGTCCATCCCAAATGTCGGCGTTGGTTATCCTCAATGTTGTCTCACTCGAGTAGGAAATCAGAATACAACTGAGAATGTTAAGCGACACCTTCTCGCCCGTTCATTACTTTGGGCGTAGCAAAATTAACCTCATAATTACATAAGAGTAACACGTGAAATTCATGGCTGTTTAGAGCGATATGAGAACATTTCTCTGCATCTGTTCAAATTGTTGACATCAATGGGAGAATCATAAGATTTCAATGAAACGTGCTTGTGGTAATCTTTACCTTCCCCACTGACCATTAACAAGAGATCACCGTGCGGTTCATCTAGAAGATGAATGAATAAATGAATATTTTATTCCAGAGAACTAACAAAACATAATAATACTTATTATTAATTAAATGGAACATACCCCAAAGGCATAGGAGAATCCTGTGCGGTTCGGGGCCGTTGCTTTCATGCTTATACAACGAAGGTACTGTTGATTTATCACAGTCAGTAGAATCAACCAATCAAAATAACTCTACATTTACAAAAAGATACAAAAATGACAAAATCATACATTGTTTTCCCAGCGAACTACACGTAGATGCTAGACAGCATGTTTTTACATGTTTCCATCCCATTAGAGATCCACCACGGAAAAATTTTCTTTTTTTTATGCCGATCTGGTGAAATTGTTTGGTACTCTCATCCGGCAAAGATCTCATCGAGTAAGGCATGCTAAAATGTAAGTGTCGGCTATAGCATGTGACTTGAGGCATGCGGGAAATGGATTTTTTCTAGGATAGGTAACCACTCCGTGTTTATGAAAAAAGGACAGGGACAGTATCAGAACCAGCCGTGCTCCTCCTGGCAGGAGTGATACCAATACATCTGCTTGCAAGGGATGTACGAGCGACGGGATGAGGAGCCCTGGCCTCAATTAGCCAAACAAGAGCGGGAACACACACTCGACTCCTGGCAGGAAATCTGGGAGACAGAAACAAGAGGAAGATGGACGGCTCGACTGGTGCCCAATATACGTCCCTGGCTAGAGAGGAAACACGGTGAAGTTAACTATCATATAACGCAGTTCCTCTCGGGTCACGGGATGTTCTATCAGTATCTCCAGTTCTATCGTGGAATCTCCAGGATGCCTACATTGCACTAACGAAGAGGATAGCGCTCAACACACATTCTTCGAATACGAGAGATGGGAGAGAGAGCGATGGCAGATTGCAAGGGAGCTAGAAATGACCAGCCCTCCCACCCCCGAGGATATGATGACCAGGATGCTCGAGAGCAAGTCAAAGTGGAATGGCGTGGCAGGGTGCATCCAAAACATCCTGGAAGGCAAGCTCGTCGAGGAAAGGGCCCAGCAACGGGAACTTCAGGCAAACGGGACCAGCTAGCAGGCAAAAATCGGAACCCAGCCTGAAGTAATGTCAAACAGTCCCGGGCTGGGCCTCAACGTGGGAAAAGGAGGTGAGGTTTTTAGTGGGTAAAAATCTCCACATACCCGGGTCTTTGGTTGCGCCCCCCCCCCCCCCCCCTCCGCGATATCTTATGATGATTTTCCTTACCTTCCTCCGAAAAAAAAATTGAATAAGTCAGTGGTGGGATATCTTCGTGACTTATTCAGCATGATCTTCAATGTACATTTTTGAATGGTAACTAGTGGTTTTATTACAGTTGGATGACAGCCACCCCATGTGACAATCCCAAAACAGATTACGCTTTGCACCAGTGCTTTATATATTTGTTTTAGTGCTTCTTTTCCAAGGCATCCTCGCAGTAAATGAGATAAATTTTTGCAGTTTTTGAACTGTAGAAGACACCTGAGCCTCCCACCTAAGATCCTCGTCAATAATTATACCCAGGTACCTTGTTGCTTCCACGCGCTCAATCACAGGAAGCATTAACTGGTGCTGCATGTATGTAACTTGATCTCATTGCAGACTAAGTTCTTTGAGGGCGACTTGGAAAAGAGTAGAAATTTTGTCTTCTTGACATTAATCCTAAGGTGTGGTTACAAAGCCATTTATGTTTCCATAATATCTCTATTTGCTCCTTCAAATACCTCATCCCACGTATCGCCCTAGCACAATATGGCTGTGTCATCGGCGAATAATGGAACCTTGAAGACCCAGACTACCTAGTCCGTTTATGAAGATCAGGAAGAAAATTGCTGCCAGGGTTCCTCCCTGGATTACCCCATATTCTATGGAGGTTACAGAGCTGTCGACTCCTTCCACTGAGACTGTTCCTATTGCTGAAATAACTCGCAGTCCACTCTAGTTCAGAATCCTCGATCCCATAACTCGGCAACAGATTCAAATATTGAACGCGGAGGAGCTGGGATTAGGGTCGCTACTTCACATTTCCTCTAAGGCCCGTCCCAATCAATCTACCTCATAGGGGGAGGTCCTGTTCCTTTTCCGAATTCAAACTCCATCTTTTATGATTATCTTAGATGAATAAAAACTGACTGCCTTCGGAAATCTGAGATTTATGACCAGTTTTTCCATTCGTGGAAACCCTAGTAATAGCGCTTTGAGGGCATCCCTAATCTCTTATAGCTCCTCAAGTTCTGCAGCTCATGTTGATAATAGAACTGGAGTGAACAATTAATTATTTTTATTAAATGTATTTATGTTCATTATCAATTATTTGGCCTTCGTTAATTTCTCTCCCCCATGGTACACGCCCTGTTGATAAGAACTACTTTAATGATGACGTCATTAGAAAAATATCCCTTGTAAGCTTGAGACCACCTTATCGTATCTCTCATGAGTAGCCTAGCCACGTATCTTCGTAACCTTGCCCCTGCTGTTGCCTTCTTCTTCCGTCAATCAGTGGAGTCAGTATTTGATTTTTATTTTTTCCATCAGTTTTGTTGATAAATCTTCACATTCCGATTAGAAAATTATATAGTCACCGTCGCGTTTTGAAATTGAAAGCTTTATTTCGCAGGATGTGTTGTGCTTTTCTAGAGATTTTCCAACTCCGATGAAGCGCTCGAGTTGACTTCACCTGTCAACTGTAAACGGTCGTCCCCACGAGAGTAAAGTAATTATTTCTCCTTTTATTCAACTACTTTTTATAATTTAAGCAAGAAATACTATAAATTGCTTGTTGATGGATAGTTTTGAACGGTGGTTTGATCCCACTTTCGTCTCCTCAGCTTGTAGTGAGCGGAGGTTACAGTGGGCAAATGTCTAATCAGTGATCCAGATTTTAGGAATGTCCAATTCGTTCGTTTGTTGGAGTGAATAGTATAGTTACGCTAGTGACATTTTTGTTTACATTACCTAGGCGCGAGGTTTATAATCCCTTTGTAGTTTTCACGTCAGTGACGTTTGCTGACTAATAATCCGTCAAGTCTCGAATACTGTCGATCGTTACGCGCTCGCGGATTTATTTCTATATTTGTCACAGAAGCTTCCCTGATTCTTTGCATGTATCATTTTTAGTCTCGTATATCGTCTGAGCAATGATAGCACTACGCCTAGGCTCTAACGTGAGCGTATGCCGAAAGACGTTTATATTATTGTTATTAGAAGGGCGTATTCCATTAGGGAAGTCCTGCCTAGTTCAAATTGTATCGTAAGGATAATAATCCAGAAGAATCCAATTTGGTTCAAAATAGTTAACAGTTCAGTTTCAATCTATGCTTCCTCCTCTTAATTCTCGTAATGACCGTGTTTTGCGTACCTAATTAGGGTTGTCGGGTTGTTTTGGATCATGTGAGGTCTAAAATTGATTTATCCCCGATGAGCGTATCCCAGAGAAAAATCATGTTCCTGAGTGATAGTGCTATCAGGGAGTGCAAGCCAATACCGCTGCCTCGACCTCATGACATCAATTCGTCAGTTACTTTAGCTCCATGGAGGTTTTGAGAGTTTGATTTATAAAATTCGCCTGATGCTCAATATCAGATTGAAGCCTCTAAACTGTCTTCTAGCCGTTCCGCTTGCCCTAACTCTTTTTGTGGGTCATGAATCATCAAGATTTATCTCCTTGTTCTTCCAAAATGGTCAGAGTTGTGTCGACTTTCTTTTCGATTCCGTACAGACGAATGACACAACAGGATTCACTCTAGACGGAAAATAATTACGAGATAATTAAACAATTGATTCGATTTAACAGATTGAGTTGACAATATTGTTTGCCGCCTAATCGTGCCTCATCCTCAAAGCACGTACTCTAACACGGCCTCACTATTTTAATAATTGATCTCAGTTAATTATCGTCGGCTCAAATCGGGATGGCTCTCGACGGAGCTCGTATGTGACGTGAGTCGTCTTCTGTTTACATAATCTCAATGCAAACTTGAATGAGCCTTTGGCTTTCATCACGACTATTTGACGTTGAAGGACGTTATTTCTGAAGGCCTTGACCAGTGATCACGGTACGAACGTAGTAATTTTTGAGATTCACTCATGGTCGAGCATCGATATTATCGCGATCTATTACGCATAATTTTTTATTGTGTCGTTTAAGTGATGGTACTGGTGAAGCCAACGGAAGCCAATGACGGAGGAAATCAGCCAACGTGCGTCAACAGGTCGTGGAAGACGAAAACAGACGCAAAGGATCATAATCAATACTACCCTCAGTGTAGGCCAAGTTCGCAGCCAAGGCCGATGTAAGCGATCGATTTTGACGTTTTATCGGCCTTGTGTAGAGGGTCCAATTGAAGCCTGAAATTGAGCAGGAGACTGAGGACTGTTGCAGTCTGAGCTGAATTGTGGACGAATCTGCTGCTCTTTAGGGACATGAGGGATATGATCGGTATAAGTGAGGTAGATCGAATCCCCCTGTCTATGCTCTGGCTCCTTTTCATCCTTCACGAGCCCTACCAAAGTTTTCTGATTGTAGCAGTAGCCATTTCAGAGAGGGGCCACCCTGCAGCGTTCCTGTTGATAAGTTAGGAACGACTTTCCTGATTTACCCCGTATGTAATACCTATTTGGGTACGAGGACGAAAGCCGTCGATGCAACACCCAACTGCTGCTTGAGCGCAGTTTAATCATCATTCATCTTCGTGGATTCAACTAGGATCATTCCTATCCTGCTATAGCGTAGGCACGACTAAGGATTAATTATAAAAAACCGTGATAACTACATGTATTTCTAGGACCTCACGTCAATTCTCCTATTCGCATCCATTGATTAAAACGCTGGAAAATATTCCGCAATGGTTGATTATTCCTTGGAGCTAGGTTATGGGGAAAACTCATTCCAAAATAATTCACCGTCCAAAATTTAGGAGGAAATGATACTCCACACGCCTAGGTACACAAAAAAACCACTGAAATCGGTAGGTAAAGTTCCCATTTTGACCCAAACCCGCCTCTTATGGGTACCAATCGGTTTAGGACTTATTCTAATAGATTTAGAAACCAAAATTTTGTCGATAATCATACCCCTGATGCCTAGTTCACAAAAACCCTGAAAATCGAGTTAAAAAAAGACATTTTTACCCATGATGAACCAATTGGGCTGTTTTATAGGTTAACTGAAGCGGGAAAGGGGTGCCTGACCTAGATTTTAGATTTTTAGAAAATTGTCTATTGCCAAAACAGTCGGGGACTGTCAAATTTTGGCGGCAATCGGAGAGGATGACCTATGGCATGGGTACATACGTTGATTCCTTAAGGAATAATCAACCAACTCATTCAACAAACATTTACAGTGACAACTGTTCGGTGATAATTAATATTATAAAATTAGCTGGTCAGATTGAAAGAAAAAACCCTGTTTGAACGTGTAACTTTCTCATGCGAGGCTGAAATTGTTTTAGTTAACAATGAATGGACAACCTTACAATTACTCGGGGAGTAATTCCGGCAATGGTACTCCTACTCCGTCGTCGATTAGTTATCCAGGTATTTTCTATTGTGATGTTTAGCCACTTGGGTTGAATAATGGTTGTTGAGTTGTTTGTAATTTCATTGTAATTGATCGAGGATATCATTTATTGGTTTTATAGCTAGTTTATCATCGCAATCTTCGAGAGACGCTTCTCCGGCGCGTCTCCCACCGAATATGATGAACCATGCAACGCCTGAAAAATCCCCTCTTGTGACTCAAAACAACGCCGGTCTGGTCTATCGAAACCAAGAGGCTCCTGGCGTGATGTACAGCCAGAACTACGTGGAGTCAAATCACGCGTCAGCTCAAAGACCTGGGGAATACGTGAATGTCCCCAATAACGACGGGAACGTGTTGAGAGTCGCTCCAAATTCGAATTTGCCCACGTCGCCTTTAGCTACAACAAATCACGCGGTTCCTCCTGGGGGTGTCAAGCCGCTGAACGCGTTTCCGGACGTGCGGTCACAACAGGCTCCTCGATACGAGAACCCAGCCAGTCCCGACCAACGGGATAATTTCGCGATGAAACCTCCAGATATGACGAGTCCGACCAGGTTACACGATCCGTACAACCAGGGGTATAATTCGTACGGTCCGGTTAAAACTGATCAGTACGGCCAACCTGTGAACGATTGGGCGAATCAAGTTCCCAGTAAACCGCCGAGCGAAGTGGCTCCCTATCCAAACAACGCCTCCAACATCAACCCTCCGGCCAACTATCCAGCAGGGCCTTACAACCCCAACGCGTACAACGTGCCGCGGCCTGTTAATCAGCAGCCGCAGCCCATTGCCGCTCCGCCTGGTAAGCTGCCAGAACAACCTCCACAATCTGGGCCGCCAAGGACAAACGTTTTGGGCATCATTCCTTACAATACTGTAAGTGGATAATAAAAATTCTTAACCTGGCATGGCTTTTGATTAGTGATTGTTGTGAGCAAGGTCATTCGAAATAGTTTGTTAAGTTATTTTCGTTTATGCCATTGCGCATTCATACTTTTATGAAAGCTTCCCACATTGGAACGACACGCTTTTGGCGCCGGGTCGTCCCACCTTGTTCATTTGCTGCGGATTTCTTATGGATGTTGTATATTCTCCCTCGTTCACATCTCTTCTCGTCTTTTCAGGAACCAGTCACCGCCATGTCTCAAGGCACGATGGGAATCGCCGCCCCAAAACCTCCCTTGAACCACCAACAAGGGATCAAGTCCCCCGTGTACAACCAACCTCCAACCAACGTTTATCAACAACCTCCAACCCAAGCGTACCCCAACCGCGCAGGAGTCCCTCCTGTGGTGAACCAACCGCCTAAAGCTCCGGTCAACAATCAACTGTCAAACAGTCAGTTGTCAATGAAATCGGCTTATCCCAATCAACACGTGAGCCGGCCTATAGAGCCCTACGTGGCCAATCAACCTCAGTACCAGAACTACAATTATCAGCAACAGGTTTGTACCAGAAGTCCATTATTTCTATGTTGAGAGCCTCAAAACTCCTAACGTATCTCAGATTCAAATGTAATGTATTTGGTTCATCACCATCTTACTCAAGTATTCAATTTCGCACCTCCATTTAGGCCATTTGTTCCGCTCCTTCTGCCGCACCCCGATGAAGGGTATGCTAAAAAATATTTTTTAGGTGTTCTGAACATTCTTTTGATATTATTTCCGACGGAGGATCACGATTGAGCACCACTTTTACTTCACTCCAATATTACTTGCTACTGGCTGTTCGCCCGTTCCCTGTCTTGTCACCATTTGTTATGGCTATTTGGTTTCATTACGTTTGAATTCTTAAAACCGTGAAGTAATCTTAAATATTTCGTATCAGCAGTTGGGAGTTTAGCAGTTAACAATAAGATAATAAGTAAAAAACACATTAAATTCAATGGCAAAAGGCAGAATTCAGCCGTAAACTGACAAATCCAGACTGACGAAAGTTCATTAGATATAAGTTGGTGTTTCTAAACAATTTGGAAAAGAGGTTGTCATCTGGGATCATGAAGCAGTTGCGCGGCTGCGCTTTGGTCAGTATTTTATCTGGTTGCTTCTTGTTTAACTGTCAGGTTTGTTCACAATGATTACAATAGCAAGAAGAGGAAACTTTCAGTTTTCCAGCAAGGACTGCTGTCGTTTGTCTTAAATGAAATGTCATTTGTTGTGACGTCACTGTTCAGCGGGTAGCTTTTTTAAAAGATCCATCATCCATGGTGGGTCTGAATAAAAATGGGTTTGAAGAAGAATTTCGGGCGCTCAACCATGTAACATTGTTTAGACTAAATGGGGAAATCATGTTTTGTCTGCCTTAATGAAATCTGTTCCTAATAAACGTTAAACTTTATATGATGAAGAAATAAAGAATACTTCTTTCTAAACAAATAACAATTTGAAAAAAAGATCGAAAAATTATATAAATAATTTATTTATTTTTTTAAATTGCCCTTTTTTAAAGACTGATTGATGCCGCCTACTGCCTAGTGAAATTTTAAGAACCCAAGCTACAAGTTGAAGCTACCAAACTACACAATGAGTGACCCCTGTGGATTTTCCCTGTAAACTACTGCTAAGAGAGGGATATCTTCGTCTCATCAACCTGTTAAACCTTCTGTAGAATAACCCCAACACGCAATTTATTAAAGGGTCATATGAATAATTAACAGGAAGAATTCAAGAAGCTTTGTAACGTTGTTTCTCTCTTTTTCACTTGTAGAATAACGCCGTCAACGCTGGCTACAATCAACAGCCCAACTATTACCCCGGGCCTGACGACCTTGCAAATTCCATGGCTGGAATGAGTGTGAATTCCGGATACAACAAATTATGGGTAAAACCTTATTTGTAATAATCGAAAACTCATCCTCATTGCTGTTTAGAAGCATATTTCTCTTCAACGAGTTGGTTCTAACATTTCAGGGAAGAGAAGCAGTTGATTTGTTAAAATCTCGTGATCTTCTCCCGCAACAAAAAGTTGAGCCTCCCAAAATCCGCCTTTCTCAAGAATATTTCGAGTCGGCAAATTGTAGTCCAGAGTAAGTCTGTTTAATTTTGTTTGTCAACTTTGAAGCGATTTATCTCAATAGAAATAATAATTTCACTGATAAATTTTGTTGCTTTCAGAATTTTTCGCTGCACGCTCACTAAAATCCCGGAAACTAAATCATTGCTGGACAAATCTAGATTACCTTTGGGCGTCCTCATTCACCCGTTCAAAGATTTAAATGTGAGTTTCTATAAATTTTTGTCACTTCTAAAAAGCAGGTTGATTACAAGATTATTTGTGTAAGCCCGACCGACCCTGTGAGGTGGCAAGTTTTGATTTGTCCCTATGAGCAAATGAAAATGATTAATTTTTCAAGTAAGCTGATCTGAAAGATTTGCCGAGAGTACTGTTTTTGCGTAACTTCAAGTTAAGCATATGAGTTGTTTTCCAAAGGTAATTTAAGGGTTGCAGTAAGTTGTTCTTCTTAATGAATGCAATTTGATGAGCTATTGACAAAGAATATACTTTTTAAATTAGGAAAGCAGTCCTTCTTAAGGGTAAAACTATTGAGTCTACTAGGAGACGTTTTCATTAAAAAATAAGAGAATGGGAATATCTATGATTTTGAAACAAGGAAGGGAGGTTTGGTGGAATGTGTCAGTCCCTAATCCAAAAAAGGTACTTTTCCTCTCATACGAGTATATACGGTTTTTCGTTATTGAAAAAGGGTAACATTTGTTGATTCTTTGATTAAACTTCACTTATTTTATAACCTGATAGCATCACGTTAATCAGCGTTGAAAAACCATAAAATATCAAGTGCCTTATTGTTATTCAAAAACAATAATTTAGCCTATCCGGGGGTGGCTCTTCTTTGAGCGTTCTCCGATAGGGTTGGACGCAATAATAAATAGGTGCATTAAAATTCCACGCTAAATTCGAAGACCTAATGCAAGCTCAGCGAAGTAATACAAGTTATGGTTGGTTGGTTTAGTTGGTTATTTCTTGAATAATGAACCTATGATATTATGAGTGAAAATGAGTTTTTTCGGAAAATTGAGATTTTCGGAGATCTAGGCGTGCGGGGTACTATTTTTCATAAAATTGTGTATGCTGAATCCATTGAGACGGGTTCCATACCGGTTGGCGCCTACCAGAGGTGCGTAGGTGCGTACCTACCTATCTATTTCGAGGGCTTTTCAAGTATTTAGGCGTGTGGGGTATCGTTTTCCAATAAATGTTGTACGCTGAATCGGTTAGAATGAGTCCGGGACACTCCACACTCACTATTTCCCCAATAATCTTGCTACAAGGAATAACCATCCATTGTAAAAGAATTTGCAGTGTTTTTAGTCGTAGTGACTGATAACTTTGGGTTTGCTCCTAGCCGTATGTTCAATTTTCATGGAGTTGTTGTTGATTAAGTAACAGTATGTATTTTGTCCACAGCAATTATCCGTTATTCAATGCAGCGTTATAGTACGGTGTAGATCCTGCCGCACGTACATCAACCCTTTCGTATACTTCGTCGATTCAAAAAGATGGAAATGCAATTTATGCTTCAGAGTGAACGATTGTAAGTTGCATTTAGGATCGTTTGGAATTCTTGTTATTTTTAATTTATGTTGTACACGTCTAGTAATATTCGTCGTTACGTTTTAGTACCTGAAGAATTCCAGTACGACCCGCTCACTAAGACGTATGGCGATCCATCGAGAAGGCCTGAAATCAAGTCAGCCACCATCGAATTCATCGCTCCATCTGAATACATGGTAGGATGCCGATTTGGGAGAAAGAAAATAGAACAAATAAGTCGACAGTCACGATACTCGCTCACTTTGCGCGCCTTTCCAGGTACGACCGCCCCAGCCAGCGGCTTATGTTTTCGTCATTGACGTATCGCGGCTTGGAGCCGACGCCGGATATTTGAAAGTGTTCTGCGACTCTTTGCTCGCTCAGTTGGAAGCGCTCCCCGGCGACAGTCGAACTTCTGTGGGGTTCATCACGTATGACTCGAACGTTCATTTTTATAGTTTGGCCGAAACTCAAGCCCAACCTCATCAAATGGTCATTGTGGACATTGATGGTGAGTATGTAGGACGAGTGTCAACTGTATTACTCCGAGGGGATTTGTCGGATGTGACTTTTCAGGCTGAACAGAGCTCAATACAGTAAATTGTTACCTTCACTAAATTCAGAATGAAAAAAAAACTGTGTGCTGAATCATGATTCACACTTAGTTCTACCTTCATGCTAAATTTTTGTTTCTGACAAAGATAAATTGTTATAGGGGAAAGTCTTGCTATATAGTGGGAATCTAGATTTGCGAAAGCCTAAAAAACTCGGAAATCCGATTCATTGCAGAAAACCCGCGAAACTTTCGCTCGATTGTCTATTTTCCCGTTATCTTAATAAAGCTCCAAAATACGCTGAAAATTCTTCCACAATGATTGAGTATTCCTTGGAGCAAGATTATTGGGAAAACAGTGAGTGCGGAGTGGACCTGGACTCATTCCAATCGATTTAGCGTCCAACATTTAATGATGGCATCACATGATAACCTCGTATCTCAATTTTTGACCACTTTTTTAAAGTTGGATTTTCTGAATGATAACCTCGTATCTCATCAAGCTGTAATTAAAATTTTGGCGGAATATTCATTTCCTGCTCTCTAGCGCCCTAAATGATAACCTTGGCGAAGTTGAAATTAACATTGCTGGTAGAGCTGCTCAGTTATTTGTCTCTCCTGCAAAATTTGTTATTTTGGAGATACGAGGTTATCATATGATGCCATCCACTAAATTTTACCTTGAAAAAACCTTCAAAATAGGTAGGTAGGTACCCATTTTGACCAATGCCCACCAATCGGTCCGGGACTCATCTAAAAGAATTCAACGTCTAAAATTTTGTGGAAAATGATACCCCATTTGCCTAATTCTTTTTGAAAAATCCGAAACTCGAGTTTCAAAAACCACTTTTTTACCCACACTTTCCTCCAATTTGGGCCGGTTGGGTTGAAAAGAGCCAGATGGCATGGGGGTTTTCATTTTCAACTAAATGTTGGATGCTGAATCGATGGGAACGAGTCCCGGACACTCCACACTAAGGCCGGGTACACACGTTGAGGATTCCGGAGAGGATTCCCCGTTGAGGCCAACCTCTCCGGCCGACGGACCGTGTGGACGGGTCGAGGCCTTCAGTTGAGGCGGACTGTACAGGCCGCCTGAGGCCGGGGTTCCGGTCACTAGAACTACACAGTTTCCTCAAAAGGCCTCGCGCGTCGTGTGGATGCTCCGTCCGGCTCCGGCCGCCTCTGAGGTTTTCCTCAGAGGAATTCCTCTCCGGAAATCCTCAACGTGTGTACCCGGCCTAAGGCCTGTTTTTTTTTCAAACCCCTACTTCAAGGATGAAACCTCCGCAAAAGTAATGTATAACCGCAAAAGCAAGTTTACCTCAACCTTAGTAGGTAGTCAATTTCGGGTTTGCCTGAAAGGGGTTGGAACAGCTTGAAATTTGACGAATGATAAGTTGATACACTTGGATGGTGTTTTGTTGAAAAACGTTTTGTTGAGTTTGTGGCAGCACATACGTAATACGCGCAAAATTTAAAATCTACCAACTGAATTTTGAAGAAAAAAAATCCAATATTGGAGACGAGGAATATTATTGTCAATGGAAAATATAATATCAGTTGCGAAACTTCTCTTTTCTTCCGTTGTGCTCTAAGCGGCCATTACGGAAATTAATTACTACTACCCTGACCACCCTTAGCGAGGTGGAGGAACTTCTAATTGACGGCTGCTAATATTTTGATATTGCGATGTTGCAGACATGTTTGTTCCCTGTCCTGATAATCTCCTCGTGAACTTGAACGAATGTTTGGACCTCGTTCGTGATCTTTTGAGAGAACTGCCCGAAAAGTATCGAGAATCTTTTGACACTGGATGCGCTCTGGGAGCAGCGCTACAAGCAGCTTATAAATTGCTGGTAATTATCATTCTGCACGATTTACGTCATCTGGGAAAGTGGATTGTTAAAATTTAACGCTCGCTTTCGATTTCAGGCCGCCACTGGAGGAAGAATCACTGTTTTTCAAAGTTGCTTGCCCAACTGTGGGCCGGGCAAGTTGACGCCGAGGGAAGATCCGTCTCAGCGGTCCGGCGAGAACGTCAATCAATCAATGTTGAACCCAGTCACAGACTTCTACAAAAAACTAGCTCTCGACTGCTCCGGCCAACAAATTGCCGTGGATTTGTTCATTATGAATAGTCAATTTGTTGATCTAGCTTCGTTAAGTAAGTACGCCTCATTGGGCCTTCTAGCCTATCAATTTCGCCATTTTATCTTACAGTGTTATTTCCTACGACTAAGGATAGATGTGATTAGCTCGTAAGGAATTCTATGATTTTACAACAACATGATAACGATGATTCGAAGATTCTTTTCAATCTACTTTTGTCAAGATCTATACTCGTACTTAAGCTATGTTGATTTCGACCTTACTGTCATTGTTACTCAGAGCGACAAAGTAGACGCTTTAGGAAAAAAACTCGGCCCTTCTGGGCATTGCCAGGGGGCAAGCCCCCTGGACCCCCCGTAATGCTTTCCGCTCTTAGAGCACATATGGCTAATCCGATATTTAAAACATGGACCCATGTTTTAGCGTCTGCAATCGGAATGTCTATTAACGAATGTCTATACGGAAGGTGACTGAGGACTCACTACTACTTACAGGAAATTAGGGTACGGTATTTTCTTCTAACAACGAAATAATTACGAACATAAATCTAAAAAACGGGGTGAAACTAGTAAAATGGGAAATAGTAAACACGGAATAGTAAACAAATAAACTAAAACATCGAAGCGAACGTGAATGGTGGTGGACGTTGTGAAGAAAAATATAAGTTCGTTCCTCTATGTTGTGAAGATTAAGTAAGGTGAGAGTTGCACAGAGAGGTTGGGGCCGAGGAGGCCCGGAAATGTAGGTGCTCGGCTCGGTATAAGCTTTTGAAGTTTGTCACCTACGAACGGTTTTGCTCGTCTTCTAAAAATGTGAGACAGCTGCAAGTTTCTAGTTGCGCTACGTGTTTTGAGCAGGATTCATGAGAATTAGGTTAGGCAGAATGAGTGTCCGAGACAGAGATAGTTAGGCGATAGAAAGGATATTGATGTCAATTGCGTGTTGAAAAATGACTCATGGCTAGTCTCGTCGCAATGTGGTGCATGTGAGTGCGTCCACTGCACAATTTCTGGATCAAACTCTCAAAATAGATCGAATTTTTAATGCCGAATCAACTAAAATGGGTCAACCTCACGCAATTCGTATTCACCAGTCTAGTGACCTGTAATGCTCACTGTAATTTCCCCCCATGATCCTCCCTACATCATTTCTGTCGACTTATGACGCTCTATTTTACAGGTGGAATATCGAAATTTTCTGGCGGGTCCATACATCATTTTCCACTTTTCACCTCCAAGAACCCCGTTCACGTAGAGTCTCTACAACGCTGTTTACATAGGTACCTCTGCCGAAAAATAGGGTTCGAGTCTGTCATGCGGTTACGATGCACGAGGTAAACATTTTATAGTAAAGGTCTTCTATGTCTATATAATATTTTGAATGAAATTTTCGTGAATTTATCGTTTAATACTATTTTCAATCCAGGGGTTTATCAATTCACACATTCCACGGGAATTTCTTTGTTCGATCGACGGATTTGCTCTCCCTGCCTAACGTCAATCCGGATGCCGGTTTTGGCATGCAAGTGTCCATCGACGAAAACCTCACGGATTTGCAAAACGTCTGCTTCCAAGCGGCTCTGTTGTACACGTCTAGCAGAGGTAACCATCAAATGAGGATTATCTTTTTTAAGATCTTATTATTGGAAACTAGCATTTTTGTATGTTTTTCAGGCGTACTATGTACACTAAAATCATATTTTGTGCCAGATATCACTTATGTACCGTTTCGCTTGTTTCAGGTGAGCGAAGGATCAGAGTCCACACCCTATGTTTACCAATAGCTTCCAATTTATCGGACGTCCTTCACAGCGCGGATCAACAATGCATAATTGGGCTCTTGGGGAAAATGGGTGAGTCTACATACAATACTCACGTTAGGTGTTGTCTTTTTTAAACAAAATTGTTCGAGTTAATTCATATTTTTAATTATTAAAGCTGTGGACCGCTGTCATCAATATTCCCTTGGCGATGCTCGGGAAGCCTTCGTCAACGTGGTAGCGGACATGCTTGGCTCCTATAAAATCACCCAGTCCAGCTACCCGTCTACTAGTCTACTGGCACCTACGAGTCTTAGCCTGTTGCCATTGTACATTCTCGCTCTATTAAAATACGTAAGTTGCTTTCTTTTTAATTAAGACTTCTTGTATTCGTTTCTAGACAATTTATGAATTTTCATGTCATTTGAAAATTTCAGATCGCATTCCGAATAGGGCAGAGCACACGTTTGGACGACAGAGTATTTGCTATGTGCCAAATGAAGTCCCTACCTTTGTCTCAGCTTATTCAAACCATCTACCCCGATTTGTACCCTGTCCACAATATCACAGAATACGTGAGTTGATTTTAATTTGTATTGGAAATTTTGTTCGTATTTTTTCCCGTTTGTGTAATATTTTCGCCTTTTAGTTGTATAGCGTTTTGATTCAATAGTGATCTCAAAATTGGCTCGGATGTGGGCTCTTGTAGGCGCTAAATCCCCAATAATGTGGGATTTTAACTTTTAATATTGATTCTACTTCCCATTTCATTCAAAAAGTCTCTTAGAATCTGTTTAGAGGTCTCGTTTTTCAGTTAATTACATTCAAGTTATATTTGTTTCGGCCTCAAATCACTAACATGATCATTAACCCCCCAATTACTAACGAAATTGAAATTTTACGGCACAAATGATTACAAATATACAAAACTGATTGATGATTACAAACACGTGACGAGAAACGTCTTTCTTTCAGCCTTCTATGATCCCTAGGGACGACTCAAAATTTCACCATTCGTGTCAGCGTTGATGAATGATCGTTTTAAAGATTTGATAAAAACGCACTTTCCAGATTGAGTTTTCTCGTTCTTAAAAAACGTTCATTGCACATTAGGAAAACGTTAGATTCAACGACCTTTGAAGTTCTGTGGATAATATTTGAATTAATCTGCGAAGATTCTAAGGTCTCTTCAAAGGCTTGATATTTTTAACCAAATTTACAGCCTCAAGTGTCAATCGGAGACGACACCGTACCAGCTCCCCCAACTCTACATTTAACTGCGGAAAAAATCGACTCAAACGGAATTTACTTGTTGGACGACGGCTCAACAATAATGATTTACGTGGGTCACAACATCAGTCAGCGGGCGGCCATTTCGCTCTTCGGCGCTCCGTCGTTCAATTCCATCAACCCCAATTTAGTAAGTGAGATCGAATGAAATTGTCAACGTCAATATTGACGATTTTTAAATGATTTTCGTACTGACCTGATGATTTTTCTCTCGTAGCGAGACCTTCCCGAGATGGACAATGCTGAATCAAAGGCGCTGCGGGATTTCGTCAATTTCCTCCAAAATGATAAACCTATCGCGCCACCCTTGCTAGTAATCAAGTTAGTATCACAAAAAACCGTATTAATTTAATTATTCTAATTAATTGAGAAAGTGGTTTTTTGGTATTCTTTTTTTCTTGCGTTGACCAAAATCTAATGCTATCTATCGACTTTGAGTCCCACTTTAATGGGCACTACGACACTACCTTGATTTCTATGGAATTTTAGGAAGATGATATTTTGAAGGATTCTATTCTTCTGTAAAGCAAGACTACGGGTTAAACTGTCGGTCTGGGACTCATCTTAATGGACTCAGCGTCCGAGATTCAGCGGAAAATGATACCCCACATGCCTAGTTCCCGAAAAGTCCCGAAAATTGAGTTTCGAAATCAGATTTTCAGGGCTGAAAAGTTTTGAGGACAAACTAGAGACGGATTGAGGTCCCTGACCAAAATGACAGACTTTTAGAAAGTTGGCTCAAAACTACAGATTCGTTGTTTTTTTTTTTACGCTAGTAGTAGATGGAGTGGTAGTAGTGGTTTTGTCCTACAATCGTAGATATCATTGATTGCGATTTTGTTGCCATCTAATACTCCAAACCTAGAAGGTAGATAGTTGTATCCTACTGCTGAGTCTGCTTATGTGAAATTGTATTAGAAACATATACAATAAACCATTCGGGAAATGTCGAAACTCCTGAATGAGAAAATCTGCCTAAATTATTATAATCACGGTGACTATGAATTGTCTGATAACTCCGTGGTCTCCTAGTTCATGTATTGCAATCATAATAATCTCAACCTCAAACCCTCGTGTAATTTCAGGGACGACGACCCGCAAAGAACACTTTTCCTCGAAAGGCTGATAGAAGACAAGACAGAATCGGGCCATTCGTACTACGAGTTTCTCCAAAGAGTCAAACAGCTCGTGAAGTAATACGTGAAGGTACTTTTCCGAAGAAACGGGGAAGAAATGATCAACAACCTAAGTTGGTGAGATGTTGAAGTTGCATCGCTACATAAAGTACTTCGTCGTTGTACCAAAGAATGCCGCGTCCCACATCATGATCATTAACTTCCTTGCGTTAGGAAACCGTCTTTGTTTGGTTTTAATTTCATTTATAAAAATGAACTTCCTTCGACAGATTTTACGGTCAAATAAACTGTGAAAATTGCAACTTTGTCTATCTGAAGAAGCAAGAGACCAGTAATAAACTACAAGTAGAATTGCATTGTAAATATATTGCTGCATATTTTATATTATTGAAAAAACTATACGATTACATTGGTCCTAAGTTTATGAGCTGTAGGATGTACGTAAGGTGGTGCCTTCGCCGGTGAGTATCCTATCGGGTAGAAAATACTGTTGATCGATTCCACCATGTGATGTGACGATATTGACGCTCTCGTTTGGTCAAAATAGCCTCGAACTGCCGTGTAAAGTTTATTTAAAAATCTCTTTATAAATTCTGTCGACTGTAGATGGGCGTGTGACTGATCCGCTGAGTAGGCCTGCGGGTGTTGAATGAGAAAGGAATGTCGTGACATTCATTATGTCGTACAAAAATGTAGTCAGATGTCTTTTTTCTGCATTTCTTGTTACCAGAGATACCTTAATTGAAATTGGTGTTTTCGTAATTATAATATGCATGCTGAGTTACTTCTTTCGTTATTGTTACTTAAAAACATTCAAGCCACATCTACAAAAAGGCTCACGTGGGCTGAACAATTCACTCTACAGAGTTTACAAGTTTACAAAACATACTGATACCAAGCCATTCAAGGTACAAAAGCAATGATGAATCATGCGTGACACTCGACGTCTTTCTTCATTTCAATTTCGGCCCAATCTCCGGGGTCAAATCAAAATTCGTAGTGACGAAAATTACATTGATGAGGACTAGGGCGATTTCTTCGAGTTAAATACACTGAATAGTTGAACGCTAGACTTGAAAAAGAATTTTTTTTCAATGCTGTTCACAATATTATGAAATTTAAATTCTTTGTTTAGAGTGCATCCCGGTAAATCTTTTTAATTACCTATTTGAGTAAAATCAAGGGTTCTTCTCAAATTCGTGTGCAAAGGTAGAGCATCTTCATAATGTCCAAAGGCGTTGCGCATCAAATTGTTCGTGGACCCCTAAAACAATACATTTTAGGGTGGAATGTTTGATTGGGAATTGGATTTTCCTAGAAATTTCTAATGGGGAGTACGCATTGTTGAACATTAGTGGATTTTTCGTCCACACAGGGAAACAGGAACTATATAGCAATAGATAACAAGAGTAACCAAGACGTTGGGTTACGAGTAATTCATTTCCAGCAATTTAGTGTAAAACCTCGGAGGCTAACGCTCATTTGTGTAAAAAACGCTGCGAATTATTTCACAGGGGTTGGTTATTCGTCGGACCAGGCGCATGGAGACTCATTTCTTCAACATGGGGGAAACAGTGGATGTGGCGGGTCCCACACCCATTCAAATCGATTCAGGGTCTAAAATATAGTGGAAAATGATACCCCACTCGCCTGGGTACCAGAGATCTCGAAATTGACAGTGATACTAGTTTCCCACCACTAAAAACAATGAATGAGAACCAAGCCTGAACTTTGGTTATTGGTTTGATGAATGCACTGCATGGTACTGAGAACCAATTAAGATGATTTTCTCAAAATACTACTGCAATATTTGGCCAACTTAGCTGTCAGTCACGCGCCATTTAATCATAGCTGTTACAAAATTCTTGCAAAATCAACGTTCATCTTTTAATCAAGTCTTATTGTGTCAACTATTTTTGATACTGTAGGTATAGACTCCCAAGTGGTGAACCTGCTGAAAATATCTAACTGCTATAAAGACCTATTCGGCCCAACTTGAAAATATCTACTAAAGGGCACTTACATGTATAATGCCGTCTCCACAATACATTGAGAACCCACTTTGGAAGTTGGAATTTACTAAATGAAAGGCAGCTAAAATCAAAATGCCTCTACTCAAAGCAGCCACTGAACATCATGACCTCGTTGTTTTTCTTCTAAGAACGTCGGGTTTTAGTTGTGTTGAAGATGAACTTGACTAGTTGTACATTCATACCTTTTGAACATTACGATGATCACCTCCAGGCTCAGAAGAGAAAAAGAGCAACCACAAAGCCACGTGTGCCGAATAAAAAACAAGAAAAACTCGTAAATTATGGCTGTTCTTCTTGGATGGATCGCTCTTTTGTTCTGATTCCTCTCGCCGAAAGGTGATCATCGTAATGTTCAAAAATTCATTCGAGAGTAGGATTGATTGGATTGAAGTCACCCAAGGCTGGATGCAATATGAGCCCCATCGTGACTTATTGATCGCCTCAGCGTGAATCGTCTTTATGTGTTTTTAACCTAGTTGAACCGTTTGTTTAGAATCTTATCGTTTCGTGTCATGGTATTGTATTAACGAGTTGCTAAAATCACTGTTATTTATGTCAAGTCGTCGGTGAAAGCTCAATAATTTATCCATTTCTCGTTGCAACGCTGTATATTATTGTTTTTGTGTAAATGATCTTGTTATATACATAGTTTTACATTAATTTCGAAGGGCTGTTGAAACAAGGAGTTGGTATGTATTTGAGAACGCTATTTGAAAGAAATATCAAAATTTTATCGAACAACTATGATCTAATAGCAATGTTTATGTTGAAAAGGAAAGTTATGGTATGATGATACACAAGAATATAGGTCTTTTGACAAATTCCGGTGTCGCATTTTGTATCCTCTACCCTTTTATTATGAATTATGCGTTATGAACAAAAGAACGGGTTTACACACTATGTGCATATCCTAGTGAAATCACGATAGTAAAAATCTCATCTTAGGAATAAATTTAAGTCGAAAGGCTCTGTAACCGCACATAAATTTAACTTAAAAAAAACCCCGACCCTTGTAGTTTTACCTTAACGTAGGTAAACAAGCCATGACGCATATGTTGCGTCACATAAATTAAACTAAAAAAGCCTCAAACGTCACATGTTTTAGATAAACAAGCCATGACTCATATGTTGCGTTTCATTAGTTCGAAAAATTGGGAGATATCCGGCGATCTAGGCGTGTGGGGTATCATTTTCGACTAAATTTTAGACGCTGAATTCAGTTAAGCGGGTCCCTAAACGACTAGAAGAGGTTAAGGGTCAAAATAGGTATCTACCTACACATTTCGAATGTATGGTTTCGAGATGAAATTTCCATTTGCTAATTGTACCACATGTAAGACAGCTGACGCGCCTGCGAAGCGCTCTGTTCACCATCAAGGTATTTTTGACTCGAATTTCGTTAAATGTCATGGTAAACGCTACTTGGATGAGCACGAAGCTTCATCTTTCTCAAAACGCTCGCATCAAGTCAACCTCAAGCAAATTAAAATGCTTAATGAGAAGTGTGCAGTTCTAATTAATTTGTCAGAAAGTTTCCGTTGTTGGGCGTGTAAGTCAGTAGAGGCCGTGACCTTTTCAAAAGAAATTTAGGCTGAGCGAGCCGCGGGGAGTTTTGTTCAAAAATATTTCTGACTAAGCGACCTTCGGTCGTTCACAGTGGCCCATCAGAATCGGATTACCGATGGAAAATGTTATCGGGATACATTAGCCGTGTATAAATCAACTTCAAACAAGCCTATCTGCACCTGGATCTTTGCGAAACTGCGCTCCTCGAGTGATTTTGAGAATGATCGATTACAAATTTCAATGCGAGAGAGTAACTGTAGATACCTATATTCAAATAGTGTGGAAAATGGAACGAAATGCTACATTTCAATACGCGTTTATGAGCAGACTTCAACTATTTAGGGATTTACTCGTACGTCCTTACTATATTCACCATGGTGGCCTAACTAGAAGACTTAATTTAAATAAATTTTATTAATCGGCTTTCCAATGTGTACGGAATCCACTCACGACTTGATTAAAAAAGTATTTCACTTGATTCTCCCATGTCGGGGGTTGGAATTTAATTCACGTCAAAGAGGCAAAGAGGCCACCACGATAAGAATGTGACGGATATAACGCGGCAGCCCGTAGTCGATACCACTTGGGTGAAAGTTTGAACTTGAGCCCCCGTGAAGTCGTTCAACTCTAGCACCCCAATGTCATTGGCAACTGATTTAATGTGCGACGGTCGACGACATTTTCAAATATTCCCCTTTATCTAGGCGGTTGTAGAAGTTAAAATCTCTCTCTATTTTGTGGGGTTTCTCCATGAATGAATCGCTCCTTTATCACCTGGGTTGTAATCGGACTGATTATAATATAACGAATGAAGCGGAATTTGAATGAATTTTCTTGAATGAAACACGTAGAAATTTGACAGTAAATACAGCCGTTTTGGAATAATGTGAACTTCGTCAATTTGATGCAGATAAGTTTACATTTGGTTGGATGCTCATATCGGTTGAGAAAACAGCAAACTGTAACTTCTTTATTGAAAAGCCTTTTAACCCTTTCACTGCAACCGCGGCTTATTTAAGGATTTTCTTTAAGCTTTAAGACTTATTAGGGTCGCGAAATCATCATCAGCGTTTCTTAGCCAGTAAATTCATAATTATACACACGTCCGTCCGTCCTGCGGCCGAAAATGGCCATAATACTCTAAAAAAATCAAAAGTTGACACATTGACTCAATAAAAAAAAAAAATAATAATAAAAAAAATTTAAAATTAAAAAAAAAAAAAGATTGCTTTAAACAAAGGCAAAAATTGAGGAAAACGAGCATTTTGATAAAAGGTTTTTAAGATTTCTGGGAACCTAGGCGTATGAAGAACCATTTGCCTCGAAATTTCGGACGCTTTATCGATTTTGATGGGTACTGGACTGATCGTTGCATAATGAAGGAGTCACGTGTATGCCAAGAAGAGTATTATGCTTATAGGTGAAAACTTAAGTAAAAGAGTGTTTTACTTTTCATTAATTATGAGAATAACTGCTTTGAAGACCATGAATATACGCTTCCCCACAAGAGCGAGATCCACCTGGAATATTAAATCATTGTGGATAAATCACATCGTTGTGAATCATTCTTAGGCCTGTGTAGTCCTATCAAACGGTAAGGCTTATCAAAACCGTGAATTTTAAGTTTTAGACGTGCAGTATTTCAAGCTCAAACGATCTCGTCTCGAAACCTGAAATTTTATGGTGAAAATCCCTGTGGGCTATTTATTACCAAGTGTCCACCGGTTGTTGAGGAGGGCCGAAGAGTGTAGCAGTTAATTATCTTGCGCAAAGTTCCCTTTCGTAAAGGAGTAGGAACACAACACCCAAAAGAGATGAACTTTACGTCCCGAGCTTCGGAAGAAGGTAAAGACCACAAGTGTAGATCAAGTGATTTCAGGTAGGCGGGACAGTCGGTAAAACGTTGCTCAACCGTCGGCTCACATGATGTTTGTTAACGCCCACTATCGATATGCGGCTTTGAAGGATGGAAGTTGAGTTTTATAGAAGATACGATGGGCTGAGTCAACTGAAAAGGGCTGTTTTGAGGGGGAAGGTTGCGTGCTTTGTAAGCAGCTTGGCTGGACCAGAGGTGGCTGTAGCCCTGACTTGTAAAACAAATTATTTAACCAAAATATTTGTGGGTATTCAAAATTATGACCTTTCGAAGTCCATACAAAATGGGAGATATTCTATAAAAATTCACTAGATGCATTGTAGCGAGCCAAGTGGGACCAGGAAAAAAATGAAACGCCAGTTGGAAATTTGGCATCTTCCTTCCCACCGTCTTTCGCAATAATGTTTTAAGAAAGAAGTGCGCGACATTTTTCTCTCGGGAGTATATTGCCAAAATAAGTCTCGTTGAGATTGTCGTGACGGTTGGAGGCGGGTGTTGGCCTACCCCAGTTCCTCAGGCGGTTTGAGATCTCAAAACCAACAAGTCCTCAGACATCGAGCACGAACAAGTAGACAGTACAATGACAAGAGTCCGTTTCGTCACTCAAAACCACACCTACGGACGGTTCGGTCACTATAGCCCAGCGACGACCTTAAATTTCACAACGACTTGGAGGTCATAAGTACCCTACGTAGAAGTTGAAGTTTGAGGGCGGCCGAACTACTGGCATTGTACACCTGGTTGAAACCAAAAAAGTTTGGGTTGCTGTAATAATGAGCGATGGAGAAGTATTGTTTTAACATGCGCAATTAAAGTACCTATGACAGATATTGTATGCTCCCAAATTAAAATTGTTAGATACTTGTATTGCGTTTCACCTCCCCGGCGACAATTTTCAGTCACTGATTGAACTTAGAATGGGTATCAATCGAAGTTTTCAGGAACCTAACTGCTCCAGATGTTTTCCTATAACTTTCTCTTGGATTATTTGGCGCTGGGCCCATGCGGCAACGCAATTTCCTCAAAAAAGCAAAGAAAGCATGTTTACCCACAATGGTTGATTATACCTTGGGGAAAAATCGTTCAGTTGTTCGTGGAAAAGGATACACTACACGCCTAGGTACCCAAAAATCTCGAAAAATCACTCTCGAAATAGGTAGGTTGGAACCAAATTTGACCCATATCCATCTTCAGTAGGCACCAAACTGCCCAGGAGCCATCTCAATGGGTTTTTGAGATTTTTGGGCACCGAGGCATGTGGGGCCAAAATTTTGGACACTGAATCGATTGAAATGAATCCCTGACACTCTAAACTCACTCTTTTCCCCGTAATCGTGCTCCAAGGAATATAGTAATCAAGCATCGTGGAAGAATTTGCAGCATTTTTGATCTAGGCATCATGAAAGGTATCCTGTCAAGTTTAGGGTCCAATCGGAGAGGTTGACCTTTGGCATGATTATATAGGTTGATTATTTAAGGAATAACCCACCAAAACAGAGACCTGAGTATTCTCTCACTTTGCAAAGAGCGTACGCTTTTTGGTCTTTTTGAGTTGAGTAGTTGGGCTAGAAACAATCCATTGGCGCCAAATCGCTCAATTTGGGAGGATCACTGGGAACTTGGCGATTCAGTTGACTTTAGTTTTCCTAGGCCTCGACTGTCATTTTAGCCGCTTTTCCCCCAATCGTATCGTATTTTATTAACTGTATTGTATTCGTGCAACTCATTTCTAAACCCACGAAAATTTTGAATTTGGGCGAATTTTGAGGTCAGCAACTACATTTTCTTGACCATCAAGATTAGAATAAATGAACAAACCAAATTATTCTTTAGTTACCAGCTGGAAGTTTAAATCATAACCATTAACATGCACTTGGCTTGATTGTATACCCCATAATATACGAGTTACAGTTGAAACCGTGCGTTGAAATTCTATCAAGATTCACGTTTCAGCACTCCAACGACTTCGTTTTATAGTTTGCAGTTAGGAAAGCCTGGTTATTGCCTTGCGTCCACCGATTACTCAAGTTTTCTGGTAGCTGCTAAATAAGAAAAGATTATTGGAGAGGTTTTTTTGTCAACATTTAGTTCATTCTTGTTTTTATTGTTGTCGGCAAATCACGCATAACTTGCTTGCGGCCAAGGTCTTTGAAAGAAAAACTTTGAAAGGTGCAATGGAGCGTCCGGTTATAAAAATAACGAACCTTTTTGTGACTTTTTGGTCTGTCCTGGCTACCGAGCGCCCTTGGTGAGATGGGCGAGGCAGGAATTAAGAGCAGATGAGAAAATGGATCATCGGTGGTGGGTCGTAAAGTGGCCGTCGCAAGGCCGAGTACATCTTGGCATTGGAACTCGGTGGATTGTGTAACGTGAGAATAAGTATACCCGCCGACCAAAGGGCCCATTCATTTCCAATTTTCAATCGTTCGAGCGAGATTCGGTTTTCGATGAGGATCTCATTTCTGTGGTATGCGGCTCTCCCGGCACGTGAGTCTCCATCGGAAGAGCCATAGGCGCATCAAAAACGTTCCCCGTGTAAATTTCCAACGAGGAGTTTTGAAGCACGAAATACCGTGACGTCACCCTAAACCCTGCTCATAGCAGTTGCCTCTTCCCTCTTAAAATTCATAATGACGGGTTTTAAAAAAATTACTGAATTTTTAAACAACTGTTTGGAGAGTATTAATTACAGAGGTACTTGTTCTTTAGTGATCATTTAATTTAAACAACCTTGTTGATTATCATTGTCTCTATTTAGCCTGATTCCCAGTATATCAATAGGTTGGTGGTACTTTTTCTAAAGGGCGATTGAATTTTGGAAGTCCGCCCAGGAATGCTGCCAGGACTCTTGACCTCACCCCTTGTGATTTGAATCAGAGCGAATTTATCGGGGAGGCACCACCCACGGCAACGTCCCCAACCATCCGCTGTCCGTGACATTTGGAAGCAACCGAAAATTCGTTCGTCCCGGAGTCGAGGCGAGCAGGGTCAACCCGGAGGGAGCGTTCTGGCAACGGACGGTGCCGTTGGGGGGGGGGGGGGGGGGGGGGGTTAGTCTCCTACGAACAAAATGAGATGCAGCTCCTTAAACGTACACCAGAGGCGGGGTCCTTCTACAAGGTCGAATGGTCACATCCCAAAATCCTCCGGTGGTCTCGACCTGATTAGATGAGAGCTCCCGGGTTAACTGCACCCCCAAAACCGCTACGTGTGCCAGTCGAGTGATCAATTTGACAAATGTTCTCCAAGACAGATAATCCAAAATTTCCTAGATTTGATCCGGAACGATAAGTGACCACAGCTCCTGCGGAATGCAATGAAGAAGAATGGCTAAAGAAAAATTGCAGCGAATTAAAATTTAAAATTTTGTTATAGATTTTATGTGATAGCGCAATCAAGAATACCCCTTGATAATCAAAGAAGTTGTGTTCTTTGAATCGTTAATGCTGAAAAATAAGCTATAAAATTGCAAAAATTGAAGCACAAAAGGCGTTTTGCCGATTTATTTGAAACTGTCCAAGAATATGATTAAACAAAGCACTTGTCGTAAATAATCAACCATTGTAATCATGTCAGAGGTCTCCGTTTGGCCCAACAATTTGACAGTTGGTGCCTAGGTAGGTTTATCATGATGTCTAGACCGCGCCGTTGTTGTTCGTAGAAATTGTTCCTAAAAATCTGGAATTTTGGTGAGGGACCTCTTTCCGGCTATCCTTGAAACTTTTCACCCAAATCGGACCAAATTTGAGTAGGGTACGGGTGAAAATGTGTTTTTTGTAACTTGATTTTCCAGTCTTTTTGGGCATTATCTATGTGGGGTATCATTTTACACTAAATTTTGGACGCTGAATCCGATGAGATGGGTCCCGGATTGGTCCAAGTGGTGTAGTCCAGGCCATAAAGTGTACCTAACTACTTATGAGAGTTATCAGAGGATAGAGTCAGAGTTAGAGTCCGCGAAACTTAACTGCTCACATAATCGAAGGCGTACACATAATGATGGTCTCTATGCTACCTCCCAATTTATAACTCCTCTATAGCAAGGTACAGGTGAAAGCTAGCCGCCCAAGGCATTGAAATTGTATTTTCAAGAAAGACAAAATGAATAAAATCCAGAATAATTCACTATTTTACAATTACAGCTGTTCTGTCACACATTGAAACCAAACGGTAAAAACCGACTCGCTGTTGCGGTAAATGTATTTGGACCATGAAGATCCCATAGGTATAATAGATATGTTGAAAAGTGATTTATGGGAAAAATGAGGTTTCTCCCACGGTAAAACGTAGTGTTCCGATGTACTTTAATTGTTGTTTATCATCCGAAATTGACGTGCTACAAAATATGTTTGTGCGCTGAATGTAACGGTGACAACAATGCCTATTCCGTGGTGGGAAAATTTTCTGAAAATTTGAGATTTTGGTTAGGGCTTTAGTTTTTAGGACTTTTTGGGCATGTTGCGTATCATTTTCCACTAAATTTCGGACGTTGAATCTATTGAGGTGTGTATCGGCGCCCTCCGAAGGGGGGTATGGTTTAGAATGGGTACCTTCCTATCAGAATGAGTCCCGGACACTCCACACTCCACGGAAATAAACCGGAATAATAAACCATTGTTGAAGAAATTGTACCTTTTGGTTGGTTATTCCTGGAATAATCAACCTATGTTTTCATGATAATGGTCAACCTCTCCGATTCGGCTCAAAATTTTTTTCTGGACGTTTCATGATGTCCTGATCAAAAACATAGGTTGATTATTCAAGGAATAACCAACCAAAAGGTCGATGTCCGTCCGCCGTACGCCGTACGCCGTCCATCGTCCGCGCCCTTTTTGGTAGTAGAAAATTTTCTAAAAATCTGAAATTTGGGTCAGGGGTCTGTTCCCAGCCGAGACGGGTCCTCGAAACTTTTCAGCCCGATCGGACCAAATTTGGGGAGAGTAGGGGTCAAAATGTGTTTTTTGAAAAATGGATTTTCGAGATTTTGGGTGATCTAGGCAAATAGGGTGTCATTTTCCACTAAATTTTGGACGCTGAATCCAATGAAACGGGTCCCAGAACGATTGGCACCCACTGGAAGAAGTTATGGGTCAAATTGGGTATTTATTACCCATTTTGAATATGTGTTTTCGGGATTTCTGCTACCTAGGCGTGTGGGGTATAGTTTTCCACTAAATTTGGGACGCTGAATCCAATTAAATGGGTCCCAGAACGATCGGCACCCACTGGAAGAAGTTATGCGTCAAATTGGGTATATATTACCCATTTTGGATATGTGTTTTTGGGATTTTTGCTACCTAGGCGTGTGGGGTATAGTTTTCCACTAAAGTTTGGACGCTGAATTCAATAATGTGTGTCCCAGAACGATTGGCACCCACCGGAAGAAGTTATGGGTCAAAATGGGTATGTATCCACCCATTTTGTGTGTGTCAGGATTTCTGGTGCCTAGGCGTGTGGGGTATCATATTCCACTAAATTTTGGACCCTGAATCGATTGGAATGGGTCTGGGACCCGCCACACCCACTGTTTCCCCAATTCGAGGAATAACCAACCCGTGTGTAAGAATTTGCAGATTTTTGATCTTGACATCATGATCATTTCAAATTTCGGGGCTAAACCTGAGAGGTTGAACTCTCGCTTGAAACAGAGCACGCATTATTCCTTGAATAATTAACCAAAATGAGGTACAGAAAGACCGTTTGATTAGATGTAGGGGATCAAACAAATACTAACCAGCACAACTCATACGTATTGCGGCAAAAGTCTGTAGTTACGAGGAGGCACAACAAGGGTGTCACAAGTATCGTAATATCTGATAACTCCAGCTAAATATCTGTGTACAAAATAATATAAAATAACTTTTTACTGGAGACATTTTGGTTCAGCGTGCCTGGCTGAATAAAAAAGGAAAGATTAGGACGTGAGAGCACTCAGTATACAGCAATGAAAATAGCTCCATGCGTGGGAATGTAATTAACAACAAATTTCATCCAATCGGTTCATGAAATTACAGATCGGTCAATAATGACTCGTAGGTGAAATTGGAAGTACATTTTTTAATTTAGCCTCTTTTTAGTTTTGGCGTTACCATTAAGGCGAGCTTGATGCAATTGAAATGAGTGATGGAGATGGTGTGGGATCGTCATCATGGCCAGATGAATATGAAACAATCGTGAACTGGTGATTTTAAATTGCATGTCGTTGCGGCAATGATTTCAGAAGATTTACACAAAATAATTAAATGAGAAAGTGGTAAGGAAGAGGAGGACCAAATAATAAATTTACGTCTACTGATTGGTGGATGGTAGATTAAGGATCACAAAATACGAGGTACATCGATTAATTTACGCGAAACTGGATAATCGCGGACTTGACGATCCGCTCATCTTCAAAGTTACTTCGAAACTAATCAAATGACGAACTCTCGAATGAAATGAATTGAGAATCCCCACCATTGTTTCAGCTCATCAACTGGTTTCCAGCTGTGTGAATCCTCTCAGAAGAGGAGGTTGCCGAAGTGAAAATGTCATCGAAATCGACGGTAGGAGCAGGGGAAATG
This sequence comes from Cyrtorhinus lividipennis, assembly GCA_019603395.1. Taxonomy (NCBI): domain Eukaryota; kingdom Metazoa; phylum Arthropoda; class Insecta; order Hemiptera; family Miridae; genus Cyrtorhinus; species Cyrtorhinus lividipennis. Next base: position 17,125,875 of record CM034005.1, on the reverse strand, counting down.
ACCATCCCCTGCCACGGCACCCCACCCCCGCCCGGGGTCCTCAGGTCTTCAAGGGGCCGTTGAGAAGGAGGTTCCTATATAACTCAGCGAACGCCCCCCAATCTCCATGCAATCACCCCAACATACTTCAGGTAATCACATCTACATTCATTTCATTGCATATCTTATAAGTAGGTAAATGCGACATCAAATTGCTTTTTTAATCTATCAAAATGCATCCTACACTCCATACCATATCATATTGACCCCTCTTCAATTAAAAATTACAATGACTATGCAATTTTATATGGTAACTTAAATTATTTAATTCAACACCAATATAATTAAAGGATCATTGACTCCCCCTCCCCATCCACACTTTTTTAACGTAAAAAAAAAAAAAAAAAGAATTACAAAACCTTGAAATTGTGCAATGGATTATCTTACGTGGACTCAAGTTGTACCTAATTCATTATCTGGAGGTTCATAGCTAAGAAAAGTTTGTTATTGGACCCAAATTTTCAACGATTTTGATTCGGTTCCCAAAAAATGACAGAAAAGTTGCGGAAAAAGCCGTGGAAATGGAACCTACGACCGATCGTACATACGTAATTTGATGAACTCATACCCCTGTAAAACTTGTAAAAAGTTTTATTGAATTCTTGATTAATTTTCAAACCCCTTTTGGTTGGTTATTCCTTGAATAATCAACCTATGTTTTTATGCAAAAAGTCAATCTCTCCGATTCGGCCCAAAATTTTTTTCTGGACGTTTCAAGGTGTCTAGATCAAAATTAGCAAATGTCCGTCCACCGTCCACGCCGACTTGTCGTAGAAATTGTTCAAAAAACCTTAAATTTTGGTCAGGGGTCCGTTCATGGCTTTAGTTGGTCCTCAAAACTTTTCAGCCCGATCGGACCAAATTTAGGCGGAGTAGGGGTCAAAATGTGAATTTTGAAAAATTGATTTTTGAGATTTTTTGCAATCTAGGTGTGTGGGGTATCATTTTCCACTAAATTCTGGACGCTGAATCCAATCTAATGGATCCGGGATCCGCCACACCCACCGTTTTTCCCCATGTTTGAATATGTGTTTTCGAGATTTCTGCTACCTAGGCGTGTGGGGTATCATTTTCCACTAAATTCTAGACGCTGATTCCAATTAGACGGGTCCCGGAACGATTGGTGGCCTCTGGATGAGGTTATGGGTCAAAATCTATCTACCCATTTCGAGTGTGTGTTTTCGAGATTTCTGTAACCTGGGCGTGTGGGGTATCATTTTTCACTAAATTTTGAACCCTCAATCGATTGGAATGGGTCCGGGACCCACCACACCCACTGTTTCCATTTTCCCCATTAGAGAAGATATGAGTCTCCATGCGCCTGGTCCGAGGAATAACCAACCCGTGTGTAAGAATTGGCAGCGTTTTTTGTTCTCTTGTAGAAGGAAAATGGAGTGAAAGAAGGATAATGATTGAATGGAGTTTTCAGAGATAAACCTAATTCTTCCTCTCATGTTGTAGCAATTTGAAACAATAGTTGAATGAATCTGAACGTTGTATGACAGTTAAATGGCATAATTGAATAATTCGTGTTCCCTCAGGATACCTATTTTCTCTACTATGATCTTAAAGGCTCAATTATTCTATAAAAGTCCGCATGTGCATATAAGATCCAATAGGCCATCGTAAAAGAATGGCAGCAGCGTTGAGACAATGAAGATGAATGATGGTTTGGGGTATTTTCATGTTCTATTTAATCGTAATTTCAACCACTAAGGCCCTTTCATTTCAGTTATTCACGTTTTTGTGGATATTTTACAATTGTGTTTCATCCATCCTGTCCTTGATAGTGAATATATGCAGAACGTGTTATTAGGTCCACCCAAATCTATTCACTACACCTTTGGATAGGAGGCTTCACATAATCACGATTGAGCATTAGTAAATTCCTTCAATTATGAAATTAAGAAAATAGAGCGTGTCCTGATTTGATATACAACCATATTTATGACCTGAAAAAAAAAAAAAAAAAAAAAAAAAAAAAAATGCTGCAAATGATTCCACAATGGTTTACTCACCAGATTTCCCTCCCTCATGTGGAAAAGTGTACCTTTCAAGGACTCTTCAATAAACATTTAGAAAAATAAAATATAAAGTGGGCTTGATCGCAAGAATTTGTAAAAAAACACACATTTCAAATCAAAATCTTTAAACAACAATAGGTGAGCGGCAATCGGTCCGGGACCCGTGTGAAATAATTCAGCGTTCGAAATTTAGTGTAAAGTAACACCTAAAACGCATAGATCTCAAAAATGCTCGAAACCCCATTTTCGAAAATAAGTGTTAACCGAAACACTTCCTCTGCTTGTGTCCATCGGTCTGGTACCCATAACAATCGACTCAGCTTCCGAATTTCAGTGGAAAAGACGACGGGCAGATATTTCGGGTTTGACGTAAATGGTAACCATCGAGAAAGCAGTGGTGTACGGTTTCAATGTAAGAATTGTTGTACAGAAAATGAACCTACAGCTTTCTAACATTGGGTCCTTTTAAATAATGACGTGAAATTAATTGTATTATTTCATTGGCCAACATCAAGCCATTTCAAGGCATACCTGCCAGCGGACTCCGCTGACGAATGAGTTTTTGTTCCTTCCCCTTCATTGAATGAAATAAGGGGAAAATGGACACATCAACGAGTATTTGGTTCATTTCAATTTGACCACCCAACTCCGAAAACATTGGTTTCTACATCAGTATAGCACGATAGGAAGTCTCCGAAGGAGAATGATCTATTTGAGCGTGATATCGGTATTTTCACACCTGCCCACGATCGATTTCGATCGACTCGATATTGTCTGAGGGCGGGCCCGAATGAGTCCGAGGATACACAAAACACTTAGCGGACTCTTCGCTTGATTTTTTTTTCGGGAGGAGCAGGGCGTGGTCAACCTGGGCCCTAAGCTTCATAAACATTAAATGCCAAGGTGACGGCTTCACAGCTAGCCTCCCAAATCTACAAACGAGGCCCTCGAACTTGATGCCCCCGAGCGGTTAAGGTTCGTCTAAATAAAAGGATACGACTGACTTGACTGACGCCTTTCAGATCGAATCCCCGCAATTATGGTGACGTGAAGCTCACGCGCCTGTTTCGAGCAAGACTAACTGTACTCTGAAGGCGACAGACAGCAGGTCCGAAAAAATATTAAGAAATGAGACATTCGTCACTCCAATTTGAATAATTTTCATTCGTCCAAAACCAACTACTCTGACTTTTACGTAACGCAGCTGCCTCATAAAATCAATAAAATCTCTTAATAATTTATCGTTTGTTTAAGAATATAATGCATCTACGTAGGCATCAATGAATGCATCCACGTATGCATTGAGAGACGACTTACGAAAAAGAAAACCGGATAATCCGATTTCTTATTCCTTCATTCTGTTTCTTCTATACCATAAGAGTCAGATCAAAGCTACGAGCTGTCTACCAGATGAGCGATTAATGCTTTTTGTTCTAATGGGACTTGTCGCGCAAGACAGATCACCTTTTAACTAAAATTGTTCAGAAAGGTGCCACTTGAATGCGACTAAAAGGCTCCTATTTGGTATAGCAACTTACCTTATTTGAACAATTTGAACGTTGTTATTAAAAAATTGCAACATCAAACTGAAATTAAATTGTAAAGTAAAAATAAAATCGCACACCTTATACCTTACTTATACTCCAGCATTAGGCATTTATTCGGCTGCCGAACCGACAAAGCTGCCAAATATAGCCCGAGAGATGTCGGCGTTTATTGATTTTTTCCCATTCTCGTAAGATTGAATTCAACCGAATCGTTTCGGTATCGAAAGGTCAAAGTGCTCTAATTTGTTCTCATTTACCTGTTCGAGTTTCGGTAGTTACAAGTTTAAATAACTCGCCAGATGGGAAGCGCGCTGCCTTGACGGGTACTGAGGTGAGTGGGTGCAGGCGGATCAAATAGATGAAGCAACACAACAACACTTGACCTTTACTTTACGGTTGATATGCCCTAGAGGGCGTAACTCGCGAGCTCCTCCTGATCCGTTGGCCCAGCTTTCCCCGAAATCCAACTGACGTATAAAATTAGGGGTATTTAATAATGGTCGTGGAAGACAAAGCGAGAAGTAGGACGAAATATCTACTTCACAAAAATCGTCTCATTGTTAGTTAGATAATTAATTGACAGAAGTGTACCATTTCAGTCGTATTTTCGCCGGCACTTTACATATATGTAGCCCCATTTCCCACATTTATGACAGCATAAAACAAGTATCCACCCGAATCATATTAAAGGTGTGTCCGTTTATTTTTTGTTCACAGAATGATACGCTGCCTATTGCTGGTGCTGGGAGCTGGTAGTGCTCTTGGAGGAGTGAGTATCCAGATGCCTTATCTCCATCCTGCAGGCGTCACCTACTCTCACCTTGCCCCTGCTGCTGTTCATTCGATTCCGTCCCATTCGGCCTACTCCGCTGCGACAACTTCATCTGTTGCCTATGGAAATGCGGCATTCCTAGCAGCGCGTGCCTACTCTCCATCATTCGCTCAAGTCGCTGCCCCCGTCGCTTACGCCGCCTCTCCTGTCGCTCATGTAGCTGCGCCAGTAGTGCCAACTGTCCATCATGTACCAGCAGTAGCTCAAGTGCCCGTAACAAAGTACGAGGCACAACCAGCTTATGTTCAGAACTTGGTTGATGTTGCCAAGCCCAAGCTAGCCACCAGGAAAATTGAAATTAGAAGACCAGCGATCCAGAAAGAGTTTTACGATGTTGAAGAGCGAGTTCTTATCCGCCCAGCAGGTTCTGCTGTAGTTGAACTTGATCAGCCTGTATCAAAGAACCAGAGGGGGCCAACCGTTGTTCAGCCTGCTCTTCACGCTGTAGCTACTCACGCTGCCGCACCAGTTCTTGGATTTAGATCACTGCATGCTGCTCATCCCGTGATCCCTGCAGCCTTTCCAGCATCAGTAGCTTCCTATCCCTACCCAATCCAAGGTCCTGCAGCCATCCACGTTTCTTCTACTCCTGCACCTCCTCAAGAAGTTGATTCACAGCCAGAGGAACAACCTCAAGAATACCCTGAAAGTCAGACTCAGCAAGAAGTACAGCAGTTTCCCCAACAAAACGAAGAGCAGTTTCCTCAGCAGAGCCAAGAAACCATCCCTCAACAAGATCTGGATCAGCAGCAATTTCCCCAACAGGATCCTCAGCAATTTGACGATTCAGACTCAGTAGCTGTTGATAATCCTGATATTGCTCGAGTGAGGTCTCAGCAACAACCGCCACAACCACAGCAACTACAACAGCAGCCTCAGCCCCAAAGCGCCCAACAACTCCCCCAGCCTCAGGATCTCCTTCGCAGATTGATTCCAACGCCTCAGCCACAATTGGCTCCCCAGCAATTATATCAACAGCAAATTCAAAATGAACGACAACTTCTTGCTGAATTTGCAGCTCGAGTTCAGCAGAGGGTGGTTGGTAGGCAGCAAAATATTGCTCGCTCACAGGTTGAAGCTCAAGAACAGGTAGTTGCCCAGCTCCAGGCCCAAGCTCAAGCTCAACAAGCTCAGCTTGAAAGATCCCAGCATATTCTTCAGCTCCAACAACAGCAGTTGCAAAGGTCAAGACAAGCAGCTGAGCAAGCAGAAAAGGCAGAGAGAGAACAGCAATCTCAGCCAGCTCCTTCAACTCGTTCTCAGTCATCTGATGATAACAGCGAGGGTTTGGCCAGTGTTGGACCAGCTTCAGAGAGACAGCCTGAATTGAGAACATTGGGCACAATTGACGCTGCAGACCTGAGGAGTGCCCTTATCAACAACGCCGCCCGTTCTTCATCCTCTCCAAACGTTATCCCTTCAGTGAGGATCAGCCCTGAGCAGAGTCTCTCAAACCAGGAAAGACTCATTTCGCTTCTGACTGCCCGCGGAGGCGTTGTAGAAGCCCGCAGCAGTGGCCAGTCAGATCTTGCTCATCAAGTTCGTGCCCGAGTCCTCTCAGTGACCCCCGCCCCTGACAACGCAGCCCCCCGTGAAGAAAAAGTCAACACCAGGAGAATCGTCGTTAATCGCCCCATCCAAACAGTTGAAGAGGTGGATGTTGTCGAACCATTCACAAAAATTGAACGCGTTGCCGTCCATTCGCCTGCTGTGATTAAAACAGCTCGCATTGGGGTTGCTCATGTTCCAACTTCTCTGCCTGTTCAAGGCTACGCCCACGCGGTCCCAGGACTGGTCTACTAAAACCTTCATTCTCCAAACTCACATGAATCTCCAAATTCACCCGTATCAGCGGTTGAATAATAATTCCATAGCTCAGATATTACATGATCCATTTCCCCATTTGTTCCTAGAATGCATTCACTTTTTCGATTCCCTGAAAACTGTCAAATTTAGGAATAATTAGTCTTTTCATTATTCTACCAATACTGTAGCACAAAAGTTAGCCTACTGTATATTTCTGTTATTATACCTTCTACTTTCTACAAATACTTTTCTTTCCTGCCTATAACCAACGGGCTGTAATGTCTAGGAAAACTACACCTGTATGGGCACAATCTGTTCCTTTTTTGATTTGAAACATAAGCGTGTTGTCATTGACAAAGCGTAGAATCAGAAAAAATTGTGGTAAATAATTATTACACATTTGTATACTATGATGTTATAGACTGATGTAATTTTTAAGAAGTAAATCTACCACACACACTCAGTTCTTGTTTATCAAAGTTGATTCCATGTTATTTTATTTTTTATTGTAGGTACTTTGTAAATTATGTAAATTTGATTCGTCAATTCCTCTATATTATAATATATATGCCATCCAGTAAACATTTTGTTCACGTGACCAATAAGAACGCATAATTTTTATAATTCCTTCAGCAATACAAGAGAATTAGGATGAGGAAACAACAACAGATGTCGGTTCTGTTAGTATCTGTCATTCTCAACTCTACTACTGGTAAATATGGAGGGCCAACCCACACCATGCGTTTATATTAGCTTATAACGTTCGCACAATATACCAAGCATTGGCCAGTCGGTAGAAACATTCCATCCACAGAGGATGAGCAACATGAGAGAAGTTGGTAGATAGTGATACAAAAATATGACCGAAAATAATTCAAGCGACACAAAGGCGGAAAATTGACTGATTCTTGATTTTTCCCAGGCAAATCTTGCCGGTGTAATCGCTCATGAGCCACAGAGTTATAAACACGTAAAGCTGTATATATACGCGTCATTTTTTTTTCTTTTACAACAATAGGTTGCCCAAACATTTTCAGATCTAATGTTTTTAGATGTTGCTTTAACCTTCACCGAAAACCTTGTCAGGCGTATTTGAATGCGGGACAAAAGGAGCCGAACGAATGTTTGTTTGACGTATCTTGACTCTTTATTGTAACGTAAGTACGTATGCATTATTTGGTGAGTTGGTGGTGGTGTTTTCATAGTTTTGCGAATAGTTTTCATTCTGTTGCTGAGATGATAGGATCAATTGTTGCTTTTCACATCCTAGCCATAGTATGTGGCAATGGTGAGTAGAATTGTTCACCACCGTGTTTGAGCACCTGATTTCTCCTTCCATAGTTTCAATGACTTCTGATAATTTTAGTTAGAAGACGCAAACAATGTAAATTTGGCCGTGTGTTTATGAGCGCTGCTCGTCGATGGGAATCCTTTTAACTCAAAATATATGTTTTCAGGTGTCCACGGACAGCTGCAGCAGCTATTGGCAGCTCGACTACAAGCTCAAATCGGGCAGAAACAGCAATTAGCAGCGTATTTGCAACAACAGAGACTGTCAGCTCTTCAGCAACAACAGATGGCGGCGATGGGCCAGTCTGGATTGGGTTCGTTGTCTCAGGGACAGATGGGTCTCGGTGGGCAAGGATTAGGAGGGATGGGGTCGTTGCAAGGAGGTCAATCTGGGCTAGGTTCAATGCAGCAAGGATTGGGTGGGCAACTTAATGTAGGAGCGACTGGATCCCAACAAGGTTTAGGCAATCTGGGCAACCTCCAAAATGAGGACGATGAAACGAGAACTGGTAAAGGTGGGCGTTGGGGTGGAGGTTGGCGTTACAGGCCGTTTGGTGGTTTCGGGTTCCCTGGTTTTGGTGGTTTCGGAGGTTTTGGGTTCCCTGCATTCGGGTTCCCTGGTGCTTTCGGGTTCCCCGGAGCGGGAATTAACGGAATTAATGGAATTAATGGGATTAATGGACTCGGTTTTAGACAAGGAGCCGTTCAAGCGCAAGCAGGACGAGGATCCTCCAACAACGATCAGACTTTGCAAAAAACAGCCCTTCAACTCCAGCAGTTTATGGAACAGATGATGGAGAAATTCAACCAACGCGAACAGGACTTGGACAAGTTGAGGGAGCAGTTCTTGACGGAGTTGACCACCAAGTTGAAGGAAGGTTATGGTAACCAAGCCACCGAAGAAGAAATACAACTTTATGTAAAACAAGTTGATGAGCAGTTACGAAAAGAAATTGAGCTACGCGATTCTTTCTCACACAGACAGCAGCTGACTGATGGAAGTGCAAAGAATGTTGTAGGTGTGAAAGTTTGAAGGTACTCAACCACTTCAACATTGACAGCTCAATTATATTAAATATTACGGTCGAGCCAGAAGACCGTACGATAACAACTCATCTTGGGATTGAAACGCCAAATGCCAGACTCGATAATTGATGTCATAATTGATTTGAATAAAGTAATTGATTTGAAATGTCTATTCATCACCCCATTTCCATGTAATGAACATTACTCGTATTGTTGAGGTTAACGCGAGTGTCTTACGTATGTTATGTAATGAGTTATACATAAAAATGTATAGATATATGGGTAGAACAAATCTGGACGTGTGTGGCCCTCTACATAATAAGGCTATCGACAAGTAGTTTATAAGCCGACATGCAACACCTTACGGTAAGGTAACAGTCTATCTCCCCCCTGCAAGCATGGGGATATCTGATTGAGCCACCCTCAGCAGATCTATCCTGCGCTGGGTAGCTTTTTGGGCGTTTTTGTTGCGCACTGGGCAAGGGGTTGCCTCACACCCTAAATTGATGAAGGGTGGAGTGATAATATAGGAAATGAAATCGTTCAAATCTGTTGAGCGATTGAGTATTTTAAAAGACTTGGGAGACAGATTAAGTGACGAAACTATATTTTTATAGTATTAATAGAATAGATCATGATACGATAAACTGCTGATCACTCCAGGATTCTTTTAGTTTACCAGGCTTAAGGGATATTGTTGACGGTCTAGCGGTTTCAAAACCTTCATTTTCTAACAATAAATTATGAGGTTCAGAATCAATAATTATCACTCTTCTACAGAGTTCACGTAATTATAATGTGTAACCCCAAGAGCAACAACAAAGGCTGACTACGTAGTGACCATCATTAGGCCATGAGACTTCAACGATGCCAATAAAATAATTTTTAGTTTCATTCACGGCAACGTAAACTCCACATTTTGAGTAAACATAGTTCTCACGGTAGTCACTCTAGATCCAAAGGGGGCTTAGATAAGTAAAAGTAGATGTCGCCACTCGTACATTTGAATGAATCAGTTTTGACGAGATAAAATTGAATTGTTTTCCATAAATCGTTGAGATGAATTTGTTCATTTCTTCTTTCCCCGAATCATCTATTTAAAAAGCTGATCCAGATTGATCAAGGACATCAAAATTGATTTTGCCCGCAAACACTATTCAACTCAATATTTTCCCTGGTTGTTTGCAGTAGAGGGATGTGGTTCCACCCTTTCACCACTTTGTTGATTATCCGTGTTGACTCAAGACTCTCATAATAATGTCAATCCTCATCGACTGTTCGCGTTTCGAAAATGTGTACAGCTGGTTCGAGAAGAGCGGTGCGTCATTGTATATAAGGTTTTTAACTGTGTAATCAAGTGTACAACAGCAAAGTTATATAAAGGACTGGCTGGAAGAAATTATTTGTAGCTTCCGTGATCATGAAGCAACTAGTTTTGATCGCCATTGTTGTACAAGCATCTCTGGGTAAGAAAACCGCAGATTATTCAATTTTTCTAACTCTAACGAGGCTTTCTTTATTCACCAAAAGTTCTTCACCAAAAGGTTCGATTTGCAACGAACCAACTCCACCACCATCGTATTGATAAAAAGACGGAGATGTGCCCGGTACATCTATACCCAATACACATTTCCCGGTTTAATCAGGAGATTAATGTAGTCGAACCATTCAATTCGGATTATTCAAATGTAGAATCAACGAAGTTGATCCAAGGAGAGTCTAGAGGGACTCTCTAATTTTGCTGGCTTACGTTGTAGAAAAAGTATTGACCTCAAGTATCTCCAGTATTTCCCACCAAGCCACCATATCCCGATTTTTATCAACGTCGGTTTCTATGAAATTTTAACACTAATGACAATACAGGTACACAGGTCGTAGTGCCCAGCATGGCATATTTTAACGCCCGCGTGTTAACCAAAACCCGCTTTGCTTCTGAGAAAGGCGGGTTGCGCGTTCAGTGAACTCATCGAACTTATCGAATCTCCTTCTACATCAAATTCACAGTGCGGGATAGGCACAAATTCAGGATTTAGATTAATGTAGTTTACAAACCTACGATGTAAACATCGAGCTCAAACGTACGTGAGCATTTCGAATCCAATGGCTCGTTTTAAGGAAATCAGTGCTGCTTCCAGTTATCAGCAAATCTAGGAAAATATGCGGTGGTCTTTCCAGACGCAAAGCCGAAAGGCATAACAATTCAGTTTCGCTTATGGCCCATCAATCAGCTAAACACAAATGAATATTGCTGACAAAACATGTGGATAACAAAAAATAATTTGCTGACAATCAATGTTCTCTCTATTTGCAGGTTACCCTCAGTGGATTCAACTTGACAATGTGGCATCGTCATTGAATGGGGCAAATCCCTGGATTCAGCAAACACAGTGGAGCCAGGCGAATCCCTGGGTGCAGCAACAACAGTGGCAACAGCAACAGCAAGGGTTCGGGTCTTTTGGACAGCAGGGATGGGGGGAGCAACAAGGACGAGAGCAAGAAGGTTTGCAGAGATATCCGCCAGAATGGCAAGGTCTCCAACAGCAGTTACAATGGCAAAGTAGTTTACCCCTTCAACAGCTTCAGAGGGAGGCTTATGAGATACAGCGTCTCGGTGAATTAGGGGCATTGGTCAACAATGGTAGACTTCCAAGTGGGAAATATGGGCTACAAGAGTGGGGTGAAGTAGGATGGAGTGAACCGGCCAGCGATGGAGAAGTAATAGGAACACTAGGTGGCCAATTACAAGGCCTACCGGGTCGACAAGGACCATTCAGAGGGAGAGAAAATCAGATACAACCCAATTTTGGGAGGTGGCAAGGACTCGGTGTCAACTGGGGCCAGAGTAACCAGATATCTTCCGGGCCATCCCAAGAAGGGCAAGGACTAGGACTATTTCAAGTTGGGCGACCAGGTTGGAGCTTCCATCATCATCGGCCTCTTCACTTCAAACCAGTAGGATTCAGACCACATCGTCATCCACGCCCTTTCCCGCATGACCGACCTTTCAATGTCACTTCTGTATCTGTGGCTACTGGACCTCAGGTCCAAATCCAAGTTGAGAAACCACCTGTGAACGGCACGGCTACGTCAGACTCAGCAGTTGGGGAGCACGCTGTTGTTGGAGTATCTGAACATGAGCCTGCTGTTGATTCAGTTCTTGAAACCACGACTGAAGCAACTCCTGCCAAACTTCCTGCGACTGTGATTGAAGCTGTTGCTAGCGAAATATCATGAACGATCTCGCCGGGCTGCACTAACCATGTTGAGAATAGTCAAACAATGAAAGAATTGAAACTAGAAATGAATTAGTAATTAAGCCAATACAACATTCCTCAAAATATAACATAGAAATACATACATCTTGCCAAAGCAGTGCCTGTAGAGAAACCTCTTTCTCTAACCCTTAAACCCCACCGTTATTTGAGAAATTAATTTGAGTTGGGAGATTTCGCGCTCGTTGAATAAGTAACCTTCACTTTGATCCTATTACAAGGAGAGGTAGGAAGTTGTAGGATTTAAAAACTATTACTTAAATTTTATCGGAGTTCATTTTTTCGGATAACATTGCCTTCTTCGATTGTAATGGGCCAAGCCGACATCAAGGGGCCTAGGCAATCACTAACAAGAAACTTGACATTTATTTAATTATTTTTCTTTTTTAATTTTTAATTTTATAAACACATATTTCAATTCCTTCATGTTTTTATCTGATGCCGTGAATAATTTTTAAACTTGATAAAATCTCAAAAACTTCTTAAACTCTTAATAAACTTGAATAGCGATCACTCGAACATAGAAAACTTTCTAAAATTAATTTAATGACATCAAATGATTATATCGTTATTCGTTCTATTTCGATGACTATCGCTTTTGAATTTCTTTTCATAGCGGTAACGATCAAATGATTTAGGTAAAGATCAACAGCCATAAATTGTCGCCACAACTATTGTGCCTATTTAACGGAGAGCTTGTTGTTACTAATTATTCTAGCGTGATCATGGTATCCTGTGTGTTCATGATTGCCGCTGCTGCGGTGGTCTTATCTGCTGCAGAAGATGGTAAGTGCTGAATCTTCCAAAAACCAACATTCTGACTTATACGGTTATTCGTTTTTGGTGTTAGTTATCACCATACGGCCATACTGATACATTGCAGTATTTTCCCCCTTTGTATTCATCTTGATTCTTAATCCACCTTGTAGGATCCCCATCCAAACGCCAAGCAGAACACCTCAAGTTGGATCAACAACATACACAAGGCTACTGGTCTCGTCCAATGAGGACTACACTGCACATGAACGATGTTCCGACGCAGAACTTAAATTATCTCCCTAGTGCAGATTCTCAGCTTCAAACATCTGAGCATTCGGAACTCGTTGGTCCGCTCACTGGGCAGTTCCAGTTACCACAGCAAGTAGTTCGATATCCCGGACAGACGAGTCGATTACCTACTGGGGAACTTTCAGGGCCGATTAGACGTTCCCCAGACCAAAATGTACCCTATTCCGGCCCGGTGAGTCAATTCTTTGCGCAGAGTGTTCATTTTCCCACCCAGATTGGTCAATCCTCAGGCCAAGGTACACGATTCCCTGGGCAAATGAGTCAATTCCCTGGGCAGAGCACACAATTTCGTGGACAAATAAATCAATTCCCTCAAATGAGTCAGTCGTCTGGGCAGGGTACACGATTATCTGATTCGATCGTTCAACCTCCTGGGCAGAATAATATATTTTCGGGACTAGGTAACCATTTTCTTGACGGATGTTTTCGTCAACCAGGCAGATTTGCACAAATAGAGAGGGACAGCATGCCCGGTGAATTTAATCAAATATCTGTACGAACTGATAAGTTTCCCGGACGGATTAGTCCATTCGCTGAGCAAAACGATAAATTTCCGGGGCTTATCAGTTATCCTGAACAAATCGCTTATTTACCAATCCCAATTTCTGGGCAAAATGGCAGATTTTCAAATTCCGTAAGTTCACAACCTGAAGAGAATGATATATTAACTGGACAGACAAAGCTCGTATACAGGCAGCCTGGTCTATTAGGGCATGTTGGTGGTTCCCTTGGTAATGAGCCTAAAGAGGTCAGTCACATCCCAGGCCGAACTCTATCTTCTTCGGAAAATGGGCAGGAAAGCCAAAGTAACCCGAGAGTGAATCCTTCAGATGATTCTCCTGAATTCTATTCTCCAGACCCTCAGGTGCCGAATAAAAGGTTGTAACAGTGATCAAATTTCATCCAGAAGGAATCCCCCTCAACTGCCGGAGGATCCTCACTATTGGAAAGTTCGAAAGTATAATGGTCGGTAAGCAAACGAAATGAAAATTACTATTTTCTTTGATTCTCCAACGGTTTTATTTACTGTCTAAATTTTAAAATAATGCTCATTTTTCCTACCAAGAGTGTTTTTATTGGTCCTCCTTTAGCATTAAGAGGAGGAGAGGCTACAATTTCTACCCTAAGATGGGGAAGAAGGGAGCAGTTCAGCTGAATATAAAAGTGCATAAAATACAAGGAATAAAAAAATCCAGGGTAAAACCAATTGTTCTAAAATGAATCTTTGTGCTAACCCGGAAGTGATCAGGAGTACCTTCCTCATGTCAGGCCTCATATTCTCTGTAAGATACGAAATTGTCAGGTTTAATAGATACCTGTATGGTATGGATGGAGAACCCGCGAAAACCTCTCGTTTATCTTAAGGATTAAATTCACATCGTCGTTGTTCTAATTTTCACCCATAGCCAGCGCTAAAGCCCAACAGCCTATGACACAGCAGTAATATATTTTCAGGGTGTAGGAAGGGGGCACGCAAGTTGCCACAGTAAAATCAATCACCGTTCTTTAACAATGCACCTTTGAGATGGTTGGTATGTGACGGGAAATCAGAAAATAAAAATACAATAGGAACTCGAATGCTTATGGAAGTGAAGATGAAGATTCGGATGAAGAAGTCCGTACCTTTATACTTTATGAATGCTCTCAGAGGATTGCTTATTAATAATGCCCAAAAATGTCTCGACATTCCGAGGGTGGGCTCCAATCACCTCGTCAGGTGTCGCCTCTGGTGGCGGAAAAGCAATCCATCCTCACCACCCTCACCGGCTTCCCTAACACGCTGCGCTTCCCTCTTCAGTCGGCTTCCCGAGTTCTGTAGTGCACAGCCGTAACGTAGAACCCCCCGACAAGGGAGAGACCCCAGAGATCTTCGTAAGTCACCAATCAAAATTTATAATTCACTATTCGTCCTCCATTTGAAGGGGCCGAATTGTCCACCACACCTACCAAAAAATGGCACATAAAAGTGTAGTTATACCACGTATCACCACTACCACTCAACGGAAAATAAAACGTACGATCTTTCGAAAAAAGAAGAGGTAACAAATTACAAAAACCAACAAGAGAGAAAAAACAGGGTAAAAAAAAGATAATAATATTAAAGGCGTATTTGTTCAAATTTTCGGTAAGTAGATACATCATTAAGTACAACCAGATTTTAAATCAGCCGTGTCCATGGCGTAAAAGCAAATACTAAAACAAGAAAACTAAGTACACATTTTTTTAAAACCACGAACGAAATAAACTTGAACTTCATAAGACCAAGAAATTAATTAACCTTTTGATAAACCATTGAAGGTAAAAACCGTATTGGTCTTTGAAACCACCGAAAAGTGGGAGCATCGAACTAATAGATATTGTGAAATTTAAAGAAGCGATCCCCTGAAAATGAGCCCTTGGTCCATCCGTAATACATAGTAGTCCCCATATTACTTCTTCCTTTGCCATAAAGGAATCGAGAGGTCTTAAAATTTTCAGCATCCATTAATGTAAGAAAACTAAAATGGGGTTTTTGTGGCTTCTTTCTTTAGTCGAGAAAAAAAAAATGAAGAAAATTCGGCCTGACGAGGGCAACCATCAACAAAAGTCACCCGGAAGATAAATCAATACCTACCGTATATTTTGAATACCCACGCGCACTGACCCAGTTAGTTGTCCTTTCAGTGTCATCGGCCGAAGAGATCAGCGTGTAACATGGCCAAAATAAACGATTGATTATATATTCAGAGGATACGTGTGAAGGGGAGGGGGGGGGGGCTTCAAAAGTACAGCTTCCTGTTGCAGGAAGAGTATTGTTATGTTATTTATTTATTTATTTATTTATTTATTTAGTCATAAACACGGGCTTAGCCCAATTACAAAGAAAACTAAAAATGCATACACAAAAACCGTATCCCCCCACCAGCTTCTAGGTAGCCCGAAATCTGAAATCGTGAACACTGAATCGATTGAAATGGACCTCGAACCATTTTTTGCCGCTCCTTAAAAGCGGATGGAGGCGAGAAATTGACGTAAAAACGAATTCAAGTTATTTTTTTTTTTTTTTTTTTGTTATTTTTTTTTTAAGTTAATTCAAGTTATTTTGCACATTGGTTCATATTTTCATGCAATTTAGTGCTCGTTGTGTTTAGCTGAAAGTTTAACTGAAATTTTCCTCCATTTTCCACTCATTGTGCTCATAGTCATTCCAAGAAATGTGTCTGTTTTGGCGTCAGCGGGATGCTTCATTACTTCATACAGTTTATAGTTAACCCCAGAAGGTTTGGGTAGCCCTCTGGGGTACGAATCCGAGTGTTTTAGATAATTATTACCTATACCGCGTGAAATTCTTGGACAGAAACAGAATTGAAAGAACAATCATAAAACAGAATTGAAGGATAAGTCTTGGTACAAACTGGACAATAATCTACTAGTCTAATAATCCTTTAATATTATCTTATATCTGACATTTTGCCGCCACATTTGGGAGTGTAACATGGGCTTTGTTGAAGTTCTGTCTCAAATATCCCTGTAGGGACAAACGAGACGTAGTTCAAAGGCTACTTGAAGTATCTAATAAGCATCTTTTTCACCTCCCCTATTTAAGAATTCTGTAATAACGCGAAGACAAGCGCTTGTTAGGAGCGATCATTATTTTGCCTCACGTGAAAAGAAGAAAAGGAAAACTGTAATATAAATCTGTCCGTAGTGTCCGTGTAATTCCATCATAAGCTTATATACTCCAGGAAAGATTTAACGGGTCGGGCGGCTATTACGGTCGACGAGCGCATAAATCTCGCTACGAAAAGCGAATTTTATGAAGCATTTCGCTCCATAGATATCACAAGGGTCGTTTGTATATTTACAACCCACTTCGAAAGGAAAATGGCCTCCACCTTGAACGACCCAGATATTCTAGCTGGGTAATAAAGTATAAAAACTTCGTAGAAGAGGCCTCTTCTCGGTCAATACGGAACTCATCAATTTAATTTTTTTTTTTGTCTTGAGAGCAGCTTTTTCAATATTACTCTTCTATTTTTAAAACAAAGGTTCCTGTTGACTTTTTCTGAAAAGTGTGCGCAGGGAGATTTTGAATGTAATTTAAGTGAGCAGTCCTTATCATTTAGCTTAATTGCTCAGTCAGAGCACACTATACGTCCTTTGTATGTAATAGGTGGCAACTTGACGTCAAGATAAAGTTTCGGAGACGACAACAAGCAAGTCGTCGATAAATCGATGCTCGCCCCCATTACAATTCGTGTGACGGGTCGCTAAATGTCTCGGCAACGGCACTCAAATGGGACCGACAACAGAAGTTACATATTTCATCAAATAACTGTTCGGCCTAAGCTCAAAGGGTTGTGTTGACATCAAAACAATAAAGTAACCGACTACAGAGCATATTTCCTGAGAAGTGCCAGGGAGGAGAGGGTTAGGAGGTTTGGATGATTATGTTTTTGTAATAGGACTCATTGTAACTTACATTTTCGTCAACCCCCCGCCCCCCGCTCTACACTCCATTGTAACTATCGCTCGCCCGATGTCTCCAGGCATCAGGGAATTATTCTCTCCCCCTAGATACCAGGTTTTAGGTGGGACTGCGAGGCCATCTGGAGGGGGGGGGGGGGCATTATTAAATGTCGCTGAGAATTTGTTGCATTGTAACTGATGAAGATGTTAATAATTTGCGTTTGCTGTGCGCTAAAGTAACCATTGTAATACGTACGCGTACCTAAATACGAAGTTGACCAAACATCGGGACTACGAACTGAAAACTTTTACAGGATCTAGAGGGTGGATGTTAGACTTAAAACAGTTGTAAAGCCATCAATTATGAACCTGTTACAGAAACCTTAAATGCCGGATTAAAAAAAAAATAAATAAGTAAAATAAAAAAAAAAAAAATAATAAAAATTAATAAAAACAAAAAAAAGGAAGAAAAGAGTCCATTTTGGAAAGAGTAATTATCGGCAGGTGAAGTGATTGCGGCACAATACACGCCCTCAATAGGCGCAATCAGAGACGAAATTGAGGGCACCGTCGGTTTTCAACGGATCGGCAAAAAAAGAGCACCTGAAGATGTGACTTCGTCGGGAGTGGGACTGTTTGCTCGAGGGCTTGTTTGGAGCACCTCCATTAGCGAGGCTTAGGAGACATCCAAACGAGTGCTTGTCAATCCCGACGGCTGTCGTACTTTGCTTGGAAACCCGACAGAAAAGAGAATACAACGAGAAGTCCAACTGTTGTTTGAACAATAGACACCTTCTTTTGAGGAGTGGCATTGGTATTCCTTCGTTATTGCGATTGACCTAACATACATAGATAAATATTATATATTTATAAGTATTTCCAGATTCGTAAAATAGATAATACGGGAGTTTGTGCAATCTGATGGAAACGAAAACTCCTATACTGCAACCATCGAAGAACAAGAAGGAGAGACGCGTCACGAGATGTAAAAGGGGGGGAGGGGGTTCAGATGGCCTGTGGGGTATCATTTTCCACTAAATGTTGGACGCTGAATCGATTGAAATGAGTCCGGGACACTTTACATTCACTGCTTCCCCATAGTCTTGCTCCAATCATGACATCAAGAAACGTGTACTGTTAAATTTTGGGGCAAATACTCTTACTGCAAAGTAGGCTTTTCTCATTTCTTCTTGGTTGATTATTCCTTGAATAATGAACCTATGTTTTCATGCCAAAAGTCAATCTCTTTGATTCGGCCCAATATTTTTTTCTGGACGTTTGAAGGTGTCTAGATCCAAAAGATCAAAAATGTCCGTCCGCCGTACGCTGTCCACGCCGTTTTTGGTAGTAGAAAATTTTCTTTAAATCTGATATTTGGGCAAGGTGTCTGTTCCCGGCTCTAGTCGGTACTCGAAACTTTTCACCCCGATCGGACAAAATTTGGGCGGGGTAGGGGTCAAAAAGTGTATCTCGAAAAATTGATTTTCGAGTTTTTTGGCGATCTAGGCGTGTGGGGTATAATTTTCCACTAAATGTTGGACGCTGAATCAAATGAGACAGGTCCCGGAACGATTGGTGCCCTCTGGATGAGGCTATGGGTCAAAATAGGTGCCTGTCTACCCATTTCGAATGTGTGTTTTCGAGATTTCTGGTACCTAGGCGTGTGGGGTATAATTTTCCACTGAATTTCGGACCCTGAATCGATTTTAATGGGTCCGGGACCTACCACACCCTCTGTTTCCCCCATTTTTCCCATGTTGAAGAAATGATTCGCCAGTTCAGCTGGAGAATATTGAAATATTGACGCAGGGAGGAACACACCACCATTATTATTATATGCCAACGTTATTATTATTATTATTGTTGTTGAATCGGTGATGTCCCTGGCTTCTGAGGACCCTACGGTAATAATTCATTCCGTGGGACGGACGCAGGGTATATTCCCGTGTCACGTCCCTACCCGATTCCACAAGACCTCTGATAAACAATTCATCCTTCGACGCGTTTCCCCTCTCGTTCCTACATCACGGGTAACTCACCGTCAGAGTCCAGCGAAGCTTAATCATATCAAGTTGACACTGTAAATTTTTCGGTCGAGTGGTTCAATTTAACGGCTTATTACTTACACCAAATGACCTTCGATGTCAAGTGTTGGCACGATCGAAGAAAATATCACTCGATCACAACCGCCGTCAGAGAACACAACAGGGCTTCTAGAGATTTTCCTGTCCAACCCGACAACCCAGCACCCTTTGCGTAGTGGTTGAATGTTCCGAATCACTGATTGCTTGACTTCTGTAAATTAACGATCAACTTTGTCCGAGGTGGAAATGCGGGATATTTGTCTTTGAGAGGTTAGCCATTCAAGAGAATTTCATCAACGTTGACTGGTAAGTGCCGCGTCATTTCATCCAACCTAATTTGATTAAAGAAAGTTTGACCCCTCGGAAAAGGGTAGATCCCAGAGGAATTTAAGTGGAATGTCTTTGCTCTCTGGTCTAACAATAGGAGGTCCCTTTGACTACACTTCAATTAAAACTGAACTAGCCCAATTAAATTTCAACGGAAAAGGCTTCATTTTCATTACGTACCCGACATAATTTTCAAAGGATTTTTATATTACTTATGCTAATATTAACGAGGAGTGATTCTCTCACTTGCACGCTATTATTCTGCAAGGTGTGAAAGGATTCAGTTATTCATTTCAACACAAGAGTAATGATATGCTTTCGTGAAGGATTCCCTGTACACGACCGGGGGGAAAAAAGAAGCTGGCTCGCCCAAAAGTATGCTACCTACATCAATGGCAAGAGCTTTTTTACATAACTATACATACTACATATTTTCATTTAAAATACAGTATATGTTGCATGAGGACATGTACCGCATCACTGTGGTCAATGTCACTCTTGAAGGCCCACTTATGTTTCCAACCTCATACTCATCAAATTTGTATTGTAACTGTGCAATAATATGAATTGTACGGCCCCATAACTCAGATATTGCGAAGGTGTACCTTACATTTCGCAACCATCCTCCATTTGCATTAAAAGCAAACATATTGCTTCTTGAGGAAATTGTATTCAGAACATAGCGATTGGATCTCTTCATAATTATGAATATTTACACCGGGAACGAATTGCGGTTCTCCGGAACGGATCCTGCTTGTCTCCCTGAGGCAACGAGCTCCTCCACCATCGCCGTGGATTATTCATAGTTCACCTAACAACCGAAGCCTTTTCACAACTTAATTAAATGAACTCCGTTCAGTGTTGCGGGGTTAATAACTTTTCTGTCATGGCGTAGGAGCTTTGGGTTTTCTCGTTTTAATAAGAAAAGACCCGAATAATGGAATGTACATATTTGCCCGGATAATCCCCTCAAGTTGTTTTCTTCGTAACACCTCCTGTTTTATATAGGGGACCCCGATTCATTCAATAATAAAAGAGAAGAGTATGGCTCTCAAGAATAAAACGGTTTCATCTCAAATGCTCTTTAAATTCTTATCATAATGTTTTGCCATTATTCGCTTTTTGTAGGACCCGTAATCCTGCACTGTGTTCCCTAAAGGGTATAGCGTAACATCCAGCATGACAAACTCAAGGAGTTAAACTAGAGATGGATAAACCTACTTAGATTTCGCTAAAAATGTACCTGTTGTTTACGCCAGAGATTATTGTGAACTGTATTTTAATTTGTATATTTGAAACAACGAATTTATTTAAATTAAACGGAATTATAAAACGATACGATATGAGTTAGTTTCAAGAGCACATTTACCGCGTCATCGCTACGAGCAATACGGACGGGTAAAATGTTTCTGGTATGGGGTGATCGGCAATTGCACCTCTTCGTTGCTACCCCCTTCGCTAGGAAGCAGCAGTCTACTGGACGACCGGCGACAAACCTTCGGACCTTGAACCTTCCACCAATCTTTTTATAAAGGAAAAACCTTGGTGACGTAGTGTCGGCTTCTCTGGCTACTATTAAGGTAGATACCGCTAAGCAGAGCCGCCGAAGCGAATGTTTGTTTTGAAATTCAAGTGTATTCAATGGTTACGGACAGCGTTTTCCTCCGTTTACACTAGATGCCTAGTGATCTTAGAAGTTATTAGAAGCCAGAAGAGAAGGATTTCCCTGTAGTTGAGAAGAAGGGAAATAACAAGGATTTCGACCAAGAAGTCTCCGTCCCGAGATGCATCCACCTTGAGTTCCTCGACGTGTTCATCAGCATCTCGAAAGAATTACATGAAGAAATTAGACGAGATGCCGAGAAAACCATCAACAATGTTACGAAAGAAACTGAACGAGCAAGGCGCAAGAGAAATGTTGCTTTGGAGGAGCTTTGCTGAGCCCTTGCACGGAGCGAGAGGACATTGGATTATAAATACTATATGAAAATGTTCGGAAAATTGTGTAGTTTTATTTAAAAACTAAACAAAAATAGAAAAATTTCACCCTAACTTGCATATACCTAAAGCACGAAATCAGTAATTAGATACGAAACTTCATTTGCAAGAAACAATCTATTTCTACCGTCTGCTACCTACTGTTTTGAAACTTCGCCGAATTGAAATTCTCCAATTCCTGTCCACCTTTGAACCTCCTCAGTGCCGTGTTCCTCTGCTTTACAAGCGTCTTATGAATATTTACCGGAGAGCTGTGTTAAAAAGGTTGGTATCATAAATAATGCAGGTGATCCCCTTGATGAATACCCAGATTAGAGTGCAGAAGCGTCTGAGGGTAGCGAGGTGGAACCTGCAGGATTTAGGGACGGTCTTGCGGGTTTGTTCCCCTTGTGCCATCGTATTTAGAATGGGACGTCTTCCTTTGTTACTGTGGAATTTACTTTGGCACTTTTTTCCAACTCTACTTGATAACGCGGGGAGTTATTATCAAATAAAATTCGTTTTCAAAGAATCCGTGGGCGAAAAAGTGTGAAATACGGTTTACGTATTTTGGACGCAAAATCGATTGAAATAAGATGCGGACCTATTGTAGTAGACTGAAGAAGTGCGAGGGTAGGTCAGAATAAGTATTTTGAAAAGGGGATTTTGAGTTGTTTAGAAACCTAGAGGGGTGTCAGATGGGTTTCGGACCGGTTCGAAAGAATGCATGCTGGGTATGGGTGGAACAGGGTCTCCGAATAGTAACCGTTCTGAAACGCTTTCAAAATATGAGAACAAACTAGTATTGTAAATTTAGTATCAAAAAAATTATTTTGGCTGCAACATAGCAGGTAGAGTAAAATCCTTAAATGAAAGCCAGAAGCTTTTATTAAGGGAGGCTGAGCACATGAATTTTGAAGAAGCATTGTGAAAGGCTCCTGATAGACAATTATGCTGTGAAGACGACCGTACGATCTCAACTCAAACTGTATTATTAAAAAGCCGAAGACCTGTCAAATCTCAAATCTCGTTAATTCTCGAGGATAATTAACTTAGTTAGATCACCGCAGCTTTTCTAGCGGAGTTCTGACGCCCACTCTCCATCTATCGTCAAGATAGCAGACGTGCCTTCTTCCTAGGACCCAGTCAGTATTTGAGGATCTCGAAACCACTGTAAAGCACCTTAACTTCCTGTTCTCAACTTAATCTATATAAATGGGGGAAAGATAACACGAGGCACCGAAGGCTCCACGTTGAATATTCAGCAGACATTTCAAACTGCTCAAGACGTGAAAAGGTCAGATCCATGCATCCTCGTCTTTAGCTCAAGCAAGACTTCAACTGGGAAATCTCGTCGACTTCGTGTCTTGCATAATCACGATCAGCACTGTTGTCGTCATAATGGTGAATACGGACAAATGTGAAGCGAGAATCTACGGTATCTATAGTTTGACGTCATTCAAACACTCGAATCAACCATGGTATTCTCATTTTCCACTTAATTTTGGACGCTGAATCGATTGAGATGGGACCCAGGCGATTGCCACCCACTAGTGGTGGGTATGGTTCAAATGGGTACGTACCTACCTATTTCGAAAGTGGGGTTTTCAGAAACACACGCCTGTCATCATAATTTTGCCGCTAAATGTTGGACACTGTATAGATGAGAATGAGTCCGGGACACTCCACACTCACACTTTTCCCCATAATCTTGCTCCAAAGAATCAACTAAATTGTGGAAAAATTCGTCTTCACGTTGATACTAACAGATAACAGTAGTTTTTTCCGTCAGTACGCAGCGGCGTTGAAGGGTAGATATAATCAAGACGCCGTGCTCAGCTATCTAGCGAAAGTTTCATTCTATCCTAGTTTCACTAAGAAGTGAAAATGGAGATTGTTAATTTGTCATTCTAGTGTTTTAACCTTCAATGAAATAATTCACTTTAAGAATATTCAGTTTATTAGAAGTACTCCGTCATAACCAACAAGTTACGTTGGTAATGATGGTAAGAGAAATATCTGCCGTTCTTAGGAAATCGAAAAATATCTCGGAACAACCTAGTAGAAATAGATTTATTTAGAAAAATATTCAAAAGGCACCTAGCTGTAGAATCGATATTATCGGGGGTGGCAACATTAACCAGTACAATATTATACGAGTAACTCACAATATAGTTGCCAAAACACATTGCACCGGGCCTCTCCCTAGGGTGTGCAAGACCTAATCCTATATATTCAATACCAATGTGGCCTTTAGGTCCTTCAACACAAAACATTGGTCTGGTCGACAAAACTAGATGAAACTAACTAGACATATTTCACACGAAGAACATTCGGTGAAATATTTGCGGTATTTTGCAAATGCGTCTAATTGACCCAAGAGTCTGACGTTTGGAATGTGGAGGAACTTGTGACATGAGTTAGGATGACAGCGATAACTCGAGTTGATAAGTTGACTAGCGCTAAGGAACTAATATTTCCCTCCATTGTGCTAGAATTCGGGACATAGGGACAGGTGAGTGAGGTAGGTCGAATAACGAGCTCCATCAACCTGACCGCCTAGGTGCACACTGGTTATTTGAGAGCTTCGTATTATGAAGTACATCAGAATGTATTCAAGCGTAAAAACAGTATCGTTATTTTTAATTCTTGCTCTCATTTAAGAGTACGTCTTATTTGCCGAGTAAATAGAAGAGGGCATTTCCAAGATACACATCCGTCAGACTGTGGGGTCGTGAAACATCATAACACCTGCTCCACCATTACAGGGCATCGATTTATTGGAGGAAGGTGGTTGATGTAGTACCAACCGTTTCTTTAGATGCACGAAGTGGGGGAAGGTCTTTTTTTTGTTCCTTTTGCTCGCTACTTTCCTCTCGGTTGGGGTTTCTTAATTACGACGTTCATACATTTTTCAAGAGGCCATACATTTCCGGCTTCTTCCTCTTGGGTAATAGGAGCGGCAGCTCGAGGATCTTGGAGAAAATTGGACGGAAAAAGGAGGAAAAAAACTAATGAATGGCTAAAGGTGTGTGTGTTTGTGAGAGTTCCTGGTCTTGTTCTTGTTACTAACGTCAATCAATTTGAGTAATCCATTGAGCAGACCCGGAATAACTATTAAAATGTTCACTAATAAAAGTCTTACTCAATCATAATCTCAAACGGCCTTTGTAGTACTTGGTGTACTTTTCTCGTTGATTGACTTCTTTTACCGACATTAATTTGTCTTGATTATGCATCGAATAAGGGATGCGCAGAATAGATCATCAATACCCATCAAGTATTTTACAATATAAGAAACCTTCGGTGCGGTTAAAGACCGATAAGAGAACAGTAAAAACATCTTGAATGATGACGGTAAAGAGTAACCTGACATTTGACAGTTCAGAAAAGCCCAGTCAGATGATTAATATTTCAAGGCAACCTCCGTTTTCTTGTTTAGGAAAAGGAAAATCCTTTCATGAATTTATTAGCGTCATCGAACGAAAATTGACTTCAACTTTTCACATAACTTTTGTCCCCGAAACAGTTTCTCTTTAAGCTCTAATCTCAACATAAATTGATACACTGGATATTTTGCGAGCTTTTGACGTTTTTGCCCAGTTGCTTTCATTTCAGTCCACTCCTTACACCCTTCCATTTGCTATCTGTTGACTCAGAAGAGCAGAATGAAATTCAATGCTTCCGCATGTATTTTAATCAACGGAGTTGTTGCTGTGTCTATTTCTCATCTTCTTCATACAGCTGTAGGCACTCCGATTTCTACAGATGCAAAATACTACAAACAATTTGTGACTCCTGTGAAGAATGACCAAGGCCCGTTGAAAATAAGATGCCTTATTCCCACTACAATTGAAATTCCCATTCGGGCTTAACTCTCTTTCTATCTTCCCAACTTTTCTTCCCTGATTTAACTTCCTGTGACAGATTGAATTACTTTCTCGTTACCGAAGAAGACAAGCCGGGACGGAGAAAAGAAACTCTTTGATTAATGTAATGCTAATGGCCAAGTTGAAAGAATCCTTGAAGTACCTACTGTTCAGTAAGGGTGAAAATATTGCTGTTCAAACTCAAAAGGAGTTGAATGTCACTCTTGTTCCTTCTGAACTCACAAGGACAAGAGAAACCCTATTCAACAGCCAACCGTGCTTTTGATAACGAGAAAACGTCGAGGCTCTCACAATAGATTGGATCATAATAATTCAGCTCTTAAAGTGGTAAAATGGTTTAATGTCTGAATGAATTTTCAGTTTCTATGAGCGGGTAATCTGACAATTGTTGTTCCCGAGATGGGAATAATGAACAAATCTTGCAAATGATTGTAAGGCAATCAGCTGATGACATCGTTCATTGTTATTGTGGTGGGGATGGGGTCTGTAACAGTAAATAATTGTTTGAAAAATGAAACGAATTCTCTTCTTCCAGTTCAGGGATCAATAAGCTCAACTGTGCTATCAAGTTCTGATGAGTCGTTCTTTTTGGAATAATAGGTACACTTTTGTATGTGCGTATTTGTATTTGAGAGGAAAAAATCCACTCCAAACTTTTTCTTTTCACATTTCAATGTGTGTAGGTCGACTAAAAATCTGAATTGTCTGCTACTCATTGCCCAGGCCAAAGGCCTTCAAATGCTCTGAAAAACCTGTAATTTTGCTCACTCATTTTTTACTATTGATTACCGCAAACGGTATCAGTATTAAGATGTTGTATTATTGATAGTTTGAGAGACTTGGGCGTGTGGTGTAGCGTTTTTCACTAAATGTTGGATAAATCGACTCAGATGAGTCTTGAGGCAATTGCCGCCAGCAGGGCGAGGATTCCCAAGGGTGAAAAGACGTGTTTTGAAATTGGGTAAACATTCTAAAAACGCTGCAAATTCTTACACATGGGTTGGTTATTCCTCGGACCAGGCGCATGGAGATTCATATCTTCAACATGGGGAAAATGGGGGAAACAGTGGATGTGGCGGTACAACAGTGGGTGTGTCTACTTGTATCTAATGATTTCCGTTGGATCGAACACAATACGCTTCTCCACTCAAGCGATATTCATTCAGAATACAATAGTACAGTCGAATAATGTCCAGCGATATTCCGATTTATTTAGTAAATGATCCTTCCAGAGCGGAACTACGGGTATTCTAAAGTACCAGCTACTGGTTGTATTTTATAGCATTTTCTCCCTCCATTCAGCTTTAAAGTTTTCGCTATCTTCTTTTTCAACAAGCGATCGGTAATTTATTCAATATTGAACTGTTTCATCGTCTCGTGCTTGGTTCGTGGCCCACCAAATTAAATCGATAATAACTTCTCGAAGATTCTAAGACTAATATTCGTTCATCACATTAGGGTGGGGCAGTCTAAATTTCCAGATGTCGTTGTACCTACAATTGATCCGTCAAACCCAACAGGTGGGCCAAATCGATTGGAGCCCTTCATTTATGTTGACTATCGATCCAATGGACGTGAGGTCACCACCTCTTTCCCTCCGGTAATCGGCTGTGCTTTTAGAACTTCAAAGGACCTAACAGTGGAGTCGCGCTTTCAAGGCCGGGGATTCTCCGATATTTTCAATTCCCCTTCTATCCTTTTGGGTTTCTTATTTTAACCCGTGCTACTCTTGTCGGAGGCTCAAAAGAGTCGATGAAGTGTTTTTATGAGCGATTACTACGAAGTAATTGCCTCGCTCCAGGTCTTTTCGCTTCCTGGGTTTCATTGCTTCTCCTTTAAAAAAGGATAGTTCCACTCAGAACTATTCATCTAGAAACTCGTTTCTAAAACATTCGAGGGATACTTTATTGATCAGAATAAAGAAATTCTTGCACTTCAACGTGGGACTGGACGCACTATAACGTCCTTGAACTGCACATGCGCACTATCCCATGGGTTCCATACCAGTACCTCATAGATGCTATTCGTCGGGATTGCTGTTATTCAGATGCACGAACCTCAACTAAAATATATAAGGAACCAGCAAACTTTAGTCACAACCATACTCATGCCAACCATTTCAGGAAAGAAGATCGTCCACTTCCTCGTTACTTCTCAAAGTAATTAGTCCAATTGACATCAGTCAATCACTAGGATGGCTACCACATTAAAGGAAAAGGATGCTTTCACAACTTGTTTGCAATATGTAGTTTACGTTATGAAAGTTTTTACATAGTAGTATCATTCGATATTGAAATTCTCTTGTAATAATGTTGGATTCTCTTTGCAGGCTTTCCTGGTTGTAGCTTCTGAACAGCCAAGGTACGTTATCAAACGTTATTTAAGAATTGAATTTCTTCCAGATTGTTCCAACGTTTAGTACTCATCCTGGAACATACCCAGATCTGTTTCTGCTGGTCATGGTTCTAGAACTAACTACCGTCTCCGATTCCTTTTACAATGTTGAGAAACAACATTCAACTTATACAACCTAACACCTAAAAGCAACGTCATTACGGGGAGAAAGGAGCGGTAATTTGTTTTCCCACATCAATATTTCAAGGACACAGCCCGGAAGGTTCTTTTCTGAAAATTTCTCTCGCTCACCTCCCACCTCATCGACCCCTGGAAATTATTTCGCTCCCTCCACATTATTAATAATACCGTATCTGTTCGAACAGTTCTCTTGGGGATCGTGAAAGATTTACGAGCCCACTTCTTCTATTTAAGCTTCTGAGCGCCGTCAGTTTTTCTGCTTCAATCGTTTGACCTGTTTCGAAATGATTTGTTATTGATGAACTCACTGAAAAGGAGGGTGTTGAAGGAACTAGAAGAATGGTTCAAACACTCCTGGAATATAAGAAGGGCAGTATCTGAAGTAATTCCAATATTATCATCAAAATTTTAAACAATTCCTTTCAAAAGATCTTTCCTGTTTAGCGTGAATATTAATTAAATTAAATGGGTCCGTTGATTCCATCCAACATCAATTTTAAGTTAAAACCTCAATCCACTTGGGAAATCCAGTTAACGCGGAAAAGATTTTAAATCAAACTTACCTCAAATTTCCCATTTGCAACCTGATTCCGTGTTCCCGCTTGTCCTGAATCGTAGGAGTTGATTCAATTAAGAACGGAGCAAATGATTTAAATTAATTTTATTTCATAGTCTCTCTCCGCCGGTAATGAAGGGCGAGAATCAGATTTGTAAAACATTTCAGTCTTTAATTTTCCTAAATCCGTCAACCATTTGTAATTAATTCACGAGCCGCTTCAAATTGCGAGGAAAGGCATTGGAAAGTGCTAAGCTTGGTAGGGTTGATGAACGAAAAGAATAGGAACGGGAGATTAGGTTATAATTTCATCAGTTCCAAACCTTCGCCGAATCCCATAAGCTTGTAAGCAATAACGAAAAGATTGAATTTACTTGCTTTCCGAATATTACGAGAAAATGCTGCAAATTCTTTAACAGGGGTTGGTTATTCCTTGGACCAGTAGCATGGAAGCACATTTGAATCGATTCAGCGTCAAAGATTCATTGGAAAATGAAACTCCACACGCCTAGGTTCCTGAAATCTCGAAAACACTTTTGAAATGGGTAGATAAATACCCATTTTGACCCATAATATCTTTTAGTGGGCGCCAATCGTTCCGGGGCCCGACTCATTGGATTCAGCGTCCAAAATTTAGTCGAAAATGATACCGACGAAGTATGTTCTTATCTGATCAGCTACACTTTTTTCTATCCCTGCACGAAAGTATGAATTAATTAATGAGGTGCTACGTGCATGGAAAGGCAAAATGAAAATTATCCTCAATGAATTTTGATTAAGTTCTAATATCCCAAACGTGCGCAGAGTAATCTCCTCAAGCGAATAAGGACCCAACTTATATTCGTATGATGTTGATAACTGAAAGGTGCCAGCC
The DNA here is from genome assembly GCA_019603395.1 of Cyrtorhinus lividipennis. NCBI lineage: Eukaryota > Metazoa > Arthropoda > Insecta > Hemiptera > Miridae > Cyrtorhinus > Cyrtorhinus lividipennis. Next base: position 17,096,279 of record CM034005.1, on the reverse strand, counting down.
CTCATTGGTTTTTCACTGCAGAAGAAAATTAAACATTGCGTGCGGAACAACCCTTACATGAGCAGCCTCAATTATTTACTACGTTGGAGACTCAGCTGAAAAACGGGCTTGAGACCGCGTCACGTGAATATATTGGGGTTCCAGTGTTTTGGTATGCCGGAACCAACTCGAGTGTGTGAAAAATCTGAGGAGATCTCAGCCCGAGATTCGGGTGTTTTATTAATGAGGGGAAAACGCGATGAACATTATTGACGTCAACGCGACTTAGTGATGACGTGATCATGAGGTCGAAGATAAATCGATGTTAATTATATTGAGCCGTTTGCTACTTCTGGTGTATAATTCATTTCGGCACAATGCTATCTTGTATCGCAATTGTGTTTTACTAGTTTTCAGCCTAATCGCTACTCACCGGTGACAGGAATGGGTCAATGGGAGTTTTGGACTGAGGTTTCGAACTTCTTGAGAACATAGTAGTGATGTGTTTCATGTTCAACAAGGTTTCAAACGCTTTTCGCAAACGCAAGATCGATTAAGATCGATTAATCTCTGACAAATTGCCGCAGACTGAATGAGGACGCTACCAAATAACTAAGGAATGTGCGGCGTCTTTAATTCCAATTTTCAGACAAATCATGTCAACAGAACAAGACAAGGATTCCACGAGATGAGTGTCGTGATTATTTGATATTAAATCGAGCCACGCAAGTCTGCTAAAAGATATTTCATTACTTCTTCCACGGAATGTTCCGGGAAACAGGGATATACTCGCACAATACAGCCTGAAAGAAGGCCAGGCTTTGTTTAGCACTACAACTGGAATTGTCGTTCCGAGTCCGCGTGAATTCACATTCGAACAATGCCGCCTCGCAAACAACAATTTATTGCTCTCCCACTTTTCGTTCTTAAGAAAGCTTTTTCATAGCCAACACATGAGTTTTAGTTTTGGCAGCGGGAAATCTGCACCCTGAGTCACTATCCCTCAAACGAAATGCGGTTTACCTAGGATTTTGTATGTTGGTGCTGGTCATTGCAGCCATAACTCTCTGGATGTGAAAATGAAACTATTCGTCTCCAGCTCCTTCCTCGCGGTACATTCTACAAGAGTTCAACAGCAATCTCAATAGTTTTCGACGTTGGTTCGCTACGGGATATGAGATGTCTTAACAACGTAAAACGGTAGAAGATTCAACCCTTCTCTTAAAAACATTCCCCTTTACCACACTCCAGCTTCACCGCTAGACTCTTTTCATCCAGTCAACGTAGACACGCAAACATCAACCTGCAAATCGGATTTACTAGCGTTGCCGCGGGGGAAGTGAGAACCTGAAATTGCCTTTATCTCAAACTCGATTCGTCTGATTCCTTCCGTTCTATGGCCGATTTATCGTTTCAAAACCGTGCCGGTTCGTTGATCTATTTGTTGAAGATGAGTTTCATGGCCTTTCCAGGAGGCAGTTTTGTATGTCTTTATGCTTTCATAACCATTCGACGTACTAAAAGGCAACAACTCCAGGACGCCATCGGAATGAGTTCAGTATCATCATTGGACGATAGTTGGGTTAGTATCCGGTTCTTGTTGCATTTAATTATCTACCAAACAGCTTTTAATGTACCTGCCTCGAATACTGCCGCGAGGGACTTCTGTGATTATCGATTCACCCTTGAGACAAGTTGATAGTGAATCAACACCAAACAATCTTTGAACTCCTTCCAATTTGAGCGATTAAATGGTTAAGATTCCGATTTCCAAAGTGTCAGAATTGATTGTTGTACAATTTATTTTTATTCGAATAACCCTTGAGCTCGTATAGACTAATAAAAATACTAAACCAAAATTTTCTCAGAAATTGAACCTTTTACGTTTAAAAATATCCAGAATTAATCAAAAATTCCCGTCAAAAACTACTTTTTTGAGGTGTTCCAAAAATGTTCGCACATAGACTCTATCTGGTCCCTTCCTAGTTGTGCCTAACTTGTTTCGAGTCCTATTACCTAATAAAAAGGCTGAGTATTTTTTCCTACCACTAAATTGTTTGTATAAAGATAATATAAAGAAAAATGGGTAATTTTTCAATTTTTTCCTAGCGAATTATTTATTTCATTTGTTGAAGGGAAACGGTTTTCATTCGCTAGGCGACATTTACTAGGAAATACCTTCGTTTGTTCGAATGGTGGAGTGGTACACGTTTGTTATTTCAGTTGTTTAACCCCAGGTACCTCAAATTCGTTCGGGTCAGAAGGAGCGAGGAGAGTGAAAATGCGAGTGGCAATGAGTCCGGGACAGCTCAGCAGAATTCAGAAGTGTTTCAAGTGTATTCTAACCCCTAACCCCCCTTTCAGAGAAAGCTCTTTTGTAGCAACTTCTTCTCTTTCGCTCCTTCCCCCGGTGGTTGGATGAATCATTCAATCTGATCAATTCTGAAGTACTCCCGGACTCAAGTGAGAACAACAGTGAACAAGAAGATGGTTCGCAACTGAATTTGGGTCATAGTCGACGGGAAGCAAAGTTCTGCGTTGTGTGAATTTCACTCGCAACAATCTCTAATCGCTCTCATTACGGAGAAAATCGTGATTTTGTCATTCGAGTTTCTTTGTAGAATCCCATTCTCAGCCAGAATGGGAAGCTCTTGAGGGCTTGATCATTAAGCTGATATCCTTGGCGTTTGACCCCAAATCGATTATACGTCAGTCCTATACGACTTGTCCCAGTGATTAACTGCTACTAATGATTCAGTGATGTTATTGACATTAACCCACCTAAATACGAAGTAATCGAACATAATAAACGTAGGCATACGTTGCCAGGCCTGGCTCTCTCTAATGGAGGAATCAATCAACTTCTGAAGAGTTATGAAAGGGGGGCACAAGGGCGCAAGGACGTGAAGAATGCGAGGTCGATACAGCGCTCATGACCGGCGAATTTACCGAACGAGCGAGCTATATTTCTCGAGGCAGTTACATTAGCTAAAAAAAGAATTCTTACATCGCGTGAGAGTACGGACGACTGAAACAAATACCTCGCTTATGATAGGTTCACATAATATAAGTAGGTAGTAGGTACCCACGCAAGTACATTTTCGGGTACCTTCTGCTTTGTTTTCTCTTGCTTTTTACTGCCCTAAGTAAAATTTACGCAAGAAGTGATCAATGTGATTTTTTTCGTTTGAGTCATCCTATTTCAGGCGATTGTACTGTTGTTTGATCGGATTTGATTAATAAAACAACACCGAATAACATTCACCCTCGCACTCCGATGAACCGATCTTCATTGTCCGCATAATAATGAATTAGTTATATTAGGATGCCTTGATTAAATTAGCATGATTCATAATTAACAACATTGCATAGTTATTGATTTATGCTGACCTATGTTGAATTGTATTCGAACTTTCACGTGAAATATTGAGGACATCGGGATAGTTCATATCAGGAGACGGTTATTCTTCGTGTAAAAGCATGTCATGGAATGATGAAACTAACTTTTTGTTCACTTGAAAAACGAAAGGGGAACAACCCTTCATTGCTAACTTTCGTTTCGGGTTTCTTTTTGCTTTTATAATTAACCTTTTCGCTAGTTGATGATTCTAGCAATTCAGCATATCTTTCTGGAGGTAGTTTCTTGAGTTTTCTAGTTATGCCATTTGTCCATTTCTACTGTATTCCATCAAACGTTGTGCAGCGTTAAGGATGACACCAGACCAGGCATTTCGATTTCGGGTGCTTGTTCAATGAAGAACGTGATCTCATACACCTATTCCCTGATTTGAAATCGTAAAGCACATCTACATGAATTTAGAGCAATCGCGGCACCGATACAGATAATCAGAACTTCTGTGTAGAAGATAGTAAATTTCCTTATGGAGCAACAAGATCAAGGCTTGGATGTGTGGATTATGCAAATTGAATGGGTTCTACAACTGCAGGAAATCACTGCACCCCGAGAAAGGGTGTAGTTTTGTCTGCCTTAAAGTCTCGGGTTGGCAGTATTTCCTGCGTTTCAGCGTACATACAAAAAACAAATTCTTACTACTACTGCGGGGCCTCGATTTCTTTCTTCACTCGAAATAACGAACATACCAACAAAAGCATCCAAGGGTTTAAGTCCGGGACTCGAGTCAAACCAAATTTCCGTTACGCTCGCCCTCCCTCTGAAACGAGTTTTTGTACAGAGAAAAAGAGGAAAAAATCCTCGAGAAACTCAGAGGAAGAAGTGGGGTAGTTTCACCAAGTGATGCTCGACAATGGTTGACACTCCACCCAGTGCTTTTATACTTGCCTTCGCCTACCGTCTTTCCCTTGTCGAGATATCTAACCCAAACCTTCCAAGGGTCACAAGGGTGCTCGGCCCCCTTTCGAGTGGACCTCCATGACCCTAATAGTGTCGTAAATATGATCATTACGTCGTCGGTAGAATAGAATTTTCGAAAGGTCATCAGAGGTTCACCAGGTCTGTAGAAATCGGATAATTTCTCTCATATCGGGTTATGATGAACGTACCCAAACTTCATGTTGTTCCATGTCAAGGCGATTCACCATAACTAGGTATCTTTGAAGTATTTTGGTACCTTATTCCCAATAGAATAATATACTCTTGTTTTTAATAGGCAAAACAATTGTTTTCCAACTTAGAAATTTTTCAATTTAATATCTAGAGCAAATGTCAGACCGCCACGCCATCCAGGCCAAAAAATGCGTTAAAAATGTTAAATTTTGCAATTTAGACACAATTTATGGGCTCTAATTGTGTCTGACTCATATCTAGAACTATTGCCGCAAACAGAAGCAGGATACGATTCGAGATTGGAATATTTTTAATGGATTTCTAAGATTATTGAGGACCTAGGCGTGAAGGGTATTATCATCAAAATTTGTCACGCTGAATCGATTGTACTGAGTCAAGTCGCGCATTGCCGCAAACTAAAGAAGAGTATTGGTCCCTATGGGAATTTTGAAAATGAGTTTACATGATAGTCCATTGAAATAACACTTGCTTTTCCTATTTAAATTGAATTTTAAAAAAGGGTAGTGAGATCTTGAGAAGTCTTCGATGGTTGTAGCTTTCACATTGAATGAGTCGAGTTCATCAAACAAGTCTATCATCAGATAACTTTTCACTCTATTGAAGGATTAGGTGGATGAGGTCAATCCTCACAGTGCAAAATGGCCACGCCGTATTGCCGTTCGTATTTTACGGGTTCCGATGTGAAACCTGGTGGTCGTGAGGAGACAAGTGAAATGCAGATGGCGGGAAGAGTAATCGATTAACTGTCAGGAACTTCACTCGAATACCCACTCGTGCCCCCAAGGGACTCCAAATCCTACGCTCGCCTGGTTGCACTCGTTAGTGGGTCAAAGAACTTATTTCTCCTTCCTACTGTGCTCGTTTCACTCAAGAAATAAACCTTACAAACCAGTTTGGTGAGGAGGACGAAGAAAACTTTAGAGAGCTTTGGTAATTATTGTATGGCTCGATGAATTTCCGGAGACAGTAAAATGAAGATGTCACTCATCCTGGTTCTGATTCATAGGCTTCAGGTGATAGTTCATTTTCCAGCATTACCAATATTGTGCATTACGAAAAATTGATGTTCGATCTTTTCGGCGACCTCGGCGTGTAGGGTATCATTTCGACTAAATCATGGACGCTGAATCCAATGAAACGGGCCCCGAAACGATTGGCACCCATCGGAAGAGGTTATGGGTCAAAATCTACCTATTTTGAAAGTGGGGTTTCGAGATTTCTGGTACCTAGGCGTTTAGAGTGTCATTTTCCACTAAATGTTGGACGCTGAATCGATTGGAATGAGTCTCCATGCTCTTGGTCAGAGGAATAGTTAACTCCTGTGAATGAATTTGCAGCGTTTTTCGAATATAAAAGCACGCAGTTCGTTACTGTAATCATTTGTTTCATGAGACTTTATGAAGAATTGATGAAGATTGAGAATGATGAAAAAGCCGAAATAAATTTTGCATAGGAAGTACATTCAATTATGAAGGCAATTTTGAATATGTGTCCAAATCTGCACAAATACACGATATTGAACAAGAAAAAAGTCCTCCGATTACGGATATTGTATTCAGTTATCAGAAACTTCCGTTATTTAGGCGGAAGAATCGATCACTTTTGATCACCCGACGACTGCTACCTACTAACGTTCGATACTGTCCGGAAGTCGTCCCATCCCACTTTCCCAACAACAATCAACGTGTCATGAAAAGGGGGGAAAAAGTGACTTCAGATAGGTTTTTAGTTAATTAGAAAAGTTGGCGAGCAGAACGAGCTTGCACAACCATAGTTGTAGAGTTTATCAGAGCTAGAACAATTCGTTATAGGCTCCCCTCAAACCCCTTCGGCGCCCTATCTCTTTACGTTGAACTTCGTTGCTTTGTAATTAGCAACTTCAAAGCCCTTAACAAAGTTCCAATCACGCCAACTCGTGCATTACAGGCTTCCACGTACATTTAAGGTATTTTTATTCCGAAAATATTTATGCCAACACCTGCACCTATTCAACATCGACGATAATGATAACGTTATACTAATGACTGTTGCAACTTCGTGTTTAGTTTCTTGAGTTTCTCATATTTTTATTGTTTCCTCATCTTTCCACATGTGTGAAACGTGTTGAGAGAGTTAGGCGTATTTTGTTTCGACGAAGCACTAGTTGTGAAAGCTAGTTCATATACCTGAATTACGAGTAAGAAGTTGTACGTACTGCAAAAGCCAACATGAGTAATGAGAGTTTATTCTGAACCGTACAAACCTGCTTGCTTACCACCCTGTTATAAAGTGATTCCGGTTTCCCCATTAGTTCAGTTCATATATGTGTGTATGTGTGTGTGACTTTTGTTGTGTATTTTTTATTTTATTTTAATTATTATTAATTATTATATTTTATATTTTATTTATTTTATTTTTGTGTATTTTTAGTGCTATCTGTAGGCCCATTATTCGAATGTTCAACGGATTTGAAGGATTTTTCATAATTTATCAGAGTACTCTACATCACGTCATAGGCTATATTGCAATCCCACGAGAGATTCTCAGTGTGGATTGTCAATCCTCAGGGGGGAAGGGCTTCGTGGTCACCCAAGAGCCCGAGAAACGGAGGGAATATGCAGGAGGTGGAATCAACCCTCACTGCCACCCTCTACATCGAGAAACGCGAGCAAACACGCTTTCAAATTTACACAGAAGTTCGTACAAAATTGCAGCTCAAATGCCGTTATACGTAATCCTAGGTACCAAAAATTGTTGGGAACAATTGTTGGGAATCAATTTTTCTAGTCGTTTGTGTAATGTGGAAGTTTACTTTGCTATTTGCTATCCGTTTCCTCCTCAAGCAGTAGGTAGTCATTGCTTTCATTGATGAAAGTGAAATGAGCGCTGATATATTTATACATTGCAAGAAACGTTCCTTCCGTCAATTGATTTTTCTTACATTGCTTGAGTTACTTGAAATGGATAGGTTTCCAGACGTTGTTCTCGCGATAGTTTCCCTTCTTGGAGGATTGTTTGTTTTACTAGCGGAGAGATTGGTGAACTCTGTAGCGTTCGTATCATTTCCTTTAGTTGTTCTCAATTGCTCTCCGGTGGGAACTGTATCGATCGTTGCAGCAACTACGTTTCCGTTCGATGTTTCAACTCTAATCAATTCGGTTGCAGCCGACGAGGTTTGTGATGAAATCACCGTCGAAATTCGATCGGTTAGATGAGAGACCCTTGAGCTTCTGCTCCCTGGCCTTTCTTGCTGTGACTGAACCGACAGAATCGATTTTTGTTTTGTTGGCTCTGAGTTGTCCAAAGTGTACTGACTCCCTGACATGTTGGAAAAGCTGCTCACCTCTCGCTCAATAGGTTCTGCGTTTCGCCTCTCATGCACGCTCACCGCATTTTCCCTTCTTTCAGGACTTCTTTCAGGTGAATTCAGGAGGATCGTTACGCTCGTTGATCTTTCATTGAGTTTTTCACGTGTTGGTAAAGGAGGGCTGTCTCGAATACTCACTACGTTAATTGAATCTGCAACATTCGCGTTGCTGCATTCTTGAAAAATCTCATTTGCCTTCTTCCTCGAAGTAGACAGCATCGGTGGTGCTATACCGGCCGTTGGCTCCTTACTGGAACCAATGATTACCTTTTGATTGCTGGATTTTCGTTCCATCTCTCCAGTTGCAGTCGCATCCTGACCGAAAGTCGCTTTCCCTACACTCTCCCTGGAAAATTCAGGCTTTTCGCGCATCGTAGGTTCTTCCACCGCTCTCAGGGATTGGTCATTGATGATCGCTTCGTTCACATCGGGTGACGAGATTGATCGTCTTGGTGAAGGTGATTGTCTATTCGACACCACGCCTTCAGGCCTAAATTCAACTTCAATCATAACACTTGCTTTTCTCTGAACACTAGAAATCCCTATGGGTTCTTTGAACAAATTTTCGTGAGGCGCAATGTGTGAATGTCGATAAATTTGCTGATTCCCTACACTGGTAGCAACTCTCGAGTGAATTTGTTGCTCAAACTTTCTGCACCCTACTGTTGAACACCTGATACATTCTTTCTGTTTCTTGCGGCAACCAGAAACACAGCTACAAGTGCGACGTTCCGGGCTGGTAACAATGTGATAGGCGTCATTTGTTCTACTTGTCTCAAGTTGTGTTCTCTTCACTCGTGAGTTAGTAATGGGGCTGTTGCTGGTGCGTTTTTCATCGTGGTGAGCTGTGGTTTTTGGTTTATTCGGTGATGTCATTTAAGAAAAGCAATGATGGGGAAACTTCTCATTAATGAACTAATTGCGTCGATGATTAAAAAGTGAATTATTTGTGTAACAGTGAACTCTCCATTTTCGGGATTTGAGTTGATGATGCAGGGGGTAAAGTTCCTCCTAAGGAAACGAGTTTCCATGGTATGTCTCAATTGATCCAATAAAAAAAAAAAAAAAAAAAAAAAAAAAAGGAGCTTGAATAGGTGAAACTGAAAGATGTGATGCTTTTCCACTAGAAATCCGGTCATTGATAAAATAAATATACTTACACCAAGATCATAGACATTTTTCCTCTAGACGGCCAGCTTCAGTTCTTTCTTCTGACTCCTGGTTGTCCTGGTTGCCCTGGCTGACCCTGGCCACCACCTGCTCCACCGTCGCCACCAGTTCTCCCACCAATGCCACCAGCTCCTCCTTCAGAATCACTTCCCTGTTTTTTGTTGTCAGGTGATGTTCCTCCGGTACCTCTCTGACCCTCGGACTTCTGATTTTCATTCAATTTGCTTTCTGGTTGACCAGGGTGGTCTGGCTGACTAATTTGGCCACCTTGCCCGCCATCACTACAGGTTTTTCCATCTTTGCGATTGGCATCTTGGTCTGATTGCTCAGAAGTATGATCACTAGATAACCTTTCATCTGTCAATTTTCCTCCAGAGTGCTTAGACAATCCTGCTCCTCCACCTTTCCTACTGTAGTTACCAGTTTTTACATCATTCGGACTTGCTGACTTCCCTCCATTGCTGCCAATAGTTCCTCCCCTACCACCGCCACCACCACCACCACCACCACCACCACCACCACCTCCTCCTCCTCCTCCTTTTCCTACACCACCACCACCACCACCTTCTCCTCCTCTTCCTACACCAACACCACCACCACCACCACCTCCTGCTTCACCACCATTGGCCATCAAGAATTGTTTATATCATTTAATGGAAACAATGCCTTTCACCTCGATTCACAAGGCTATCCACCCTCACATGAAGTTGTCTTGTTCCTACCTCTTCCGCATATGTTTTCTTGTCTCTGCTGATAATCTGTGTCAATGTCAATGCACTATGGTTCGACAATTAGCTTAATGTCAAGTCACGACTATTGTTGCTTAGGTACTTGTTCATGATCATATAACAATAATTTTCTACTGGAGAATGATCAATTCGTGTATACTTACATGATATAAAAAAGATAACGTCCCTCTGAATACCTGATTTATCTCTTCAAGGATGGCATCCCTGGAAAATAACCTGGTTCCACACGTTAGGGGATGCTCTCAAGGACCGGAACTGTGAGGATGGAAGTTCGTAAGATGTTGGGGTACCTAAGAAATGTAGCGTGCGATGGGACACCCCCTTCGGTTTTAGAGCGCGGTCGGTTGGATATTCAGGAAAAAGCCGAAGTTGGCGTGCTGTTGGAAATTCGCGTGACCCTTCCATTTGTTCGTCTTTTCCCAGTCCCTTTTTGTTTCTTTACTCCCTTTTCATACCCTTCCAGATTAGTTAAACCGCCGCTCGCATGTCACCCTTATCCAGACTTAGGTTGTGCATACCCGTTGGTTGACTGAGCAGGGTCGATTATCTGACTTTTCCTCCAACCTAATGTTTACTTAGCTGAGATAACGTAATCCACCGCCAATCAACAGAACCAGAGGAGTGGAAATAGGAATTTAAAGCACACAGTTGAACTGAATTTGATACGAGGGTTGCGGAAGAAGTCTGAGCAAGTCATTTGAACGATCTCGTTAAGCCAGAGATTCTCCAGAGTTGACAAATTCTTTTCCTGTGCGTATCTAGCTCTACGACCCCCCTACCCATCTCTAGAACGCTTTGCAACTTCTTTAAAGATACTCAATTTGATAATTAAGAGCAGAGCACTCCTGAGGTCAATTATCCGCAGTACTTTGTAACGTGGAAGTTACAGGATTTAACGGAACCATGAACATACACTGTATAGGTTCGTTTTCCTCCACGTTCATTTAAAACGAGCTCTCCCCTATGAGGTCAGAATTAGCGCTGCGTATTAATCCACTTTATGACGCTATAAAGCCACACAACTCAGTGTTACGACAAACAGGGGTCGGCTAACAGGGGATAATCGTGAATTGGTACTACTAAAAGCATCATAAGAAAAATAGAGACGACCAACCCAACATCTATTTTGATTATGGCGCGTGCAAAAAAGTAAACTCTGTAATGTTCTCAGGGTAATCGAGGCAGGTATTCTGACCACATGAGCTGACCTAGAGACACATGGGCTCAATAAAGTGCTATCTTCACGTAAAAGCACCACCGACCGTCGGGAATCGTTTACCTTTCGAAGAGACCCCACCCACTTCCTGTAGAGAATGACTTCGTGGTGTTCCAGGTGAGAGCCTCGAAGGGACTGCTTCCGTGGCACAAGCATTGATCATACCGGTGAAAAAAAGTCACTGACATACTGTCACATTTTGTAGCAGTCAGCTCACTATTCAAGCCACACGCTGCCCGTTATTCTGTTTTTGGGGATGAAATGTTGAAGAATGAAGATAATTTATTATACTGAAACCAGGTACTGCTAGGTTAGAGATAAGCGCCTGCAGTAAATTCCAGGGGTAATGTAAGGCCATTGCTGCCTCGCATGCGAGACCCTTGGACCTGAATAATTTACCTCGTTTTACTAAACCAGGAGAAGAGACTCTTTGCTAAGCTGCACTCCCCCCTCTCAGATATTCAGTATTCGCATTTCATTGTTGCTATTGCGTTCATACCTATGCGCAAATACACTTATTCTATACCCAGTTTTATAAGCAGCCTCATGAGGGGGAAAAAATACTCCTCTCCTTTACACCTTCCAACAAAACATCCGGCCCCGGCACATGAGAAGTTAGTCCATAACCTCACAATCTTCACCTATCGGACGGGCATTATAATTCCATCAGAGACGAAAATCCTCCCGAACATTTATCATTACCCTTTAAAACGCGCTTAAAAAAATTATTCCACATAGTTGATAATTTGTTGGAGCAAGAGGAGGAGTCCTGGACTCAATTTAAATTTAAATTTAATCGATTCAGTGCTCAACATATAGTGGATATAAACTAATCTCACACGCCTGGGTAGCCGAAAATCTCGAAAAAACACCTTCGGTATCATACCCATACCTACCTCCGGTAAGCGCCCACCAGTCCGAGATGTACCCATCTAAATAAATTCAACGTCCAAATTTAGTGGAAAAATGTTACCCCATATGCCATGTTCATAAAAATTCCTGAAAATCGTGTCTCAAAAAACACATTTTCACCCCATACCCTCCACAAATTTGGGCCCATTGGGTCGAATTATCTATCTGGAGGAAAACTAGAGCCGCATAATCGCCGCGCTATATCAGATGATTCTAATACGATTTTACATTGTTAAAACCTGTTCATGCAATGGTAGGCCTATTGACGTCAATGGTTCAGTAGTGGTCGGCCTCAGCTCGATAGAGGTAGACTTGGTTAATAATAAAGGGATGCTCTGTTAGCTAAATGACCGCATGGAGCACCTATTAAACCTTAAGTCGGTTGAGTGGTTCAGCGAAATGCTCCTGGCACACATCTACACTCAATCCAAAATTCTGCTTCGTACATTGTTCAAACTCTACGTGTAGGCACATTTCCATGTTTGAATTCAAACAATAGTGAAGCCCATTAGGACTTGAGTCACTAGAGGCTGGATTTGCTTTTAGGTACTTCAGCGTGAGTCACGAGACGAGAGGAAACCAAATTCAAACTGTGTTCTCTAACCCGACAAGCTCAGTGAAACATCAATCTGCTATCTTTTCGACACTTATCGATTTGTCGAACCTCCGTCAAGCCGCTTCTCTCTATTTTCTTGTTACAAACTTCCGTGCACGCATATGCCCCAAGGGCTCGACTGGTGCTTTCACCTACCTGACCCTTCCGTGTCAATTTGTTTGGCAAAACACCCTAAATGTTCAAGTACCCAGCGATGACAAAACCAAGGAAATGTGGGTTTACGCATACGCAAAACTAACATTAGCGAGCAAAGCAATCTAAATCCATCCCGATGACGATAACGTGGTTACCGAATGAACTTATGCCTTTTGTCCCAATATCAAATTCATCAAGTTTTCTCTTCAAGAATAAATCATCCTGGAAGAAGAAACTGACTTCTCTCGAGAAACACCATGTCCTAAATCACAATTACGCCTTAATTTGTAGTTTATCTCTCTGGAAACTCTGCCAACTCGGCTGACGGATTCTCCGTAAAGAATAGCTACACAATTAGCAACGAAAACACTGTCCTTCAGCTCGACTTCTGAAATAAGAAAGATTACTTCGTCTTCATAACTTTTTCTTGGCTTTCAACCCGGCTTGCTACTGAGATTGTGCTTTAACGTAGTGCTCGTTACCCTAATTTTCAAGAAGAACGTCACTTTTTACGCGAAAAAGGCGAGTTCAAGGGCAAAAACTTTGTTTTGTAGCATGCTCTCCTGACCACAGTACGCTGCACGGGCGTCCGTTCATTCTACTCTTACCTTAAAATCTTTTCTGACTCACGTACTAACACATTATTTTATTCAATTTGGAGCGAAGGAATTTGCAATACGGCGTTTCATCATGCTGTAACAAATTGTTCTGAACCCGCAAACATCTTCATTTGTCGAAGAGGAACTGCTGTTCGTTCGTTTAGAAAATTCGGAAGATGTAGTCGAGGATCACGATGGCTCCAGTGAGCAAGAGCACTCTTTTCACTATGTCAATCATTATCAATCAATCAATTGATGATCGCTTTACATTAGTTTTATAAACATTGGTTTCAAGTCAGTAAACTTTTTTAGCACTTATTTGCCATCAGTTGCTCAATCTTATTACTGGGATTCGTATTTTATAATGTATTGAAGGAGCGAATTTGTTTGAGAAACGAGAGAAAACATTGATGCAAAATTAGTTAGGAGGACCTCAAGTACTATTACATGTAAAAAGAGAATCATTATATGTAAAACAACAGCATAGGCTACTTTGCGGTGCTCAGGTAACTGTGCGCTATTAAAACAGAAACACCCCAAAGAACAGGGCTGGTAGATCAGTGTACAGGTAGATCAGGGGTAACACTTCAACTCATTGCCAAGGACCTTCGTGTCGACATATTTGGCAGAAGAGTCACTTTGTATCTATCTATGACATAATATGGAGAGTTTTTGATTTAGTAACTCATCCACACTGGTCCTCCTCTCAACTCAATTACAGCCTCACTAGAAAAACTCTTATCGTGTCCTATCGCTGTCAAATCACCGATTTCCACAGATAGAGATTTTTCAAAATAACTTCTGGGAGCATGTGCGTCCTTGATCGACTCTCAACCTATTTGAATTGGTAATGGACATCGGTCAAGGCAAGCTCTCCACCCCTCAGAATTCCTTTTACTCTGGTTAATCAATCGGGGGTAGGTTTGAACCCAAACCGAATTTCTAATGGAGCCATCAGGGGCTAACGCATGCCTAAGGAGTGTAAAGGCTGCAATTCAATTTCCTTCGTAAAGGCTCCAAGCAGGTGAACAACGCAATCTACGAACCGATTTGTCTCAGGAACGGCTTCACGAGACCTTCGCACCTCACAGTGCTTCAGCCGGCCGAAACCTTAACGCTCCTCTAACTGAATTAATCAACCTCCTCCTTTGTTACTGTCTTCAAGAATTCCACAATTTCCTTATTGTGATGGACGATTTCAACGGGAATGAAGGCTGAAGTTTCCACTTACGCGGAGCTCAGGTTAACGGCTCTTTTATAACCTTGTCGAGCCTGGGGGTGAGAAGGTACGAGAAGGAGCCGTTACAATCCAAATGGGACTCTCACAATCCTGCAAGTGTTTTTTCATTTCCTGAATGGAGCGGAGTTGATGTTCTTGCCCATGAAACGCTGCCAGCCGTATGAGGTAGTGAATAATGCTGATATTGTCCCGAGAGCTCCCTTTTGTGTGTATAGGAGAGACATTGCTTCCAGTCCCCGTTAACACAACCTACAGAAGTCGCTGTTATTTCTTGGAGAAGACGAAAATTCATCACGTGGACCACGCAAGTGGAACGTGTTATCGACGTTTGACCTCATTTCGTTATATTCTCACCTTATTTCATGAACAACTCCACATTCTCATGCACAATATCATACGCTACACAAACGCACTGATCTGGATAAACTCTTGTCGCGACTGGAGAAAGGGGGCTGTCCATCTGAATTCCATCCTCCAAAACCTTTTCCAACATAACTTTGCAGTACCTACTTTGAACATAAAAATTGTTCTTTGTCGCATACCTGATCGCATCAGAGTTATTCTGTGAAAACTCTAAAGACCAGCTGGATATGATTTCCTTGTTACTATACAGGGTCGGCTCAGGCAGACAATGTCCATGTAGTAAACCAACGTTTTTAAGTCGGATGTAACTTGAAATTGGACCGTTCAAGATATTGGTCATCATCTTCTAATAATTTGTATACTCATCGATTCATTGTTTATCTATTCAACTACAGCCCCTAACTCTCGTTATCAAGATGAGCGGTAAATCGATTCTGATCGTACAAATTCTGTCTGTTCCTGAAAACCCTCCACTGGACCGCTGCCAGAGGTTGACCTTCCGTTGAATCGTGCCAAGACCCCAGCTCGAGACCAGTATGTTTCTGCCGACTAGAATGCTAATTTTCCCCCCATCAAGTCCTCCCCTTGAGAAACTGGCTAGTTTAGAGTCGGCAGTACATTAATGTACGGGCTGAGTGCGCTCACTATTGAACTGTATTGGTCAGGTGCGCAGGCGATAGACGCACGTCGTACGATACGATCCTGTGTAAGATTACCAATGTCCTAGGCTGTATCCACATTTTTTTGGGACAGGTATAAATTAAACTGAGTTTGTGCGGGTTATTGGAACAGTATTTTATTCAAGTACTTATTTAAAATGTGTGTTTCATTAGCTCTGCTTACTCTGAGGGCTTTAATACCGCGGTTTATTTCGTTCCGTATTTGATGACAGACATACATTAATTTTGAGCCCTACACGAAGGGCCGTGGCCCTTTTTTGTTCTTGAAATCGATAAGTGACCATCGTTTCCGGGCGTTCAGCGTTCCATTAGCATTATTTGCATACATGAAATATTCAGGCTGAAACCTGCGAGTTTGAACGGGAGCCCGGGTAATGGTCACGGATTTTAAGCAAAACGGCCTTTTCTCTTCGGTGACGAATTACTCGGAAAAACCCCGAACGGGTTCGGACAGACCCATCAACCCCTCGAAAACCCCTTTTCAGTCGGTTGTAACATCGTGAGGTGATTCCCATTCCTCGAGTTCTACCTTCGATCAGCCCTTCGGTTGTGGCGTGATCCCACAGCGTTGATTAATACGATGGAGTTCGAGGAACATGCGGAGACATGAGGGTCAGCCTGAAATTTATGCAACCTCTGAGGTAGGGTGGTGGCCACTTAAGCTGGGAGCTTAGCCAAGCAGCGTATCATGAATTACACGGACCCCTATCAGTTTAGTCTGGCCTGCGGGGTAAGAACCTGGGCCGTTAAACCTGAACAGATTGATTCCACCCAGCGGCTTGCCATTCTGAATCAATGAGCAGATGGGCACACAATCTAAACTAAGAATCCCCATCTTAGCGTAAGTTTAAACGTTAATGAAATTTTTGCGTGGTAGTTAGCCCTTTCTCTGCAGCTCTAGCCATCTAACGAGCACATCTAGGACGTTTGGAAATTCTTTAGAGGCCAAATTGACTGATAAGAGAGGTCGGTGACCTGTGTATTGCAGTCCCAAGGGGAAAGTTCCATTTCCAAGGACAAAACTCGAGATAGATACAATAAATTTGTTAGTTCCAGAACCCAGTTGGATTGACCTCCTTCTGTAGTTGTATACTAATTACAACCGTATAATAAGGGCAAAGTTCATTCCTGTATGATCAAAAGATTGACTAATTTTATCATTGTCAATCGGATTAGGAGATGTTGTGAGCGGACGCGGTAGGCCGAAGAACAATGTAATAAAGTACGGCCTCGAGCAACGCCAGCCTGTTTGGTTGATTCAATAACCGATATACACTGAGGCTCCCTTCATGGCCGTCAAGGGCGAAGAGCTGTCGAGGAATAAACATTTTATCCGGAGATAGCGGGCTGACGTGACTTGGAGCTACCGAACAGACCCTACTCCCCGTCATTATTCATCTTGTTCACTATACAGCCGACGTCGCAAATAGATGAGCCCGAAGGAAAAGGACGTCCCTAGAGGCTGATACACATGGAAGGGTAGCCTCTGGACGTCTCAGAAGTTCTCGTTTCCCTGTGCGTTTAATACAGACGCTGATGAGATGCTGAAGTTTGCTGGACGTTCCCCTTACCAGCTATGTTCATTGTCTACCTTCAGAATCATAATAGGGGGGGTTTCTGGGGTTCTGAGAGAATCTTAGCCCTCCCACTTGATGGCACCGAAGAGTCTCTCTCTGGTCGTGTTTTCACTTGGACAAGCGGAGAGGGTACAAGTAAGAGAGTAATTGGGAACATGACTCAACTCGGAGGCATGATCCGAAAGTATCAAAACTAATAATAATTCAAAAAGTGTACGACTGGTTACTTAGTTCGGTGTTCGAGATTTGAGAGTGAGGGTTGCGAAGAATCCCAATGCCGGAAAATTCCTCCTTTCCCATGGCCTCTCCCCCTTCCCTACATTGAGAGAAAGGGTGTTTCGCTGAGTCTGAATTGAACAGTTTTGATTGCCCTGCATACTAGGAAGATGTAATCACAATAAAGAGTAACAGGAGTTGGGGGAGAGGAAACTCATTTCTCTGATCAACAAAAGCCCTGCTGGGTAGATCTTGCTAGAACTGGACCCTAGATCCTTTTGGTAGTTTTGATAGTACTTGCGACTGTTTTGCTGGATTTTAATGCCCAAGATGTGGTATTGAGCACACTGATAATTTATGATAAAAACTGTCCTAGTCTGTTTGGTTTAGGAAACCATAGGGAAAAACAGAAGCATAGACAAGAACCCCTTTTTTTACAAGTAGTAAGCATATCATATTATCACAACTCATTGTTTGGGACGAGTTATGCTATATAACTTCTGGTAAATACGCTTTTGTACTAGTTCAGATCTAGTGATCAATGAATTTACAATTAATTTAGAAGGAATGATTTTGGTTGAATATTCATCGGTTCCTCATACCGATTTTTCTTCGTGTCAATTTACTGAATCAAATTCACTATTTTTTATTTATTCAACCGTCCTCGCTCGTAATTTCCCTCTTCCCTCGTCCGTCCTCGATTCTTCGGTGTTGCCCTTGGGAGTCATAAATATATATACGAAATGCCACCACACGTTTGCTAGTGGCTGGCTCGATGTAAAGGTCGGAGTCGCCGTCGCTTTCCCACACCTTGTACCTCACCCTCACCTTCACATTTAAGGGCGAACTCCGGGATGATTGATGACGTCATTCATCATGTACGCTGGCTCAGCGGGAACCCTGTGCGGCTAACACGCAGCTCATTTCTCGAAGTTAGTTCAGAAGTGAGTTTTGGGCTGCGAGGCACTGTGTTGGATGAACATTTTGACGAGACAGCAACTGATTGGCGAAGTGAAAAATTGAGTTTCAAGTTTCCTGTCTATGTTAGACGTACAGTTGTACAACATTCCTTGAAGGTGAAATTCCGTTATCAACCCATTTTGTGAAAGACGATGTTAGATACCAATGCGGCCTGGACATCATCCCTATTGGGGTATTAAACCTGAAAGCTCGCTTTCAAACTGTAGGGGAGAGATTAAATTCTTCGAGTACCGTTCTCAATATTAGTTGGAAAAGCTGCTCAACCTTTAGTCAGAGAAATGAACTTATTCTCTCAAAGTTTCCCAAAAAGTTATTTCGTTCAAGAATCACTCGCAGTTTAACGGGATGTCTCGAACGGGAATGTGATGTGAAAAGGTGAGCATGTTGTTGACAGAGTTTCGTGTGGCAGTGGAAAATGAAAGACCCGCATCAGACCAGTCGCGAATGTTTGCTACTTAGAGTAGAGCAAACAACCAGAGCTCCTTTTCTGTTTGGTATTTTTCAATATCCTCTGGCGCTGCGAGAGACGAGAAGGAATGAAATCCTTACTCACTTCCTGGAACTGCTTTTTTTTCTTTTTTTTTTCAATCCTCTTGAGTATCTGGTTTGCAGGAGAAGCTGGCAAATATCTTCTTACATCAACCTAGGACTCGAGTGAGTTGGTTGGGATTGATAGTGATCAGAAAGAAGTTGCAATATTTCTACGTATGCCGCTACGATTTGTATGATTCGTTCTTGAAGGGTCATTTTCATTGAAAGAATAACCGTACGATGATGTCGTATTTTGTCAAGTTGACACTCACCGGTTTTATTTCGTTTCAGAGTTGATGTCCTTAATCGTAACCGATGTCCACTGGCCGTAGAACAGCAAGGTAAGCCATTTAGTGTACGTGCAACTCTGATATATGTTAACTTCCAATTTCAATAAATTCCCTGGAAACACTAGTTTTTTTCCTTCTTGCAGATGTATTTGATTTTCAAGGTGATAAGGAATATGATCAGAACCAAGCGAATTGCCAAGCTGCTAAGCCTGATATTGAAACAGTAGGATTGCGTTCGTCCTCCTGCGACCTCCTGAATCTGATAGTGGATATTCGTATTTTAATATTGATCTCTGCTCGAGTCATTTTTTTTCTTGTAGATCGTGTATATCGTATTCAATCTATATTGTATTCGTTGTGACTGATTTATGAGGTCATTTAGGTGGGAAGTAAATAATGGAATTCGTCTGAAACGATTCAGGGTAGAGGAATTAAACACTGCCATGGTTTCTAGTAGTTTTCATAATAAATGTTACCATTAAATTTGTAGGAAACTAGGAACGACCGATTCTCCATACTCTTCATGCAAAACGAATAATAGTAAAGTTCCAAGCCCTTGAACTTGCTAGTTGAGCAGTTCGCCGCCGGAGACCCTAACCCTTCTAGATAGTATCTCAACAAGCATATTCATTGATTGATACCCGTTTGAAATTGGGGGATGTACTTGGGAGGTTCTCTGAAATGCGAAATTAGACAAAAACTTGATGTAGAACATTTTTTTTTCATCAAATTTCCCGAAGTCCATGAAAGGATTTGTTAAACAATTTATTTGCTGATGATTAATCATTTTTTAAGGAATCAGGTATAAAATCTATTCATACACACTTTTTTTAATTTATTTTATTTTTATTATTTTTTTAACCCCTTTCTAGGGAAACCTTGACCGTTATGAATTCAATCCCGATGGTAGCTATCAGATTTCTCTCGGCCTCAGCTATAGTGCGGAGTCTCCGGAGAACCATATCCTTCTCTTCCCCTGTCCCGTGTTAGAAGGTACTAAGGAAACCGGCTGTTTCAGACGCTCTCCGAACGACCTGAGTATCTTTTTCTTCCCTCGACTACAATACAAGATACAAGATAGTCTCAGGACTCTGGGGAGCCTCCTCGAGAACAAGAGGCCGTACTTATTCGAGGCTGTAGGTTCCAGTGCTACGTTCAATGTTTTTACTTTGCTCTTGCCAGGGAAATTGGGGACACTTTTCCGCGAATTCTTCTTCATGTTCTGACGGATTATTTTGAGGTTATGATGAGGTGTTCACCAAATTTGCATCAACAACGAAATTTCACTCATTAACGACTTAGTAGAGCATAAAGGGAGGATAAGCAGTGCTATATTTTTTCATAGTTCATAACGTTCCTTCCTCCGTTAAGAAGACGTCCGTTTGAACACTCCAAGATATTCTGGTAGTAGCATGAACAGGAGAGTAACACTCTCTAATGGAGCAAGTTCGCTTAGTTTCACCGTGCAACTTCTGTGTGAACTTTCTCGCACATTCGAAGCTGTGGCAGCTCATTAAAATCAACTTGTTCTCCGCTCTTACGGGATATCTTATGTTGTTATCAACTTCCTCTCGTAATTATTGATACATTTGTGGGAGTTCTACGGCGGATATCGAAGTTATCAGGCGTAACTTGTTCACGATTGCCAATCCAGTACCGCTGGTTCCGAGGTTGCTCATCTAGATGAACTTCATAAGACAGGCTTTGATGCAGAGTTTCCACCTGATAGTCACTATCATTGTGCATTATATCAATAAATTCTCAATAAGATCTTATTGAGAATTTATTAAGAGATCTTTAAAGAATGATGAAAGAACACTTTCTGGAGGGTTCTATTCAAAAATTGTCGGGTTATTACTCTGGTTTGTTACGCCAACGTTCTACATATATGGAATACCTGTTAAATTTGAGCGTGGGCTTTTTGTACTGCATTCACACGAAGTAATTAGGTTGAAATTTACTTGAAAGGACCTCGTAGGTTGGCTGAAAGGTTGAGGACAGGTACGGGAAGCTCGTTATAGGAACGCGAAGCGGAAGAGATGCAAACAAGAGAAGCGCCACTTGAGCTCTCTAGTGCTCTTCACTTTTCCAGAAGAGATCCAATCAAGCACCCCGGGCCTCACATTGCTTCGGTCAGCACGGAGAACGAATCACCCATCCTGGCAGGTATCCGAGGAATATTGTCCCATTCCATCAAGCCAACGTGTATTCGAATTTTATAGATTATTCCATGACGCTATATAAAATTGCGTGATGTTTGGTGCGTATGAGGTTCTCACATTTAAGTTGATGAAAAGACCTACTCTGCGTCTCTAAACGAAATTGAGAGTTTTCAAACCTCCTTTGATTCCACCAAACTATAGTACAAGTACATCCGAAACCAAAAAAAGATGTTTTAAAACTGAATGAAGAAGTTTTAAAGCCAAATAGAGAAGTTTTTCAACAAAATGAGTCATTTTTGAACCTTAATTGACATTCTCACAATTTATTTGGAAAGTCTTCAATCTGATTCGTCAAGTTTTGAAACCGAATTGGTAAATGTCTCAAAACTCTATTAAAATCTTTCAAACGTAATAGAAAAGTTTCGAGACTATCGAAAAGTTTCCGAACCGTATTGTAAGAAAATTGTTGAGAATGTGTTCATGGAAGTATCAAAAATTATTCTGCCACAGTTCCCACCAAATACCACCCAGAAAACACTCGCTAATGATGCCGAAGAAAACCAACCTCTAGAAAATTTGAGAAAGTTCCAAACTAAATCGTCTATCAATTGATGAGAGGCACAAGTGTTAATAGCTTCATGCGATTTCCCGCTGTTTCCCGTGTAAGCCTCTCTCGAATTAAAATGTGTTTGAATTTTACTATAATTTAATTCGGGTTTCTTCGGAGAATTTGGAAGGGACCTAGCGAGAGGATACGGGATGTACGTCCAAGACTTACGACTGAGCAACTAGGGATACCAAGGATGAGCATAAAATACATTGATACAAACTGAATTATAATTGAAAACAAGGACTCGTTGCAAAGGAGTATATGCCTCAACCTAGGCTAGAATTGATACAAGACAAAGTAATTTGACAAAGTAAAACAGACAACATGTGGAGCGTAAAATACAATTAATACAAGATACATGAAATTATGATATACATGAAATACAATTTAATGAGCAAGTGCAACAATACCGGCTGACGAAAACGGCGTCGACGTCGAAGGAAAAACAGGAGGGGGCACGCTGTCCCGCAGGTACACAGCGAGGCTTATTAACTTGAGTCCTTTATCATCTCATGGGGAACACAATATTACAGCTTCGGTTGACTTCAGCACGGTAGAAGAGTTCTTCAGAGCGAGCACAGAACAAAGCCAGGATGGACTGAGTGAGATTCACTTGCACAACAGGGTTACAAAAATATATGACTCCAACATGTTGGGCGCCTTGGCCCCAAGGGGCGCTTCGACAACAACCACCTGGTTGGACGCCTTGCAATGAGTGAGCGCTGGGCCTCTCTCCAAAATGCGACGTCTGGGCAGGAGCTGCGCGCACATCCTGGCGCATGCTCCCTCCCTTCTGGCCTTCTGGAGGCAGCAAGCCTGGGGGCTTACATCCCAATCATCTAAAAAAATCCTCTCAAAATCCAGATAATCTAACATTTGAATCATCCAGCCAAGTCTAGACGCCTATGAATGTACGTTAACGATTAAAATTATTTTTATGTAGTTTCCCCCTTATATTTTTCAGATACGGCTATTCAGCAAGATGAAGTTGTAGCAGGACTCCATCACTGATAAGGTAAGAGAGCTCACATAGGTTTTTATAAATTTTGGACAATTTTTCATTTGAAATCGACCGTCAGTAGTGAAAACCTCTAATAACTATGTTTTAGGAAGCAAATTACTTAAAATGCGTAGACTGATTACGATTTGATATCAATTGATGGGATTAGTTGATAATCATGACTTGAACATCCTAATTTGATGAACCACAGAAAACAAAGGTACAAAAAGTTGGTTCAAGATAAACACACAGTATCGTCTTGTTTACAATTAAGTTGACACCGGCTTCTGCTCCCTGCTATCTACCCTTCTCCGCCGGTTTCTCTCATGCATACATTTGAATTTAAAATGTTCCGTGGGTTGTTTTCTTTAAGGTTCAACGTCGGTTGCACGCTCTTCAGCATTCGTTTTGTATGGAAATCCGCCTGGGTTAACTTTTGTTGGGCTCACAAGTTCCCGAGTGCATCGGATGCCACGAGTATTTCGGCATAGGTGGCATGTGCAGTAGGCTGCATGATGCGATTGTGGGTTAACCGCTCTCTTCAGTTGTCTTCGACTATTTGGGCTCCAAGTTGAAGCGAGTTTTCATGAATGCTGGAGTTTCGACTGGAAAATATTACATGGAAATCTAAAGTGCAGTATTATGCCTTGCCGTAGTTCTGATGATAATGATGATAATCACCCGGCCAGGGGACGGCTCATGCTGTATTTTATTCCGACAGCACAGGCTGCCGTCTGAAACTGATGTGCTCGCTTAACCATTTGGGCCGTCCAAACTCGACAGAATGGAAAAATTCTAATTTTTGTCAGTTATGAATGTAAGATCCACGAAAGATCGTGATTCACCATCTTCTATCCGAGTTTGCTTCGGTTTTTTCAAGTCCTTCAACACATTATTGTGACGTTTCAACTGTCCTCTCACCACTAAAAAGTCCAATCATAGATTTTAGCCTCCATCAGCAAGCTTTTCACTCAAGGATTCACGATTGCTCCAAGATACAAGTACGTAATCGTTTTCATATTGGAGTTCGCTCGTGAACGAATCCTGTCGGAAATTAAAATCTAATTGAAACGTCAATTCCCCTCTGAAGATTAGCCTTTAAAGCAGCGCATGAGTTAGGAGATTAGAATAATCCGGCTCAATCAGGAAGCAGTCAGACGCTAGGCAGGGAAATCTCGGCTAACGAGTAATAAATGATTTTGTAGAAGAAGCGGTTGGAGAAGGAGCTTAGTGGTGACTTATCTTCAATATTCTCATCAATCTTTAATTCGCCAAGACCGAAGTGCTTACACAGTGCCATCCTATAGTTCTGGGCTCCTTTTCGCTAACGTATCATGAAGTTGTCTTTCTCGTAGAAGTCATAGTTTTTTGCATCAAGACTTTTGTTGCTAGTTTGAGCAAGGGGAACAAAAATAAAAATTGTTCAGACATAATGAGGTTATAATTGCCTTAGCCTCTAATGGAGTAGATTAATTTTGAAATGCGTTAACGATGGATAATTTCCTTATTAGGTGAAAATGTTGTTTCGTATATAGAACCGGTCGTTTTACTCGTTACTTGCGAGCCGTTTGAATCGGTTTGAAAGTTTCTTTCCTAGGAATCCTGAAAACTCGATCATTACCAGTCCAGAAAGGAACCTCCCAGTTACTGTTAGTAAAAAAAATCTGTTTGGTAGACATGGCAGATAGACAGCAAGGATTTATAGATACATATTATTGTTTTGTTTGCGGGGGGGGGGGGGGGCATTTGTTAGGAGCAGCTGGCGTCTGCACTTGAGAAAAATGAAACGTGGAACGTCTTGTACTTGCGTGTTGCCGTGAATAGAAGAACAAATTATTGTAAATTGAGGTTTACGAGTCGAACGTGTCTCCGCCTTAGAAACATTCTGATGACATGTTGCGTGAAATAACGAATTTCCGACGAGTTAGTGTCACCTGAAAAACGTAATTCCCCCAGATTACGCCGCTCGAGAGAAAACGTGCGCCAGAAAGATATTGAACGAGTCTCACCTCACCAACAAGAGCTTGTTCTGAATGCATCAGAGAAACGGAGTAGGTGCTTCCCTCAATTTAATCCCTTTCAAAATGCTCCCTAGAATGTTAATAAGGTTTCGCCTTCGCTTCTGCCGCGGACTTATTTAATAAGTTGGGCCGTGCAGGATCTCGGGAGCCCTCGAGGATCTCATCTGGTGGTCTAAACCTCTCAAGAAGCCTCGGAGGAAGGAGATGAACACCTATCCACAATAGAACCCTTGAATACCCCCTACACAATGAATTGAATTCATCTCTTTCAAATATCAGAAAGTCCTCAAAACTCTGTGTGATTTAAAAAGAATTTAACTCGATGAAAATACTTTCATACATTTCAATGGAGGAAAACCCAAGAATTCTTCTGAACAATATTTTCTCACCTCAGACCGACTTATTACGTAAACGCAACTTTGATTCTCATGTTGCTGATTCTCAACAATTATTCTTATTTCGTGCTCGATCAAATTATCACTTTTATTAGTTACTAAGTGTCCACCGTTCACGTCTATGATCATCTCGGTCAAAACGAGCTGTTCGAACGGGGAGATACATGAACTATTTTTGCTCTTCGTTCCCTCCTTTTGTTCCTTTCCCTCGCGGTAAATCGAATCGACGGTATGACCGTGGACGTGACCTGGTAGATAACTCAACTCACCGCGTATTGGCCTATCATTCGCCTTTTCAACTGCAAGTCGTGTAAATGTACTTTTTCCAGAACTGCGGAAGTTGCACGAGGAGCAAGTTGTTTTAAATTACTCCTGAATCAGGCCAAATTTCTTGTTTATTATGCCTCGTCCATCCTATAAGAACTCGGTATAACAGAGTATACGTTTATTAAAAAATACTAACAAAACTTTCTGATAACCATCACAAGTTGGATGGTCATTCCAACTACCGTTTAATATTTGGTGAGGTCGTTCGTTATCTCTGCTAATGGAAACTGGTATTCCTCTGTCTCGCTTTATTATTCAATTACCTTACACTATCGTATCACCTTCCTTCATCACCTGGGAAAATGCCCTAAGAAGCTCTACTCCGCATTTCACGTTCTGAAACGAGCTATTCGCTTCTACAGTTCTACCGTAAGAAATAAAGGTCTCCCTCGTCACAACGGAATCATACCTTCAAATCAAATGCCATTTGCACCCGAATGTAGGAAGAAACCTGCACCAACAATGTGAAGGTTGGAGTGGCTGTGGATGAGAATTGACGTCGCCTTTAGAATTCCCAATGTATAGGGCACTCAAACTTGAATAGGCTTCCCGCTTTTCCGTCCGTCGCTAAACCTCTACCTTGAAGGACTGCTGAGATTTCATTCAATTTGAACCACTCTTCCTACAGCTTTTTTTTTCGGAAAATGAAACATTTTCCAATGAAATTCCAGTTCGAAACTGACTGAGTAGTGGAGGAGGAAAATGAAGGGACTGAAAAATCATAAGAAATCATGCCATTTGCAGTAAGGAAATGGAAAGCAACGTAGTTGATTCTTGTGAGCTTCAATTTAATTAAAATCTGTCGTATTAGAAAGTGATTGTGAGCTACACTTATTGTGAAGGAAGAACATTGGGCTAAATTTTTCCAAATGCACGGCGCAGCCACATCATGGTATCTGTAACAAAGGAAAGCATAACAATGTAGGGAAAGAAAGAGGCGAGATGGTATAACCGCATTTCGAAAGAGGCAGAGGAAAAAGAGATGAAAGGTGAACAAATAAAAACTATTAGCAAAGGAGCGAAAGAAGATGGTACAGGTTCCTCTTTCCCTTCAAAGACAATAAATCGTGGGTAACAGAGAAAAGTGGATTCATCCGTCTTTCTATAAAAGGCCATGATGACGGCTTGACGTCTAACAGCAGTGGCAGTTTCCATCTGTTATCCAAACAGTCTGGATGCGTTCATTTTTTACCAGTAGAAGATTATTTAGGCAAGAAAACGATCTCTTGCTTGTTTTCATCAATATGAAAATCTTCTTGGTTTACTTCTCATTTATCAAGCGCAGTATTGAAAAGATAACGAACTGGAAATGAGCCCTGAAGGCAAAAATCAGCTAATTACTCTCCACTGTAGGTTGAAATTTGTTCCAGCTCAGCTTTCCCGTTGCGTACTTATTCATTAGGGGGAGTGTGATTTTTTTAATTATAAAAACGCGTATGCAGCGTTTTTTCTTAAAGTGAGCACTACAGATAAGGGGACTCTTTTGAGAATATGAGAAGGGGGTATTGGATTTCGTTGGTTTTTGTGTTGGTGTTTACTATGTTGAAATGTGTCGCTAGCAATAGCATCCCAGGATTTCCGGATTTTCTTTCCCCACAAATGTGAAGTCAGATTAGTGGAAATTCACGCTTCCCGAGTTACCCTATTTCTATAATTGGGAACTGATTTCTTTCGAAATTGTTCTCTCAGATTTACATAAAAAATATACGGAGATAGTAAGAGGATACCAGTTATGACCGTGACGGACTTTCAGCGGTAGTGTTCTTCAAACAACCCGTCTAGCTACCGTAAGCTCCTGGTGCTCGAAGAATAGAATTGAACACTGGGTAGTCAACCAGAACTATTTAATGAGGGAGGACCGGGAATAAAATCTCCTAGAACATTTTTTTCTTCTTAAAGGTTGAGGAAAGACTAATGCTTCATTATAAAAGATGCGGCAGAAGAGAAAAAATGGCATGGAACGAGAACACGATGGAAAACAACTAGGCAGCTCTATAAAGTTCCTTTAGATCGAGTGGTTGCCCGCCGCCTTCCTCGTAGAGAGGTAGAGAGTTCGTTTAAATGTTCCATCCCTATAATTCTGCAACCGCATCTCTATCCGAAAGTATTTGAGAATTTCCGTTGAGTGCGGAGAGTGAAGAGGGCCGTGAAATGAAAAAGGAGGAGGGTATAAATGGAAGATTCGCCAGTACGAATAACTTTCAAGGGACTTTATGATGAGAAAATCAATAGTGGAGACGAACTCTAGTGAAGGTAATTATACCGACAAAGTACATCGTCAAATCATTATCAAATGATCAAATGATCATCATAATCAAATGATTATCGGTATTCTCAACTTGCTCGGTGACTAGAACAAAGATAAAAATAATGAGCAGGAAAGGAAATTAAAGGGCCGAATAAGGTTGGGAATCCGGTAGGCATTGGCCTCTTCTCTATTCAACCTCACATCCGTAAACTGTACTACTTTTTGTTCTCATTACGCTCTCACCAAATACGTGCTTAATTTTTTTTCCGGATGGAACGATAACATCAGGTTTGGGTTTGGGTTCTCATATGACATCTCGTGCTACATTTGGAAGAGCACACACGTTATGTCCACAAGAGAGGAAATCATACACGTGCTCGCCGAGGAAAAAGGTGTATCTGTTACCAGCTCTGAAAGCTATGATGTAAGAGGGAGACTATGGTTTCATCCTGAAATGAGGACAGATATGTTATAAGTATAAGGCACACTTTTTTTTATTTGTCAATTTTATCATCATCAAAGGTTTAGGTCGTATTATTGCGTACTATATGTAAACATTATTAATTATTATTTTGAGGGCACTTATTAATTCATGAGGCATCACGAAATTTCGGTGATTCTTATTACAACATTCTGAAAAAAAAGTCGACCATTAAAATTGCAAAGTGAAGTTTTCCACCTCTCAAAAAAGTTTCCAGGAAGAGAATGAAGGGCTTGTCGCAGTCTTGACTGTTATAAATACTTGAACGGTATAGAGGGAGAAGGTTAAGCGTGAAAGTGATAAACTGTTCCATAATGCGAGAGAACGGTTGACGGATAGCAGATCCGTGCCAGGGCAGCATTAATCAAGGGGAGCCTTTGGAGGTAATACGTGCCTATAACGTCGCTGAAAATCCAATCCGGAATAATCAGAGTTGACTGCGCATCATTACTGGTCGTGCCAGTTGGTGTAGTTTGTACTTGGTGAATCTCGTCGCTCAACGTTAATTCCTTAGACTCTCAAAAGTGAGTTAGTATCGGTAAAATATATTCGAGGGTGGTTTCGACAATTTCCCCTTTCACCCCTTTAAACGGAGATGAGCCTATTTATATTCATGAAAATGAATGGTTAAGAATGAAACTCATAAATCTGGAAATACGAATGTAAATAATAACAAATACCAATGAATGTCGCCGAATATAAGAGCGTAAGAATGTCACTAAAATCAACAATTATGTGTAAAGTTTAAGAAAAAAAGTGCTTGTGAATTCAACTCAATCTTTCCTATTTCTCTACAGTGAAGCCCAAACAAAATATAAATTCAAATAATCAAGCAATGAATTCCAAATAAATCTGATTTTGGTAAATCCTACAAACTCATATTTTTAACATTTAGGTAGTAGTTTTTACACTTTTACACAACAATTAATTTTTTTGTTAAAAAAATGCTATTTATATTTACTGAAAATTTAATTTTGAATGCCACAAAATTGTGAATTAGGGACAGGTTTCAATCAGTCGTTCTATTACATCCTGGTTGATTTTGTCTTTTTCTTGCCGATAGAAATTTCACTTTTCCTTCCCTATTCGTTCGGTTTCACTTATTATCACCCTCCTTCCAATACTGCAAAACCGGACAGAAGTGCCACCCTCACACCAGGGGACCCGTTCAATCCAACAGACGAGCAGGGATGGAAAAGGAGAAGACGTGCTTGGCCGGCTTTCGAAATAACAATTTGCAGGTAATCTATGAGCCCTACGTGATGGTCGACTTTCCTTTTTGAGGGCACAGTTTCGGATATTACCGCCGGTGAACGGTTATCGCCCTCATCACTCCTACAAGTTCCATTTCCTATTGTGATTTGATGAAATTTCCCTCAAAACGACTCAGCGTTTACAATTACCTGGCCTAAACCTAAGCACGTATAAACACTCCCCAATGCTCAATCGGGATAATACTCCCCGTAATTTTCTTCGGTTTGAGTTCGTTTATGTTGTATCATTAATCAGGTTGTCATGCCATGTAGATAAGAATACTGGGTAGTCATCCAGAATTCCATTACGTACCTTTAGATCGAGTGGGGCCCGCTGCCTCAACTTATATCAAACAAGATCTAGGTAACTCCCGTGTGAAATAAGTTGAGCCACCAAAAGGCGAAAGATCTTCACGGTGGTGAACGGAACAAATGGACTATCTAGACCTTAAGGCAACAACTACTTGGGTTGAAGGTAGTTAAGAAACTTGTTTGTAAATAAGAAACAAGCTACAACAAATCTGGCTCGCTTTCCGCCTCTAACAACTCCTTGTTCCTCGTATCTCTAATTGGAGGGTTCCTCGTTCAAGCGTGTTTTCTCTTTATTTTACTCAACCCTCAATCACTCGAGCCATGGAAGACCTGTTCATCGAGTTTTGTACGGATCATATTCCACAAGCTTGTTAACTTCACGTTTGTGAGAGTGGGCGGGTTAGGCTTGTTGAAATCGAGTATGTTCAAAACAGTTCAGCGTCAAAATCCACGTGTCTTTGTTCAATCTATGACCACATTTTCGCTCATACCAGGTTCCTGGGGCTTCAATGCCATTTGTCATTGTTATAAGAGGAAAAGCTTATTGATTTTTCTGAGAACTTCAAAATATCATATTAATCGCTTACGTGTGTTCGTAATAATGGTTGTGAAAATGTATTCAGTTGCCTACACATCGCCTGAACAATGCACAGTGTTATCACATAGGCAAACCCCGGTCACCCGACCCTTGCCTCAAGCAAGAAAATCTCGAAGGATACGATTCAGCAAAGATTTTTGAAGGGAACTGGATTTGAAAAAAACGATCTTCCTCTTCATTCGATCGATCAGTGGTTACCGAAACTTCACTTACCTTCCTGCGTACCTCTTTTTTCAAACCATAAACAAAAATGAAAACATCCTCCTGAGTCACATTAGCGCCCATAGCGAGTGTTTCTCGCGTTTCTTTTGAATCTAATCTAAAAAATTCCCTTAATTCCACGGGTGTTATTCAACTGCAGACCGAAAAGCACTGCTTCATGTTTCAAGTAAGCAGATGAAAGGGTTTTTCTCAATGTTATTGATTACAGTAGTTCATTAACTACGTAAAAAGGAAATCATGGAAAGTAGAAAAACATTTTTCTTAAAAAGTGCCTTTTAATCTCATGTTAAGAATATTTCTCAACAATCTAATTAAAATTGTAACTTTCCTTGAGAGGAAACAGTGTATATGAAAAACATCATTCAAGGAACCGAGAAAGTGCAACCCTGTACCACCCGACCCCTCCTTCAAGACTAAAGAGTGTTGCGGGTTGCGGTATCTCATAACCCTCTCCCGTTCTCTGAAGAATATAGCTAATTGTTAGATACGACTATTATCTCTTCTACACAGGAACTTTTTCTTGCTAACTGCAGTAGAATGCTTTAGCTATGGTAGATTTCTGACGGCTCAGGGCAGAACGTCTGAACGATCATATTTCTATGATCCGTAAAAACTATTTTGTTGGGTGATAATTGCATCCATTTGCCAAAGAAGATACGTCAATTGGGTAGTTGTATCATGTTTCACTTCTCTGTAGCTCTTATGCGTAAATTGGACCTCCCAACCCAACATGAGGTCCTCTCAGCCTGTGCTCTCAAAAGTTATCCTCACTAACGTTTTGTTAAGCTCTTTTTATCAAAAATAAAATAGGTATAAGCCAATTTCAAGTCTACTTGGAATGATAAATTTGACCGGGGACGGAATTGTCACTAAAAAAGAATGGTAGAATCTGAAAGGTTAATGTCTTTTTCTTTGCATAAGCTGAAAAGGGATTGAGTACGCCATTCACGGAACTTTTTCTGCACTTTCCACCTTGGCCCCTACAGCGTCTGTTTCACCCGCCATCAACCGCCCCATCAGGTTTTCAGAAAAGAAGCTCGTTAAGGGCTTTATGGGCAGGGATTGACCTGTTCTTATTCCTTATTGCCCTCAACTTGGTGTTCGCAGCCCCTGGGTTTTTGTTCGTCGTTTTCATCTTGGGGTAAAAAAGGGGCAATGGAATTCCAATTATCATTTTTACTCACTGGACTCTCTCGGAGACGATAAAAAGATTTCCACCGTTGCTATTCCTTGTTGAGCGTTTGAGTGCCGCAAAAGTGAAGCACCAATCAACCTGTCTCCTGTAACTTCTGCCTAAATATTCCGATATATTCAATCTTTGGTAAAATATATCTAACTTCTCGATCAGAGTTACTCTAATTTCATAGAAGTTACGCCACTCTAATTTAATTTTGGCTTTGCCATTTATAGCAGAAGCGTTTCGTACAATTTTTCTCACAATTGAATTTTGAGCTCATAAATAGATAAAAAATGGATCTAATAGTTATTGATGTGTTACAAGTTTAGTATCTTTCCACCTCGATCGTGAAGATTCGTACCCCCTTATTTTATACTGTGAGCTGTCTCTTTCTCTCACTCGGCAATCATCGTGTTAATTTCAACTTATTCCAACCTCCAAAGAACTACACCTTCTAGAATTATTTCTTAAATAAACGTAATTACTACGTTATAGAGTCTCAATTGTTTGAACAGTAGAACCAACCGGTAATTATATCGGCTGTCATCACTTCGTACACATTCGTGACATTGCCTCAGTGTACCGAACACTCGAACTACATCACTGCCAACGTTATCTCCACTAAGTAATTAACGGATATGAACCGCGAAACCCTTGATCAGGCCGTGACAACAGGTAACATACAGCCGATAATGAACTCACTCCTTGTGTTGGTACGTCGGACCGAAGCCAAGGCCTTCGATTAGGCAGGTAATGCCTGACAGGTGATGTCAACATTGCCATATGGCAAACCGTGATGTGATGACGTCATTAGGTTCTCAACCGAGCAGTTTCATCGACTATCAGCTCTTCCCGACAAATATTTGTTCTAACGGGTTTAATAAAGAGTTGCCGAGGTTTTTGAGCGTTCAGGTTTACCGGATATTGCTCTCCGACTAACCTTGAGAGTTGTCTTTGTGGACTCGGAACTTTCAAACACAGCACCACGCGCGGCTTGAAGATGGTCGGGAAAATAATGAGATCCTTTTTGCTGCTGTGTAGACTGCAAGAACGGTGTTTCTCCAAGATTGTCGAGGGAAGAACATCTCAGAACAGCGGATATCAAATAAGTTTAATCTGACGGAAACCTCCCGAAATAATTTATCTCACTACTTGAAATATAGTAATATTTACTATCGGACTGTAAGTGATTACCACCATTTGAGGGTCGCATAAACTCCAGCTGGCTTATTTTGATTTCGCCTTGAGGTAAATCTAAATCACAACTGGTCTTGTCGTAAGACGAGACGTACATAAGGTTTATAACAACTTCAACTCGGTTTCACTCTTCACGTACTTCCCATCAAAAGTTGGGTGGGAAAGGAAAACCTGTGAGAAAATTTAATATAGTTCCACTGAAGTTGAAGACGAGTTGAACTTCTTCTGATTCTCACAGCAAAGTGTAGAAGCTCATAGTCTTTCAGACTGTCATCTTCCCGTAACTTCCATTCGCTCTAATTCTTCTATGAAAGACCCTCTGTTGGCGTTTTTTTTTTCTCGTTATTGACGTCTATTGGGATCGATCGTTAAGCGTATTAGAGAGGGCAACAACGAGAGTACAGTGAGAAAACAAGCTCATATAGCCGCGATTCGATAAGGACTGGTCCGTGGTTTGGTTTATTGTTACTAATTAATCAACCTATGTTTTCATGCCAGTGGTCGACCTCTCCGACTGGTTTCGAATTTGACAGTTTGCGTTTCAAGGTGACTAGATTAAAAATAATACTGCAAATTCTCCACAATTGTTTGTTATTTTTTAGAGCAAAAGAATGAGAAAAACAACGATCGTAGTGGTCCAATGGGTAAGTAAGGAACACATTTTGACCCTTACCCATCACCGGTGGGCGCCAATTGGTCCGGGACCCATCTCAATAGATTTAGTGCCCGACATTTGAGGCTGAAATTGTTCGGACAACAACTAAAAGCTGAGAAAAGGTCTCTGACTAAAATTACAGTTTTTTAGCGCCAATATCCGAATCAATAATTTTTTTATCTTATCAACCTCCCTCCCCATTCATTCTTAGAATAATCACTTCCATAAACATCTTCTTCTAATTTCCAGTATATTATATGCAAATTATGGTTCTTCGGATTCAACTTGCTTTTTTTTAAAACGTTTATTTCAAAATCGATTAAGTGACTCTACACAACACAATATTGAGATGGAATGACACGGTCCGCAAAAGGCGGCGTAACTTGCTCTCAGCACGAGTGAACGAAGACTGCCGGCCGGAGGTCGGGCGCGGTGCTTATATAGAGTCATGTGCTGAGCTAAGCAGGAAGGAGGCGAGACAATACGTAACGCTTCCCCCCTTAGAATCAAATTTCGGGAAGAATCAAAAATTGTTTGAATTATAAGTTAATTACAAAGTTTGATCAAATTCAGAATTACATACTACTTGTACGTTTACAAAATTCAAGGAAGAAAAGAAAAAAAATTACAAATTAATTATACGATTACAAAATTCTAAGTTAATATTCGAAATTACAAATTAATCATAGCATTTGATGAAATCAGTTATACAGACACAAGTACAGGGTGTTGACACGCAATTCTTAGGCTACATCATTTCTAATGTTTTGGTTAATCTGGCTATATTTGTATATTCGGTATGCGGAGAATGTGAAAAATGAGAATACAATTAAATACAAAAGGATAGTCCAAAAGCTTGGGGTAATAAAGTTAACAAATAGTTCCTTAGGCGTAGAGAGGGAGATTGCCGGAGTGCTAAAGTGTTTCAGGTTTTTCAACTTAATTTCTAGTCGGGGTTCAGTGTTGACCTCTTTCGGTGATTTTATGAATTTTACTAGGGAAGGTGTATGCCAAGTGGAAGTTGTGGGAGCGATTAAGGATTGGTTTCGGTATTCGATTGTGCTAGTGCCCGGGGAGACAAGGAAAACTCCCGAAAGTTCTCGAGATTCTATGTTTCCTTGAGTTACAATTTTGATCTGGTCCCTTTTTGGAAAGACAAAGATATAACGTTTGGCTTCTTCCAACAGTTCTACATGATTCTCGGATA
>CM034005.1:16995217-17061258 GCA_019603395.1 Cyrtorhinus lividipennis | reverse complement strand
TTTTTTTTTTTTTTGGCTTAGTAAAACAATAATTATGCATTTAAAAACATTGCCTCTGTTGCGTGAATCATTGAATTAATTTTATTAATTTAAACCTCAAAATTATGTATTGAACAAATTAATTAATCTATAAGAAATACGTATTTATTTGTGAAGTTCAATTAAATTTTCCAAAAGCTTCATTTGATTTGCATAAAAATAACTTTATTTGCAAATTTAATATTTATAAGTTAACTAAGTCTCTATGTAAGTTAACAAACGTAATCTTGCCAATATTTTTCCGCGTTCAACAAGTAGGCAATTATGATGTTTCCTCACGAAAATCCAGGGGTTGAGGCCGTTTTCCGTAACACTGAGAAATTAGTTGAACCCCAAAGAGTACTAAACACATCTTCCGCTTCGTTTTGGCTGGTTATTCCTTGTATTCCTGGTTATTATATATATGGAAGGAATAACCATATATATATATATATGTAGATGTAGAGATGCCCGACGGACCTCTATGCTACCTACAACCTTCATTGGATTTACTCAATTCCCCACCAGCTGTTGTTTTACCCGAACAACACATTTGTGTCGTCACTTGTGCTGGTCACAGCACCCCGTTTGGCACTTCAGGACACTACCGGAGAGTACAGTCAGTCGCATTCCATGAGTCAGTCGAAAACGCCACAAATTGTTTGGTTGGTTATTCCTTGAATAATCAACCTATGTTTTTGAGCAAAAGGTCAACCTCTCCGATTCGGCTCAAAATTTTTTTCTGGACGTTTCATGATGTCCTGATCAAAAAATCTGCAAATTCTTACACACGGGTGGGTTATTCCTCGAATGGGAAACAGTGGGTGTGGCGGGTCCCAGACCCATTCCAATCGATTCAGGGTCCAAAATTTAGTGGAAAATGACACCCTACTCGCCTAGGTAGCAAGAAATCCCGAAAACACATATTCAAGATGGGGTATCTATGGGGCACTACGACACTATTTACTAATATAATATTGAGAAAACGTAGGTAATTTAGAAGGGCTATAATAATTGTATTAAATTGAATTGAATGTTAAACTCTCGGACATAAAATATTGTAGGCAACGGCTCAAAATTGGTTGCTAAGTTTAAGAGCTGGTTATAAACAACAGGATATGACGATTGTGTTTTGTTTGTCTATTCAGCTGAAGTCACCCACATGGGTAATAAATACCCAATTTGACCCATTACTTCTTCAGTGGTGCCAATTGTCCTGGGACCCATTTTATTGGTTCAGCGTCCAAAATTTAGTGGAAAATGACACCCCACTCGCCTAAATCACCCAAAATCTCGAAAATCCATTTTTCAAAAAACACATTTTGACCCCTACCCCCTCCAAATTTGGTCCGATCGGGCTGAAAAGTTTCGAGGACCCTCTCGGCTGGGAACAGACCCCTGACCCAATTTCAGATTTTTAGAACATTTTCTACTACCAAAAACGGCGTGGACAATGGACGGCGTACGGCGGACGGCTACGGCGGACGGCGTACGGCGGACGGCGGACGGCGGACGGACATTGACCTTTTTTGATCAGGACATCTGAAACGTCCAGAAAAAAATTTGAGCCGAATCGGAGAGGTTGACCATTATCATAAACATAGGTTGATTATTCAAGAAATAACCAACCAAAAGGTCAATGTCCGTCCGCCGTACGCCGTCCGCCGTCCATTGTCCACGCCGTTTTTGGTAGTAAAATTTTCTAAAAATCTGAAATTTGGGTCAGGGGTCTGTTCCACCGAGATGGGTCCTCGAAAGTTTTCAGCCCGATCGGACCAGATTTGGAGGGAGAGGGGTTTTTTGAAAAATGGATTTTCGAGATTTTGGGTGATTTAGCAAGTGGGGTTTCATTTTCCACTAATTTTGGACGCTGAATCCAATAAAATGGGTCTCAGAACAATTGGCACCCACTTGAAGAAGTAATGGGTCAAATTGGGTATTATTACCCATTTTGAATATGTGTTTTCGGGATTTCTGCTACCTAGGCGAGTAGGGTGTCATTTTCCACTAAATTTTGGACGCTGAATCCAATAAAATGGGTCGCAGAACAATTGGCACCCACTGGAAGAAGTTATGGGTCAAATTGGGTATTTATTACCCATTTGATTATGTGTTTTCGGGTTCTGGTACCTAGGGTGTGGGTATCATTTTCCACTAAATTTTGCACGCTGAATTCAATGATGTGTCCCAGAACGATTGACACCCACCGGAAGATGTTATGGGTCAAAATGGGTATGTATCCACCCATTTTGTATGTGTCAGAATTTCTGGTGCCTAGGCGTGTGGGGTATCATATTCCACTAAATTTTGGGCCCTGAATCGATTGGAATGGGTCTGGGACCCGCCACACCCACTGTTTCCCCCATTCGAGGAATAACCAACCCGTGTGTAAGAATTTGCAGATTTTAAATATGTGTTTATGAGATTTCTGGTACCTGGGCGTGAGGGGTATCATTTCCCACTAAATTTTCGATCCTGAATCGATTGGAATGGGTCTGGGACCCGCCACATTCACTATTTCCCCCATTTTCTTCATGTTGAAGAAATGGCGCCATGCCTGGCGCCAGATTCGAGGAATTACCAACCCGTGTGTAAGAATTTGCTTCGTTTCTGAGAAGGACGCTTGAATTAGAATGTTGGCTGCGCGAACCTAACAAGGTTGGTAGACAGCGAGGATCCGTTCATTGGGTTGGAATATCGCCACCCCGTGGAGCATGAGGTCGGAGGCCCTTAACTGTTTTCGCCTTTCTTCTTCAAAGGGATACAAAATTAACACTCGACTTAGCATCGACGGGCTATGATGGAGCGATGGTGCAAGCGACCAAACCGACCCATGCTGGCTTCGGCTCTCAACAACCGTGCAGGATAATTTGAGGGTCTCTGTAAGGTATAGATTGCAAGGGTTGTGAACAATGACCATGGACTGGAGCTCGAGAAGACGCACTGTTCGTGTATCCCCTGGAAAGAATGTTCAAGAAACAGGAAGGAGAGGAGGGGAGTGAGTTGTGACCGGTTGATAAATTTGGATACATTCCCAATCGAAAATAGACTCTCGCCAAGTTACATTGTCTCCGTGGTTGAGACCAGTCATCGCACCTTTCGATTGCTTTTAATAGATCGCACGCCTCGATGACGGAAACGAGCCGAATTGCTTCCTATGTTAACTAGTCCCAGGCCACGCTTAGCAGACACTCACCATCATGAATCAACAGCAAATTGACTCAATCATAACAAGTCATACTCTTATGGTCTGTTGCCAGTTTTCACAAGTTCCCTGTCTGCATGCTCTGGCTTGGGTGGAACAAAATCTTAATAGGAATCCCTAGAAAAATCCTCAAACCAGGCGCATGGAGATTCATTTCTCCATCATGGGGAAAATTGGAAAAAAATGGGAGTGGCGGGTCCCGGACCCATTCCAATCGATTCAGAGTCCAAAATTTAGTGGAAAATGATACCCCACACGCCTAGGTACCGGAGATCTCGAAGACAGACATTACAAATGGGTTTATAGGTATCCCATTTTGACTCATAGCCTCATCCACAGGGCACCAATTGTTACGGGGCTCATTTAATTGGATTCAGCGTCCAAAATTTAGTGGAAAATGATACCCCACACGCCAAAAACCTCAAAAATCCATTTTTCGAAATACACATTTTGACCCAAACCCTACCCAAACTTGGTCCGATCGGGTTGAAAAGCTAAGAGGACCAACTAGAGCCATGAACAGACCCCTCACCAAAATTTCAGATTTTTAGAAAGATGTCTACTACCAAAGTCGGCATGGACGGCGGATGGAAATTTGCTAATTTTGATCTAGACACCTTGAAACGTCCAGAAAAAACATAGGTTGCTTATTCAAAGAATAACCAACCAAAACGCTGCAAATTCTTACACAGGAGTTGGTTATTCGTCAGACCAGGCGCAGTACTCATTTCTTCAACATGGGGGAA
This sequence comes from Cyrtorhinus lividipennis, assembly GCA_019603395.1. Taxonomy (NCBI): domain Eukaryota; kingdom Metazoa; phylum Arthropoda; class Insecta; order Hemiptera; family Miridae; genus Cyrtorhinus; species Cyrtorhinus lividipennis. Next base: position 17,057,289 of record CM034005.1, on the reverse strand, counting down.
TGGGGGATAAGGTGATGGGGCAATAAGCGGCATGGATCCAGGAGAGAATATCTCAAGTAATGCGTCATACATTCCATAGATCAGTGCAGGTTTAGTGGGAAATGATACCAACCAGTACAGAATCTAATAATTTAAATTGAGTGTATTCGAAGAAGCAGGGATGGTGTGGCGGGTCCCAGACCCATTCCAATCGATTCAGGGTCTAAAATTTAGTGGAAAATGATACCCCACACGCCTAGGTAGCAGAAATCCCGAAAACACATAATCAAATTGGGTAATAAATACCCAATTTGACCCATAACTTCATCCAGTGGGTGCCAATTGTTGTGGGACCCATTTTATTGGATTCAGCGTCCACAATTTAGTGGAAAATGACACCCCACTCGCTCTAAATAACCCAAAATCTCGAAAATCCATTTTTCAAAAAACCCCTACCCCATCCAAATTTGAGCCGATCGGGCTAAAAAGTTTCGAGGACCCATCTCGGCTGGGAACAGACCCCTGACTCAAATTTCAGATTTTTAGAAAATTTTCTACTACCAAAAACGGCGTGGACAATGGACGGTGGACGGCGTACGGCGAATGGACATTGACCTTTTGGTTGGTTATTCCTTGAATAATCAACCTATGTTTTCATGCAAATGGTCAACCTCTCCGATTCGGCTCAAAATTTTTTTCTGGACGTTTCATGATGTCTAGATCAAAACGCTGCAAATTCTTACACAGGGGTTAATTATTCCTCGGACCAGGTGCATGGAGACTCATATCTTCAGCATGGGGAATATGGGGAAAACGGTGGGTGCGGCGGGTCTCAGACCCATTCCAATCGATTCAGTGTCCATGATTAGTGGAAAATGATACCCCACACGCCCAGTACCGAAAATCTCATAAACACATACTTAAAATGGTGATGTATACCCAATTTGACCCATACTCTCTTCCAGTGGGTGCCAATCGTCCTGAGACCCATTTCATTAGATTCAGCGTCCAAAATTTAGTGGAAAATGATACCCCACTCGCCTAGATCGCCCAAATCTCGAAAATCCATTTTTCAAAAAAACATTTTGACCCCTACCCCGCCCAAATTTGGTCCGATCGGGCTGAAAAGCTTGGAGGACCGTTCCAGGCCGGTTACAGACCCCTGACCCAAACTTCAGATTTTTAGAAAATTTTCTACTACCAAAAACGGCGTGGACGGCGGACGGCGTACGGCGGACGGACATTGACCTTTTGGTTGGTTATTCCTTGAATAATCAACCTATGTTTTCATGCAAATGGTCAACCTCTCCGATTCGGCTCGAATTTTTTTTCTGGACGTTTCATGGTGTCTAGATCAAAAAAGGTCAATGTCCGTTCGCCGTACGCTGTCCGCCGTCCACGCCATTTTTGGTAGTAGAAAATTTTCTAAAAATCTGAAATTTGGGTCAGGGGTCTGTTCCCGGCCTAGGACAGTCCTCCAAGCTTTTCAGCCCAATCGGACCAAATTTGGGCGGGGTAGGGGTCAAAATGTGTTTTTTGAAAAATGGATTTTCGAGATTTTGGGCGATCTAGCGAGTGGGGTATCATTTTCCACTAAATTTTGGACGCTGATTCAAATGAAATGGGTCCCAGAACGATCGGCGCCCACTGGAAGAAGTTATGGGTCAAATTGGGTATATATTACTCATTTTGGTTGGTTATTCCTTGAATAATCAACCTATGTTTTCATGCAAATGGTCACCTCTCCGATTCGCTCAAAATTTTTTTCTGGACGTTTCATGATGTCCTGATCAAAAAAGGTCAATGTCCGTCCGCCTACGCCGTCCGCCGTCCACGCCGTTTGGGTAGTAAAATTTTCTAAAATCTGAAATTTGGGACAGGGGTCTGTTCCCGGCCTAGACGGTCCTCCAAGCTTTTCAGCCCGATCGGACCAAATTTGGGCGGGGTAGGGGTCAAAATGTGTTTTTTGAAAAATGGATTTTCGAGATTTGGGCGATCTAGGCGAGTGGGGTATCATTTTCCCTGAATTTTGGACGCTGAATCCAATGAAATGGGTCCCAGAACGATCGGCACCCACTGGAAAAAGTTATGGGTCAAAATGGGTATATATTACCCATTTTAATATGTGTTTTTGAGATTTCTGGAACCTAGGCGTGTGGGGTACATTTTCCGCTAAATCTTGGACGCTAATTTCAATGAAGTGGGTCCCGGAACGATTGGCACCCTCTGGAAGAAGTTATGGGTCAAATGGGGTATATATTACCCATTTTGAATATGCGTTTTCGAGATTTCCGGTACCTGGGCGTGTGGGGTATAATTTTCTACTAAATTCTGATCCTGAATCGATTGGAATGGTGTCTGGGACCCCCGCACCCACTGTATTCCCCATTTCCCCCATGTTGAAAGATTGAGTCTCCATGCGCCTGGTCCAGGAATAACCAACCCCTGTGTAAGAATTTGCAGCGTTTTGAATATGTTTTTTTGAGATTTCTGGAACCTAGGCGTATGGGGTACATTTTCCGCTAAATCTTGGAAGCTGAATCCAATGAAGTGGGTCTCTGGACGATTGGCACCCACTGGAAAAGTTATGGGTCATATTGGGTATATATTACTCATTTTAAATATGTGTTTATGAGATTTCTGGTACCTGGGCGTGTGGGGTATCATTTTCATGAAGCTTTTGGAAAATTTAATTGAACTTCACAAATAAATACGTATTTCTTATAGATTAATTAATTTGTTCAATACATAATTTTGAGGTTTAAATTAATAAAATTAATTCAATGATTCACGCAACAGAGGCAATGTTTTTAAATGCATAATTATTGTTTTACTAAGCCAAAAAAAAAAAAAAATAAAAATAAATGAAGAAATAAATTAGCAAGAACCATCAAAATATTTAAAAATATTTATACCAAAAAAATATGCTCCATGTAAAAAAAAAAAAAAAAAAAAAAAAAAAAACCTATTTTTCTGAAATTTGACAACCAAAACAAAAGTGTACACACTAGAGCACATCGGATGACCTCGTGGCGCTATCTTAAACAGGGTAGTTTGTATGTGGCTCACAGTTAGCCGAAAAAAGTCATGTGTCTCGACGGCTATAAACATACTTTTTGATTTAGCATAACGTGAGTTTTATTTATCGCATTGACAAGGATATTTATGGCATCAGCGAGTCAGTTTATCTTGTGTGTGGCAAGGCGGGACCACTCGACACGTAAGTAATTCTGATTGTTCTGTAAATAAAAGCAATTGGCCTATTTCGACCAGCTGAACTAGTTTTCAAGTTTGAATGAGAAAGAGGTACCGAGGTAACAAGATTACTTATTAATTCTACGATTAAATAAATGCATAAATAAATTAAATACAATAAACCACTAAAAAAAAAGGGTTACAACTCCTAGCAAACATTGCAGGTTTCTAGGATCTCATTCTGATTCGGAAAAAATATCTTATAAATAGCTTGAGCTACCGGATGATAAAAAACAAAGAATTAGAAATTTCTCGTATATTTCGAATTGAAAACTCATTGTAAGGTTCAAACTTTCGTTCAGTTAATAGCTACTGTGGGTGCTTGACTAGCGGAAACCACGGTTAATGAAATAAACTGATTGGAAGTTTTATTGGTAGAAAAGCCGTACAAACGATGAGACAAAGATGACTTGTAATAATTCGAGTAGTAATGATAATTCAGTTGCGTGTTGGGTTGGGTGGTTCTGGCCCATCATGGACGCCTTGGCTGGATGTTGTTGTGGCAGACACAGGTTGTTTGGGTCGCCACACCACTCCCCCCCTTAGGAAATGTCAAAGTCCCTCAGGGTTGGTGGGAAGCGAACACGTCGTCCACTGCGAGTGGTGGGTGGTTCACTTGAATGGGCTGGCTGTGGCTCAGCTGGAGTAAGTCGCTGTCCTTGCTCATCTGGAGGACTCAGTGTGTCAGGCTGGAGCTGGCTGGATTGCTGAGAGGTGGAACTGTGAGGCTGTGCAGGGGATTGCAGGTCTTCTTGCAACACAAAAGCGGGTTTCAGCCGATCACGAGAGACTGTTACTCGAGTCTGTCCTACTAAGATGTCAAATGTTTTGGTTGATCTTCGTATGACTGCGTAAGGGCCAGTGTATGGGCGATGCAGGCTAGGACGTACTCCATCATAGCGAAGATAGACGTGGGAAGAGGTTTCCAGTGCAGGATTTGCAAAAGGCTTCTCCTTGGAGTGCCATGCCGTTTCAGTTGGTCGAAGTTGTGCAAAAATCTTCTGTAACTTGCAGGCATACTCAGATGTAGGTGCAGTAGCCATGGGAGAAGTGGTCAGGAAATCTCCTGGTAGCCTGAGAGAACTTCCATAGACAAGTTCGGCTGGGGTAGCATTGATGTCTGGCTTGAAGACAGTGCGAAGGCCAAGAAGTACAATGGGCAGTTCCTCAAACCAGTTTTCACGTGAATCTCCTAGACGGCTCATGAGTGCTGCCTTGATTGAGCGGTGTGAGCGCTCAACTAATCCATTGCATTGAGGATGATAGCTGGTAGTGAACCGAAGTTCAATGCCCAGGAGAGTGGCAACATCACGAAAGAGGGAAGACTGGAAGGAGCGGCCTCTGTCAGAAACTAGATATAATGGTGTGCCAAATCTTGCAATCCAGTTGTTGAAGAATGTATGAGCAATGGTGATTGCAGTTTGATCAGCAATAGGAATTGCTTCCACCCAGCGAGTAAATCGGTCAATACAAGTGAGTAGGTAGGATTGACCATGAGATGTTGGAAGAGGACCTACTACATCAATGTGGACATGAGCAAATCTGCCATCAGGCTTGAGGAAAGCAGTTAGTGGAGACTTCTCATGACGATTCACCTTTGATGTCTGGCATGGGTGACACTGTCGTACCCAGAGTTTGATATCCCTCTGCATGAAAGGCCATACAAATCGGTCAGAAATGAGTCGTGCAGTTGAGCGACCTCCTGGATGAGAGATTGAGTGGAAGTGTTGGAAAACACCAAACCTTAGGTCTGCAGGTACGTAAGGTCTGATTTTGCCAGATGACGTGTCACAGTAGAGAGAGCAATTGTCCATTTGAAGTTGCTGGAGCCTGAGATTGGATGTGGTAGATTTCAAGAGGTCTTGGAGCTGCTGATCAGTGTCTTGTGCTAAAGCCATGTCAGCAGGTTGGATGGTGCACTTCAAAATTGCTTCAATGCGTGAAAGAGCATCTGCTGGGGAGTTGTTCACACCAGTGACATGGTTGATGTTAGTGGAATATTGACTGATGAATGACAGATGGCGTATTTGCCTAGGCGACATATTGCCCTGGGGCTTGGTGAATGCATAGATGAGTGGACGATGGTCAGTGTAAATGGCAAAATCTCTTCCTTCAAGCATGTAGGAGAAGTGCATGACTGTTGCATAAATTGCTAGCAGCTCCCGGTCATAGCAAGAGTAATTGCGCTCTGCTGAGGTCAGCTTCCGTGAAAAATATGCTAAAGGTTGGAATTGACCATTCTTGGACTGGTGGACCACACCACCAATTGCGGTATTAGAGGCATCAGTCATGATGGAGAGAGGAGCATGTGGGTCTGGAAAAACAAGGAGTGTGTCAGAAAGCAAGGCTTGTTTACAACTTTCAAATGCATCTGACATCTCAGGAGTCCACTCAATGGTTTGGTGGTCGTTTTTCTTGGATGAAACATGCAAAGGAGCTTGAAGTGCAGCAAGCCGGGGACAGAACCGGTGGTAAAAGTTTAACATGCCCAGAAAGCGTTTAAGATCTGTAACTGTGGAAGGCTTTGGGTATGTAGAGATTGCAGTCACCTTCTCTGTCATAGGAGAAATGCCTTTTGCTGAAATGTGGTAACCCAAGAAATCAATTTGATCTTGAAGAAATAGGCACTTAGCAGCGTTGATGGACAAGCCATGCTCTTGAAGTCGATGCAAGACTAGTTCAAGGTGCTGCATGTGTTCTTCACGTGTCTTGGAGAAAATCAGCCAGTCATCTATGTAACAAAAAACAAATGGTAGGTCTCTACTAATGGTGTCAACAAAACGCTGAAAAGTTTGTGAGGCATTGCGTAGGCCATAAGGCATCTTGAGGAACTCAAAAGAACCAAAGGGTGTTGTTACTGCTGTTTTTGGAATGTCGCTAGGATGGACTGGGATCTGTAAGAATGCTTTGGCTAAGTCAATCTTTGAGAATACTGTAGAACCATGGAGATTAGAAGTGCAGTCTTGAAGATTGGGTACTGGATACCGGTCTGGGACTGTCTGTGAGTTCAGCTTGCGAAAATCTCCACAGGGTCGCCAGTCACCACACTTCTTCCTGACAAGGTGCAAGGGGCTGGCCCATGGACTGCTGGATGGGCGGCATATACCCATCTGCAGCATGAAGTTAAATTCCTCCTTGGCTACTTTGAGTTTGTCTGCAGTGAGGCGGCGTGGACGTGCGTAGCATGGAGGACCAGTTGTCTCTATGTGATGAAAGACAGAATTTTGATTAAATTTTGAATTTGCGTCATGGCGGGAAGTAGAATATTTGGTTAACAATGAGGTAATTTCAGGAGGCAGCGAGGTATCTATGGTTGAGATCCCAGTAGTTTTACAATTTACTGTGTTTGTTGGCATAACAAGAGTGGTATTTGAGTCAATAAGTCTTGAATTCTTGATGTCCACCAATAATCCAAAGTGGCGGAGAAAGTCGCTGCCAATTATGGGGCGGTTAACGTTGGCAATAGTAAAAATAAATGGGAAAAGGCGACGTAACCCCAAATCTAAATGTAAGAGACGCTCACCATATGTCTTGATAGGGGTATTGTTGGCAGCAAAAAGCGTAATAAACGAAATATTGTTGAGATCAGTACGTTGCGGTGGTAAAAGGCTGATATCGGCGCCAGTGTCGACAAGAAAAGTTAAATTTGAGCGTTTGTCGCGTATGACTAGGCGGCGTGACGTCACCCCATCCTCAATTGCCGCTAGGTCGAGGATGTTTGAGAGTTTTCCGACTTGTTGCTTGAAAAGCTACAAGGAGCTCTGCATTTGCGTGCACGATCTTTATATTGTTGATGGTACGAACAAATTGGGTCTGTGCTTGAATTTTGCGTCAAATTGCGATCAAAATTTGAACGAGAACGCGATCTGGGGGGTTGAGACGTAAGGTTTTGCACGGCTCTAGTCAAGGTTTCAACTTGTTGACACAGCTTAGTTAGTAACTCAGTTTGAGTATTGGAGTTGACGCCAGAGGAAACAGCATAGATATTATTTGGTACATTGACAGAACGAATCCTGTCAGCCATTTCAGCTAGTTTTGTGAGGTCATCTGTGTCACTTACTTGTAAGATCTGCTGTGTGTGTGGCGGGAGTTTCTTTAGCCAAATGCTTCGTACTAGCTGTGTAGGTATTGAAGGGCCGGCAAGACGTTGAAAGTTCCCCTGAGAAGTTGAGACGGAAGGCGATCGCCAATCTCAATGTTGCCGAGAAGTTTGTTCAGTTTGTCTTCTTCGGTTTCGCTGAATCGTTTAATGATAGCTTGTTTTACATTCTCGTAATTCCGTTTGGCGGGGTCGCGAAGGACGTCGGCGATTTCGCGCAGGTGCTCTGGCTGAATGTTTGCCAGAATGTGATTTAGTTTAGTTTCACTACGCGTGATCCGCGGGTAAGCTGTTTCGAATTGAGCTTCGACACTGATAAACCACAGTTCCGGGTCGGGGTACCAAAATTGGGGTAGTTTCACGCCTATGTGAGAAATATATTCTGTCTCCGGTGGATTAGGAGCGTCCGAATTCGCAAAGGAAGTACCGGGAACTGTTTTGTCGTCTGTCATGATGAAGCGAAAAGAGTCACGAAAAAGGAAAATCTTTACACCCAAACGAAGGAAAAGAACTCGGGGTCACCAATTTGTGGGTGCTTGACTAGCGGAAACCACGGTTAATGAAATAAACTGATTGGAAGTTTTATTGGTAGAAAAGCCGTACAAACGATGAGACAAAGATGACTTGTAATAATTCGAGTAGTAAAGATCATTCAGTTGCGTGTTGGGTTGGGTGGTTCTGGCCCATCATGGACGCCTTGGCTGGATGTTGTTGTGGCAGACACAGGTTGTTTGGGTCGCCACACTACTGACCTCAGCTTGTGCGGCTGAAAAATACGTTTGGTTAACACTAAACCTTTAGAATGGGCTAAAACTTGGCTCTATCTAGCTGTAAAGGGCGTTATTCTATCGAAATGAAAATTCCCGATTACGTTTGAAATTACGTTCAGTTATCGTGGGAAAAAACCTGACCGCTTAGTGAGAACGTCCTCACTAGTGATCCTCTTTGGAGGACGGCTGACGACGTCCGCGACACCTGACCAGGGTAGTCGGACGAAAATCCAAGGTGAAAGTCCTTGTTTACTTTACTTTACTTTACTTACGTCCTCACTAGTGACACTCATTCACTCAAGATTTGCTCAGATTCTAATTTAACTGGGTGGGGGGGGGGGGATGACGCCCCCGGCGTGTCTCATGGAAGAGCAGCGGCGACCTACACCAGCGATTCGGAAGACCCTACCAAGGAAGTTGACAGCCGAATACATCATTGGTCTCGGAGCAGAGGATGCTCCTAGACATTGGGCCAATGCAAAAGGACCAACGAGGATAGCACTCATGACTGGAGAAGAGAGTGAGCAGACAGAGGATGATGCAGAAAGCAGAAAGGGGGCCTTTGGTGGAGCCATCCCCAAAGTAAGGAAGCGGAAGAACCTGCTGACCCCCAAACGGCTGCCAGCAACCTCACTGTGCACGGAAAAACTGGAAAAGGTCAGGGAAAACTTCCATCAGAAATGGGAGAAATGGGGGGCAAACCCCGACAATATTGGCGCCAGACCCTTCAAGAACGCTTCTGCATTGGTGAAAGAACTTCTAGATGAACTCTTTGGGCCAATAATGGCAAAAATGCAAAACCTGGAAGCAGAGCTGGAGCACAACCGGAGATTAGCTGAGGGAGTGACCTCTCTCACAGACTCAGTGGAAAACTTGGACAAGGAGATAAGGTCCATGAAGGACCAGAGGCAGGACTGGGGAGAACTGAGAACAGAAAACCTTACTGATCCAACAGCCGACCTCGGGGCAGTCGCCACTGCGATGCAGCTCATGGAGCGCATAGTGGTAGATGGCCTTGGAGAAGTGGGGCAGCGTCTCACTGCCCTTGAACGCAAACAGGACTGCATCGCGGGGAAACTTGAAAGCATCGGGAGAAAGGGCCTTTCAGACCTTGGGCGGAAAGTAGACGTGGTGTCTCGAAGATTAAAGGAAAACCATTCAGATGATAGAACAAACCTCCGAATGGAGCTGGGACGGAAAGGAATCGAGAGAAAAATCATTGAAACGGAGAGTGAAGCAGATATGTCAGATGCGACAAGAAAGCGAAACAGGACCTCAGATGAGGGTGAGAGCGAGGCCAACAAAAAGAGGTCGCGCAAACAACTGCAGGAAACATCAGATGCAGGTGTCACTTCAGGTGAGGGGCAGCAAAAAGTGAAATGGGAGACAGTAGAGAAAAAGAAGAAGAGGAAAAAGAAGACCATGCATATGAGCCAAGACAGTGTACACCCTCCCTCAGAAAGCGAAAATGAGCATAGCACATTGGAAGCGATGAAGAAAAGGAAGCAAAACCCTGAAGACGGAAGAATTAGCAAAAAACATAAACGTGGGAAGATGGTGGATAGACAACGGGAAGCGAAAAGGCTGGATCGTATTTTGAACAGCAGCAAGAGGCTTCTACAATCGGACAAACCAGCTCCGCTGGTCGTCCAGAAGGAGAAAGTGCAGTCTCTGGACAGGGAAATGATGGAGGATGGGGCAACAAGCTCAAATACAGAAGGTACAGAGGGAAAAGTGACCTACGCAAAAAAGGTAATGATGTCACCCCCATCATTAAGGAAGGAACTCCGGGAGCAAGTGGACCCATGCTCCCTGGGGGTAGGGGTAAAACAGTTGAAGACAGCTGGAAAAACAAAATTGATACTCACAGCTCGAACTAAAGAGGAAACAAGAAAGCTGGCAACAACCCTTCAACAAAAAGGTTTCAAGGTCACAGACCAGGGTAGGAGGGAGAACCCAATATTGATGAGGATACACCGGGTGGACAGCCGAATTCAAAAAGGAGATCTACCCCACAGGGTGCTTGCTCAGAACAGCTGGTTGTTGGAACATGTCACTGCACAGGAGTGGGAGGAAGGTTTCAAGCCAGCATTCCAAAAGGGGGACAGGAAACGATGGCCTGACGACACCATTTGGGTGTGCCAAGTAACAAGAAAGATCAGGGACGTCTTAAAAGGTGACAAGCCACTGCATATTGGGTTTGCTCAATGCTATGCCATGGACCACGCTGACGTTAGTAGATGCTACAGGTGTCAAGCTTATGGTCATGCAGCCAAGGCCTGCAGATGGAGTGCTGCTTGCGCCAGATGCACAGAGGAGCATGACACCAAGGACTGTCCCCAACAGGAGGCAACAAGGTGTGTGAACTGTAAAAGAGCTCAAATGGAAGATACACATGCGGTATGGAGTGACAAATGCCCAGCTTACCAATGGGCTTGGAAGCGATATGTCAGAAGCATCAAACCATGAAAGTTCTACAGGGCAATCTCCACCGCAGCGTAGTGGCACAAGACCTATTGTCACAGCTGCAACGTGAGAAGGGCGCAGACATAGTCTTAATCAGTGAACAGCACCATAATCAAGACAACCACACATGGTTCTGCGACAATTTAGGCACAGCAGCCATATGGTCAGCCACACCAGGAAGAGTGGAAGACCATGGAGGAGGCTGTGGATATGTATGGCTAAAAAGAAGCGGACTCACATTTGTCAGCTGTTACTTCACTCCAAATGAGCCCTTTAGAAACTTTGAGGAGAAGCTAGGACACCTGGAAGACCTCATCCGAGGGACTAGCGGGGAGCTTATTGTAGCTGGAGATTTCAATGGGAAAGCTGTTGAGTGGGGGATGGATCACTCAGACCGGCGAGGCCGGCTAATTATGGAGATGGCCTCAGGAGCAGGTCTAGAAGTCCTAAATGAAGGAAGCACCCCAACTTTCCAGAGGATTGGCCAGCAGGGAACAATTCCAGACATCACTCTAGTATCTGAGAGACTCATGCCTAGAGCCAATAACTGGGCAGTTATAGAAGACTACACAGCTAGCGACCACCAATACATAACATTTGTGATCCATGAAGAAGGGAGGCAAAGGACTAACAGAATGAATGACACACAAAGGCTAAAGTCATGGAACCTAGCCAAGCTCGATAAGGCGAAAATGGTGGAGATCCTGCAGAGTGGAGATCAGCCATCACCTGGACACGGAAGGACGCGAGTTGACCCCAAAACCGCTGAAGAACTGACTGAGCAGGTCATGAATACCATTACCAGGGCATGTGATGCAGCAATGCCAGGGAGGGGACAGGGACCTAGTAAAACTCCTGTGCACTGGTGGAATGAAGAAATAGCCGCACTCAGAAAAGTATGCTTCCAACTGAGACGACAGGCTCAGCGAGCGCAAGCCACAGAGGCAGCAAGAGAGCTTAATGACAATCACAGAGAAGCAAGACGAAATTTAAGACATGCAAAAATGCCAGCAAGGCCAAATGCTGGAAGGAAATCATCAAAGAAGTTGACAATGATCCTTGGGGGCGGGGCTATAAAATAGTGTGCAACAAATTAACCCTTCGAGGATGGGGAGGTCTTGCATCCTCATTCGGGTGGGTGGCGCACTCGGTGCGCCAGACTTTTTTCGTCAGTTTCACCTTCTATTACCAGGTTTTCGAACAAATCAATGTATGTGCATCATTGAATAGAATTCAGACAATACCAAAAGTTGGTTTTTTTTTGTTTAAATTACCAGAAAAAGGAACATAATATAAAAAGTTGACTGATAAGCAAGTTAGCACACGTAAATGTTAAGTAGGTATTCAAAATAACTTCAATGAACTCCTTGACGATGCCCATTTTTCACACTAACTCATTCTTCATCGGAATCAGAAGCCGCACACGTTTGGCACAGTGGTGCACTTTCTGCCAGGTGAGCCTAGCAGGTGAAATTGTAGCACTGAGAACAAACAATGGTTGAATTGATGTTCTTTGCTCTTCCACATGTGGAACAACGACCTCGCTTCTTCGTGGGTGGTCCCTCACTTCTGACTGATTTATTCATCTCTACTGAAGAAGGAAGCAACCTTCGGATGATGGCTTTAGCATGCACTGGGAGGCCTTGCTGCTTTTGTTGATTCTGTATCTACGTCCTCTTGCCCAACAACTTCTTCCTCATCAACATCCGAAGCTTCTTCTTGACCCGATCCTTCGTCTTCCTCTGACAACTCTTGCAAAACTCGCGCAAATTCGGAAGGAGGTATGGTTTTTTTGGATTGGGACATCGTTGGTGGAGCGGCGCACTCGATGCACCAACACGGAAAAAATCGAGAAAAGCGATCTGGAGCAAGGTCTGGGAGGACCCAGGCCCAGCTAGCTCCAGGAGCAATGGAAGGCATAGTCAATGGTCTGTTCCCGCAGTATCCTGTACGTGCCGAAGGCGATATCGCCAGATTGCTGACTTCCCCTTATTCTCAGAGAAGAAACTCAGAAAGGCGGTCAGAGAATTGAAAAATCAAAAGGCCCCAGGACCAGACGGCGTGCCAGCGGAAGTTCTCAAAGTTGTTGCTGAGACCTGTCCAGATCTTTTGCTAGGAATGTATAACACCTGCCTCACAGCAGGAGTTTTTAGCAAGCGTTGGAAGCGAGCCCGACTTGCCCTCCTGGACAAAGGTAAAGGCGACCCCCAAAGCCCATCCTCATGGAGGCCACTGTGCATGCTAGACACAGCAGGGAAGGTATACGAGAAGCTACTCCAACAGCGACTGCAGCCAGCATTGGAGGAGGCCGGGGACCTCTCCCCTATGCAACATGGTTTCAGGAAAGGGCACTCAACCATCAGAGCAGTATCTGAGGTGCTCACAGCACTGAGGAAAACACAAGAAGGTACTCGGCACAGTCGAAAGATAGGTCTCCTAGTGACATTGGATGTCAAAAACGCCTTCAACTCAGCAAGATGGGAAAATATGCTGGAGCCTCTGGAGACCACTTTTCATCTCCCGGGGTATCTCCTGAGGGTCTTAGACAACTACCTCAGAGACAGAACACTGATATACACCACAACACTTGGACGCCGGGAAGTACCAATTACATCAGGGGCAGCCCAGGGGTCAATACTTGGACCTACCAATAATCTTGGCCAATACAATGGAGCAAGCGAAAGAGAAGTTGAATGAGACCATGTCCAGAGTGGGAGCATGGATGGATGGACACAGTCTCTCACTAGCCACTGCCAAGACAGAGGTGGTACTATTCACACGAAAACGCATCCCAAATATCATACAAATCAGAGCGGGGGAAGTTGAGGTGGAAACAAAACCAGTAGTCAGGTAGTACTTGGGAATAATGCTGGATACCAAGATAACTTTTGAGGAGCACATAAGGATGGCAGCAGCCAAGGCAGCAAAGACAACAGCAGCCCTGAGTCGACAAATGTCAAACATTCAAGGACCTAGACCGTGTAAGAGACAACTATTAATGTCAGTTGTACACTCCATCCTGCTATATGGGGCAGAAGTGTGGGCGGACGCTCTGAATGTCAAATGCCACCAAAAACGGATGCTCACGGTGCAAAGAAGAGGGGCGCTTCGCATAGTGAGCGCCTATATGACAGTATCGGAACCAGCGGTGCTCCTCCTAGCGGGAGTGATACCAATACATCTGCTTGCAAGGGAGAGGAAAAGGATGTACGAGCGAAGGGAAGAGGAGCCACGGCCTCAATTAGCCAAACAAGAGCGGGAACACACACTCCACTCCTGGCAGGAAATCTGGGAGACAGAAACAAGAGGAAGATGGACGGCTCGACTGGTGCCCAATATACGTCCCAGGCTATGACCAGCCCTCCCACCCCCGAGGATATGATGACCAGGATGCTCGAAAGCCAGTCAAAGTGGAATGCCGTGGCAAGGTACATCCGGAACATCCTGGCCAATGGGTGCCGATCGTTCTGAGACCTATTTCATTGGATTCAGCGTCCAAAATTTAGTGGAAAATGATACCCCACTCGCCTATACCGCCCAAAATCTCGAAAATTCATTTTTCAAAAAACACATTTTACCCTTACCCCGCCCAAATTTGGTCCGATCGGGCTGAAAAGTTTGGAGGACCGTCCTAGGCCGGTATCAGACCCCTGACCCAAATTTCAGATTTCTAGAAAATTGTCTACTACCAAAAACAGCGTGGACCGCAAACGGCGGACGGACATTGACCTTTTTTGAACACCTTGAAACGTCCAGAAAAAAATTTTGAGCCGAATCGGAGAGGTTGACCATTTGCATGAAAACATAGGTTAATTATTCAAGAAATAACCAACCAAAAGGTCAATGTCCTCCCGCCGTACGCCGTCCGCAGTCCATTGTCCGCGCCTTTTTGGTAGTAGACAATTTTCTAAGCATCTGAAATTTGGATCAGGGGTCTTTTTCCGGCCGAGACGGGTCCTCGAAACTTTTCAGCCCGATCGGACCAAATTTGGGGGGGGGGGGGGAGGTAGGGGTCAAAATGTGTTTTTTGAAAAATGGATTTTCGAGATTTTGGGCGATCTAGGCGAGTAGGGTGTCATTTCCACTAAATTTTGGACGCTGAATCCAATGAAATGGGTCCCAGATCGATTAGCACCCACTGGAAGAAGTTATGGGTCAAATTGGGTATTTATTACCCGTTTTGAATATGTGTTTTCGGGATTTCTGCTACCTAGGCGTGTGGGGTATAGTTTTCCTCTAAATTTTTGACGCTGAATCCAATTAAATGGGTCCCAGAACGATTGGCACCCACACGAAGAAGTTATGGGTCAAATTGGGTATTTATTACCCGTTTTGAATAAGTGTTTTCGGGATTTCCGCTACCTAGGCGTGTGGGGTATAGTTTCCACTAAATTTTGGACACTGAATTCAATGATGTGTGTCGCAGAACGATTGGCACCCACCGGAAGGAGTTATGGGTCAAAATGGGTATGTATCCACCCATTTTGTATGTGTCAGGATTTCTGGTGCCTAGGCGTGTGGGGTGTCATATATATTCTACTAAGTTTTGGACCCTGAATCGATTGGAATGGGTCTGGGACCCGCCACGCCCACTGTTTCCCCCATTTGAGGAATAACCAACCCGTGTGTAAGATTTTGCAGATTTTTGATCAGGACATCATGAAACGTCCAGAAAAAAATTTTGAGCCAAAGCTTCCCCTTAGACTGTTAGTGGTCATGAGGGTTTGCAGCTCTGTTCATTTAAGTCTCAAGTCACTCCTTCTTCTAGAGTTGTAAGAAAGTGAGTACAAAAATATATTGTTCAAATTGTAATCCGCGAGTTATAATTCCCATTTTCTGAGAGGAGAAGTAATGGGTCAAATTGGGTATTTGTTACCCATTTTGAATATGTTTTTTCGGGATTTCTGCTACCTAGGCGTGTGGGGTATAGTTTTCCACTAAATTTTGGACGCTGAATTCAATGATGTGTGTCCCAGAACGATTGGCAACCACCGGAAGAAGTTATGGGTCAAAATGGGTATGTATCCACCCATTTTGTATGTGTCAGGATTTCTGGTGCCTAGGCGTGTGGGGTATCATATTCCACTGAATTTTGGACCCTGAATCGATTGGAATGGGTCTGGGACCCGCCACACCCACTGTTTCCCCCCTTCGAAGAATAATCAACCCGTGTGTAAGAATTTGCAGATTTTTTGATCTAGACACCATGAAACGTCCAGAAAAAAATTTTGAGCCAAATCGGAGGGGTTGACCATTATCATGAAAACATATGTTGATTATTCAAGGAATAACCAATCAAAATGGGTAATGGATACCCATTTTGACCCATAACCTCTTCCAATGGGTGCTATACGTTTCGGGGCCCATTTCATTGGATTCAGCATTCAGAATTTAGTGGAAAATGATACCCCACACACCTAGATTGCAAAAATTTTGAGCCGAATCGGAGAGGTTGACCCTTTTTCATGAAAACATAGGTTGATTATTCAAGAAATAACCAACCAATAGTAAAACATAACTTGGGGGGGGGGGGGGGGGCTCTTACTCCACTTTCAGTTGTTTTCCGTGAAATATCGTTCCATGTATGAAATGGGAAATTCCCTGGGATAGGGTAGTTGAATGATAGTCATGATAGTCAGTTGTAAAAGGTCACACTTCATACTCGTCACATCTTTTTCTTTTTCATTATTTTTTCTAGTTCAATTTTGTTATTTACAATTTGAGGAAAAGCCTCATATTACACCAACAACTTCTTTATAGTCAATTGAAAGTAGTCTACACATTAGATCTTATCGTCTATTGTACAGTTCACAAGTGTTACTCGAAATAAGTAGAATGTTAGTATAAAGGAACCTAAATCTTTCATCAATAAGCTTTACTATTTCCTAATCATTAAGGAAAAAGTAAAAAAAAAAAAAATCTTTGGTTTGAATATATGAATGGACAGAGGCGCATCTAATACCATTAGATTGTTAACATAAATACTACAGTACTTGGCCAACCAATTGTTGAAGGAAAGAGTATTATGGTGGATGTTCATTAAACTATGCGAATAGTAATTAAAATGGTCATGTTTACCAAAGCGGTAACAACGTGGTCATTTTTTTGTCACAAAATTATATTAAAACTAGACACCCTCTGCTCGCCTTGCTCACCGTTAACCGTTACAATCACTGCCCTCAAGAGGTGCATAGGTTGACTGGTGGGATGTCTGGGGTGTTTAGAAGGTAAGCCGTAGATCAACTCCAGATGTAGGATTTCGTTACTTGAGGCGCTTGGCTCAGGATAATAGCCAGGCGTATGGAGACTCATTTCTTCAACATGGGGAAAATGGAAACAGTGGGTGTGGTGGGTCCAGACCAATTCCAATCGATTCAGCGTCCAAAATTTTGTGGAATATGATACCCAACACGCCTAGGTACCAGAAATTTCAAAAACACACATTCGAAATGGTTATATAGCTACCCATTTTGACCCACAACCTCATCCAGAGGGCGCTAATCGTTTCGGGACCCATTTCATTGGATTCAACGTCCAAAATTTAGTGTAAAATGATACCCCACACGTCCAGATCCAAAGATAGCCAAAAATCTCGAAAATCCATTTTTCGAAATACACATTTTGACCCCTACCCCTCCCAAATTTGGTCCGATTGGGCTGAAAAGTTTCGAAGACTGACTAGAGCTGGGAAAAGACCCCTGACCCAAATTTCTGATTTTTAGAAAATTTTCTACTATCAAAAAAGCCCGGACGGCGGACGGACATTTGACTTTTTTGATCTGGACACCTCGAAACGTCCGGAAAAAATGTTTGTGCCGAATCAAAGAGGTTGACCTTTCGCATAAAAACAACATGTTTAATTATTAAAAAAAAAAAAAAACTTCGTTGAGGCTATGAGTGGTGTAATTTTGAACAGCAACGATGACCATTAGATAATGTTATGTGCCTGTCTTGTACAAATGCTCTTGACATACCGTTATTTTACTCTCGAGGCTCAATTTCTCGCCGTAGGGATAGTGTAGCAATCCTGATATTAGCGCTTTCCATTTTCCTTGAAATGTAGGTGCTACATGCAGTGACCGGTACTCTGGAATGATTGATTGGTCCTCTTTTGATTAACTATCTTAGCCTATGCCAGAACTGTTTGATCATATCCGACCCTTTTTCTCCGATCATGATCACGGGGGCGTTCGTATTCCCGCTCACGAGAGTTGGCATGATCGACGCGTCTATTACCCGGAGTCCTCTGACCCCTCTCACTCTTAACTCAGGATCTACGACAGATTCAGGGTCCCAGTCAGGCCCCATTTTACAAGTCCCCACAGGATGGTAGATCGTCAACGAGTACATTCTGATCATGCATTCCCAGTAGTAGTCTGTGTTCATCGGGATATTCTCGCACGATGGAAACGGCACGTTGTACAATGTGCTACCGTATTTCTGAAATGCTTTGGTTTGGCTCAAGGCCAGGATAATTTTGACTCCCTCAACCAGGGTTTTCATGTCAAACGGGTCAAAAAAATAGTTAGGATAAATCAAAGGGTAATCAAATGGGTTTTTAGATTTCAACTTAATGAAACCTCTACTTCTAGGTCGAAGTAATACAGGAAGGGCCGACCAAACATCTTTGTTGGCAATCGGTTCAAAGACGTGTTTGTAGAACCGCTCCGTGATGCCGTGGGCCTTCCACATTTGGCCTCCGTCGTCTGAATTGGTCGAAGCCGAGGCGTAGTGGATTTCAATATCCGGCCAGTCTTCCGAAGCGTTCGCATATTTTGTATTGACGAAAGCCAACCCTTCGACGCCCCCCATAACAGTAAGTGGGCCATCCCCAAACATCGCGTATCTCAAGACCGTAGGGACATTTTCTATCCGGTTGAAAACCAAAGAGTCTGGGGAATTAATGGTGAAAGTGAGACCACCCATGCCAATGTGATCTTGGAGATTTTGGCCTACTTGGAGGTTCTGTATGACTGGAATGCCCATTTCCGCCAAGTGCTCTTCAGGTCCTATGCCCGACATCATCAGTATTTGGGGAGAACCGATTGCGCCCCCTGACAAGATGATTTCCTTTTTAGCCCTGATGACTTGTTTGGTGTCCTCTCTGTAGAATTCTACACCGTAGGCGACTTTGGTACTGGGATCAATGAGTACTCGGGTGACGTGGGAATTCATAGCGATATGGAGATTTTCCCGCATTCGAACCGGACGGAGAAAAGCCTTGGCTGTGCTGCAACGCGCTCCTTTCCTGGTCGTTCCTTGAGGAATCATAAATCCCGATTGGTACCGCCCTGGAATGGAAGTAGAAACAATTCAATTAGTCGATTTCCTAGGCAGGTTCCAAAAACGCCAAACCCCGGAATCTCCAAACATCCTTACCATTACAATCTCGATTTTCGTAACCAAGCTCCATGCCTGCCTGGATGAACGTCTTGGCCAGAGAAGTACGCCAAGGGGCCTCCGTGACGGTCATGTAACCACCGGTAGAATGGTATAGAGATCTGGACAAGTACGGATCTCTGTTGTCTTCGGATTTTTTGAAATAGTATAGAACTTGTTCCGAACCCCATCCGGGGTTCCCGAGAGACTCCCATGTGTCGTAGTCCTTTTTGTTTCCTCTCACGTAGAGCATGTAATTCAGAACACTGGAGCCCCCCAGGACCCTTCCGCGCGGCCAGTTGCAGCGTTTGTTTTTCATACCTGGAAAAAAGGAAAAGCGTAAGTAATACTTGATGCTATTCTTACGCTCGTGGAATGCCCATTAACGTGAACAGACACGAAGGGTCAGGTTGGACCTTGAGTAGACAGAACGTGTTTCAATAAATATAAAATACGAGCAAATGCTTTCGTGAATGAATATTTCTTCTCAATCGTAGAAACGTTAGTGCAAAAATAACGAGCAACTGAGGATATTGTATAACCTATAAACTAAAAAGAAGGATCTTGAATACAGGTGATTATTTAATTCTTGCCAACTCTGGACGCTGTGACCGGGATAGTCAGATTAGAAGTATCCTTCATCAAGTAATGAGGTAACCTCCCCTTTTAGTTGGTCATTCCAAGAATAATCAACCTATGTTTTCATGTAAAAGTCAGTCTCTCCGACCAGTCTCTGCCCAAAAATTTTTGAGAATGTGTATTTCGGAAAATGGATTTTCGAGATTTTTGGCAATCTATGCGTACGGGGTATAATTTTCGACTAAATTTTGAACGCTGAATTCAATGAGACGGGCCCCGGAACAATGGGCGCCCACTAGAAGAGGGTATCGATCGAAATGGGTATCTATCTGCTTATTTTGAATGTGTGTTTCGGGATTTCTGGTATCTAGGCGTGAAGGGTATCATTTTCCTATACATTTTGGGCCTTGAATCAATTGGAATGGGTCTGGAACACGCCACACCCATTGTTTTCCTCATTTTTCCCATGTTCAACATTTTCGACGACTTGGGCACGAGGGGTATTATTTTGGTTGGTTATTCCTTCAATAATCAACCTATGTTCACGTGCAAAAAGTCTATCTCTCCGATTTTACTAATCTTTGGACGCTGAATCGATTGGAATGAGTCCGGGACACCACACACTATTTTCCCCATTCTCTTGCTCCAAGAAACGACCAACCATTGTGGGAAAATTTGCATTGTTGGGATATGATATCATTCTTATTTTACTGTCAGTTCGATTCGTCCAACATTGCAATAGCCCCTCTCCTCCCAGCTATAGGGACGTTGCGAACAACCAGGAAACCGCGGTCGTTCACAATTATTAATAGCAATAATAATTGCTTTATTAATAGCAATTAATTTTAATAGCATTGAGAGGGCATTGATCTCGTATGATTGACTAAAAAAAATGCTGCATGATTTGATGAAGAATGCTTGTCAGACATGGGGGCGTTTTTCAAACGCTATGTCGAGAAAGTACAAGGTAATGTGCGTGAAAGATGCTCTCACCGAGGCACGCAGTCCCTTGGGGTTCTGTTTTGTACTGCCAGTCAAGCTGAGACAGCTGGAGATAAGCCGCCAAAAGGGGCACGTCGGAGATTTCAGTCTCGTCACCACCAGCTTCCAGCAAGAGAACATTCCAGCCTTCAACCTAAGCAAAAGGTAATTTATTAATGACTCAAAAATTCCTTGAGATTTATTAAATGTGCTCAAGAGAAGACCATTATATTTCTTTTGGTTCATTGAAGGACATGAGTACAAAAAAAAATGATCACAATGCAGACTAGGCTGGGTCGGATCTATTCCGTTTGTGTTATTAATAAAACAACAGTATTTTTTATATTCATTTATTTACAAATTGCCGTGAACTATCAGCTCATCTTGCTTTTATCCGTTGCATCCACTTTATCCCCTCCGCGTGGTTTTAAAAGGCACCACTAAATTTCAGCACCCTAGCCAGGTCTGATAGACATTTTGCTTGAAAATCTACCATGAATAATCAATCTAAGTAATCATGCCCAAGGTCATAGAGGTCAACCATCTCCGATTGGCCCCAACATTTGTTTGTATGTACTTCATGATGCCTAGATAAATGCATCAATATGATGCGAATTCTAAAGGAGCCCCTACACGATCAGTTTTACTGACAGTCTGGTCCCTCCGAGAATGACGCGAGGTGATTGAAGGAGCAAACTGATCGTCTAGGGGTGTGAATGATGGTTCAGTCAGTGCTGGGAGGTGATTGAAAGAAACTTTGAATTTCGGACTGACTGAAGCGGCAGACTGAACGTGTAGAGGGGTGATTGAGTCAGTTCGTCTCAGTCACGTGCGCGGCACCAAACATGTCGGATACCTCGGCCCCAGCAGTGCAGACCGAGCAGCAGGTGGACCGTGAGTTTACCAGACTTCTGATAGAGATCTTTATCGAGAGCATCCCGTTTTATGGAAAGTGAAGGATAAAGATTATTTTAGTCGGGAATAGATTCTCGCATAACTGTGTCACTCTTATCAATTTTCGGCCGCACCAACTCCAATAACATATCAAAACTTTTTTCGTTCATTCGAAGAAAGTTTTTATAATCGTTTGGTTCCGTTTCAAAACATTGAGCAGACGATCGTGAGTGAATCGATTTCTCAGCTTGTACCATTCCTTCGACCATTGTCGTTTCCTCTTCTGGTCATTATTCTTCTTTTTCAACGCTATAATCGTCAAAGCAAGGAAGCCCAGATCACTTCTCGAAGACGTACTGAAAAAAAGCAATGCCCTTGAAAGCAAAACGCGGCGAGCAAGCTCAATACGACAGCACGGAAACTCGACTACAAATGAACACTGACTGATTGTCTGAAGCATTGAATGAAGCGCCACCGCGTGCTATCAGTAAAGGAGCCCCTACACTATCAAGCCGCTTGATCAAATGCTTGACCCTCTGATTGATGAAAGCTTCAAGCGTGCTTCAATCAACCCTTCAATCTTTTGATCAAAACTCTCTCGTCAGCCGAAGTGGAAGTAGAACGGAGTTTGTTGCGATCGTACTTTTGCTTTTTCGATTAAAAATCATTGTAATAAATAATAACTCATTTTTAATTGCTTCTTCGATTAAAATGGTGTTGAATGCACATTTAGGCTTCTTAATCGCAACATTGGTTGCCGTGAAGCAGAAAAAGAAGGAAAATAAAAAACGCTGCAAATTCTTACACAGGGGTTGGTTATTCATTCCTTGGACCAGGCGCATGGAGACACATTTCCTCAACATGGGGGAAATGGGGGAAAACAGTGGGTGCGGTGGGTCTCAGACCAATTCCAATCGATTCAGGATCCAAAATTTAGTGGAAAATGATACCCCACACGCCCAGGTACCGGAAATCTCATAAACACATATTTAAAATGAGTAATGTATACCCAATTTGACCCATAACTTCTTCCAGTGGGTGCTAGTCGTCCTGGGACCCACTTCATTGGATTCAGCTTCCAAGATTTAGCGGAAAATGATACCCCACACACCTAGGTTCCAGAAATCTCAAAAACACATATTCAAAATGGGTAATATATACCCAATTTGACCCACAACTTCTTCCAGTGGGTGCCGATCGTTCCGGGACCCATTTCATTGGATTCAGCGTCCAAAATTTAGTGGAAAATGATACCCCACTCGCCTAGATCGCCCAAAATCTCAAAATTCATTTTTCAAAAAACACATTTTGACCCCTACCCCGCCCAAATTTGGTCCGATCGGGCTGAAAAGCTTGGAGGATCGTTCTAGGCCGGGAACAGACCCCTGACCCAAATTTCAGATTTTTATTTTTAGAAAATTTTCTACTACCAAAAACGGCGTGAACGGCGGACGGCGTATGGCGTACATTGACCTTTTGTTTGGTTATTCCTTGAATAATCATGTTTTCATGCAAATGGTCAACCTCTCCGATTCGGCTCAAAATTTTTTTCTGAACGTTTCATGATGTCTAGATCAAAAAAATCTGCAAATTCTTACACACGGGTTGGTTATTCCTCGAATGGGGGAAACAGTGGGTGTGGCGGGTCTCAGACCCATTCGGGGTTCGGTTCAAGCGTCAAACGGGCTTCTAAACTATCAATCACGCTTGATACAATCAATTTGGTCAAGCATTTGATCAAGCAGCTTGATAGTGTAGGGGCTCCTTAAAGGAGCTCCTTAAACTGAGGGACCATACTGTCAGTAAAACAGACCGTGTAGGGGCTACTTTACACAGGGGTTGGTTATCCCTTGGAGCAGAAGTAAACTAAAAACAGTGCGTTTGGAGTACCTAGAAAAGTATAAAATGATACCCCACTCGCCTAGATCGCCCAAAAACTCGAAAATCCATTTTTCAAAAAACACATTTTGACCCCTACCACACCCAAATTTGGTCCGATCGAGCTGAAAAGTTTCGAGGACCGTCCCAGGCCGGGAACCGACCCCTGACCCAAATTTCAGATTTTTAGAAAATTTTCTAAAATGGCCAACGTTTTATGGTGTCTGGATCAAAAACGCTGCAAATTCTTACACAGGGGTTGGTTATTCCTCGGACCAGGCGCATGGAGACTCATTTCTTCACCATGGGGGAAATGGGGAAACAGTGGGTGCGGCGGGTCCCAGACCCATTCCAATCGATTCAGGATCCAAAATTAAGTAGAAAATTATACCCCACACGCCCTTGTACCGGAAATCTCAAAAACGCATATTCAAAATGAGTAATATATACCCACTTTGACCCATAACTTCTTCCAGTGGGTGCCAATCGTTCCGGGACCCACTTCATTGGAATTAGCGTCCAAGATTAAGCGGAAAATGATACCCCACACGCCTAGGTACCGGAAATTTCAAAAACGGATATTCAAAATGGGTAATATATACCCAATTTGACCCATAACTTCATCTGGTGGGTGCCAATTGTTCTGGGACCCATTTTATTGGATTCAGCGTCCAAAATTTAGTGGAAAATGACACCCCACTCGCCTATATCACCCGAAATCTCGAAAATCCATTTTTCAAAAAACCACTACCCCCTCTAAATTTGGTCCGATCGGGCTAAAAAGTTTCGAGGACCCATCTCGGCTGGGAACAGACCCCTGACCCAAATATCAGATTTTTAGAAAATTTTCTACTACCAAAAACGGCGTGGACAATGGACGGCGTACGGTGGACGGACATTGACCTTTTTTGATCCGGACATCATGAAACGTCCAGAAAAAAATTTTGAGCCGAATCGGAGAGGTTGACCATTATTATGTAAACATAGGTTGATTATTCAAGGAATAACCAACCAAAAGTCAGTGTCCGTCCGCCGTCCGCCGTCCGCTGTCCACGCCGACTTTGATAGTAGAAATTATTCAAAGAATCTGAAATTTCCGGTCCGTTCATGGCTCTAGTTGGTCCTCGAAGCTTTTCAACCCGATCGGACCAAATTTGGGTGGAGTAGGGGTCAAAATGTGAATTTTGAAAAATGAATTTTTGAGATTTTTTGCAATCTAGGGGAGTGGGGTGTCATTTTCCACTAAATTTTGGACGCAGAATCCAATGAAATGGGTCGCAGAACGATTGGCACCCACTGGAAGAGGTTGTGGTTGAAAATGGGTACCTATCTACCCATTTCGAATGTGTGTGTAAGCCTCTCTCGAATTAAAATCTGTTATGAATTTACTACGATTTAATTCGGGTTTCTCCGGAGAATTTGGAAGCGACCTAGCGAGAGGATACGGGATGTAAGTCTAAGACTTACGACTGAGCAACTAGGGATACCAAGAATGAACATAAAATACATTGAAACAAAATGAATTATAATTAAAAACAAGGACTCGTTGCAAAGGAAAATATGCCTCAACCTGGGCTAGAATTGATACAAGAGAAAGTAAATTAGACCACATGTGGAGCATAAAATACAATTAATGCAAGTGACATGAAATTAGGATATACAGGAATTACAATTTAATGAACAAGTGCAATGATACCGGCTGAGGAAAACGGCGTCGACGTCGAAGGAAAAACAGGAGGGGGCTCGCTGTCCCGCAGGTACACAGCGAGGCTTATTAACTTGAGTCCTTTATCTCATGGGGAAACACAATATTACAGTTTCGGTCGACTTCAGCATGGTAGAAGAGTTCACATCAGAGCGAGCACAGGACGAAGCCAGGATGGACTGAGTGAGAAATCTCTTGCACGACAGGGTTACAAAAATATATACTCCTCCCTTCTGGAGAAATATAATATCTGGAAAAATATATACTCTCCCTTCTGGCCTTCTGGAGGCAGCAAGCCTGGGGGCTTACATGTGTTTTCGAGATTTCTGTAACCCGGGCGTGTGGGGTATCATTTTCCACTAAATTGTGGACCCTTAATCGGTTGGAATGGGTCAGGGACCCGCCGCATCCACTGTTTCCATTTCCCTCATGTTTTAGATTGGTGATGGCTGCACTTACTGGTATTATCGGGCCCGTAAAAAAAAAAAATTATTTCAGACGTATATGTTTACCAACATAGTTGGAAACGATACCCCACAAGCCTGAATCGTTGAAAATATAAAACATGAAGAAAACAGTGGGTGCGGCGGACCCATTCAATCCATTCAGGGTTCAAAATATAGTGGAAAGGGACACCCCACACGCCTAGATGGCACATATCTCGAAAACACATATTCGAAAAAGGTAGTTAGATACCCATTTTAACCCATAACCTCTTCCAGTGGGCGCCAATCGTTCCGGGATCCGTCTCATAGGATTCAGCGACCCTAATTTTTTCGAAAATAATAAAATCCCACACACCCAGATCCCATTCATTGACCCAGAGAGAACCATTGACATGCGTCGACGAAATGTGTGAAGGAGAGATTCAAGCAACAGAATGAGAACGTTGCAAATGTTTTCACAGGAGTTGGTTATTACTTGGACCAGGTGCATGGTGACTCATTCCAATCGATTTACCGTCCAAGGTTTAATGAAAATGATACCTCACACACCTAGATCGCTGAAAATCTCGAAAATGTTGGACGCTGAATCCAAAGAAGTGGGTTCCAGAACGATTGGCGCCCACTGGAGGAGGTTATGGGTCAAAATGGGTATTTATCACCCATTTTGAATATATGTGTCTTATGGGACATTTATGGGACCTAGGCGTGTGAGGTATCAGATTGGAATGGGTACGGGACCCGCCACACCCACTGTCCCCGCTATTTCCCCCATGTTGAAGAAATGAGTCTCCATGCGCCTGGTCCGAGGAATAACCAACCCGTGTGAAAGAATTTGCAGCGTTTTTAATCTAGACACCTTGAAACGCCCAGAAAAAATGTTTGTGCTGAATCGATGAGATTGACATTTGTCATGCAAATATTGGTTGGTTGTTCCCTGAATAATCCTTGATTATTCAAGGAATAAGGAGTCCCTCCAAGTTATATTGCTGATTAGTCATCTGATAATTGGGTTTGAACATACATCACTCACTTCTGACAAACGGTTGGCCACCACAGCCCCCGCAGAGCCCCCGCCGACGATAATGAAGTCGTAATGCGTGAGGAGACTGGACGTTTCCGTGTTGATGGGACGCGATTCGGGGTCCAACATTTCATATTGAAAGTATGCAATGGATGCAGCCAGAATTGGTACGAACCAGGCAGCGTTAGTTACGACGCTTGCCGCTCCAGCGAAGGCACTTGGTAATGTAGATACAGCGCTGCTCATATTAGATCTGTAACAAATTAAGTGAAATCAAACCAAACTCAGAATATCATGTTGCCGATTTGTGAACACAGTGCTGTCATTCGAACATCCCAGACTGGTGATGTAGGGTAGTATCACCTGCCTTAGACTTTTGGTAGAGTAGGATTTTCAGATGATTTACCTGTGCGACTTATTAGTGATTGCCTACCAAGAAAGCCTCAAGAAGGGTGTACGATGTTGTTTTCGGGAGACCGGATTCGGCCAATATTGACCAAAATATATCAAACCAAATTATTCTACTCCACCTCATTCATTGCACATCACCTATTTTCACGAAAGACTCCTACAGGACCTTCTGGAGTAATCAATAAAACCTGGTTACTCCACCTTCTATAAATTACTGATGATCCTAAATTTAGATTTTCGACTAGTTGGTTCTGTAGAAGCCGGGTCGGTGGGATATGAGCAGAAAGTATAATTCACCGCTTTAATAGGTCAGAGAAGGTACACACACAACATAGAACATAGATGAACATAGATTTCAGTCGAGTTCCGGCTAGAAGCGAACGCAACCATTAAAGGAGGTAGATTTTATAGATCTGCTTGAGATTTGTATGGTGTTCCTTGAATCAGGTTTAAGAGGAATGATGACGAACTGTAAGGTTAGAATGGTTCTCTCATTTACTTATCAAACAACTTGCATACAACACTAATACAAAGGAAGAGATCAAAGAAATACTTCATTTCTCGACTGGGAAAATATTATTTCTTGAAACTTCACGGGAGGAAAAAAGCTGCAAATTCAACACTCGAGTTGGTTATTCCTCGGACCAGGCGCTAATTTCTTCAACACCCATTCCAATCGATTCAGGGTCCAAAATTTAGTGGAAAATGATACCCCACATGCCTAGGTACAAGAAATCTCGAAAACACATATTCAAAATGGGTAATAGATACCCATTTTGATCCATAACCTCTTCCAGTGGGAGCCAATCGTTCTGGAACCCCCCTCATTGGATTCAGTGTTCAGAATTTAGTGGAAAATGATACCCCACACACCTAGATTGCAGAAAATCTCAAAAATCCATTTGTCGGAATACACATTTTGACCTCTACCCCAATCAAATTTGGTCCGATCGGGTTGCAAAGTTTCAGGGACCAACTAGAGCCGGAAAGGGTCCCACCAAAATTTCAGATTTTTAAAAAATTTTCTACTACCAAACTCGGCGTGGACGGCGGACGAACATTTGCTAATTTTGATCCTGACACCTTGAAACGTCCAGATTACCTTACCTCTTTTCTATTGGAGTTATTCTTGCTTCGGGCAGGGGTCAATTGATTGTAATGAAGCGTGCCTCAGTTAGAACAGTATAGGTGGTGCAAGCGAATGTACAAAGGTTAGGGTAGAGAAAAAACGCTGCATGTTCATTCACACGGGTTGGTTATTCCTCGGACCAGGCGCATGGAGACTCATTTCTTCAACATGGGGAAAATGGAAACAGAGTGTGTGGTGGGTCCCGGACCAATCGATTCAGCGTCCACAACTTAATGGAAAATGATACCCCACACGTCTAGGTACACAGAAATGGGTAGATACATACCCATGTTGACCCATAACTTCTTCCGGTGGGTGCCAATCGGTCTGGGACCCATTTCATTGGATTAAGCGTCCGAAAATTAGTGGAAAATTATACCCCATACGCCTAGGTACCAGAAATCCCGAAATCATATATTCAAAATGGGTTATAGATACCCAATTTGACCCATAACTTATTCCGGTGGGTGGCAATTGTTCTGGGACCCATCTAAGTGAATTCAGCATCCAAAATTTAGTGGAAGATGATACCCCACTCGCCTAAAACGCCCAAAATCTTGAAAATCCATTTTTCAAAAAACACATTTTGACCCCCACTCCGGCCAAATTTGGTCCGATTGGGCTGAAAATTTTTGAGGACCGACCTAGGCCGGGAACAGACCGCTGACCTAAATTTTAGATTCCTGGAAAATTTTCTACTACCAGAAATGGCGCGGATGGTGGACGGCGTACGACGTACGGACATTGACCTTACTTGATCTAGACACCATGAAACGTCCAGAAAAAAATTTTGAGCCGTATCGGAGAGATTGACCATTTGCATGAAAACATGCATTCATTATTCATGAAATAACCAACCAAAATCGGGTTATTTGGTTACAGTTTTTACGGGCTTAATCGGTCATTATATTTCTCTAGTCTAGTTGAACTGTATAATATACACTTTGACACGTATGAATTATGCTACATAAATGTGGCATAATTCATACGTGTCGAATTTGTACTTGTATACATGAGAACATCATTTTGGAGTTGCTGAGAATCCCACGCGGATCACTGTCCGTCGCTCTAATGTTTGTTGGCGTTATACTAGTACATATTGCGGTTTTCGTTTGGTGGGACGACAATACCCTTGGCGCAAAGCTTGAAGTTATCTCCATTATTGTTTTCCTGCCCCCTCGGTCTCCTCCCACGTCTTTACAGAAACTTCATGTTCATCTTTAATCTAAATACTGACGTACTTTGGTTGTGCGGTTGCACTCCGGAGTTCAGAGATTGGTCAAGGCTTCCATCACGCCAGTAAGGAAAATTTCAAGCTGCAGAGAAGAAGATGCTATTGATGACCCGACCACGCCGGCACAAGATCTTGACTGTTCGGGACAAGGCAAGAATGAGGTGGGTAACGGGGCGAGTAAAAACTAACGGGATCCATCATTGAAAACCCACTGGAGTAGTCTGGAAGGAGGCACCTAACGCTATGAGCCGGTCAGACAGTAGTCGGTGTGACAATAGTGGAGCTCAGTAAACTGTGTACGTCCATTTACGTACGGTAGAACGCAGATATAATTTTGCCAGTCTTTTTCGTACATAGGCTTTTATTACATACTCTTTTGAAATTTGCCTAAGTGAGGCAACCACACAGCAACTCGGTTTCCACTTTTGGTTGGTTATTCCTTGAATAATCGGGTCAAAATAGTGGTCGAAATGTGTATTTCGAAAAATGGATTTTCGAGATTTTCGGCGATCTAGGCGTTTGGGGTATCGTTTTCCACTAACTTTTGAACCCTGAATCCAATGAAACTGGTCCCTTAATGATTGATGCCCACCGGAAAAGGTGATGGATGCTGAATCGATTGTGTCAGTTCCCGTCCTCCCCGTGGAAATGGGAGACTCCTACAACTTCTATTTGGCACTCCCTCCTCCTCGCATTTATACCGGTGCAACTTCCAGAAAAGGTAAATATCAGGAATCATCTCAAGAAGACAAGGAAGAAAGAAAAAAATCATATGAAGGTCCGGGACACTTCACCCCCACTGTTTTCCACATTTTCCTCATTATGGTTAGTTATTCCTTGATTCCCTCTGAAACATGTAATTCTATGAATGGATTTTCGGTGATCTTGGCGTGTGGCGCTGAATCCAATGAGACGGTCCCAGAACGATTGGTGCCCTCTGAGGTGGGTACGAGTCAAAATGGGTACCTACTTACCTCATTCAAAATGGGTTTTGGTTGGTTATTCCTTGAATAATCAACCTATGTTTGAGTATTTAGGAGCGTGTGGTATAATTTTCCTGAACCCGTTTCCGGCTCTAGTTGGTCCTCAAAACTTTTCAGCCCGAGCGGACCAAGTTCGGGCGGGGGGAGGTCAAAATGTGTTTTTTGAAAAATGGATTCTCGAGGTTTTGGCGATCTAGGTGAGTGGGGTACTATTATCCACTGAATTTTGGACGCTAAATCCAATGAAATAGGTCCCAGAACAATCGGCAACCACTGGAAGAGGTAATGGGTCAAAATGGGTATCGATCTACCTGTTCAAATGAGAGTTTATGAGCTTCCTACTACCTAGGCGTGTCGGGTATCATCTTACACAATATTTTGGACGTTGTATCAATTGGAATGAGTCTGCTCCCACTTTCACTGTTTCCTCTATAATCTTGCTCCAAGGAATAATCAATCTCTGTGGAAGATTTTGCAGCAATTTCGTCATACTGTGAAATGAGGTTCCTGCCTCCAAATGAAAGTGGTATTGTAACCAGGAGGCCAACATGATGGCGTTGCCCTTTACAAAGGAATATGGCTATTCTGTAGCGTTAAAAGGATGTCTCAGGAACTTGCATTTGTAAATTGCTGTTTCGGCGATAAATCATTGCCGTTCCTTAGATGAAAATGTAGAATCTGTGTTGTCTTGCGACTTGACCACGGAAAGGTAATTTCTGTGTGAATCCCTCAGGTACAAACCATAATTGATACGAGCTTCTGTTTTCCATCCGTCCAATGTTATCTCACGACCCTCAAGGGTAAGGGTGGAGGGAATCGAAGTGCACGTCGGCTTAATAAGCACTTGGCTATCTCTGATTAGTCTGAGAATATAGTGCGAAGGTATCCACATCATCGAACGGTTACAATTTTCTCCGAAGCATCTTCTTATTTGCCCAGCATTTTATTCGAAAATGATAGGCAGCATATTGCTGCATCAGTATTGCCAAATGAAAGTGATAGGAGTCTTCCCATTTTTCCGGTATATTTCTCACCATTAGTGAATTGCGTGAATAGCCGATCTCGTGTTCATAATATGCCTACTAACCAGTGTCGTGAATATTGAGTTGACACTCAGAGTTTATTACCAGAATTTTCAGTTGATTTCCCTTCTACATGAACAAGTCGCACAGCGCTCCTTCTTACCTTCCCGGTTCTCCTCAGAAGTACTACGTTCCGCTGAAATCCCGTCTTCTGAATTCATCTTGTTTCGAATACATGGTATCCTTGCTTATACTGAAAAAACGCTGCAAATTCTTACACAGGGGTTGGTTATTCCTCGGACCAGGCGCATGGAGAC
Source organism: Cyrtorhinus lividipennis (assembly GCA_019603395.1). Lineage (NCBI taxonomy): Eukaryota > Metazoa > Arthropoda > Insecta > Hemiptera > Miridae > Cyrtorhinus > Cyrtorhinus lividipennis. Next base: position 17,025,741 of record CM034005.1, on the reverse strand, counting down.
TCATTTCTTCAACATGGGGGAAATGGGGAAACAGTGGGTGCGGCGGGTCCCAGACCTATTCCAATCGATTCAGGATCCAGAATTTAGTAGAAAATGATACCCCACACGCCCAGGTACCGGAAATCTTGAAAACGCATATTCAAAATGGGTAATATATACCCAATTTGACCCATAACTTCTTCCAGAGGGTGCCAATCGTTCCGGGACCCACTTCATTGAAATTAGCGTCCACGATTTAGCGGAAAATGATACCCCACACGCCTAGGTTCCAGAAATCTCAAAAACACATATTCAAAATGGGTAATATATACCCAATTTGACCCATAAATTTTTCCAGTGGGTGCCGATCGTTCTGGGACCCATTTCATTGGATTCAGCGTCCAAAATTTAGTGGAAAATGATACCCCACTTGCCTAGATCGCCCAAAATCTCGAAAATCCATTTTTCAAAAAACACATTTTGACCCCTACCCCGCCCAAATTTGGTCCGATCGGGCTGAAAAGCTTGGAGGACCGTCCTAGGCTGGGAACAGACCCCTGACCTAAATTTTAGATTTTTAGAAAATTTTCTACTACCAAAAACGGCGTGGACGGCGTACGGCGTACGGCGGACGGACATTGACCTTTTGGTTGGTTATTCCTTGAATAATCAACCTATGTTTTCATGATAATGGTCAACCTCTCCGATTCGGCTCAAAATTTTTTTCTGGACGTTTCATGATGTCCTGATCAAAAAAGGTCAATGTCCGTCCGCCGTCCGCCGTCCGCCGTACGCCGTCCATTGTCCACGCCGTTTTTGGTAGTAGAAAATGTTCTAAAAATCTGAAATTTGGGTCAGGGGTCTGTTCCCAGCCGAGATGGGTCCTCGAAACTTTTCAGCCCGATCGGACCAAATTTGGAGGGGGTAGGGGTCAAAATGTGTTTTTTGAAAAATGGATTTTCGAGATTTTGGGTGATTTAGGCGAGTGGGGTGTCATTTTCCACTAAATTTTGGACGCTGAATCCAATAAAATGGGTCCCAGAACAATTGGCACCCACTGGAAGAAGTAATGGGTCAAATTGGGTATTTATTACCCATGTGGGTGACTTCAGCCGAATAGACAAACAAAACACATCGTCATATCCTGTTGTTTATAACCAGCTGTTAAACTTAGCAACCAATTTTGAGCAGTTGCCTACAATTCTTTTTACTGTCCGAGCTTTTTATTCGTACCATTCAATTCAATTTAATACAATTATTATAGCCTTCTAAATTACCTACGTTTTCTCAATATTAAATTAGTAAATTAGTGTCGTAGTGCCTAGGCGAGTAGGGTGTCATTTTCTACTAAATTTTGAACGCTGAATCCAATAAAATGGGTCCCAGAACAATTGGCACCCACTGGAAGAAGTAATGGGTCAAATTGGGTATTTATTACCCAATTTGATTATGTGTTTTCGGGATTTCTGCTACCTAGGCGTGTGGGGTATCATTTTCCACTAAATTTTGGACGCTGAATTCAATGATGTGTGTCCCAGAACGATTGGCACCCACCGGAAGAAGTTATGGGTCAAAATGGGTATGTATCCACCCATTTGGTATGTGTCAGGATTTCTGGTACCTGGGCGTGTGGGGTATCATATTCCACTAAATTTTGGACCCTGAATCGATTGGAATGGGTCTGAGACCCGCCACAACCACTGTTTCCCCCATTCGAGGAATAACCAACCCGTGTGTAAGAATTTGCAGATTTTTTTGATCAGGACATCATGAAACGTCCAGAAAAAAATTTTGAGCCGAATCGGGGAGGTTGACCATTTGCATGAAAACATAGGTTGATTATTCAAGGAATAACCAACCAAAACACATCCCTGACTGAGATTAGAACAGATAGAGGATGCGAGTACATAACGACGATGATGCAGAAGAGGATATATATTGAAGGACTCACACATGTGAGCCTGTAACGCCACAACACAATGCACCCTCAGAACATTTATATCTGGAACTGCAACTGAAAATACGAGCCAACCTGATTTCAGCAGACATGCCAGTGGCATATTGAGGATTTGCGATGAACGTTGTGTTATTTGTGCATAATCAAGTGCCTAATGCATCAATTGGTTTCAAATCACTGAATTAAATTTCAGGAGATTAAAGGCGATCAAGGTGACTGGGAGTTCTACGAAACAATGAAAAAACACGCACATCTGGCGGAGGAAGAGAATCCAGAGAGCTACGCTGATAAATTCGAAGGATGGAGAGAGGCAATAAATTAGGAATTTCAGTCCCTTGCAGAGAATGACAGTTGGAAAATAATTCCTAAGCCTAGTCTTCCTCCTAAGCCAAAGATCCTTAATACAAACGCTGCAAATTCTTTCATATGGGTTGTTTATTCCTAGAAACAGGTGCATGGAGATTCATTCCAATCGATTTAGCGTTCAAAGTCTAGCGTCATAGTCATAGTCTATCCCACACTTTTAGGCATTAGAAATCTCTAAAACCCACATTCGAAATGTAGATTAGAGGGGGAAAGACCCCAGGACCGGGTCATTGATATTACTGAACCTCGAAATGGGTTATATTTCTTCATAAGTTGCAGAGAGACCCCAGCAGGGACTTCTTTTCCTTCGTCATAAGACTTATCTCCATTTTGGAGTCGAACTCGTGGTCGTTCGGCACTGGGGGTTGTGGGTAGGCTTCAGTGGGTAGGGAGGGCTCGTTGTACGTTAGCTTTGTCATCAAACTTTCAGAAAGACCATAAACTTAACTGAAATATTGCCAGTAATTTTGCAGAGTGTGAATTGTGATGGCCAAATGTCACTGTGTTTTCAATCAAATCATCCATTTATCCTCTGCGCGAACGTTTTTGTTACAAGCACCACTACAAAAAAAAAAAAAGAGTTTAAGGAGGAAAAAAAATTGAAAAATTGAAGGACCCGCTGTTGACGAAAAGCTCGGGGGACAAGAGAGAAGACCTCGGACCAGGCGCATGGAGATTCATTTCTTCAACATGGGGGAAATAGGAAAAACAGTGGGTGCGGCGGGTCCCAGACCCATTCCAATCGATTCAGGATCCAAAATTTAGTGGAAAATGATACCTCACACGCCCAGGTACCAGAAATCTCAAAAATACATATTCGAAATGGGTAATGTAAGTTACATGAACTATAAGTGCTCATTATTTTTCCCGAAAGGTGATGCAATCACTATTGCACACCCCGATTCCTCCGAAACTAAGAACCTGTACGGAATCTACTTGCTTTCACCAGGTAAGAATCATGTTCTGTACCATAATCAAACGCTTTTTGCATCTAGGAATGAAATGGCAGGAAAACCGTTAATAATAACTAACTTTGCAATCCATTTATCCCAAGATCAAATTCCCAAAGAAGAATTAAGGTTGAAAAATATAGACTTGCAAAGAGTAAGTCTTGGAGATCTTCACACAATAGAATATTTTGATCCTAGATCAATCATAAAGCCTAGTATTTGGACTTTAATTCTATACCTTGCCTCTGTCGGATTGATTGTATATGAAACATATCACTATCGGACTTACAAACGTCAAATGCCTGTAACCACCGCTTGATGTCTGATTTATTAATGTTTGTAATAATTTAATAATTAATTATAATTTTAATATTAATGTTGATCTTAAATGTAATGCACACCGCACATTATCAACTGAATTATTTGTAACAATTTTTGTTTTGTAATCTTCATAACGCTATTTCATTGTATCAACTATTGTATGTAATTTAGTAGAGTAAAACTGAAACTTTCAGACTTAGGGATGGGCGAGTTACATGAACTATAAGTGCTCATCTCGTTTCTTATATCTCATAAGGACCAAGGCTGCTGCATCAGCTAGAGACACCTTATAAGTAGGGGCGGCCGAGCCTTCCGAGCTCAGTCTTGACTGTCATTCCATTAGTGTCCCTCCCGTGACATCTGAACTGACTCTGATTGTTCTGTAAATAAAAGCAATTGGCCTATTTCGACCAGCTGAACTAGTTTTCAAGTTTGAATGAGAAAGAGGTACCGAGGTAACAAGATAACTTATTAATTCTACGATTAAATAAATGCATAAATAAATTAAATACAATAAACCACTAAAAAAAAAGGGTTACAACTCCTAGCAAACATTGCAGGTTTCTAGGATCTCATTCTGATTCGGAAAAAATATCTTATAAATAGCTTGAGCTACCGGATGATAAAAAACAAAGAATTAGAAATTTCTTGTATATTTCGAATTGAAAACTCATTGTAAGGTTCAAACTTTCGTTCAGTTAATAGCTACTGACCTCAGCTTGTGCGGCTGAAAAATACGTTTGGTTAACACTAAACCTTTAGAATGGGCTAAAACTTGGCTCTATCTAGCTGTAAAGGGCGTTATTCTATCGAAATGAAAATTCCCGATTACGTTTGAAATTACGTTCAGTTATCGTGGGAAAAAACCTGACCGCTTAGTGAGAACGTCCTCACTAGTGATCCTCTTTGGAGGACGGCTGACGACGTCCGCGACACCTGACCAGGGTAGTCGGACGAAAATCCAAGGTGAAAGTCCTTGTTTACTTTACTTTACTTTACTTACGTCCTCACTAGTGACACTCATTCACTCGAGATTTGCTCAGATTCTAATTTAACTGGGTGGGTGGGGGGGGGATGACGCCCCCAGCGTGTCTCATGGAAGAGCAGCGGCGACCTACACCAGCGATTCGGAAGACCCTACCAAGGAAGTTGACAGCCGAATACATCATTGGTCTCGGAGCAGAGGATGCTCCTAGACATTGGGCCAATGCAAAAGGACCAACGAGGATAGCACTCATGACTGGAGAAGAGAGTGAGCAGACAGAGGATGATGCAGAAAGCAGAAAGGGGGCCTTTGGTGGAGCCATCCCCAAAGTAAGGAAGCGGAAGAACCTGCTGACCCCCAAACGGCTGCCAGCAACCTCACTGTGCACGGAAAAACTGGAAAAGGTCAGGGAAAACTTCCATCAGAAATGGGAGAAATGGGGGGCAAACCCCGACAATATTGGCGCCAGACCCTTCAAGAACGCTTCTGCATTGGTGAAAGAACTTCTAGATGAACTCTTTGGGCCAATAATGGCAAAAATGCAAAACCTGGAAGCAGAGCTGGAGCACAACCGGAGATTAGCTGAGGGAGTGACCTCTCTCACAGACTCAGTGGAAAACTTGGACAAGGAGATAAGGTCCATGAAGGACCAGAGGCAGGACTGGGGAGAACTGAGAACAGAAAACCTTACTGATCCAACAGCCGACCTCGGGGCAGTCGCCACTGCGATGCAGCTCATGGAGCGCATAGTGGTAGATGGCCTTGGAGAAGTGGGGCAGCGTCTCACTGCCCTTGAACGCAAACAGGACTGCATCGCGGGGAAACTTGAAAGCATCGAGAGAAAGGGCCTTTCAGACCTTGGGCGGAAAGTAGACGTGGTGTCTCGAAGATTAAAGGAAAACCATTCAGATGATAGAACAAACCTCCGAATGGAGCTGGGACGGAAAGGAATCGAGAGAAAAATCATTGAAACGGAGAGTGAAGCAGATATGTCAGATGCGACAAGAAAGCGAAACAGGACCTCAGATGAGGGTGAGAGCGAGGCCAACAAAAAGAGGTCGCGCAAACAACTGCAGGAAACATCAGATGCAGGTGTCACTTCAGGTGAGGGGCAGCAAAAAGTGAAATGGGAGACAGTAGAGAAAAAGAAGAAGAGGAAAAAGAAGACCATGCATATGAGCCAAGACAGTGTACACCCTCCCTCAGAAAGCGAAAATGAGCATAGCACATTGGAAGCGATGAAGAAAAGGAAGCAAAACCCTGAAGACGGAAGAATTAGCAAAAAACATAAACGTGGGAAGATGGTGGATAGACAACGGGAAGCGAAAAGGCTGGATCGTATTTTGAACAGCAGCAAGAGGCTTCTACAATCGGACAAACCAGCTCCGCTGGTCGTCCAGAAGGAGAAAGTGCAGTCTCTGGACAGGGAAATGATGGAGGATGGGGCAACAAGCTCAAATACAGAAGGTACAGAGGGAAAAGTGACCTATGCAAAAAAGGTAATGATGTCACCCCCATCATTAAGGAAGGAACTCCGGGAGCAAGTGGACCCATGCTCCCTGGGGGTAGGGGTAAAACAGTTGAAGACAGCTGGAAAAACAAAATTGATACTCACAGCTCGAACTAAAGAGGAAACAAGAAAGCTGGCAACAACCCTTCAACAAAAAGGTTTCAAGGTCACAGACCAGGGTAGGAGGGAGAACCCAATATTGATGAGGATACACCGGGTGGACAGCCGAATTCAAAAAGGAGATCTACCCCACAGGGTGCTTGCTCAGAACAGCTGGTTGTTGGAACATGTCACTGCACAGGAGTGGGAGGAAGGTTTCAAGCCAGCATTCCAAAAGGGGGACAGGAAACGATGGCCTGACGACACCATTTGGGTGTGCCAAGTAACAAGAAAGATCAGGGACGTCTTAAAAGGTGACAAGCCACTGCATATTGGGTTTGCTCAATGCTATGCCATGGACCACGCTGACGTTAGTAGATGCTACAGGTGTCCCCAACTGGAGGCAACAAGGTGTGTGAACTGTAAAAGAGCTCAAATGGAAGATACACATGCGGTATGGAGTGACAAATGCCCAGCTTACCAATGGGCTTGGAAGCGATATGTCAGAAGCATCAAACCATGAAAGTTCTACAGGGCAATCTCCACCGCAGCGTAGTGGCACAAGACCTATTGTCACAGCTGCAACGTGAGAAGGGCGCAGACATAGTCTTAATCAGTGAACAGCACCATAATCAAGACAACCACACATGGTTCTGCGACAATTTAGGCACAGCAGCCATATGGTCAGCCACACCAGGAAGAGTGGAAGACCATGGAGGAGGCTGTGGATATGTATGGCTAAAAAGAAGCGGACTCACATTTGTCAGCTGTTACTTCACTCCAAATGAGCCCTTTAGAAACTTTGAGGAGAAGCTAGGACACCTGGAAGACCTCATCCGAGGGACTAGCGGGGAGCTTATTGTAGCTGGAGATTTCAATGGGAAAGCTGTTGAGTGGGGGATGGATCACTCAGACCGGCGAGGCCGGCTAATTATGGAGATGGCCTCAGGAGCAGGTCTAGAAGTCCTAAATGAAGGAAGCACCCCAACTTTCCAGAGGATTGGCCAGCAGGGAACAACAATTCCAGACATCACTCTAGTATCTGAGAGACTCATGCCTAGAGCCAATAACTGGGCAGTTATAGAAGACTACACAGCTAGCGACCACCAATACATAACATTTGCGATCCATGAAGAAGGGAGGCAAAGGACTAACAGAATGAATGACACACAAAGGCTAAAGTCATGGAACCTAGCCAAGCTCGATAAGGCGAAAATGGTGGAGATCCTGCAGAGTGGAGATCAGCCATCACCTGGACACGGAAGGACGCGAGTTGGCCCCAAAACCGCTGAAGAACTGACTGAGCAGGTCATGAATACCATTACCAGGGCATGTGATGCAGCAATGCCAAGGAGGGGACAGGGACCTAGTAAAACTCCTGTGCACTGGTGGAATGAAGAAATAGCCGCACTCAGAAAAGTATGCTTCCAACTGAGACGACAGGCTCAGCGAGCGCAAGCCACAGAGGCAGCAAGAGAGCTTAATGACAATCACAGAGAAGCAAGACGAAATTTAAGACATGCAATAAATGCCAGCAAGGCCAAATGCTGGAAGGAAATCATCAAAGAAGTTGACAATGATCCTTGGGGGCGGGGCTATAAAATAGTGTGCAACAAATTAAAGAACAGTAGCGGCCCAGGCCCACTAGATCCAGGAGCAATGGAAGGCATAGTCAATGGTCTGTTCCCGCAGTATCCTGTACGTGCCGAAAGGATATTCGGCCAGATTGCTGACTTCCCCTTATTCTCAGAAGAAGAACTCAGAAAGGCGGTCAGAGAATTGAAAAATAAAAAGGCCCCAGGACCAGACGGCGTGCCAGCGGAAGTTCTCAAAGTTGTTGCTGAGACCTGTCCAGATCTTTTGCTAGGAATGTATAACACCTGCCTCACAGCAGGAGTTTTTAGCAAGCGTTGGAAGCGAGCCCGACTTGCCCTCCTGGACAAAGGTAAAGGCGACCTCCAAAGCCCATCCTCATGGAGGCCACTGTGCATGCTAGACACAGCAGGGAAGGTATACGAGAAGCTACTCCAACAGCGACTGCAGCCAGCATTGGAGGAGGCCGGGGACCTCTCCCCTATGCAACATGGTTTCAGGAAAGGGCACTCAACCATCAGAGCAGTATCTGAGGTGCTCACAGCACTGAGGAAAACACAAGAAGGTACTCGGCACAGTCGAAAGATAGGTCTCCTAGTGACATTGGATGTCAAAAACGCCTTCAACTCAGCAAGATGGGAAAATATGCTGGAGCCTCTGGAGACCACTTTTCATCTCCCGGGGTATCTCCTGAGGGTCTTAGACAACTACCTCAGAGACAGAACACTGATATACACCACAACACTTGGACGCCGGGAAGTACCAATTACATCAGGGGCAGCCCAGGGGTCAATACTTGGACCTACCAATAATCTTGGCCAATACAATGGAGCAAGCGAAAGAGAAGTTGAATGAGACCATGTCCAGAGTGGGAGCATGGATGGATGGACACAGTCTCTCACTAGCCACTGCCAAGACAGAGGTGGTACTATTCACACGAAAACGCATCCCAAATATCATACAAATCAGAGCGGGGGAAGTTGAGGTGGAAACAAAACCAGTAGTCAGGTACTTGGGAATAATGCTGGATACCAAGATAACTTTTGGGGAGCACATAAGGATGGCAGCAGCCAAGGCAGCAAAGACAACAGCAGCCCTGAGTCGACTAATGTCAAACATTCAAGGACCTAGACCGTGTAAGAGACAACTATTAATGTCAGTTGTACACTCCATCCTGCTATATGGGGCAGAAGTGTGGGCGGACGCTCTGAATGTCAAATGCCACCAAAAACGGATGCTCACGGTGCAAAGAAGAGGGGCGCTTCGCATAGTGAGCGCCTATAAGACAGTATCGGAACCAGCCGTGCTCCTCCTAGCGGGAGTGATACCAATACATCTGCTTGCAAGGGAGAGGAAAAGGATGTACGAGCGAAGGGAAGAGAAGCCACGGCCTCAATTAGCCAAACAAGAGCGGGAACACACACTCCACTCCTGGCAGGAAATCTGGGAGACAGAAACAAGAGGAAGATGGACGGCTCGACTGGTGCCCAATATACGTCCCTGGCTAGAGAGGAAACACGGTGAAGTTAACTATCATATAACGCAGTTCCTCTCGGGTCACGGGATGTTCTATCAGTATCTCCATAGGATGCGCATTGTGGAATCTCCAGGATGCCTACATTGCACCAACGAAGAGGACAGCACTCAACACACATTCTTCGAATGCGAGAGGTGGGAGAGAGAGCGATGGCAAATTGCAAGGGAGCTAGAAATGACCAGCCCTCCCACCCCCGAGGATATGATGACCAGGATGCTCGAAAGCCAGTCAAAGTGGAATGCCGTGGCATGGTACATCCGGAACATCCTGGAAGGCAAGCTCGTCGAGGAAAGGGCCCGGCAACGGGAACTGCAGGCAAACGGGACCAGCTAGCAGGCAGAAATCGGAACCCAGCCTGAAGTAATGTGTCAAACAGTTCCGGGCTGGGCCCCAACGTGGGAAAAGGGGGTGAGGTTTTTAGTGGGTAAAAATCTCCACATACCCGGGTCTTTGGTTGCGGTCCCCCCCGATATCTTATGAAGATTTTCCTCACCTTCCTCCGAAAAAAAAAAAAAAAAAAAAAAACTCACTGGAAAAGGTTATGTTAGGAGTGAACAGAAATCGATACTTTAATATCGATACTTTGGTGTGGTCGGTATAATACATAAATACTTTAATGTCGATACTTTGGTGTGGTCGGTATAATACATAAGTACCGAAAATTTTCGACTGACATATTTATTTTGATCTTGACGTACCTCAAACGCCCAGAAAAAATTTTGTGGCCGAATCGGAGAGATAGCCTTTTTGTATGAAAACATAGGTTGATTGTTTATCGAATATCCGACCAATATCTAAATGTCTGCAACGTCTGTTTTTGGTAGTAGACAATTTACATAAAACCTGAAATTTGGGTCAGGGACCCGTTTCCGGCTTTAGTTGGTCCTTGGAATTATTCAGCCCGATCGGAACGCATTCGGGGAGGGGACTTTTTGAGAACTTGGCACGTGGGGTATTATTTCCCACATAGTTTTTGACGCTGAATCCATTGAGGGGGATCACAGTCCGATTGGTGCCCACCGGAAGTGGGTATGGGTCAAATGACCCTACTTATCTATTTCAAAAGTTGGTTTTCGAGACTTTTTTGTATCTGCGAGAAGTGAGGTATCATTTTCCCATGATCCGAATGTCCTTTCATATCCTTTCCCGTCTAATAATGATTCAACTCAACTAGCGTGAATATGAGGACGACAAAAAGCACCAGCACCCACAATAGTTACTCGAAAAACTATTACTCTATTACCCGAAATAGAGGGTCTCGATTCCATATTAGATGACCAAGTGAGTTCTCAACAATAATGCTTTAAAATACAGTATTTCAGTACCTTTTAGAACCTCGGACACTCCATGTTATATGCAATTTCTAGGTTACTGCCGTTACTAAAATAAACCTCATTAGTTGCCTCAGAACTCAGTTACGATAATGGTGTACAACATTTAAAATTTGACTAGTATGTACTGCTTTGCCGTGGCATTTTCAAAAATATCTTAAAATGTATTGTCTAGAAGTCATTCTCCTCCTGATCTTTTTCGGAAGCCTTCTTGGTTTACTTTTGATCGACAGTCTCATTATCATCAAACCTCGGAAAATTCTGGAAACCGAGGCAGAACTGTAACGGGGCGGCAGATTTCAAGCGCCCCGTCAAGAAACTTCGGCGGCGGGGGACGGAACGACCCCTCTCCCCTCCAAACACCTAACCCCAGCTGGGCGGAAGGCGTGCCCTCTTTGGATTGGGTAGGCGATGGGCGGCGCAAGACACCCAGGGAGGAGTAGAAGGGGAAGGCGACTTGACGAGCGGACTGAGAGAACGAACATCAAGCAGTCGTATCCGAACTCAAGAGAAGGAAAGTTGGAATCTCCGTTCGCGGAACGGAGTGAAGTGAACCGGGACATCGAAGTGAAGTGAACCGGGACATCGAAGCGAAGTGAACCGGGACATCGAAGCGAAGTGAACCGGAACATCGAAGCGGAACACCCGACGCGTAGCAAGTCAACCCTTGTGACCCGGTGTTGTGAAAGTGACCTGAAGGAACGAGTGTATCGTGGTTCCTTCAGGGTGAGAACTCGGGAATTGGGAGATCAGCCAATTCCTATCCCGTAACAGTGGACCCCTATTACGAACTGAAAATCCCCCGTCGGACCCGAGTGTTGATCCGTTCGCGCCCGACCGACGGCCAATAGTCTGGGTTCTCCACGCACCGCCAGTCGTCGGACCTCCGTCGGAAAGAGCCTCGCCTCCTCCGACCTGGACGGCGTTCCCCTGACCGAAGCCGAGCAGCGAAGAGCACATCACCCTGTTGTCTCCATCCGAAGGAGTTGGTGCACGTAAGTGGCGAAATACCTCTGTCTCGTACCCTAGCAACGCGAAAGTCGACTCCTTAAATCTGGCCCAAGCCCTGACGTGTAGTCACCAGAAAGCTGATCAGAGAATTGTAACTTGTAACCGTAGTATTTAGTATTTTGTCTGTCGTAGAAAAAGCAAAGGGAATTAGGGGAGGACATTAGTGAATCATTTGTATTTTTCCGTTATTCCAAATCAAACACTCCTGAGCCTTCAGCTACCTCGTAAATTCATTGGCCTTCAGCCCTTCACTTCTACCTACTCACTAATTGGATTAAGTCATAGTCAGTATCCTTCTCGGCCGAGACATTCCATATTTCATATTTCGAACAATTGCGTTATTATAAGCCAATATTGAACTCTTGTCTTTCAATCACGAAACCCCATTCCTCAGAGCTTAGTAAATTCAGGTGTACTTGGAGTCTATGACCGACCATCTCCGACATTCCGGACGGTAAGTGAAAGTCTTTAGTCTCCCACTAAATTATTCGCCTAGGTCTATTTCTGGATCCCTAGCCCGTTAGGTGAAACGGCGGGTTACATCTTTTGGTGGCAAGCGGTGGGATATTTCAGAAATCTCGATTTCTGTCGTATCCACAACAAGTGATCTTGACCAGGCGAGTATTGGTGAGAAAAAGCTCTGAAGGAATTGGGTCGCGTTTTATAATCTTGAAACTTAAATTGTGCTAGTTGTAGATTCTGAAATTTAAAATTGTAAGAAACAAACAAATCGGCCCGAGTGTGAGGAAGCGAGTGAGGAGTCAATTAACTTCAAATCCGTATCATTTTTCTTTCTTTCCATAAATCGAAATTTAAAGACTGGCTCATTTATCTAGTAGCATCACTCTCGTGTAGCCCTCTGTTCCGAGACTGTCCCGGGTCTGTTCCGGGACTGTTCCGAGGCTTGTTCCGAGGCCTCTGTTCCGAGACTGTCCCGGGTCTGTTCCGGGACTGTTCCGAGGCTTGTTCCGAGGCCTCTGTTCCGGGACTGTTCCGACACTTGTCCCGAGGCCCCCTGTTCCGGGTCTGTTCCGGGACTGTTCCGAGACTTGTCCCGAGGCCCTCTGTTCCGGGACTGTTCCGACACTTGTCCCGAGGCCCTCTGTTCCGGGACTGTTCCGACACTTGTCCCGAGGCCCTCTGTTCCGGGACTGTTCCGACACTTGTCCCGAGGCCCTCTGTTCCGGGACTGTTCCGACACTTGTCCCGAGGCCCTCTGTTCCGGGACTGTTCCGACACTTGTCCCGAGGCCCCCTGTTCCGGGTCTGTTCCGGGACTGTTCCGAGACTTGTCCCGAGGCCCTCTGTTCCGGGACTGTTCCGACACTTGTCCCGAGGCCCTCTGTTCCGGGACTGTTCCGACACTTGTCCCGAGGCCCTCTGTTCCGGGACTGTTCCGACACTTGTCCCGAGGCCCTCTGTTCCGGGACTGTTCCGACACTTGTCCCGAGGCCCTCTGTTCCGGGACTGTTCCGACACTTGTCCCGAGGCCCTCTGTTCCGGGACTGTTCCGACGAGCCTTCAGCTCCAATTGACATCCCGATTCCAGACCCGTCATAGCTCTTACCAACTGGGAAGTCCTTTCTCGATTCGTGGGGAAATTATCGGTCCTTGGTGCGCAAGAAAGTGATCTATCAGTTCTGTAATTCTTTTTATTTAGTTCTTTTGTGCAACAAGTGAGTTCGCGACCATGCAACGAAACAGCAGCCCATCAGTCGAGGGCGAAGCCATGATGAACGCCGTGACGGAAGCAATGAACAAACTGGGCGCCTTCTTCCGTGAGCCTGCGGCCTCCGGCATTCCGCGGTCGTTGTTCATGGAAGTCGACACATGGAACCCTGATGAGCCGGATGCTATCACGGCATCCGTGTTCTTCCAGGAAGTGGAGCAAGCAACCCAAGAGCTTGACGAGCACAAGAGACTGCGATTCCTTCGCACCCGCCTAAAAGGTGGAGCCAAGCGATTCCTCCAGGATGGTCTGGGCGAAACCCCGTACACGACCGTGAAGAAGGCCATACTGGCATGGTATGGCGAGGAAAGTCCCGAGAAGGCGACCATACGACTCTGGACAGCCCAGAGAGACCCCGACGAGTCCATCCGACGGTTCGCAGAACGACTTCTGGCAACGGCACGATCGGCTGTCCGAACTGAACCCAACCTGAACGATGCCCAACGTCGGGAATGGACAAGACGAAAGGCACTCAGCGCTTTTGTCCGCGGGCAACCGAAAGAACTCCATCTCTACTTGCAGGGTAACCCTCCGGACACCTTGGAGGATGCAGTGGAGCGGGCTGAGGGATGGGAGGACGTAATGAGAGCGAAGCAGGACTACGATGCTCGATGGGACATAACCGCTGTCAGCGGATCAAGACCTTCGGAGCCCAAGAAATGCTACTCTTGCGGAGAACCAGGGCATTTTGCAGCAAACTGCCTGCAAAAACCCAGAAGCCCGCTCCGTTACCCAAACAAACCGGCCACGTTCGGCGATCACCAGTTGATACCGGTGCCGACGAAGTTACCACCGACCGTCCCAGTGCTGCCCTGTATGTACTGTGGTGATATGTCCCACTTTCCAGTGAGTTGCCCCCACGGACTCTACGCGGCCTTGTTCTGCAATTTCTGTGGATCCCGTGACCATCTGGAGGCTGATTGCCTGAAGAAGAAGAAGACCCTGCCCATCTCAAACCCGCGAATGCACCAGGTCAGAAACATCAGCACGACCCAGGAAACCCAAGCCAGTCTCACAACAAATAACGAGGACGAACCAATCGTCGAAGTCCGCGGAGACGAGCTGGTGTCCTACCAGACCGCTGTGAATGGTGTCATGATGCCCATGATACTGATCACCGCCGGCTTGGGGAAGGAATCCCGGCGAATGGTCGTGGATACTGGTGCTGCAGTGTCTGTCCTATCAAGACCTGTGCCTGGCATTGACATCCGCCCAACAGCAATGGAGCTATGGGGTGCCGACGGACAACCACTGCCCGTGATGGGGATCCAGGATGTACGTATCACCATCGGTCCGGTTACGATTACGCACGCGTTCTGTGTCTTCCAACGACCTGACTCCGGCTTGGATCTGATCGGACTGGACCTCCTGAGGAAATTACCCCTTGGCATACGCCCGGATATCGGCGTAGTGGAGATGAAAGAACCCGCCACGGGGAAGATGATCTCCATTGGCGTGGTCGCCCCTGACCCGGACCTCCTCAGGCACATCCGTCAACTAAAGGACGACAGGAGGGTGCAAAAAGCCCAGGAAACCGCCCGAGCCACGAAACCCGACACCGACAACAATCGCCAGGGCGGGTCCACAGCCGCTCCAACGTCTGCCGAGGCCCCCGAACCTAGCGTCGACGACAACCACCAAGGCCAATTGACCACCGAGACAGCACCACCCAGAAAGCAGCCGGTGGTACACCCTCCGATGTCCGAGGTAGCAGAATTCCCAACCGAGATCTGGGACAATCCTCCTTCAACCTCTGAATTGGAGTGCCAGGTGCATCAGCATCTGACTCATCTGGCGGGACCCGACTACCAATTGGTCAAGGACTGCCTGACGCAGAAGCTGCATCTCTTCGAGAAGCCCGGGAAGGAGGGTTGTTCCCTGCAGGTGGCTCACGAAATTGACACCGGAAGCGCGAGCCCCACGGCCAGAAAGCCCTATCCAGTGGCGCATGCCCTGAGGGGCTTCGTGGAAGACCAAGTCTACTCCTTGCTGGCCGACGGTGTTATTGTGCCATCCAAAAGCCCCTGGAACGCTCCAGTAGTCATCGCCAAGAAGAAGACCCCTCCCGGTGAGCCACAGCAGTACCGATTCTGCATTGACTATCGGGAAATAAACGCCAAAACCAAGGGTAACAAGTACCCTATCCCTCGTTTGCAGGAAACCCTGGCCATGATGGGGCGTAGTAAGATCTTCACAACCCTGGACCTGACTATGGGATATCACCAGATACCCGTCAGTCCCGAATCAAGGGAAAAGACCGCGTTCACGGCACTCAATCGTCACTTCGAGTATGTGCGCATGCCCTTCGGGCTTAAAAATGCCCCGGCAACCTTCCAAGCCGCCATGAATGACGTACTCGACGGACTGCTGGGCGACGGTTGTCTAATATACCTCGACGATGTCATCATCTTCACTGAGGATCTGCAGTCGCATGTTAACATCTTGCGAGCCGTTCTGGAGAGATTTGAAGAGACTGGATTCCGCCTTAATCTCAAGAAGTGCTCGTTCCTGAGGTCTCGCGTCAACTTCCTAGGCCATGTTATCACGTCAGAAGGAATCGAGATGGAGTCGGAAAAGGTCAAAGCCATAGGAGAATACCCTCCGCCGACGAGCGTTCGCGAGCTCCGATCCTTCTTGGGACTGGCCGGTTTTTACCGCCGTTTCATCGAACGCTACTCGGAAATGAGCGCCCCTCTCAGCAAACTCTTGAGGAAAAACCGGGAGTACAGCTGGGGTGAAGAGCAGCAGAGCGCGTTTGACCAACTCAAGCAAGCGCTCATGACCCAACCCGTGCTCGCCTATCCGGACTTTGACAAGCCATTCATCCTGTCCACGGACGCCTCAGGAACCGCTATGGGAGCAGTACTAGCCCAGGAACATCAGGGGCAGGAGCGACCAGTCGCTTACGCAAGTCGCACCCTCAACGATGCTGAGACGCGTTACTCCACCACCGAGCGTGAGCTCCTTGCTGTAGTCTGGGGCGTGACGCATTTCCAGCAATTCCTGCTCGGGAAGAAGTTCGTCCTGAGGACCGACCACGCAGCACTCACGGCCGCCATGAATCTACGCGATCCAACTTCGCGCATCGGACGATGGATCCTCCGGCTGACGGAGTACGAGTATGAGGCGCAGTACCGCCCCGGATCACAGATGGCTCATGTCGACGGCCTGAGTCGTGTTCCCGTTGGCGCCATCATACTAAGCATGCCGAAGGAACTTCTGATGGCAGCCCAATCCTTGGACCCCTGGATCTCCACCCTGACGGCTGATCCAGAGAAGTATCAACTAAAGGAGGAGGAAGGAGTCTGGAGGAAGGAGGTCGATGTGGATGGCCAGCGGATCACTGGTGCCACTGATCCCATCCACCATGCGGCGCTGGTTCCTGACCAATTGTCATCAACATCAGTGGGCCGGGCACCCTGGCATAGAAACAACTACCCGTGTCGCAAGGCGGTACGGGTACTGGAAGAAGATGGTACGTGACATCCGAGAGTTCGTCCAGAAATGCCAGGAGTGCCAGGAGAGGAACACTCCCCCAAATTTGACACCACCAATCCAGAAACCCGATATACCGACCCGAATTGGTCAAATCGTCGGTATTGACTTTGTTGGGCCTCTACCTGGTCGAGGGGGTACCAAATACATCCTGACGGTAATCGATCAGTTCTCCAAGTACGCAGAGGCTTATGTCACCACAGATTGCACAGCAGTAACAACCGCTCGCGTATTGACCACGAAGTACCTACCAACCCATGGTGCACCTGAGAGGCTCGTCTCTGACCGAGGCGCCGCCTTCATCTCTGGGGTCGTCAAGGAGCTCTGCGATACCTGGGAGATACGCCACGTCCACACCTCCGCTTACCACCCACAGGCCAACGGGGTATGTGAGCGATTCCATCGCACTCTGGCAAACCTGGTGGCGAAACTGAGACGAAAAACCCGGGACTGGGAAGCCGCCTTGCCTTTGGCACTAGCTGCCTACCGCAGCCTTCCCCACTGTAGTACGGGCTATTCGCCAAATCACCTGGTTTTCGGACGAGAGCTGAGAATGCCGCACCTAGCCGAAATCAGCATGAAACGGGAAGCAACATCGCCCTTGAAGGATCAACACCAGGAAATGGTGCGGGTCCGTTTGGAAGCCGAGCGACAGTTGAGGCGCGCTTGGCACACCCGTGAGCAGGCAATCAACAAGCGACGCCACTCTCGGGAGTTCCAGATAGGCCAACAAGTGTATGCCCAGCAGCTCGTCGCCCCACCAGGCACAGTGAAGAAGTTCTGGAGCCCCTGGAAAGGACCGCTCCGTGTGACCCGCAAATTGACCGATGTCAATTACGAGGTCCAGGATGTCCTAGGGAAGACCACGCGTTACCACCTCAGCAGGCTCAAGCCAGCGTTTATCAACAGCGTGCCAGACGACGCCGTCACCCCCGACGTAGCAGAGGAGTCGCGCCCACCCGAGAGCCCTGCCCCTCCACCTAGCGAAGATAGTGGAGGGACGTGGTTGTCGGACCCTCTGGAATGGCCGGAACCAGTACAGACCGAAGAAAATCCTGAACCTGGGGCCCAGGGCCCTGGAAGATCCTCCAGCCGAATCCCGATTCCGATTAGGACGGCGTCCAGTCCATACGGGCTAAGACCAAGGCGCAAAACGATCGACTACGCGCAGCTCCACGCGGGGAAGATGTCAACACCTAGAACGGGATGAAGCGATTGAAAAAAAAAAAAAAAAAAAAAAAAAAAAAAAAAAAAAAAAAAAAAAAAAAAAAAAAAAAAAAAAAAAAAAATAATTTTTCAAGTTTTGTGGTATACGCGTAGTTTGTGAAATAGAATAGGGAATGTCTTACCTGTAGAATAAAATGCACAACACAAGTACTTACCTTGTTTGATTAATGACCGTGCCTCATGGGTCGGGACAGGACTGCCTTGCCACCCCCCCCCCTCTTTTCCTTTGTTTTTCCCTTGTAATGGTAGCTAAAATCTAGGATTGTTGTTCAGCGTCTGGCTCTGTGCAGAGAGGGAGGTTGTCTGCATGATAAATGAGCCATTGACTGACGTACAACGGGTGAGTCGGAGCGTGAGAGGAGACTAACAGAAGGGCCGGTTTGTATGTTTCAGGGTATAGTGGGAAAATAGGAGATCAGCGAACGACACCAGAAGACTATGGCGCTACCTCGGCCGCGGGTACCGTCGTCGGTGAGCAGCACGGACTTGGAGCCCGGAAGTACGGAGTGGCTGGCCGTCACCTCCACGGTCATCATGGGGCTGGGCAAGCTGGTCGCGTCCTGCGACAGGATGCCAACACAGAGGCGGATTCTGCTGCGCTGCCTAGACGAGCTTGGGGAAAGCCTTGAACGTTGGCGACTCGGGGGTGGACATGAGATCAAGATCGAGTGGTGGGTCGGTGGAGGTCGAGTCCCTGCGTTGCCGAGTGATCATGATGGAACAGCGGCTGCAAGCCATGACCCACCTCAACGACTCATTCGGGTCGAGCACGCATCGCGCCACCCCTCGAGGATCGTCGACACCACGACCTGACAGCAACGTGGAAGAATACCCTCGCCCCTGCATTCACAGCGCCCGCCGCGGCCGAGCCGAGTATTGCCGACTCGTCGACGTCGTCCTCGGACTCCTCGTCATCTGAAGAAACCGCACGGGGATCAGACACCACCCCAGGGCAACCGCGTTCCGGCTCCTCCCGGGCCTCCACCCCTCGGCCGGTGAAGGTCGTCCTAGCTGATGGGGATGCTGGCGCTAGTTCACCCGTGGCCCCTGCCGACCCATCCAACATACCACCTTGGAACATCCGCGCCAGCGTACCTTCGACGAATGGGAGCGTCCTGTGCTGCATCTGCACGAAACGACAACACCCGCCGACAACCTACCGCTGCGGTGGCTGTAAAGTGATGTGGAATCGGCTGGTGAGAAAGTGCCGGAACCTACGACCCACGGATCCCGCCTACCCGAAGCCCTGCTCCATCGCCGAACACGAGAAGGACCGCCCACCAGCCTGTGCCGCTTGCAGACGCTGGCGGTACGAGCAAGCGTGGATAGCAGCCAAACGACCTGACGCAATGCCCATCGCACCAGTCACCCCCACCGGAAGGAAAATTGCCGAGGTAGACCTCGGCCTCCGAAGATCGGAGGGGTGTAACGGGGCGGCAGATTTCAAGCGCCCCGTCAAGAAACTTCGGCGGCGGGGGACGGAACGACCCCTCTCCCCTCCAAACGCCTAACCCCAGCTGGGCGGAAGGCGTGCCCTCTTTGGATTGGGTAGGCGATGGGCGGCGCAAGACACCCAGGGAGGAGTAGAAGGGGAAGGCGACTTGACGAGCGGACTGAGAGAACGAACATCAAGCAGTCGTATCCGAACTCAAGAGAAGGAAAGTTGGAATCTCCGTTCGCGGAACGGAGTGAAGTGAACCGGGACATCAAAGTGAAGTGAACCGGGACATCGAAGCGAAGTGAACCGGGACATCGAAGCGAAGTGAACCGGAACATCGAAGCGGAACACCCGACGCGTAGCAAGTCAACCCTTGTGACCCGGTGTTGTGAAAGTGACCTGAAGGAACGAGTGTATCGTGGTTCCTTCAGGGTGAGAACTCGGGAATTGGGAGATCAGCCAATTCCTATCCCGTAACAGTGGACCCCTATTACGAACTGAAAATCCCCCGTCGGACCCGAGTGTTGATCCGTTCGCGCCCGACCGACGGCCAATAGTCTGGGTTCTCCACGCACCGCCAGTCGTCGGACCTCCGTCGGAAAGAGCCTCGCCTCCTCCGACCTGGACGGCGTTCCCCTGACCGAAGCCGAGCAGCGAAGAGCACATCACCCTGTTGTCTCCATCCGAAGGAGTTGGTGCACGTAAGTGGCGAAATACCTCTGTCTCGTACCCTAGCAACGCGAAAGTCGACTCCTTAAATCTGGCCCAAGCCCTGACGTGTAGTCACCAGAAAGCTGATCAGAGAATTGTAACTTGTAACCGTAGTATTTAGTATTTTGTCCTGTCGTAGAAAAAGCAAAGGGAATTAGGGGAGGACATTAGTGAATCACTTTGTATTTTTCCGTTATTCCAAATCAAACACTCCTGAGCCTTCAGCTACCTCGTAAATTCATTGGCCTTCAGCCCTTCACTTCTACCTACTCACTAATTAGGATTAAGTCATAGTCAGTATCCTTCTCGGCCGAGACATTCCATATTTCATATTTCGAACAATTGCGTTATTATAAGCCAATATTGAACTCTTGTCTTTCAATCACGAAACCCCATTCCTCAGAGCTTAGTAAATTCAGGTGTACTTGGAGTCTATGACCGACCATCTCCGACATTCCGGACGGTAAGTGAAAGTCTTTAGTCTCCCACTAAATTATTCGCCTAGGTCTATTTCTGGATCCCTAGCCCGTTAGGTGAAACGGCGGGTTACAGAACTAAAAGCCCGTAACGCCAATGTGGAGACCCACCGAGTCATCACTCCTGATGGATATATTTTGATGATATTTCGAATATTCACCGCTTTGCCTGCACCCGGACCCGTCGTACTTTTCCAGCATGGATTCTTGAGTGATTCTGTACGCTGGTAGAGCATGTACTGAAGTAGTCTCGAACACTCTTGTACAAATTTTGGATAGATTGCTAACCTTAGGTACCTATTGACAGTTAACCTTTTAAGAGAGTTTCTCATGTTATCCTATACGTCAATTCGAAACGAGCAAGTCCTTGTTCTTGCAAGTGCAAGACTTGCAGCTTGTGCATGACGCATTCCAACTCCATAAGAGGCCAGAGTTCTTAATCGGAATGTCACATTTCGAATGCTGTCACAAAAACTCTCATTCCATATATTAAGTGGGTACAGTTTCATCATTCAAACTTGTTCATAAATCTGTAATTATTTTATTATTTGAGAACCACTATCTGCTTGAGCTCTCAATATGGATACCGGAGACCTTCCATTGTATATTGCATTTTTCAGACG
This sequence comes from Cyrtorhinus lividipennis, assembly GCA_019603395.1. NCBI lineage: Eukaryota > Metazoa > Arthropoda > Insecta > Hemiptera > Miridae > Cyrtorhinus > Cyrtorhinus lividipennis. The sequence goes on along the minus strand of CM034005.1, from coordinate 17,004,404 downwards.
GACTGGGTAGCGTTTGATGACGCCCTGAGTTATGAGTTGAGAGACCTTGGCTGGGACGTTTGGTTTGGAAACCACAGAGGCAACATTTACTGCCGGACTCATGTGGAACTTCCATTCAACAGCAGACAATTTTGGGAATTCAGTTTTCATGAGCTTGGGACAATTGATCTTCCGTCAATGATCAATTACATACTGGGTGTGACCAACAGGAAACGTCTGGTTTACATCGGGCACTCTCAAGGATGTTCAGAATTTTTCGCTATGGCGTCCATTATGCCGGAAATGAACGATAAAATCGAAGCCATGTTTGCCATGGCACCTGTTGCTGGTTTGCAGCACGCGGCTACTAGGTATCCCGTATTGTACAGAATAGCTCTGTTGGGCAGGATGCACCCGGTAAAAAGTATGATGGAAGCGATGGGGTTCTACAGGATTGGCTTTTTCTGGGCCCCTCCTAGAATCTTAGTACCTCTCACGGCTTTCATTTTAAACGCAGTAGTGTACCCTCTATTCAATTCCACGTGGGGAAAGCAATGTATGGACTCCAACTCGAATTATCCACACTCTGTCGTCATTGATAATTGTTTGGAGTATTTCGTTCTCTGTCGTCTTCGGAACGGGTGCTCGATAAGGCAAGTGAATCATTTTGCGCAGAGTCTAACTGGTGAACGATTTTTTCATTTTCTCGATCGGGGAAAAAGAGAAAACCGCCGCATCTATGGCCACCCATGTCCTCCAGCGTACAACCTGTCGAAAATCACCTGTCATGTCTCCCTCGTGTGGAGCAAACACGACACTTTAACTTGTCCTAGGGACGTGTTTCATTTGTGTAGACGGCTCAAGAACCGAAGTCTCCTCTCCGTTGAAGGGTACAAACATGGTGATTTTATTTGTTCAACCATCAGGAACGACATCATATTGAATCACATCCTCAATACTCTGAGGATTAATTGATGTGCCAAGTAAAATGAAGCCGTATCGTGAATGGCAATGTTGAGAGAACTGCAGTTATCCATTGGCAAATAGATGCGTGAGCATCTTCATAACACGACATGATATGATGTTATACTGCATAGTCGATAGTTTGTTCTCAATGATACGTACATCGCTTCTTGCTGCAAAAGACAAAATAAACCCAAATCATAAAAAACCGATTGATCCGATTGCAGTTCATAAATTCATCTCTGGAGAACCAATAATATTTCAATAAGAGTTATGAAAATTTTTCTCCCAGCTTTGAAGAGTGCAACTAAACACAGGTAACTCTTCGGGAAGGCTGCCAATTCAACTGTTGTTAAAATCCATCGACAGAACACAGATTTTGGATTCTGGCAATTATCGCTGACACATTTCCCAACCGAACTGCATTCGACCAGGAATATCGATGTTTGCTTCACTCAATCAGTCAACCAAACAGTTCATACCCAATTTTACAAACGAGTTGCAACTTTACCTGATGTTGAAATGAGGCCTCCTTTCAAATCATAGGTTAACAATGATTTGTAGAAAGCTGCGCTTACACGTGATCCAAATTTTTTTTTTTTCAATCAAGTGATGGGTGGCTATTAAAAAACGCTGCGAATTCATTCACAGGGGTTTTATCCCCGGACCAGGAGCATGGAGGCTCATTCCAATCAATTCAGCGTCCAAAATTCATGGAAAGCAAGATGTACCCCTGTGAAAATACTGAATACAAGAATCGATATTTGAATGATATCGATTGTTAGGACTCGATGGATTTCCTTGAAAGAGGCTCAGATCACTCTCTTCCTTCTGCATTCATTTCCAACCAAAAGTGTGTTGAATGATATTTTACTTTAATGTCTCTTTTTGTATCCATTGTCTGAATCGATAATATGCATCAGGATGTCAAAAATAGAGTAAAATATCATGGTGTTATAGCTTCATTTAGAAGGCTGTGGATAAGATCCGCACAGCCCTTTCATCCTACTTTTCTGGTAGTTGTATCCCGATGCCTTACCATTACGCAACTTATGATTCTTACGGATTGCCTCTGTCTCTTCCTCTGATCAAGTGCCTACCTTGTGAACATTAAAACGTTTAATAAGAATTCTGAAGTGTTTTCTTCATCTTCTACCAAGGGTGAGTCGATAACAATAATAATAATGATTTCAAACTATGTTTCTGAGCTATCAATCCAAGAAGCGCCTGTAGGCTAACGACTTTTGAATCGATAACCCCAAATGCTTAACTCGTCGAAAATATAGAACATGGGGGAAATGGGGAAAACAGTGGCTGTGGCGTGTCCCCGATCGGTTCAATCGATCCAGTGTCCAGAATTTAGTGGAAAATGACGCCCCACGTGCCTAGGTAGCAGATATCTTGAAGACACGAAATAGGTAGTAAAATACCAATATTGACCCATAACCTCTTCCAGTGTACGCCAATCGTTCCGGGACTCGTCTCATTGGATTCAGCGACCAAAATTTAGTCAAAAATTATACCCCACACGCCTGGATAGCCAAGAATATTGAAGATTTGTTTTTCGAAATACACATTTCCAGGGATTCAATCAGGCCCTAGTTGGTTCTCTGAACTTTTCAAACGTGTTTTTAGAGAAATGGATTTTCGAGACTTATTGGGACCTAGATAAGCATGTGAGGTATCATTTTTCACTAAATTTTAGAGCAAATTTCCTAATTGGGGAGGGGGGGGGAGAGAAAGTGGGTTTTTCGAAAAATATATTTTCGGCGATCTACTCGTGAGGCATAAGGTTTTCCACCAATTTGTTTACGCTTACTCCATTGAGACGGGTCCCTGACCAATTGATGCCCATCATGGGTGGGCATAAGTCAAAACTTTCCTATTTCGAAAGTGAGATTTGGGGATTTTGGGGTACCTAGGCGTGCAGAGTGTCATCTTACACTAAGTGCTGGATGCTATATCGATTAGAATCCCGAACACTCCACAGCTTGCTGTTTTCTTCATACCCCTGCTCCATCGAATACCCAACCATTGAGTGGAAATTCGCAGCGATTTGATCTAAACTTCATGAAACGCATACTGACAAATTTTTGGGCCAATCGGAGAGAGGACCTCCGACTTGAAAACAGAGGTTGATTATTCCTTGAATAATAAACCTAAATATCTGTAACAGCATGACACCGACAAGCGCGTAGTTGACTCAAGTTATCATTTTTTCCCCAAATTTCATTTTTTCCCCAAATTTCATTTTTTCCCCAAATTTGAAATTCCCACCTTGCGGTACGAACAAGCCGTCTATTTATTTGGGATCATAGCAATAAGCTGAAATTCCTAATTGACACAGGAGCAGCCGTGCCAAACGCCTATCACAGGCGAAGCACAAAAGTCTTCGTATTCATTGTTTGCTGCCAATGGTACCGAAATATCAATACATGGCTCAAGATTGCTCACTGTAGAAAATAAACTTCACCTGACCGTTTATTGTTGCAGCAGTTTTGCAGCAGCAGTTGCACCCATATCAGGAGCAGATTTCCATTAACATCACAGCTTTCTGTATAGACTTTCGATATGGAGCTGTTTATCGACTTGATGAAAAACTTGTTGTATTCGGGAAAAGTGCTTGAATCGGTTCACTTGTATCACTTATGAATAACCAGGAGTTGTTGAATTTAGCTGCCGTTGCCGTTTGCATTTATATTAAGAAGAAGAAGAAACGAAATAGGGTATGGCAGAAAGAATGGTTATCGGCTAGAAACCAATTAACGCAAGTCCGGTTGATTGAACACCTCACCCCTGAACCCGCGGAATGGCGTAATTACAGGATGGATGAGGCAACATACAATATGCTGCAATATGGTGACACCTATGATCCAAAGGCAGGACACGAATATGAGGCAAGCCATCACGCCTCATGAAATATTGACTGCAACACTTCGGTATTTAGTGAGTGGCTGCACTTATGAAGAACTGAAATTTACCACAGCTATTTCTTTTTTTATAAAATATAAAATCATATAAAATAATAAAATCGTAATAACATAAAATCGATAATAAAATAGAATAATAATATAAAATCATTGTCAGAGTCATAGACGGAAGGAGTGACGTCATCGATCAGCTTGTTGTCAAAAGCGGCAAGCCGATCACGGCCGAGACACTATTTTTCCAGAGTCTATTTGGCTCCGACAATCCCCACACACGGAAGGTCCGAAGTTTGGCTCGGCTCCGTGGATTTTGGATCGTCCGAAAATCCAGCATTTCTTCTCCGAGCCACATTGCTTTCCCATAAACGGGCAAGTTTAGCTCGGCGCGGGGCCGTTTGGCCCGTTGGCCGTTGGTGATACAGATGGCAGGTACCGAATATTGCTTGAAAAATTCAATGATTTTATGAAGCCAACGTTGGGTGAGAAATCGAAACACAATGTACCACACTAATTTGTGCCGAATTACGTTTCGACTTGATCCTGATTAAATTTGGGGTAAGTAGGGGTCGAATGCGTTTTTAGAAAAATGGCTTATCGAGATTTTTTTTTGATGATCTAGGAGTCTGAGGTATCATTTTCGACTAAGACTTTGAATCCAATGAGATGGGTCCCAGAGCAATTGCCGCCCGAAGAGGTTGTGCGTCAAAATGGGTCAACCCGTTTCGAACTTGGGTTTTCGATATTTCTGGTACCTAGGCGTGTGGGGTATCATTTTCCACTAAATGTTAGACGCAGAATCGATTGCAATGAGTCCGGGACACTCTACACTCAATTTTCCCCAATTTTCTCCATGCTCCTGGTCAGAGGAATAACCAACCCCTGTGGAAGAATTTTCAGCGTTTTTTAGTAGTAGAAAAGTTTCTAAAACGCTGTGGGTTATTTATTCTTCGGACCAGGAGCATGGAGAAAATGCAGAAAACAGTGGGTGTGGAGAGTCCCTGACCCGTCCAATTGGATTCAGCGTCCAAATTTTAGTCGAAAAAGATGCCCCACACGCCTAGATCGGTCTCTGTGGCATAGGAGAACAAACATTCAACACAAACTATGCCTGTCTGATTCGAAAGCAGGGATTTCAGATAAACGATACCTAGATGTATTTATAATCTATATTTCTTTTAAACACCAATATTTATACATTGTTTCGAATCGAGCGCATCAAACACTACTGCTTCAGAATATTCCCATGATGGGATTCGCCGTATATTTATAGGATAGGAATATTAGGAAGCATAGGAATATTTATAATGGATTCCACTTTAAAATGTCGGTCAGTGTACATGTCTTAATTAACGAGGGGGAATAACGAAGACGTCGCAATGATAGAGCTCAATAGTAACAGTTATAAGATATACTCGTATGCATGTCTTAAATAAATGGCAGTGTGTATTAAATCGTTGAGGCTTATAATTAAATTATCCCCCACCAACTATGTTCGTGAATATTCCTTATGTACGCGTGTTATTTTGATTTACACAATGCTACATTGAATTCTAGTTGGAATTATTCGACTGTGGGGAGATTAGTCAATTTCGAATGTTCCACGATAAGCAGGTAGTCGTCCTACCTACCTGTCCCTCCATCATTCTCTGATCAAACGTCAACGATAAAAATGTTCACATCATGCGACCCAATGGAAAATCTCAATGATAAGAAACCCCAGTTGAGAGGAGTAGTCCACGCACTGGTGACCGCATGAAATGTATGAACCCAACTGACCATCTTTGCAGATGCCACCGTGAGGCTATTGCCGCATCAGCTCTTATCCCACAGTTTTACAATTTTCGTGTGAAGTACCTAATTAGCTACGTTCTGCACTTGCCAGCAAGCTCGTTAGGTGCAATTCAGACCTAGTTTGAAATAATTATTACCAGGTTATAACAAGCAAATCAGCAGAGTTGCTGTAGCGCCGATCATCGTGAATGTGGTAGATATGCGGATTGTTCCGCTCCAACCGCATTCCAGTTCGGATTTCAAAACATCCATGGCACTTTTCCCTTTCTTATTTTTACACATGGACGTTCTTAGGTCTTCGTTCAGATGGATGGTTGACCTGGACTGCCTCATCTTTCTCCCCCAAGTTTCAATCCACCTAGAAGCAAAGAACGACCCGACTGATAAAAAATATATATAGTAGTAAAAATAATAAATGTTAAAGATGTAAATACTATACTACATAATGCATCTTTGCATCCATCAATTTTTTTTATCGTTGTTCAAGTTATCAGTTATAATAACCAGAAGGAATGAGGTTGTTATTGGGAAAGGCCCTCTCCACAGAAGCCTAGCAGTTATTAGTTTAGAAGGGTGGTATACTAGACACTTCTTTCACGAGAAAGGAGAGGAGGAGGTTGCTGTAGTACCTTCAGCACAGTAAATTGTGAAAGGCTGGTGTGCGGCCTCGATCTTAGAAAGAAAAGCTTTTCCGTCCCTCCGCTAAACCTTCTTCAATAAATTGATAAAACCCTTCGCTTCCTCCCTTCGTAAAATTACACCACCCAGTGGCAGCGACGACGTGAAGAATGCGAAATGGAAAAGGATGTCATAAATGTGGCTGTTCTCCGTACCACGATGACGGATGGTCATAGTATTCAAAATTCCGCCGCAGAAACCAGGGAGCAACATCAAATTGACAATGTCGCTTGTATATGTAGATTTAATAGCAAACTCCCTGTCACACAGAAGCAGCCGTCTGAAATCAAAGTCTACTTTATGCCTATCAGAACCGTGACATTATTCGGCATATCTATTTATTCTGCTAATCTAGACAGGTATATTTTTTTGTATGCTCACGAGGAATCAATGTTTCTTGTAGATGGCGATGGAAAATGAATACTGCGCCAAATATTTCCTCGAGGTGACGCTCCACCTGCTGCTGATTCCCCGGAACTTACGCCTCCCTCTTGCATCATACAACAGGACAAATTTTGAACAACAAAAGGTCAGCTGTGACTGCCATGGACGATTTTTACGACAAAAAAGAAACTGTGAAAAGGAATGTTGAAAATAATACGAGTGTTGCCATTTGTGGATATAGCCCGGAAGCAACAGGACCATTAAAAACATCGATAACAGAGGGAGAAATAAGGCCCCCGCACAGGGTCGACGTGACTCCAGTCGCGTAGGGCCCTCCTCTCCACTCAATTCCTTCATTGCGACGTTGAGCTCCGCAGACAGGCCTTCATTGGTCGTAAGAATCGCAAGGATCCTCGTCTTGTGCAACTCTCGTCTCTTGAGATTGGTTTGGAACGGGAAAGGTTCGAGCGAAACGCACGTTTCTTCGTCATGAAGGTAATTTCATTTTATTTGGTGCTTTGATTTTGTGATAATTTTTATTTATTTATTAACTGCTGGCAGTGTATGTTTTTTTTTAAAAATTCTGAAAATATTGAATTTCTGTCTCTAGGTGTTTTAATGCAAACTCGTTGGAGAAGTGGAGAAATACCTTCATTGTATAACTACACATTGAAGGAGTATACATCCCCCAACACCTAAAGGTGAGTATGATGTTGGTAAGGAGGATGAAAGCGTCTCGACAGAGGGATTTGGCTTCCCTTGAAATTGCTTCCCTAGGATTGGTTCCCTGAAATTAGGTGTTTTTGCCAGCATCTACTCAGCAGGAACCAAGCACGCAGCGAACCATGTACTGGCAACAGAGGACCTCATGGCTACCCAAACAGAAACGAGAAAAATTGAACGAGCTCAAGGAGATGCAGAAGTTAAACAAGCATTCTCCGACTATTTTGCTGCTAAGAAGGCTAAATAACTCCCAAGGGCAGCAGCAGGGATGAAGGGATACGGCATTTCTTGTTAAGTCTTATGCGCGGACCTCGTTCAATTGAACGATATGCAGTTAAGACAATTAAAAGAAGGGCGTTGGAGCTCTTAGAGGAAGTTGGCAAAATTCCCCCACAATCTTACGTTTATTCCTTTTCATTTGGCCAGTACCACAAAAACATTACCAAGTCCCCTCATCAATTGAACTTGAACTGTGTTGGAGGGTAATTTTGAATCCCTGCGATGTGTGTATCGATCCCACCTATCGATAGGACCTATTGGAGTATCGATCTCTCTCGTTTCTTACTTTCTCTCTTGCAGATTGTGATGAGTTCCATCACACTTGTTTCTTGCCGTTGTATTTACACGTTCGGTAATTACGCCAGTTTTTAATTCATTTCGTTGAAACTGTTCCACTGAAATCCCATACCTAACAGGTTATGGCGCCCTCCAGCAGTTCAAAAGTTAAGTGAAAATTAATGCACTATGAGTACTAAACCTTGACAACACGTCTTAATATGTTGAGAAAACTCTCTTTATACATTGATGCAAACACACGGAGGTAGCGGAAATAATGATACTAGGTCGTCTTTATCCCAGCAGAGTATATGGCCTGATACCAGCTAATGGAGAACGGAATACGAAATCCATGCCTGACACAATATTTGAATACAACTTTTAACACTTTCCCTTATTCAAAAAATTCGACTTCAAAATTATACTGTAAAAAGGCTTTCCTTATACAGAACTTCATGTCAACCTATATTTTCATTGTCCCATTTTCATGAAGAATTCGAATGCGTGGAGCAGTTAAAGGCTTGTCAGGGCCATCCGCCCATTGATTTTCGCAGGAACTCTCTTATTCCAGTCTTCCATCACTGACGAGCTCTCGATGAGAAATGCTTTTTTTGGACATGTTTTTGCGTCGATGGTTCTCAGGATTTCAGCTAATCGAAATGCTTCTGCATTGTCAATTTTGAAATAGGAATTGCTTCAAAGCTGTAGTTTTACTGAGAAGCCGCTAACCAAATGACTTTCCCTTGCTGCCTCACTTGCGGCTACAATTTCTGTTCTGCTATTGACTCTGTTACTGATGCTTGTCGTTGACTAAACAAATGAAATCTGCACCATCTGAATATTTTACTACGAACGCCTGCGTTGAACGCCAGTCTGTGTACATCTCCCAACGGCATCACTGGTACTCTCAAGGATAACCCAACTCTGCACTTTGATGGTAAACAATACCAAATCCAGGGTTCCACCAATGTATCTGAAAGGCTCTTTCGAACAATGTTTTGAGAATCCCTCAGCTGTGGGTTTCTCACAACGACCGGATATTCCCGAAAACCAACAGCATATGCTAGGTCGGGTCTAGTTCCAAGCATTAAGATACATTTAAGGAGCCAATGCTGACTGATAAGGACAAATTGTGCCCTTTTCAACTAAACTTTCCCTGAATCTGAATTGGGACTTGCAATCATTGA
>CM034005.1:16674197-16995117 GCA_019603395.1 Cyrtorhinus lividipennis | reverse complement strand
GAATCTTAGCCCTCCCACTTGATGGCACCGAAGAGTCTCTCTCTGGTCGTGTTTTCACTTGGACAAGCGGAGAGGGTACAAGTAAGAGAGTAATTGGGAACATGACTCAACTCGGAGGCATGATCCGAAAGTATCAAAACTAATAATAATTCAAAAAGTGTACGACTGGTTACTTAGTTCGGTGTTCGAGATTTGAGAGTGAGGGTTGCGAAGAATCCCAATGCCGGAAAATTCCTCCTTTCCCATGGCCTCTCCCCCTTCCCTACATTGAGAGAAAGGGTGTTTCGCTGAGTCTGAATTGAACAGTTTTGATTGCCCTGCATACTAGGAAGATGTAATCACAATAAAGAGTAACAGGAGTTGGGGGAGAGGAAACTCATTTCTCTGATCAACAAAAGCCCTGCTGGGTAGATCTTGCTAGAACTGGACCCTAGATCCTTTTGGTAGTTTTGATAGTACTTGCGACTGTTTTGCTGGATTTTAATGCCCAAGATGTGGTATTGAGCACACTGATAATTTATGATAAAAACTGTCCTAGTCTGTTTGGTTTAGGAAACCATAGGGAAAAACAGAAGCATAGACAAGAACCCCTTTTTTTACAAGTAGTAAGCATATCATATTATCACAACTCATTGTTTGGGACGAGTTATGCTATATAACTTCTGGTAAATACGCTTTTGTACTAGTTCAGATCTAGTGATCAATGAATTTACAATTAATTTAGAAGGAATGATTTTGGTTGAATATTCATCGGTTCCTCATACCGATTTTTCTTCGTGTCAATTTACTGAATCAAATTCACTATTTTTTATTTATTCAACCGTCCTCGCTCGTAATTTCCCTCTTCCCTCGTCCGTCCTCGATTCTTCGGTGTTGCCCTTGGGAGTCATAAATATATATACGAAATGCCACCACACGTTTGCTAGTGGCTGGCTCGATGTAAAGGTCGGAGTCGCCGTCGCTTTCCCACACCTTGTACCTCACCCTCACCTTCACATTTAAGGGCGAACTCCGGGATGATTGATGACGTCATTCATCATGTACGCTGGCTCAGCGGGAACCCTGTGCGGCTAACACGCAGCTCATTTCTCGAAGTTAGTTCAGAAGTGAGTTTTGGGCTGCGAGGCACTGTGTTGGATGAACATTTTGACGAGACAGCAACTGATTGGCGAAGTGAAAAATTGAGTTTCAAGTTTCCTGTCTATGTTAGACGTACAGTTGTACAACATTCCTTGAAGGTGAAATTCCGTTATCAACCCATTTTGTGAAAGACGATGTTAGATACCAATGCGGCCTGGACATCATCCCTATTGGGGTATTAAACCTGAAAGCTCGCTTTCAAACTGTAGGGGAGAGATTAAATTCTTCGAGTACCGTTCTCAATATTAGTTGGAAAAGCTGCTCAACCTTTAGTCAGAGAATGAACTTATTCTCTCAAAGTTTCCCAAAAAGTTATTTCGTTCAAGAATCACTCGCAGTTTAACGGGATGTCTCGAACGGGAATGTGATGTGAAAAGGTGAGCATGTTGTTGACAGAGTTTTCGTGTGGCAGTGGAAAATGAAAGACCCGCATCAGACCAGTCGCGAATGTTTGCTACTTAGAGTAGAGCAAACAACCAGAGCTCCTTTTCTGTTTGGTATTTTTTCAATATCCTCTGGCGCGCGAGAGACGAGAAGGATGAAATCCTTACTCACTTCCTGGAACTGCTTTTTTTTCTTTTTTTTTTCAATCCTCTTGAGTATCTGGTTTGCAGGAGAAGCTGGCAAATATCTTCTTACATCAACCTAGGACTCGAGTGAGTTGGTTGGGATTGATAGTGATCAGAAAGAAGTTGCAATATTTCTACGTATGCCGCTACGATTTGTATGATTCGTTCTTGAAGGGTCATTTTCATTGAAAGAATAACCGTACGATGATGTCGTATTTTGTCAAGTTGGACACTCACCGGTTTTATTCGTTTCAGAGTTGATGTCCTTAATCGTAACCGATGTCCACTGGCCGTAGAACAGCAAGGTAAGCCATTTAGTGTACGTGCAACTCTGATATATGTTATACTTCCAATTTCAATAAATTCCCTGGAAACACTAGTTTTTTTTCCTTCTTGCAGATGTATTTGATTTTCAAGGTGATAAGGAATATGATCAGAACCAAGCGAATTGCCAAGCTGCTAAGCCTGATATTGAAACAGTAGGATTGCGTTCGTCCTCCTGCGACCTCCTGAATCTGATAGTGGATATTCGTATTTTAATATTGATCTCTGCTCGAGTCATTTTTTTTCTTGTAGATCGTGTATATCGTATTCAATCTATATTGTATTCGTTGTGACTGATTTATGAGGTCATTTAGGTGGGAAGTAAATAATGGAATTCGTCTGAACGATTCAGGGTAGAGGAATTAAACACTGCCATGGTTTCTAGTAGTTTTCATAATAAATGTTACCATTAAATTTGTAGGAAACTAGGAACGACCGATTCTCCATACTCTTCATGCAAAACGAATAATAGTAAAGTTCCAAGCCCTTGAACTTGCTAGTGAGCAGTTCGCCGCCGGAGACCCTAACCCTTCTAGATAGTATCTCAACAAGCATATTCATTGATTGATACCCGTTTGAAATTGGGGGATGTACTTGGGAGGTTCTCTGAAATGCGAAATTAGACAAAAACTTGATGTAGAACATTTTTTTTTCATCAAATTTCCCGAAGTCCATGAAAGGATTTGTTAAACAATTTATTGCTGATGATTAATCATTTTTAAGGAATCAGGTATAAAATCTATTCATACACACTTTTTTAATTTATTTTATTTTTTATTATTTTTTAACCCCTTTCTAGGGAAACCTTGACCGTTATGAATTCAATCCCGATGGTAGCTATCAGATTTCTCTCGGCCCTCAGCTATAGTGCGGAGTCTCCGGAGAACCATATCCTTCTCTTTCCCCTGTCCCCGTGTTAGAAGGGTACTAAGGAAACCGGCTGTTTCAGGACGCTCTCCGAACGACCTGAGTATCTTTTTCTTCCCTCGACTACAATACAAGATACAAGATAGTCTCAGGACTCTGGGGAGCCTCCTCGAGAACAAGAGGCCGTACTTATTCGAGGCTGTAGGTTCCAGTGCTACGTTCAATGTTTTTACTTTGCTCTTGCCAGGGAAATTGGGGACACTTTTCCGCGAATTCTTCTTCATGTTCTGACGGATTATTTTGAGGTTATGATGAGGTGTTCACCAAATTTGCATCAACAACGAAATTTCACTCATTAACGACTTAGTAGAGCATAAAGGGAGGATAAGCAGTGCTATATTTTTTCATAGTTCATAACGTTCCTTCCTCCGTTAAGAAGACGTCCGTTTGAACACTCCAAGATATTCTGGTAGTAGCATGAACAGGAGAGTAACACTCTCTAATGGAGCAAGTTCGCTTAGTTTCACCGTGCAACTTCTGTGTGAACTTTCTCGCACATTCGAAGCTGTGGCAGCTCATTAAAATCAACTTGTTCTCCGCTCTTACGGGATATCTTATGTTGTTATCAACTTCCTCTCGTAATTATTGATACATTTGTGGGAGTTCTACGGCGGATATCGAAGTTATCAGGCGTAACTTGTTCACGATTGCCAATCCAGTACCGCTGGTTCCGAGGTTGCTCATCTAGATGAACTTCATAAGACAGGCTTTGATGCAGAGTTTCCACCTGATAGTCACTATCATTGTGCATTATATCAATAAATTCTCAATAAGATCTTATTGAGAATTTATTAAGAGATCTTTAAAGAATGATGAAAGAACACTTTCTGGAGGGTTCTATTCAAAAATTGTCGGGTTATTACTCTGGTTTGTTACGCCAACGTTCTACATATATGGAATACCTGTTAAATTTGAGCGTGGGCTTTTTGTACTGCATTCACACGAAGTAATTAGGTTGAAATTTACTTGAAAGGACCTCGTAGGTTGGCTGAAAGGTTGAGGACAGGTACGGGAAGCTCGTTATAGGAACGCGAAGCGGAAGAGATGCAAACAAGAGAAGCGCCACTTGAGCTCTCTAGTGCTCTTCACTTTTCCAGAAGAGATCCAATCAAGCACCCCGGGCCTCACATTGCTTCGGTCAGCACGGAGAACGAATCACCCATCCTGGCAGGTATCCGAGGAATATTGTCCCATTCCATCAAGCCAACGTGTATTCGAATTTTATAGATTATTCCATGACGCTATATAAAATTGCGTGATGTTTGGTGCGTATGAGGTTCTCACATTTAAGTTGATGAAAAGACCTACTCTGCGTCTCTAAACGAAATTGAGAGTTTTCAAACCTCCTTTGATTCCACCAAACTATAGTACAAGTACATCCGAAACCAAAAAAAGATGTTTTAAAACTGAATGAAGAAGTTTTAAAGCCAAATAGAGAAGTTTTTCAACAAAATGAGTCATTTTTGAACCTTAATTGACATTCTCACAATTTATTTGGAAAGTCTTCAATCTGATTCGTCAAGTTTTGAAACCGAATTGGTAAATGTCTCAAAACTCTATTAAAATCTTTCAAACGTAATAGAAAAGTTTCGAGACTATCGAAAAGTTTCCGAACCGTATTGTAAGAAAATTGTTGAGAATGTGTTCATGGAAGTATCAAAAATTATTCTGCCACAGTTCCCACCAAATACCACCCAGAAAACACTCGCTAATGATGCCGAAGAAAACCAACCTCTAGAAAATTTGAGAAAGTTCCAAACTAAATCGTCTATCAATTGATGAGAGGCACAAGTGTTAATAGCTTCATGCGATTTCCCGCTGTTTCCCGTGTAAGCCTCTCTCGAATTAAAATGTGTTTGAATTTTACTATAATTTAATTCGGGTTTCTTCGGAGAATTTGGAAGGGACCTAGCGAGAGGATACGGGATGTACGTCCAAGACTTACGACTGAGCAACTAGGGATACCAAGGATGAGCATAAAATACATTGATACAAACTGAATTATAATTGAAAACAAGGACTCGTTGCAAAGGAGTATATGCCTCAACCTAGGCTAGAATTGATACAAGACAAAGTAATTTGACAAAGTAAAACAGACAACATGTGGAGCGTAAAATACAATTAATACAAGATACATGAAATTATGATATACATGAAATACAATTTAATGAGCAAGTGCAACAATACCGGCTGACGAAAACGGCGTCGACGTCGAAGGAAAAACAGGAGGGGGCACGCTGTCCCGCAGGTACACAGCGAGGCTTATTAACTTGAGTCCTTTATCATCTCATGGGGAACACAATATTACAGCTTCGGTTGACTTCAGCACGGTAGAAGAGTTCTTCAGAGCGAGCACAGAACAAAGCCAGGATGGACTGAGTGAGATTCACTTGCACAACAGGGTTACAAAAATATATGACTCCAACATGTTGGGCGCCTTGGCCCCAAGGGGCGCTTCGACAACAACCACCTGGTTGGACGCCTTGCAATGAGTGAGCGCTGGGCCTCTCTCCAAAATGCGACGTCTGGGCAGGAGCTGCGCGCACATCCTGGCGCATGCTCCCTCCCTTCTGGCCTTCTGGAGGCAGCAAGCCTGGGGGCTTACATCCCAATCATCTAAAAAAATCCTCTCAAAATCCAGATAATCTAACATTTGAATCATCCAGCCAAGTCTAGACGCCTATGAATGTACGTTAACGATTAAAATTATTTTTATGTAGTTTCCCCCTTATATTTTTCAGATACGGCTATTCAGCAAGATGAAGTTGTAGCAGGACTCCATCACTGATAAGGTAAGAGAGCTCACATAGGTTTTTATAAATTTTGGACAATTTTTCATTTGAAATCGACCGTCAGTAGTGAAAACCTCTAATAACTATGTTTTAGGAAGCAAATTACTTAAAATGCGTAGACTGATTACGATTTGATATCAATTGATGGGATTAGTTGATAATCATGACTTGAACATCCTAATTTGATGAACCACAGAAAACAAAGGTACAAAAAGTTGGTTCAAGATAAACACACAGTATCGTCTTGTTTACAATTAAGTTGACACCGGCTTCTGCTCCCTGCTATCTACCCTTCTCCGCCGGTTTCTCTCATGCATACATTTGAATTTAAAATGTTCCGTGGGTTGTTTTCTTTAAGGTTCAACGTCGGTTGCACGCTCTTCAGCATTCGTTTTGTATGGAAATCCGCCTGGGTTAACTTTTGTTGGGCTCACAAGTTCCCGAGTGCATCGGATGCCACGAGTATTTCGGCATAGGTGGCATGTGCAGTAGGCTGCATGATGCGATTGTGGGTTAACCGCTCTCTTCAGTTGTCTTCGACTATTTGGGCTCCAAGTTGAAGCGAGTTTTCATGAATGCTGGAGTTTCGACTGGAAAATATTACATGGAAATCTAAAGTGCAGTATTATGCCTTGCCGTAGTTCTGATGATAATGATGATAATCACCCGGCCAGGGGACGGCTCATGCTGTATTTTATTCCGACAGCACAGGCTGCCGTCTGAAACTGATGTGCTCGCTTAACCATTTGGGCCGTCCAAACTCGACAGAATGGAAAAATTCTAATTTTTGTCAGTTATGAATGTAAGATCCACGAAAGATCGTGATTCACCATCTTCTATCCGAGTTTGCTTCGGTTTTTTCAAGTCCTTCAACACATTATTGTGACGTTTCAACTGTCCTCTCACCACTAAAAAGTCCAATCATAGATTTTAGCCTCCATCAGCAAGCTTTTCACTCAAGGATTCACGATTGCTCCAAGATACAAGTACGTAATCGTTTTCATATTGGAGTTCGCTCGTGAACGAATCCTGTCGGAAATTAAAATCTAATTGAAACGTCAATTCCCCTCTGAAGATTAGCCTTTAAAGCAGCGCATGAGTTAGGAGATTAGAATAATCCGGCTCAATCAGGAAGCAGTCAGACGCTAGGCAGGGAAATCTCGGCTAACGAGTAATAAATGATTTTGTAGAAGAAGCGGTTGGAGAAGGAGCTTAGTGGTGACTTATCTTCAATATTCTCATCAATCTTTAATTCGCCAAGACCGAAGTGCTTACACAGTGCCATCCTATAGTTCTGGGCTCCTTTTCGCTAACGTATCATGAAGTTGTCTTTCTCGTAGAAGTCATAGTTTTTTGCATCAAGACTTTTGTTGCTAGTTTGAGCAAGGGGAACAAAAATAAAAATTGTTCAGACATAATGAGGTTATAATTGCCTTAGCCTCTAATGGAGTAGATTAATTTTGAAATGCGTTAACGATGGATAATTTCCTTATTAGGTGAAAATGTTGTTTCGTATATAGAACCGGTCGTTTTACTCGTTACTTGCGAGCCGTTTGAATCGGTTTGAAAGTTTCTTTCCTAGGAATCCTGAAAACTCGATCATTACCAGTCCAGAAAGGAACCTCCCAGTTACTGTTAGTAAAAAAAATCTGTTTGGTAGACATGGCAGATAGACAGCAAGGATTTATAGATACATATTATTGTTTTGTTTGCGGGGGGGGGGGGGCATTTGTTAGGAGCAGCTGGCGTCTGCACTTGAGAAAAATGAAACGTGGAACGTCTTGTACTTGCGTGTTGCCGTGAATAGAAGAACAAATTATTGTAAATTGAGGTTTACGAGTCGAACGTGTCTCCGCCTTAGAAACATTCTGATGACATGTTGCGTGAAATAACGAATTTCCGACGAGTTAGTGTCACCTGAAAAACGTAATTCCCCCAGATTACGCCGCTCGAGAGAAAACGTGCGCCAGAAAGATATTGAACGAGTCTCACCTCACCAACAAGAGCTTGTTCTGAATGCATCAGAGAAACGGAGTAGGTGCTTCCCTCAATTTAATCCCTTTCAAAATGCTCCCTAGAATGTTAATAAGGTTTCGCCTTCGCTTCTGCCGCGGACTTATTTAATAAGTTGGGCCGTGCAGGATCTCGGGAGCCCTCGAGGATCTCATCTGGTGGTCTAAACCTCTCAAGAAGCCTCGGAGGAAGGAGATGAACACCTATCCACAATAGAACCCTTGAATACCCCCTACACAATGAATTGAATTCATCTCTTTCAAATATCAGAAAGTCCTCAAAACTCTGTGTGATTTAAAAAGAATTTAACTCGATGAAAATACTTTCATACATTTCAATGGAGGAAAACCCAAGAATTCTTCTGAACAATATTTTCTCACCTCAGACCGACTTATTACGTAAACGCAACTTTGATTCTCATGTTGCTGATTCTCAACAATTATTCTTATTTCGTGCTCGATCAAATTATCACTTTTATTAGTTACTAAGTGTCCACCGTTCACGTCTATGATCATCTCGGTCAAAACGAGCTGTTCGAACGGGGAGATACATGAACTATTTTTGCTCTTCGTTCCCTCCTTTTGTTCCTTTCCCTCGCGGTAAATCGAATCGACGGTATGACCGTGGACGTGACCTGGTAGATAACTCAACTCACCGCGTATTGGCCTATCATTCGCCTTTTCAACTGCAAGTCGTGTAAATGTACTTTTTCCAGAACTGCGGAAGTTGCACGAGGAGCAAGTTGTTTTAAATTACTCCTGAATCAGGCCAAATTTCTTGTTTATTATGCCTCGTCCATCCTATAAGAACTCGGTATAACAGAGTATACGTTTATTAAAAAATACTAACAAAACTTTCTGATAACCATCACAAGTTGGATGGTCATTCCAACTACCGTTTAATATTTGGTGAGGTCGTTCGTTATCTCTGCTAATGGAAACTGGTATTCCTCTGTCTCGCTTTATTATTCAATTACCTTACACTATCGTATCACCTTCCTTCATCACCTGGGAAAATGCCCTAAGAAGCTCTACTCCGCATTTCACGTTCTGAAACGAGCTATTCGCTTCTACAGTTCTACCGTAAGAAATAAAGGTCTCCCTCGTCACAACGGAATCATACCTTCAAATCAAATGCCATTTGCACCCGAATGTAGGAAGAAACCTGCACCAACAATGTGAAGGTTGGAGTGGCTGTGGATGAGAATTGACGTCGCCTTTAGAATTCCCAATGTATAGGGCACTCAAACTTGAATAGGCTTCCCGCTTTTCCGTCCGTCGCTAAACCTCTACCTTGAAGGACTGCTGAGATTTCATTCAATTTGAACCACTCTTCCTACAGCTTTTTTTTTCGGAAAATGAAACATTTTCCAATGAAATTCCAGTTCGAAACTGACTGAGTAGTGGAGGAGGAAAATGAAGGGACTGAAAAATCATAAGAAATCATGCCATTTGCAGTAAGGAAATGGAAAGCAACGTAGTTGATTCTTGTGAGCTTCAATTTAATTAAAATCTGTCGTATTAGAAAGTGATTGTGAGCTACACTTATTGTGAAGGAAGAACATTGGGCTAAATTTTTCCAAATGCACGGCGCAGCCACATCATGGTATCTGTAACAAAGGAAAGCATAACAATGTAGGGAAAGAAAGAGGCGAGATGGTATAACCGCATTTCGAAAGAGGCAGAGGAAAAAGAGATGAAAGGTGAACAAATAAAAACTATTAGCAAAGGAGCGAAAGAAGATGGTACAGGTTCCTCTTTCCCTTCAAAGACAATAAATCGTGGGTAACAGAGAAAAGTGGATTCATCCGTCTTTCTATAAAAGGCCATGATGACGGCTTGACGTCTAACAGCAGTGGCAGTTTCCATCTGTTATCCAAACAGTCTGGATGCGTTCATTTTTTACCAGTAGAAGATTATTTAGGCAAGAAAACGATCTCTTGCTTGTTTTCATCAATATGAAAATCTTCTTGGTTTACTTCTCATTTATCAAGCGCAGTATTGAAAAGATAACGAACTGGAAATGAGCCCTGAAGGCAAAAATCAGCTAATTACTCTCCACTGTAGGTTGAAATTTGTTCCAGCTCAGCTTTCCCGTTGCGTACTTATTCATTAGGGGGAGTGTGATTTTTTTAATTATAAAAACGCGTATGCAGCGTTTTTTCTTAAAGTGAGCACTACAGATAAGGGGACTCTTTTGAGAATATGAGAAGGGGGTATTGGATTTCGTTGGTTTTTGTGTTGGTGTTTACTATGTTGAAATGTGTCGCTAGCAATAGCATCCCAGGATTTCCGGATTTTCTTTCCCCACAAATGTGAAGTCAGATTAGTGGAAATTCACGCTTCCCGAGTTACCCTATTTCTATAATTGGGAACTGATTTCTTTCGAAATTGTTCTCTCAGATTTACATAAAAAATATACGGAGATAGTAAGAGGATACCAGTTATGACCGTGACGGACTTTCAGCGGTAGTGTTCTTCAAACAACCCGTCTAGCTACCGTAAGCTCCTGGTGCTCGAAGAATAGAATTGAACACTGGGTAGTCAACCAGAACTATTTAATGAGGGAGGACCGGGAATAAAATCTCCTAGAACATTTTTTTCTTCTTAAAGGTTGAGGAAAGACTAATGCTTCATTATAAAAGATGCGGCAGAAGAGAAAAAATGGCATGGAACGAGAACACGATGGAAAACAACTAGGCAGCTCTATAAAGTTCCTTTAGATCGAGTGGTTGCCCGCCGCCTTCCTCGTAGAGAGGTAGAGAGTTCGTTTAAATGTTCCATCCCTATAATTCTGCAACCGCATCTCTATCCGAAAGTATTTGAGAATTTCCGTTGAGTGCGGAGAGTGAAGAGGGCCGTGAAATGAAAAAGGAGGAGGGTATAAATGGAAGATTCGCCAGTACGAATAACTTTCAAGGGACTTTATGATGAGAAAATCAATAGTGGAGACGAACTCTAGTGAAGGTAATTATACCGACAAAGTACATCGTCAAATCATTATCAAATGATCAAATGATCATCATAATCAAATGATTATCGGTATTCTCAACTTGCTCGGTGACTAGAACAAAGATAAAAATAATGAGCAGGAAAGGAAATTAAAGGGCCGAATAAGGTTGGGAATCCGGTAGGCATTGGCCTCTTCTCTATTCAACCTCACATCCGTAAACTGTACTACTTTTTGTTCTCATTACGCTCTCACCAAATACGTGCTTAATTTTTTTTCCGGATGGAACGATAACATCAGGTTTGGGTTTGGGTTCTCATATGACATCTCGTGCTACATTTGGAAGAGCACACACGTTATGTCCACAAGAGAGGAAATCATACACGTGCTCGCCGAGGAAAAAGGTGTATCTGTTACCAGCTCTGAAAGCTATGATGTAAGAGGGAGACTATGGTTTCATCCTGAAATGAGGACAGATATGTTATAAGTATAAGGCACACTTTTTTTTATTTGTCAATTTTATCATCATCAAAGGTTTAGGTCGTATTATTGCGTACTATATGTAAACATTATTAATTATTATTTTGAGGGCACTTATTAATTCATGAGGCATCACGAAATTTCGGTGATTCTTATTACAACATTCTGAAAAAAAAGTCGACCATTAAAATTGCAAAGTGAAGTTTTCCACCTCTCAAAAAAGTTTCCAGGAAGAGAATGAAGGGCTTGTCGCAGTCTTGACTGTTATAAATACTTGAACGGTATAGAGGGAGAAGGTTAAGCGTGAAAGTGATAAACTGTTCCATAATGCGAGAGAACGGTTGACGGATAGCAGATCCGTGCCAGGGCAGCATTAATCAAGGGGAGCCTTTGGAGGTAATACGTGCCTATAACGTCGCTGAAAATCCAATCCGGAATAATCAGAGTTGACTGCGCATCATTACTGGTCGTGCCAGTTGGTGTAGTTTGTACTTGGTGAATCTCGTCGCTCAACGTTAATTCCTTAGACTCTCAAAAGTGAGTTAGTATCGGTAAAATATATTCGAGGGTGGTTTCGACAATTTCCCCTTTCACCCCTTTAAACGGAGATGAGCCTATTTATATTCATGAAAATGAATGGTTAAGAATGAAACTCATAAATCTGGAAATACGAATGTAAATAATAACAAATACCAATGAATGTCGCCGAATATAAGAGCGTAAGAATGTCACTAAAATCAACAATTATGTGTAAAGTTTAAGAAAAAAAGTGCTTGTGAATTCAACTCAATCTTTCCTATTTCTCTACAGTGAAGCCCAAACAAAATATAAATTCAAATAATCAAGCAATGAATTCCAAATAAATCTGATTTTGGTAAATCCTACAAACTCATATTTTTTAACATTTAGGTAGTAGTTTTTACACTTTTACACAACAATTAATTTTTTTGTTAAAAAAATGCTATTTATATTTACTGAAAATTTAATTTTGAATGCCACAAAATTGTGAATTAGGGACAGGTTTCAATCAGTCGTTCTATTACATCCTGGTTGATTTTGTCTTTTTCTTGCCGATAGAAATTTCACTTTTCCTTCCCTATTCGTTCGGTTTCACTTATTATCACCCTCCTTCCAATACTGCAAAACCGGACAGAAGTGCCACCCTCACACCAGGGGACCCGTTCAATCCAACAGACGAGCAGGGATGGAAAAGGAGAAGACGTGCTTGGCCGGCTTTCGAAATAACAATTTGCAGGTAATCTATGAGCCCTACGTGATGGTCGACTTTCCTTTTTGAGGGCACAGTTTCGGATATTACCGCCGGTGAACGGTTATCGCCCTCATCACTCCTACAAGTTCCATTTCCTATTGTGATTTGATGAAATTTCCCTCAAAACGACTCAGCGTTTACAATTACCTGGCCTAAACCTAAGCACGTATAAACACTCCCCAATGCTCAATCGGGATAATACTCCCCGTAATTTTCTTCGGTTTGAGTTCGTTTATGTTGTATCATTAATCAGGTTGTCATGCCATGTAGATAAGAATACTGGGTAGTCATCCAGAATTCCATTACGTACCTTTAGATCGAGTGGGGCCCGCTGCCTCAACTTATATCAAACAAGATCTAGGTAACTCCCGTGTGAAATAAGTTGAGCCACCAAAAGGCGAAAGATCTTCACGGTGGTGAACGGAACAAATGGACTATCTAGACCTTAAGGCAACAACTACTTGGGTTGAAGGTAGTTAAGAAACTTGTTTGTAAATAAGAAACAAGCTACAACAAATCTGGCTCGCTTTCCGCCTCTAACAACTCCTTGTTCCTCGTATCTCTAATTGGAGGGTTCCTCGTTCAAGCGTGTTTTCTCTTTATTTTACTCAACCCTCATCACTCGAGCCATGGAAGACCTGTTCATCGAGTTTTGTACGGATCATATTCCACAAGCTTGTTAACTTCACGTTTGTGAGAGTGGGCGGGTTAGGCTTGTTGAAATCGAGTATGTTCAAAACAGTTCAGCGTCAAAATCCACGTGTCTTTGTTCAATCTATGACCACATTTTCGCTCATACCAGGTTCCTGGGGCTTCAATGCCATTTGTCATTGTTATAAGAGGAAAGCTTATTGATTTTTCTGAGAACTTCAAAATATCATATTAATCGCTTACGTGTGTTCGTAATAAATGGTTGTGAAAATGTATTCAGTTGCCTACACATCGCCTGAACAATGCACAGTGTTATCACATAGGCAAACCCCGGTCACCCGACCCTTGCCTCAAGCAAGAAAATCTCGAAGGATACGATTCAGCAAAGATTTTTGAAGGGAACTGGATTTGAAAAAAACGATCTTCCTCTTCATTCGATCGATCAGTGGTTACCGAAACTTCACTTACCTTCCTGCGTACCTCTTTTTTTCAACCATAAACAAAAATGAAAACATCCTCCTGAGTCACATTAGCGCCCATAGCGAGTGTTTCTCGCGTTTCTTTTGAATCTAATCTAAAAAATTCCCTTAATTCCACGGGTGTTATTCAACTGCAGACCGAAAAGCACTGCTTCATGTTTCAAGTAAGCAGATGAAAGGGTTTTTTCTCAATTTTATTGATTACAGTAGTTCATTAACTACGTAAAAAGGAAATCATGGAAAGTAGAAAAACATTTTTCTTAAAAAGTGCCTTTTAATCTCATGTTAAGAATATTTCTCAACAATCTAAATTAAAAATTGTAACTTTCCTTGAGAGGAACAGTGTATATGAAAAACATCATTCAAGGAACCGAGAAAGTGCAACCCTGTACCACCCGACCCCTCCTTCAAGACTAAAGAGTGTTGCGGGTTGCGGTATCTCATAAACCCTCCCGTTCTCTGAAGAATATAGCTAATTGTTAGATACGACTATTATCTCTTCTACACAGGAACTTTTTCTTGCTAACTGCAGTAGAATGCTTTAGCTATGGTAGATTTCTGACGGCTCAGGGCAGAAACGTCTGAACGATCATATTTCTATGATCCCGTAAAAACTATTTTGTTGGTGATAATTGCATCCATTTGCCAAAGAAGATACGTCAATTGGGTAGTTGTATCATGTTTCACTTCTCTGTAGCTCTTATGCGTAAATTGGACCTCCCAACCCAACATGAGGTCCTCTCAGCCTGTGCTCTCAAAAGTTATCCTCACTAACGTTTTGTTAAGCTCTTTTTATCAAAAATAAAAATAGGTATAAGCCAATTTCAAGTCTACTTGGAATGATAAATTTGACCGGGGACGGAATTGTCACTAAAAAAGAATGGTAGAATCTGAAAGGTTAATGTCTTTTTCTTTGCATAAGCTGAAAAGGGATTGAGTACGCCATTCACGGAACTTTTTCTGCACTTTCCACCTTGGCCCCTACAGCGTCTGTTTCACCCGCCATCAACCGCCCCATCAGGTTTTCAGAAAAGAAGCTCGTTAAGGGCTTTATGGGCAGGGATTGACCTGTTCTTATTCCTTATTGCCCTCAACTTGGTGTTCGCAGCCCCTGGGTTTTTGTTCGTCGTTTTCATCTTGGGGTAAAAAAGGGGCAATGGAATTCCAATTATCATTTTTACTCACTGGACTCTCTCGGAGACGATAAAAAGATTTCCACCGTTGCTATTCCTTGTTGAGCGTTTGAGTGCCGCAAAAGTGAAGCACCAATCAACCTGTCTCTGTAACTTCTGCCTAAATATTCCGATATAATTCAATCTTTGGTAA
Organism: Cyrtorhinus lividipennis; assembly: GCA_019603395.1. NCBI lineage: Eukaryota > Metazoa > Arthropoda > Insecta > Hemiptera > Miridae > Cyrtorhinus > Cyrtorhinus lividipennis. Next base: position 16,980,197 of record CM034005.1, on the reverse strand, counting down.
AATATATCTAACTTCTCGATCAGAGTTACTCTAATTTCATAGAAGTTACGCCACTCTAATTTAATTTTTGGCTTTGCCATTTATAGCAGAAGCGTTTCGTACAATTTTTCTCACAATTGAATTTTGAGCTCATAAATAGATAAAAAATGGATCTAATTAGTTATTGATGTGTTACAAGTTTAGTATCTTTCCACCTCGATCGTGAAGATCGTACCCCCTTATTTTATACTGTGAGCTGTCTCTTTCTCTCACTCGGCAATCATCGTGTTAATTTCAACTTATTCCAACCTCCAAAGAACTACACCTTCTAGAATTATTTTCTTAAATAAACGTAATTACTACGTTATAGAGTCTCAATTGTTTGAACAGTAGAACCAACCGGTAATTATATCGGCTGTCATCACTTCGTACACATTCGTGACATTGCCTCAGTGTACCGAACACTCGAACTACATCACTGCCAACGTTATCTCCACTAAGTAATTAACGGATATGAACCGCGAAACCCTTGATCAGGCCGTGACAACAGGTAACATACAGCCGATAATGAACTCACTCCTTGTGTTGGTACGTCGGACCGAAGCCAAGGCCTTCGATTAGGCAGGTAATGCCTGACAGGTGATGTCAACATTGCCATATGGCAAACCGTGATGTGATGACGTCATTAGGTTCTCAACCGAGCAGTTTCATCGACTATCAGCTCTTCCCGACAAATATTTGTTCTAACGGGTTTAATAAAGAGTTGCCGAGGTTTTTGAGCGTTCAGGTTTACCGGATATTGCTCTCCGACTAACCTTGAGAGTTGTCTTTGTGGACTCGGAACTTTCAAACACAGCACCACGCGCGGCTTGAAGATGGTCGGGAAAATAATGAGATCCTTTTTGCTGCTGTGTAGACTGCAAGAACGGTGTTTCTCCAAGATTGTCGAGGGAAGAACATCTCAGAACAGCGGATATCAAATAAGTTTAATCTGACGGAACCTCCCGAAATAATTTATCTCACTACTTGAAATATAGTAATATTTACTATCGGACTGTAAGTGATTACCACCATTTGAGGGTCGCATAAACTCCAGCTGGCTTATTTTGATTTCGCCTTGAGGTAAATCTAAATCACAACTGGTCTTGTCGTAAGACGAGACGTACATAAGGTTTATAACAACTTCAACTCGGTTTCACTCTTCACGTACTTCCCATCAAAAGTTGGGTGGGAAAGGAAAACCTGTGAGAAAATTTAATATAGTTCCACTGAAGTTGAAGACGAGTTGAACTTCTTCTGATTCTCACAGCAAAGTGTAGAAGCTCATAGTCTTTCAGACTGTCATCTTCCCGTAACTTCCATTCGCTCTAATTCTTCTATGAAAGACCCTCTGTTGGCGTTTTTTTTTCTCGGTTATTGACGTCTATTGGGATCGATCGTTAAGCGTATTAGAGAGGGCACAACGAGAGTACAGTGAGAAAACAACTCATATAAGCCGCGATTCGATAAGGACGTGGTCCGTGGTTTGGTTTATTGTTACTTAATTAATCAACCTATGTTTTCATGCCAGTGGTCGACCTCTCCGACTGGTTTCGAATTTGACAGTTTGCGTTTCAAGGTGACTAGATTAAAAATACTGCAAATTCTTCCACAATTGTTTGTTATTTTTTAGAGCAAAAGAATGAGAAAAACAACGATCGTAGTGTCCAATGGGTAAGTAAGGAACACATTTTGACCCTTACCCATCACCGGTGGGCGCCAATTGGTCCGGGACCCATCTCAATAGATTTAGTGCCCGACATTTGAGGCTGAAATTGTTCGGACAACAACTAAAGCTGAGAAAAGGTCTCTGACTAAAATTACAGTTTTTTAGCGCCAATATCCGAATCAATAATTTTTTTATCTTATCAACCTCCCTCCCCATTCATTCTTAGAATAATCACTTCCATAAACATCTTCTTCTAATTTCCAGTATATTATATGCAAATTATGGTTCTTCGGATTCAACTTGCTTTTTTTTAAAACGTTTATTTCAAAATCGATTAAGTGACTCTACACAACACAATATTGAGATGGAAATGACACGGTCGCAAAAGGCGGCGTAACTTGCTCTCAGCACGAGTGAACGAAGACTGCCGGCCGGAGGTCGGCGCGGTGCTTATATAGAGTCATGTGCTGAGCTAAGCAGGAAGGAGGCGAGACAATACGTAACGCTTCCCCCCTTAGAATCAAATTTCGGGAAGAATCAAAAATTGTTTGAATTATAAGTTAATTACAAAGTTTGATCAAATTCAGAATTACATACTACTTGTACGTTTACAAAATTCAAGGAAGAAAAGAAAAAAAATTACAAATTAATTATACGATTACAAAATTCTAAGTTAATATTCGAAATTACAAATTAATCATAGCATTTGATGAAATCAGTTATACAGACACAAGTACAGGGTGTTGACACGCAATTCTTAGGCTACATCATTTCTAATGTTTTGGTTAATCTGGCTATATTTGTATATTCGGTATGCGGAGAATGTGAAAAATGAGAATACAATTAAATACAAAAGGATAGTCCAAAAGCTTGGGGTAATAAAGTTAACAAATAGTTCCTTAGGCGTAGAGAGGGAGATTGCCGGAGTGCTAAAGTGTTTCAGGTTTTTCAACTTAATTTCTAGTCGGGGTTCAGTGTTGACCTCTTTCGGTGATTTTATGAATTTTACTAGGGAAGGTGTATGCCAAGTGGAAGTTGTGGGAGCGATTAAGGATTGGTTTCGGTATTCGATTGTGCTAGTGCCCGGGGAGACAAGGAAAACTCCCGAAAGTTCTCGAGATTCTATGTTTCCTTGAGTTACAATTTTGATCTGGTCCCTTTTTGGAAAGACAAAGATATAACGTTTGGCTTCTTCCAACAGTTCTACATGATTCTCGGATAATTTTAGTTGGACGGTATCGCAGCGTCCATTCACACCCTTTAGGAGGATGTCCAGTTCGCAATGATATTCGGCAGATAGCTGAACGTTATTCGGGCATAAGTATGAGCTAAGGCCTGGTTCACACTCTTGGTTCGAAAATACTATTTCAGAGGTTTCTCGGGATTTCAAGGCGTATCTTGTGGATGGGATTATGGTATAGTACTTTTCTGTGTCTAAGGTCGTGGTCGGAATGGGCTGTAGGAGGAGTAAGTCGTAATTGTCCGGATTGAGTATGGGTACGTCTAGGAAATATACTATCTCGTCGGTGCTGATAAAGCACTTGATCTTGATGTGGGTTTGGATTTCCCACAGGTGTTCGCCTTCAAAGTCGGGCAGTTGATTGCCATAGAAAGATTTCAGGTTACGGAGGGACGATAGCAGTACCTGAGGTTTAACGATACTGGGGTGCATTTTTCCTAGTTTGCAGAAGGTGATAGAATTGTCGATATCCTGGACTAAATCTAGCAGCGACTGAATGAGCAGTTGGTTGTGCTCAAGGGCATCTTCCACTTGTTTGACGTGGGTAGCAAAGGAACTTAGTTCCCTTAGACGCTCGATTTCTTTCGCTAGGGTGTCGTGGTTATGATTAATATTATCCACAGTGGAGTCGAACTCTTCTATTAACTTGTCATTAACCGAGTAGTGGTGGTTAATTTGTTGAGACAAGATCTCCTGGTTGAATTGAAGGTGTTGGATAATTCTATTGTATTTGTCTTCGTCATTGGCGTCTAGGTTGCCAGTTACGAACTTTATAACAGATCCTAGTCCGTTCAGAAGTCCGCGCTTGAGGCGCCGGGGTATGGTTGACTCAAAGACTTTTTCTTCCACTAGGGTTAGCATGTGATTTACTAACTGCATTCGAGGGTAGACTATTCGTTGGACTTCCTCATCGTCTTTAATGATGTCCGTAATTTCGTCGACGTGGGCTCTAAGTTGTTTGACTTGATTGAGAATTCCGTCGAGTTGATAGTAGTGTGTTATGGTATGGTAGTAGTTTATCCTTTTGGCGGGGCCGAGACGTATTGGTAGCAGTCCTAGGTTGGAGGATATGTCTTCTATTTCTAGCGCTTTCGTTAGTCCGTATGTCAGTACGTAGAGATAGGTCCAAAGTTGTGTCCAGTAAATCATCTGAAATGTTCAAAGGCTTGAGGAGCTTGAGGTGCTGTGTGGCGAACGGTAAGATTTTTGAGGAATTGGGATCCTAGAGGTTATCAGTCCTGTCGCTGAAGGCTTAGGGACTGCGAAGGGTTCTGGAGTGTCTGGAGGCATGGGTAGCGCTTTTCTATGTGGTCGGGTCGCGGGTATTGGAGGTGAGCAAGAGGAGGAAGAATCCCAGGGTTCCGGAGTGTCGGGAGGCATGGGTAGCGCTTTTCTATATGGTCGGGTCGCGGGTATTGGAGGTGAGCAAGAGGAGGAAGAATCCCAGGGTTCCGGAGTGTCGGGAGGCATGGGCAGTGCTTTCCTGGGTATTTTAGAGAGGTTTTTGCAATATCGTTTAGGGGCCGGAGTGGTTGAGTTGGTGCTCGACGTTTTCGACGAGACCGGAGGTCTCGGTCTTTTTGGTGCTGCTAAAGGGGTCCGTGATGCTGAGGGCATCGGTGGTGTGAGGACAAATTCCTCTGAAGGGGAATAGCTAGATGAGCTATCTGATCTTAGTGTTTTACGAGGTCGTTTCACATTTGAAACGTGAATTTTTGGTTGCGTATTTCCATGGCGTGGTTTTATGATGGCGGTGGCTTTGGATCGATCGGCCGATACTAACTGTTCGGCTTTGTAGATAGGTTTTGTTTTGCTCTGAAGCTGTTTGGTCTTAACATATACGGTAGGCGGGAGACTAGGTGGATCTTCTCTTTCGGGGTTTCTCTTATTTAGGGTTCTTTCTTTAAGTTGGACTGCATGGTCCTTCAAGGTGGAATAAAGGGCCTTCATCTTCTCTCGATGTTTGTCAAGGTAATCGTTAGTAAGACGTTGGTCCAGATTTAGTTTAAGAAGAGTATCTTCTGAGATGTGGCCTTGTATCACTTCGAATGGTGTAAGGGAGGTGGTTGAGTGCACACTGTTATTGTATGCAATAAGGGCATATTGGATTTTCGTTTCGATATTATCGCGTTTGAACTCGTCTCTGAGATTTAGAAGTCTCATGTGTTCGATGATCGTTGAATGAAACCTTTCAATGGGTCCGTTAGACTCGGGGTGTTGGCTCGATATGAAGTGAATATCGACGTTGTGATTCGCCAACAATTCCTTAACCAGGGAAGAATTAAGTTCTGCCCCGTTATCCGAGATAATTTGTTTAGGAACTCCATGATGGGTAAAATATTTCAAGAGGGCTCTAACAGTGTCCAAACTAGTGTTTGTGGGGACTACATACATCTGTGCGTATTTCGAAAAAGGGTCAAAGATGGTTAGAAACTTGGTGCGATCCACGGTGATTTTATCGATGTGGAGTCTTTCAAAGGGTCGTGAAGCAGTCGGGGTTAGGTTAAATTTTACCTTTATGGGGTTTCTCTCATATTTCGTTCGGAGGCATAGGTCGCAATGATTAATGAAATTTTGAACAGGAAGTTTCTGGTTAGGCCAAAAGTAGTTACGCTTCAGGTGTTCGTAAGTTTCTGGAATGCCGCGATGGTTTGTTTTTCCTAGGTGGTATGACTTAATAAGTTCTTTTACATCTTCCTCTGATTCTATATCTTCAAGTAATTTGGAAAATTTAGTAAATTTGACTTCTGTTTCTTGAAAGTTTCTCGCTACAATAGTCGCAAATCTCTGATAGAAGTTGTTCACTTCATTTTCGAAGAAAATGGCGTAATAGGTTTTGGGTTGGATGTACTCCTTGACAAAATCTATGACGTCCTTTTCCAGATGGTGGTCAGAAAGCTCTGCTCTTACTCTCGTTTTTGTGTTGTTGAACAAGTGCACAACAGATGGTTTCCTAGGGATAGAAGTAACTAGTTTTAGAATAATCTGGTTCTTGGCATGGTTTACTGCCTCATCCTTCTGGGGGATGGTTACAGGCTCTACCAGGTTCACTGACCGGGTGGAAGTTGGCGGGCCGTCGACTTCCATTGTCTGAACATCAGTTCCGTCATTGCGTTGGCGGGACTGGTGGAAAGCTGCTAGGATTTCCGCGATGGCTCGGTTTTCTGCCTCGGCTGTCCTAGGGCTTGATATTAATTGGTCAAGGTTGAGTTCTGGTATTGGATCGTTCGGGGTTGGCGAATCCAGAAGTTCCGCAGGGACGTTTTCTATTAGGTCCCGGATACTAATTGGGGATCTGGGGCTAGGTGTATCCGAATCTAAATTATTAAGCTCCACCCTAGAGAGGGCGTCTGCTACATAATTCGATTTCCCAGGTTTGTAGTGGATTTCAAAATTGAAATCACTGAGCTTTAACCTCCAACGGTAAAGCTTTGAACTGGGGTCCTTTAGGGCAAAAAGCCATTGAAGGGGCTTGTGATCAGTAAATAGTTGGAATTTCTGACCATATACGTAAGGCCGAAAGGCCTTGAGGGCGTGCATCACTGCAAGTAGCTCCTTTTCGCTGGTAGAGTAGCGTTTTTCGGGATCAGTCAAAGTTTTACTGGTGTAGGCTATTGGCAGATCGGCACCGTCGAAATCTTGGCTTAGTACCGCACCTGTGGCGACGTCGCTGGCGTCACACGTTATCCTGAAGGGCTTTTGGAAGTCAGGGTATTTTAGGATTGGGTCGTTACAGAGTAGAGTTTTGCACGTCTCAAAACTCTGGACGAATTCGGGATTAGCCGAGGTGACTTTCCCATTCTTCTTAAGGGCAGATGTTAGTGGTTTTGCCAGATTAGCAAATCCTGCGATAAACCTACGGTAGTATCCAAGAAGACCCAGGAATCGCTTGATTTCCGTTCGAGTGCGTGGTATCGGGAATTTCTCGATAGCTCGAATCTTGTCTGGGTTGGGTTTGACTCCTTCTGGTGTTACCACATGTCCTAGGTATGCTAGCTCCTTCTTTAAAAATTCAGTTTTATCTGGCTGGATTTTTAAGTTTGCCAGCCTCAGGCGGTCAAAGATTTTCCGAAGCCGGATAACATGTTCCTGTAGGCTTGTGGAAAAGATCAGGATGTCATCTAGGTAGACTAGGCAGATCTCGTTGTTAAGGCCTCGCAAACAATTGTTAACCATTCTTTGGAATGTTGCTGGGGCGTTGCAAAGACCAAAAGGCATACGCAAGTATTCATAATGCTCCGTATCCGTGGAGAACGCGGTCTTTGGGACAGATCCTTCGTCTAACTCGATCTGATGGAAACCTTGCGCAAGATCGAGGGTTGAAAAATAAGTTGACTTCCCAAGTTTATCTAGTAATTCCGAGATGTTTGGAAGCGGGAATTTATCTTGGATTGTGGATTCGTTAAGTTTCCTAAAGTCAATCACCATCCGGAATTTAGGTTTTCCGGAAGCGTCTAACTTTTTCGGAACAATCCACAGTGGGGCATTATAAGGGCTGTTGGAAGGTCGAATAATGTTTTGAGCAAGGAGTTTCTCGACTTGCCGATCGACTTCTTCCTTATATATGTGTGGGTATCTGTAGGGTTTTACAAAGATTGGGTTCTCGTCTTTGGTCCGAATGTGATGTTTGACTTCGCTTGTAAATGACAATGGACCATCTTCTTCTTGGAAGAGGTCGGCGTAGTCGTGAATCAGCTTCTTAATGGCTTCTGATTCTTCGGGGTTGAGGTGGTTTAAACGGAACTTTGAGTAGTCGATCCATCGTTTTTGGCGTTTGAGTTTGCAAGGGGTATCGTCAAGGTTGTTCAGGGTAGGTACATCATCGGCAAATTGACCGATGGGGACTCGTTCGGCATTTAAAGGATGAGTGAGATCCAGTCTCACGGGGTTTTCCTCTGCGTTAGTTATGTGGACGAACGCTTGTGAGTTTTTAACTGTGACAATGCAAGTTGGGATTTGCAGGCCAGGAAAAGAGAACGAATCAATTATGGCTTCGCCATTCTTCATGTTACCTATGTTCATTTTTACTTGTTGGATGGACCTTGCATCAATTAAGAGTGATTCAACCGTTTCCTCTGGACAGAGGCACCCACTCGAAAAGTAGAGGGGAAGGTTGATGTGAGGTGTTCTGAGGAGATTATTCTCCAAGTCTACAGATGCTTTAAGGCTTTTCAGGTTGTCCAGTCCAAGGAGTAATTGGAATTGGGTATGAAAGTCAAATACTCGAAAGGGGAGGTTCAAATGCTTTTGGTTAAAAAGCTCACCGCAAGGAACCGTAGTTAATTGGGTGATTCTAGAATCTCCGTGAGCGGTAGTCACAGTGCCGGTGGTAGGTTTCATCTTTTTACTAAAGTACCTATTGGCTGTTTTTGATAAAATGAAAGACCTTGTAGACCCAGTGTCCACGAGAAATTTCATTCCCGTGCGAGGACATACTATGAACGGTAGTTGCGTTGAAATGTGGTTAAGTTCTATAATTTCTGAATTTACTGTTTGAGCCGGGTTAAGTTTATTCTGATTGGGAGCGTTTTTGGTCGTGGCTAAAATAGGCGTTTTTGTCATGGAAGTGGTTATTTGACCTGTCTTTGGTCGCGGCTCTCCTCTAAAAAAGAGTTCGTAGCCTCGTTAGGTTCGTCCTCGCTGTCCCTGATGGACATGTCAGCTAATTGCTGAAGGGAATCGGCATCGTAATACACGGGTGCCTGAAGGACGGGGTCGAAAACATAACAACCCGGGTGGTCAGAGTACGATTCTTCGTACTGAGTAGGATCTTGTTCGACTTGATCCTCCTGCTGGTCACAGGCGTTCAGGTTGAACGTATTTCCTGACGGTTTTGGCGGATAGAAGGTTCTATTGTGTCCGTTGGGTTGGTAAGGCTTTCTTTGTTGGGGGTGCCCGGTGTTAGGCTTGTGGGAGTTGAAACCCATGGGTCGATGCTGGGTTTGGAATGGGGGCCTAAAATGTTGGAACGGCGTTGCAGCTTTAAAAGGCGTGCTGCTCGAGAAGGTATTACCGGGGTTGTTCTGGGGGGTCCCTTGATTATGTCGGAAATTCGAACTCTGGCCTGTAGGGCGGAAATTCGAACTTTGACCCGAGGGGCGGTAATTCGACTGGCTAGGTTGTTTGGGCCTGTTCCTAACTTGGAACTCGTTCGTCAGGATGGCCTGACATTCTGCTAAGTTGGTAGGCCCTCTGGCTCTTATGAGGGCGCCGAGGTTATTTTCTAGTCCTGTTACGAACGTCCGCAGGGCTAGTTCCGAGAAAAACGGGATTAATTCCTGGGAAACGTCGTTGGATTTTATGTAGGCCACTGACGCGTTCAAGAGGGCTTCGACTCGTATCAAGTATTCAAACGAGTTTTCACCCTGTTTCTGCGACGAGCGTGCAAGCTCCGCGCAGAGGCTGTATATGTCTCTTTTGTCGGCAAAGCAGGTTGACAGTACAGTTTTGAGTTCGGGCCAGGTTTGAGGGTTCGCGGCAAAGACCTTCTTGGCCGGTTCTCCTTTTATACGACTTAGGAAAGTTTGGAATAACATATCGTTTTGAAAGCATGAGAAGTTTACGTGGTCAAAGAAATGTTCGTATAGCTTATCGGCTACGCTAATGAATCGGCTAATCGTGGTCGCGTCGGCATTGAAATCGGGTAGGAGGGCGATGTGTTCGGGTTTTAGTGGTGGTACCCGGGACATGTCTAGTGGTATTTTGGAATTAAACTTGGGGAGATGAGGAGTTTCGACCGGGTATTCGGTTTGGCTAGTTGTTAGTTCGTCGTTCATTTTAGGGATATTGTACGGAAAGAAATGTGACAGGTACGGGTCACGATATTTGGGAGGTGCCTTCGGAATTTTGAAATTTGAAATAAAACTTATTCTAGCAATAAAATTTATAAGATATCATGCAGTTAAAGAGAAAAAAAATATAACGAGAAGAAGAAATCTTAGCTGACGGTGTTCGACGTTATCGCTGGCTCTCGTCCGGTGGAGATGTTCCGAAGCAGGCCAAGGTTGTCGTAGGTCAGTCGTCGTCAGTTGTCGTAGGTGTCTTCGCAGATAAGGCTCCAAGAATCGTCCGGTGGAGAGATTGTGAATGGTACCGAGCTTTGGTACAGTCACGAAGAAAAATTTTTCGACGAGGGATTCGAAATTAGGTTGCTTAGAAAAACGGCAGGGCGTTGCCGACCTGTTTGTTAGGGCAAACGGAAACAGGGTTTATAAAAGACTTTCCGGGATTTCCACGAGGGTGTGTGGAAATTAAAAACCGACGGATTGGTTCCACGGAGTTTGTCCAACTCAGGAGTAACGGATTCCCACAGGCCAAGTGAATGATCCACTCCTGAGTGAGTACGACGCTTACTTGTGCTGAGAGAATTATTACAGATGGACTGGTCGTATCTCGTGTGTGTGTGTGAGGGTGGTGAGTCGACGATCGAAAGCTCGTTGATGAATCCTATGAAGATCACTTCCGGTTCGCGTCAGTAGAACTCGCACTTCAAACTTCACAAACTTCACGATTCACGATTGTTCACGAAATTTGATTAAACGGTCCTACTACCGACTCTCGCCAATTATGGTTCTTCGGATTCAACTTGCTTTTTTTTAAAACGTTTATTTCAAAATCGATTAAGTGACTCTACACAACACAATATTGAGATGGAAATGACACGGTCGCAAAAGGCGGCGTAACTTGCTCTCAGCACGAGTGAACGAAGACTGCCGGCCGGAGGTCGGCGCGGTGCTTATATAGAGTCATGTGCTGAGCTAAGCAGGAAGGAGGCGAGACAATACGTAACGTGCATAAAATAATGCTTAGTACAAGGAAGCTTCCGCGGATGAGCCCTAAATCAAGCGAACCACAAATTATCACCTAACCAGTTGCTCAGTATAACGAAGTGAGACTAGTGTTAAAGTAAAACCACACCGGCGGTAGTTTGAACTTCCCAACTGAATCACCCGTTGTCACCTTCTATAAATTAATCAACGTCACTGCGTCAGTTATCCCATTTAAACGGCGAGGAAAATAAAGAACGAAGCAGAGGTATAGCCTGCGGGTTGCCTAGAGCTTCTAACCCAATTGTCGACAAAATTTAATTTACCGCCTGTTTTCGAACTGAGGGAAACTGCAGAGAGCTCACAAAACAAACTCCCCCTCAGTGCGAGTGTACTAACAGTCATTGTGACGTGAATTCTTTAAGCCTGGTTTTATGTAGTCTCCGAACCGGTTCTTTTCAAATCGACTGTGACGCCATCCCCACTCGTGAGTCTACCTTCGACTTCCATGGCATTCTTATTACGCTCACACGTGGGTACAGAGACAGCTTACCTGAGAATGTAAGTAGAATTGTCAACGGGGTTGTATCAGAAGAGCCCAGGTACAAGGGAGACGTCGAATCAGAGGAGAATGTAACGAGGGAAAGTTTTCAAAGGAATGCTTGGCGCTACAGAAACGTAATTTTGCCCAGAGGTTTCTTTTATCAGTACGCAGCAACTATGGCCCCTTTTCCAGTTGCTACGATCAGTACTTCCTTGTACCCTTTCGAATATCCTAAAAGAATATTATGCCAACGTGGTATTGGAAAGTTGCATATTGGAAAGAGGCTAGGGTAGAAATACAGAAAAATTCAAGTTCAACGGGGATGAGGACTGTGAAAAATTAAAAAAAAAAAAACTCGAAAAGGTTCATTCCCCGAACTTGCTTTCTAGTGAAAAGGGCTCGTTCGTAGTGAAATAATCCTCTGCTTCGAATAAATTTCATCTTCCCTCAACCGAATCGCTTATGTTCGGTAGCTGAAACAATACGTATTCGTATATTCATTGTGTAAGCCCTACTTAAAACCACGTTGCGAACGACCCTGTCTCATTCATCTTTCTAATTAATTTTGCCTTTGTAATATAGTGACGCTTTTCCCTCCAGAACTACCGCGAGAGATGCTAAGAGCGAGAAACTGAAGAGTGAGTTGAGGATGGAGCAAGACATGAACCATCTCGCTTTGAGTTCATGAAAAATTGGGTGGAAACGAGTCCCGTCAGACGAGAGCGATAAAAGGGAATGGATTTGTACGGGTGTTTTTACCCTTTCAAACGCTTGTTGTTATATTTTATAGATGGCAAACGGGCATTATCGTTGAATAGACGGGTGTCTCTTCAAGTACTCATTTAATCAGTTACTTAGCTCGTTCTTTGAAATAGAATTATACTTACCTATAGTATCAGTACTTATTTCAAGCACCTCAATAACTGCCTGCTTCATTTTCAGAAAAAAATTATTGATCGAGAAAAATAACCGTCTTTGAGTGTCTATTTGACCCAAAAATATCATCACGAATTCCCAATTCATTACAATTCCTTTTAACCGATGTTCTGTTCTAATCTTCGATATCAAAACAGTAATTAAAATAAGAAATACATATTTTTATGATATATTACTCGGATTTAATTTTTAATTATTTAGAAGTTTCGTTTGAATGGCATGAAATTTGAGCACAAGTTGTGTTTTGAAAATGATATTTCTACTTGCTTCCCTTGTTGTTGGGGGATGAGGAGGTTGTCTGGAGGTCTACTAACCGTGACACGCCATGGGGAAGGTCTCCTCTTGCGTGGGATCGTTGCAAAGACCCTTTTAACCTCGTCTGTTTACATTTTCATTGGTTACAATTCCCACTCAAAATCAGACACGTTCATTGAGTTAATTGACGGTGCCTTGCTCACTGATACCTCTTCATCTGGCTTTCAAAACCACCGAACCTACGCAAGATTCTCAAGTGCTCCCAATATCGACGTTTCAAGCACCAACGAGTGAGCTATTCCACTGAAGCCCGTCGATATTGACGGTTTATGAATTCAGGTTTGAATCTCTACGCAGAATGCGGGTCTGATTGAATCAGAGTATACCTACGATATTTCGAGCCGATTGCCCTTGGGGAAAAACCAAACTAACTTTCCATGTCCGAGAACATAATATAAAATAACGAGGTTTGTGGGAGAAATTCGTGTCGCCTTTGTAATTAGATAAATAACCAATGAATACGGATAGCGAACCATGAGACAAGAAATCAGGTAGGAAAAAGGAATCATTGCATCAAGAAAATCTGATCAAGACAGCCTATATCAGAACTAGGCTGACCATCACCGTTCGGGGGATTCGCTCCTAGCGGAAAAATTAGATTCAGTGTGGAAGATTACGCTATAGGGATTCGTGGAATAACCTTTATATGAGACAACATTTTTTTTGGTCGATGCGAATACTCATCCTTTCACAGAAAAAGAACCTGTTGAAACCTTCAGGGTTTTCGCGGTTCACAATTAATCCCCTTCTAACCTCTCAATAGTCCCTATCGATCCGGAAACTATTACCCAAAATGACTCAGCATACTTTGAAACTCCTGGTCCGCAAAAAGCTCTAGCTAACAGAATATTCGTCTTTTTACCACTCCTTCGAAAAAACCGCTTACCCCTTTTGTGGAGGCAACATAGTAATTCCTACCCATCATTCTCCGTCGTGAGCAGACACACACTCAACATTGCCGTTTTACTTTCTCGAATTATCCTTCTATCTTCTTTTTCCTTCCTGTCTACGTTATGGAAAGAACTTCCTAGTGTGGTGAGTCTTCTTTTAGTGCTCGTGCACAGTGAAACGCTACCCGTCTCTTTCCCGTATAATATTTGGCATATTTCATTCTGCTTCAAAAAAGCGTGGAGGAAATGGCTTCCACCAAACAAACATTAAAACAAGAGAAAAAAATCTGCAAATTCTTACACACGGGTTGGTTATTCCTCGAATGGGGGAAACAGTGGGTGTGGCGGGTCCCAGACCCATTCCAATCGATTCAGGGTCCAAAATTTAGTGGAATATGATACCCCAGACGCCTAGGCACCAGAAATCCTGACACATACAAAATGGGTGGATACATACCCAATTTGACCCATAACTTCTTCCAGTGGGTGCCGATCGTTCTGGGACCCATTTAATTGGATTCAGCGTCCAAAATTTTGTGGAAAACTATACCCCACACGCCTAGGTAGCAGAAATCCCGAAAACACATATTCAAAATGGGTAATAAATACCCAATTATTTGACCCATTACTTCCTCCAGTGGGTGCCAATCGTTCTGGGACCCGTTTCATTGGATTCAGCGTCCAAAATTTAGTGAAAAATGACACCCTTCTCTCGAAAATCCATTTTTCAAAAAACACATTTTGACCCCTACCCTCCCCAAATTTGGTCTGATCGGGCAAAAGTTTCGAGGACCCATCTCGGCCGGGAACAGACCCCTGACCCAAATTTCAGTTTTTTTAAAAATTTTCTACTACCAAAAACGGCGCGGAACATGGACGGCGTACGGCGGACGGACATAGACCTTTTGGTTGGTTATTCCTTGAATAATCAACCTATGTTTGATCAGGACATCATGAAACGTCCAGAAAAAATTTTTGAGCCAAATCGGAGAGGTTGACCATTATCATGAAAACATAGGTTGATTATTCGAGGAATAACCAACCAAAAATTAGACTTGATGGCCCATCAGGGCCCGACGGCCATGACGGCCCGTCCTAGTTTGAACTCTAACGTATTGATGGACGTTTAGGCATTGCGTCTAGTTTACTTAGTTATACTGGTTAGAATGTCTCTTATTCGTATCTTTTTCCTGTCAAAATCAGAATTTTTCATTTCAATTTCTGAATGTGAGCTAGTGGAGTGTCTGGCGTGGAATGGGTCAGATCTCAGCATTCATTGCTGACTCGGGGACTCAAGAGGAATGGCAGAAATTCAAGCATTTTCTCTTCAGGCTCAACAAATAAAATACGAGATAAAAATTGTAGTTGATCCTTACTAATGATTAAATTAAAGAAATTATTTATTATTAAATAAAAATCAAAAAACTAATTCAAGGTTAGAAAATTATAAATGTTACGAAGAAATTCACCTAATTTTAGTTCATAAGTAGTGAGAACTTGAAAGTAATTTCATGCCGATTTGTCTCCTTCAAGCTGTGATAATTACATTGATTCTAGATTGTCTCCATTTCGGTTGTTATGGGGCTTTTAGGGGTACAAGTTTTATTCAAAAGTGTTCATATGAATGCAAATATCCTTTTTCTCTAGTTTATAATTTCTGAGAAGGCCAAAGTTACGTTCGAAATGAATCGTACTCACGTTGAATCAGCGAGTGAGTTTACAAAACCACTGAAAACGCCCGAGGAGTATTTTCAGTCTGCGAAGCCGTACACGGTATGAATGATGAATGACGAGAGACTAGCCCTGACGTTAGCAGTACATGGTTTGAGTTTTCTGTCCTTGTCGACTCGATGTATCTACACAGGAATCTTTAACGTTCGGTCGCTAGTACGGGCTCATCATTTTTACCACAGCCCTACCCGACAGATCACGGTTAGACTAGCTATGATGAATGAGACTCGTATCTTTTCATCCTTTCACAACGAGGAGAAAGACTAGTTAACATTCATCTATCGCATTTTACGTCATACTTGTCTCATTCAGGACATTAACCTGCAGAGAACCGTACATTCTGATTGAAGAAAATCATCTCTTTTAGCCTCTTGCAATGACGAAAAAGGTATACAGACAATTTTTAGAAGATAGTGGAGTGGTTCTGGAACTTACAAAGGTCCTTTACAAGCTCTACGACGAGAAAGAAAAACCTCCTTACTTTATCCAGTATCCTTTCAATCTCAATTTGATAACAATTACCTATCATTGATAGAATTTGTATTTCGAAATACGCCTACAAGATTAATTACTACCACGAACTATCCATCGGTCCTCAACTCATCGTCAGTTATTTTAAAACGTATTTTGGCGAAACAGACTACGACGTGCCGAATATATATCGACTACGTCAAGAGCTGGAAAAAGCCAATGCTCAACTAAGCGAGCTGCAACAACAAAATCAGGATCTAAGAAAGCGGATGTGTCGATATGAAAATTATTGGGAACTCAAACCATTCGATTACAGATATTAGTGACTATCGTGACCGTGGTTCGTTTTCATTTTGTAGCGTAGTATTTATTGATAGCGCTGATTGATTTGACCAAAAAAAATTCACTTGCGATAACTGTCTTTACCCCATCATCTTCTTAGCCCCTTATCTCCTGTACAAGTCTTGTAGAAGGTACCGAAAAGAGGACGAAGCATAAAAATGCCACCTTGTTTGTGACTTTTCTCAATTTCTGAGCTGGCATGAATCCTATCAATAGGCTTTGCGCGAGATCATAGATCACGAGAGGCATCTCTCTCCGAGTTGGGACTAGGTATCTCCGGTTGAATTCAATTTTAGAGGAGCCGCGGCAACATTCCTAAGAAGATCCAACTTGTTAAGCATAATCATTAGATTAAGAACCGTGGTCGTGACAGCCCTATTGTGTTGACTGTATTTCGAGACCGGCTAGTTTTCCCAGAAAGAGTAAGCGACGGTATAAAGTCAAAGCGAATTCTCCGATAACAGTCGAACGGTCTCCTAGTTTTCTTCCATTATCTCCTCGTGGTAACGTGTAACAAGAAAGACCTCAAGACCAGTGTCACTGAAGAACATTAGGCAAATGGGGAAACGTTGTATCTGTTGCAAAACTTCAAAAGAGTCCTAAGGGCTTGTTTTTCAGTCACACTTCCCTCGTGACTTTGAAAACTAAGGGGGTTGAGAGATCAGTGAGGACGAAAAGCTTTGTGGTTTTATTGACTTGAATGAACTGGGCAAATTTGACTCTAATTTTCTTTGTTACTTTCTATTGTTGTTGATCTGAGTATTTACATACACCAGGCCGATGATCCTTGCAGTTGTCCTAAATTGTTGAATGAGCCCCCTGGCAAGTATCTAAGCTGAAAGTGATGTTCTTGTGTATTGAAACCTGTCGATTCAACCACCGCCTTATGGATTAAAAGAAAGCCGATTGCACTTAGTGCTGAGAATTCAACAAAAACCCGATCTTCTCTCTTGAGATTATCACGAATCCAACTTTCAAATTTGAAGTGTCAAAACGATAATATTGGAATGTTTGTCCACCGTTGGGGTTATGAAACTTATGGAATGGTTTAAAAAAATCTGGAATTTTGCATACACCCTGCAATTGAGTCCGTATAATGCCGGCCCCATTTCTAACCCAGGTGTTGCACACACAAATAAATAACGTTTATAATAGGTACTTCAAGAGATCCTAGAAATGCCAAAGATGGTGCTAACTGAGGACAGATTAGTTACTAATACGCGTTTTCTAGTTTAACTAATATGGCCTTTAAATGAAATTCCCTCTTTGCCTCTTTTTCCCTAGGTTCTCAATCGGTTATGTAAGCAGAAATATAGAGTAGAGGGTACTCGAGCCACCGAGTACCCTCTACATCCATCTCTAATCCATAACCCCCAGTGTACACAGTTTTTCAGGAATATTTATTGATTCATGATTAAACTATAGCCTAAAATATGAAGTGCGCATCAATAATTTAGAATGAGGGTATTTTCCAAATCTGTTGAGCCATGTAGAAGTCTATGATGACCACTATTTATAGCTGTAACATGCATAACCTTTCGGTTCCCTTGCTATTGGAGAATCGGTACTGCTCTTAATTGATTCATGTGCAGGATATAACAATATTTTTACTTACTTGTTCCGCCTGTGTAAATTGGTGGCCTACGAGTGACGCTATCGCATCTACGAACTACAGTTTCCTGGTAATAAGGATCAATATGCTGCGAGATATATAATTACTCGGATGCACATGATATCATAATACCTCTCTTCAATATATTATGTAATGCACGGATATACGGTGGTTGAACGGCGTATCCACTAACACACTATACAAGCTTACGTCTAAACAGTCTCCCCGAAAATCCGTGCACTCTCAAAGCGATTTCTCTCTGCTTCACTCAATCCGCCTTTGAGCCTTAATCACCGAGTAATGCGTTTGGCAATCAAGAGCTACTATGCGATCGGACTCGCTAAGCCGATGATGCCGCATGTCGGTATCCCACTTCCCATCGTTACGAACTCTGCGAGACACTTCATTACACGGATCACCCCCAGAGACCTGCATGGATAAACGCTTTAACGCTCTTGAGTTTAGTCTATTTATCCACCATGAATGTTAGTGAATATTCTGATATGGGTTGCAAACAATGTTATTGTTGAACGTACAATATTCAAAAATTAATTATTTTGAGGAGTTGACATATTTTAATGTTTAAAATTGTGTCAGAGTTCATTCAAAAAGTTATTATTTTCTTCTTGTTCCAGATGGATGATGACCGTAAGGTTGGCCCAGCATGATACACAGAACTGCCTCTTCCCGACGTCGCCGGGCATCAAGAAGTGCAGCAACATCACCGCATAGACCGGCAGGAAGGAGGCCAAGTGTTGCCGTTGGAGCAGGCTCAGAACATGGCGAGTCCCAGCCTACCCCAAGTAGACAGAGGAGAGCGAGCATTGCCGTTCCGGAAGACACGAGTCCAAGTCCGACGGAGTTCGTCACTGTCACAGCGGCGGACGACGACCCGGACTCAGAGCCGGAAGTTGGCAGGTACAACCGAAGCCCGAGGGGTAGCCTCGTTCCTGATCAAAACCGAAGCCCCAGAGGGAGTCTAACCCCCGACGCCCACAACAGAAGGCCTAGCAATAGCCTGCTTCCGGAAGGTTTCAACAGAAGTCCAAGGAACAGTATCATACCTGACACAAGAGGCTCACGCAATAATCTCCTTCCAGAGCCTGCCAACTATTCCCGAAGCCCGAGAGGAAGTTTGTGTCCAGATGTCGAGCAGTTCACTCGTTCCAGATCTGGCCTACTTCCAGAAGACTTCAATCGAAGTCCTAGGAACAGCCTCGTTCCTGGTGACTTCAACCGCAGTGCCCGCAACAGTCTAGTTCCTGATGCCAGTCCCACATCGAGAAACTCAAGAAACAACCTCGTCCCCGACATCAGCCCTTCGCGCAGTCCCAGAGGAAGCATAGCCCCAGACGTGTCTAGGAGCCCTCGTGGAAGTATATGTCCCGATCCTAATCGCAGTCCCCGCGGCAGTATATGTCCTGACCCGAATCGCAGCCCCCGCGGTAGTTTAGTGCCCGATGTTAGCAGAAGCCCCAGGGGAAGTTTAGTTCCTGATTCGAATCGAAGCCCGCGAGGAAGCATCGCGTCTGAGGTTTCGTTCAACAGGAGTCCCCGAAACAGTCTTCCTCTCCAAGATAGTCCAGGGAGGAGTCCTCGTGGGAGCATAGGATCCGCATCGCTTCACGAAGCCTCCAGGAGTCCCAGAGGCAGCGTAGACATTACCGCAACAGGTAAGAATTTCCTGCTCAAATCCATAAATATATTTATCCAACTAGAATGAAAATAAAGAGATAGCAAGAGCTCGACACTTCACTTCACTTCTGTAGGTACCACCAATCTCAATGTGAATAGGAAAGTGATGATATTCAACGACTGCTCTATGAATGCATCAGATTGAAGGGAATAAACCAAGTTTTCTCCTGAGGACCACTTCTATCTGATGGTTTCAATCCTCAAACTTTATCAATTTACAACTATTAACAGCAGGTTCGTTTATCTGTCGGAGCAGTGGAAGTCGTCTACAAAAGCGAAAAAAAAACTACTTAAGAAGAAGGTCAATCTCAAAGTAATTATTCTGGATAACACAAAGTTGTTTTAATTTTAAAGTTTCCTGGTTTAGAGTGAGGGTAGCTTTCAAAGCTGAAACAGATTTAAACATTGCTCAAAATACTGGACGGCTGGTTTGATGGAGTGGTATGTAGGCGTTCAAATCGATATTGGTTGTTAAGAGCATCAGGCTCAATGACTGCTCAGGTTTCAAATGGATTTGCTACAAAAATATTATTAAACACGCCGACACTGAATAAATGAATAGTCGCGAATACTTGCTGATCTAAACCTTCCTGGTAAATCAGTTTAGTTCATATTTTACAGAAGCGCCGCAATCTGAGTCCGAGGATGTGGGGGAATTAGCATATCGATTTGAGTGTATCCCTCGCGCTATTGTGGGTTAAACCCAGCTCAGACTAATAACAAACCCACAGAAACAAACCACGCGTTGAAATTGGACGTTGCAGTGGCATAATGGTTAAAATCTCGTGGCCAGTTCAGTACTCAAGTGAGGGATTCCTCCTGATAATGAGTGGGTAATTAATTGGGGATTTTCCTTAACTGTTTGCAAGGTAGAATGTTTCCGTAGGAGTACATACGTAAACAGCTATCCATATTCGTAATAAAATGTTTTCTTTTCAGCATTTCATTAAAGTTTTAGTGAAAATGCGAAGCCAATGTTCTCGATTTAATTATTAAAAAGGCTGATTTATCGTCATTATGAATTTAGCGGAATTTGTATGAGAGACTATTATGGGAAACGTTAAATTTGTGAGGTAGGTAATTTGACATAAAGGTTGTGGAAAATAAATTAGTGGTAGCCTGAGCCCTCGTTTACTTAGTGGATTAATCACATTGCTTTCCCTGGAAAATTTGAAATGGGGGGATATATGATGTTTTTAAATCTCTTTTTTTATCTCATTCGTTTGATTACTTAATATTTCAATCTGAATAATCTTGATTTCTCGAGTAAATACCATCTGGTTGGTCAGTCCAGGAATCAATCCATCCTCAATGTGGCGAGCAGAAAAACTGAAATTCTGCAAATAGGTTGGATTTTGGTTTAAAATGTCTAAAATAAATAAGTTTCCAAAGCACACATCTTTTAGTTGAGTAGGTATGCTGCTAAAAATTATAATTTTTATTGCTCTTAGTTTTATTATTTTATTTCCTTTTTTTATAGATCATATCATCGACTGGTATTGTATTTGTAACGTAGGAGTATGATTCTCGAAGAAGTACAATAATATGATCGTATGCCGTTATTCGTTGATACATTTTTGAGATAGCTTATTAGTCATGAATTGGGATTAGGCCTGTACGATGTTAGTTGATGTGATCAGCCCGAAACATAGACACGCTCAACATCGAAATTACAGATTCGCCCGACAATTTTCTTCCAATTGTCCCTCCTTGGCCAGAGCGTATGGTGGTGATGAGAAAATGGGGAACCACATTATTTTCAATACACCCCCCCCCCCCTCTCAGACCTCTCAGGTCCGATTGGGCTAAATAGATTTGAAGTCCAACTAGAGCTGAAAATGGTCCCTGATCAAAATTTAGAATTTAATATTTTTAGAAAATTTCTTATTATAAAAAACGGTGTGGACAGCGGACAGACAATTGCATTTTGGGCAAACCGGAGGAATTGAATTTCTACACGAACGTAGGTTGATTATTCAAGGAATAACCAACAATAACTAAAACAAATTCAAATTGGTATGTTGCTCTGAGAAGTCCTGGAAGGAAAACATCTCTTTGAATATTTGCTGGTCCAAGCCATGAGGGTTTTCTAGTCCCTCTTTCAATTGAGGGTTTTCAAGTCCGTTTTAATGAGTATGAATCTCGCTCGTAGCCTGGTGTAAACCTCCTCGACTTAGCGTTGTTACATTCCTTCATCATGATGGTCGTTCTCTTCCTGACTCCAACCGGTGTCCTTGTGAAAGGAAGAGGGAAGAGCTGTGGGGGTGGCTCAAGGATTAAGAGTAACCATGGAAACTCCGGAAGTCGCGTATTGTGACGTCCATGATAAGGGGATTCACTCTTGAAACGGCCTTTGTAATTAAGCTCAGCCCAGTAAACATTTGACGTGGAAGGG
Source organism: Cyrtorhinus lividipennis (assembly GCA_019603395.1). Taxonomy (NCBI): domain Eukaryota; kingdom Metazoa; phylum Arthropoda; class Insecta; order Hemiptera; family Miridae; genus Cyrtorhinus; species Cyrtorhinus lividipennis. Next base: position 16,958,573 of record CM034005.1, on the reverse strand, counting down.
TATTGTTTGTAAAACAATCCTCCTCAGTTACCAGCTGAGCGTTGTAATTCCAAGGCATCTCCAGTCTGTGTCAGTGGCCCATGGCTTTGACCTTTGATTTATTAATATTTTTGGAATGCTCCAGAAAAAAGATTAAAATTCTCCATATACTTTGTTGCTTTTTACAACCTGCAGATCCCAAATGAAAATTTCCGTCCACCGTCCAGAAAAGATCTACAATATCTGAAATGTACAGTTAAACTTCATTTGGGCTCTACATATTATGTTTAACTCATTTCTAGCTCAATATGCGCAAATGGAGGAAGGGTATGTGTGAGGGTTGGTTTTAGAATAATAAAATCATGAAATAATTTGCGGTATTTTTCTTTCCTACCAGAATGTTGGTATTGCGTGTACATGGCCTCCTTAACAATATACAAGTTTCTATTTCTCATAACATGCACACTTTCACACTCACGTGTAGGAAACCAATTTAGATCATCATTACCATTACGCGTTCGGGCTTAATTAGATTTTTTTTTGATTTTGGCGTAGTACGCTAACAGGCGCCCGTGAATTTCATTGAATCAGTTTGTACAAGAATATACAAACAAGTTTAGAGAACTACCTCCATAAATAATGGCATAAATGTGCTATCGTTATGAGCTGGATTGACGCTTCATCGTTTTTCAGCCTTTAGACATTTCTCCCGTTTTCTGTCGACCGTTTGGCCCAGTTTCCTCCTCTTGTCCTTTTCATTGAGTGCTGGCTCAGAAAGAACTCTGTAAAACTTTTCTCTCCGAAACAGCAAAGGGTCTTAAACCCTGTGGTGGCGCTACCTGCAGTCTCTTTCTAATCATTTCACTCTTGAGTCAGAAGCGGTTCGTTTCAAAGCTCATCTCACTCGAATGTCCTATCGAACCCTGACCTTTCATCTTAGAATAACTATTTGACTTCCCTTTCAAATATTGTTTTTCATCATCACTAAATGGGTATTTCATGGCAAGCTACTCCACGTCTGTGTTGTTAAAAAAATCTCCGTAATGAATACGTGGGAGTCTCCGAGTAATCTTTAGCTGCTAACACGGAGAAAAATTCAACCAGGGTTCTTTGTTGTGTTTTCCGATCGATATCCTACTTCCTATCCACCCCGTGGTGGCGAATCTTTTTAAGCAATATCTATGTCAGATGGAAGGTTGGTTCAGGATGGGTCAGGTTGCATGGAGATGCCTATGCCATTATAGATGATGGGATCTCGAGCGCTGGACCCCTTCTCATTCGATACGGAGCCCACTCATGACCGTTGGCCTTTTCCCACAAAACGAGAAGTTCCCTTCGATGATTTTTCCCTCGTCTTGTTCATAAACGAGATATGACCAGATATGAAGATAGTAGGTGGATCGAAATTCAAATTGGATACAGTCGCTCTCATTATCTCACCTCAGATTACACAAAACCAACCAATATCTTCTTAGGCCGTTCTTGAGGAGAGTTTAATGAGCCATAATACAAATGCCCATTGGGTTTTTCGTCGTGAAAAATTGATCTTAGCAGTTCCCTACAATTGAAATCCACTTACGTGTCTTATTCAAAGGGAGAAAAATGAAGACTGAATTAGAAGATGAAGAAAATAAATACTAGATCTGGAAAAGGATATTCTAATTCGTATTTATTTGTTAATTTCAACAACCATGCACTCACCAAGTTTCAACAGAATTTAAGAGCGTATCTCTTGTAAATGCAACTCGAATCATCTCCCTAGGTGTAAGTTCAACTGAAATTGGAGTCATTACAACCCTAAATCCTACCAAAATTACATTTTTCCGGTAATCATTTCAAGATACACATTATTTGTGATTTTTTTGGAAATAATTTACATCTCGTTAGAAATTTATTGACAAATCGTATCTAACAAATACATTTCACTAGAATTTCTCCTTATTGCGGTAAAAAAAAGAGTTTAATATAGGAAATTAATAAAATAATAAATCTTGGATAATTTTACGCAAAAATATATTTTTTGCAGGATTCTTCATTGTGTGTAACAAACAAAATGTAATTTTCGCTTTGTTTTTGTTCATATTAAGATTACATTTGACACTTGAATTACTTGCTACTCTGATCGATGCAGCAGCTTGTTTGCACTGATGGTCATCAGTACTGATTATAGTGCTTGTTTGTACTGGTTACGTAAATGTGTTGAAATAGACTGTTACAGTAAAATAGAGTATGGTTTCCATGCAGAGGAGGCTCAGTGTTATTTTGGTGTTCGCTTACATTCTAAAAACATTCAAAGTGAAGGTGTACTAGGGTGCGGTACTCGAGCTAAAGGCGTGAAGAGAAACACTTCTACGGCTTCATTATTCACAGGTATCCGATATCAGCCAATCAACGTCTGAAACTCGTTAATCATTGTGAGATGACGCAGTACTTTGTCCAACAGTTGTCGAGTTTTCTATGCAAAGGAGAGAAGTGGCAGGGTGGAACAGAGGGTGGCGAAAATGATAAAGGAAGCGGAGTGAAGAGGAAAGTTTGGGCTCTGTTTTAATTAGTCAATTCCCAACGGAGCCTTGAAACGGAGCGTTTGGTTCGGAGTTGAAGGCCGGTTATTGAAAGAGAACTTACGACACTCAGCAACGGAAAACGGAGGGAGGGGGTTACGACTCAAAATTGAGGTAGCTACTATTCGCTACCTAATAATCTTATATAGAATATGGGCGCGAAAGTGGCAACACCGAGAAAAGCCCTGAACACTTTCCCTAGACCAGAGTTTACCAACAGATTAGTTTAGATCGTTGGTTCCCCGTCTCCTCCTGGCTGTTTCATCCGTTGATGATAACCTTCACGAAACAAACTTATAGAATTTCGAAGGGAAACTTGGCCGCTGTTCGCAAGTGAGAACAGTTGTTGAGCCCAGGGAGAAAACAAACGGGAGAATCCTGATAGAATTCACTGCGACGCGTTCTTTTCAACGGTTCAGGTTATATACATAACTTTGCGTGTATTTCGATGGTTTTGCCATTGTGAATGAATAACTGAGATTCCATTCAATGGTTCCATTCGCTGTAGAAGTTTAAATCAAAACTAAAGAGAGGCTTCAAAACGTCCAAAAGACAGAGTGGGGGGGGTCATTAGTAAACGAAGCCACTAAGAGTTGATTCACCTCAGGTTTAACCCCATTAACTCCTATTCGGTTGGGCGCTCCCCTTCATTTCTTCTCAATGTACCAGGATTTGGGCAAAATTGTCCAAAGTGTTCTCTGAATCACACAGTTAGAAGGCGAGCTCACCCTCCAACGTCATAGTTATTTGCGTACACCGTTCAATCGGCATTAACATTGTACCATTGGGAAGACAGAAATAGTTCAACTGTTGCGACCTACAGCACAATTCCAACTGTTTCTGAAGGGATTCCGACCTTTAACGAACATTTGACGTACGTTGTCGAGACCGGACGTGAGCTGTAGTAATACGAGGGCTCCGAAACAAAAACAATCACGCGAAATCCCGCAAATCTGAAACCCTAACGAGACGACCCTAAGCGCCCCCAACTGAAAATGCTAAGCCATCTCGTCCTCACAGAACGAGATAGAGGGATAGGGGTGAAATGGGAGGAGAGAAAAAACATCTTCAAGCACAGCCCGAGGAAGAAGGATTAAAATGAATGAGGAGACGCAACTGCTCGAGGTTGAGGCCTAAATTGGATTTAGTAAAATGGGAGGAAAAGTAAAGTAGGAGACGAGAAAAAAGGACTCGAATGGAAACGGATCAGAGAGCAAATTCTGTCCAAGGAATAAGGTTGTCTTCGTTCAAAAGAGATCGTTCCCTTCAAGATTCGAGCATCGTTTCCCAGAGCCAAAAATAAGTAGGTATCCGGAATGAAATGAACCACTCGGCCGGAAAGACCAATAATGAGAAATGAAAAAGTGCAAAACGAAGAGAGAATTGTTTTTTGGTCAATCGAGTTAATATTTCCATTTGTTTTGTTCGAGAAATGAAAAGGAATGAGGTACCTTTTATGAATTGGGGAAGCTGTTTCTGTGGTAATTACGTCAATCAATGAATTCTCGGCGAAGGAGTAAGAATTGAGTCAACACTCCCTTTTTGAAGTGGAGCGTCACCAACTGTTGGGTGACCTCATTATTCTCGTCAGTGGGGAACGTTATCGTCGTGGAAGCTTCTCTCCGTTGAAACGAGAATAGCGGGCACGTTCGAGGGCATCCCTACGCGCCGAAAGCTGATTGTTACGGGCCCTATTGATGAGTCCAATCGCCAAATCTCATCAAACCCTATTGAATCCCGGTCTCAAGCTTCTCGCTCATCCGGGGCATTGCCGGCTTGGCGGTTTTCCTTTCTATTGTCAGGGTGAGCAGACGTCTAAAGTGTAATTGTGTAGACTTGCTCACTTGAATGAATTATTTTCTCCTCAGTTTCACCACTGAAAACTGAACTGAGAACAGTCCACCAGTTGCCGTCAATAGTTTTGTTAATTTTACTAGCAGAATTGTAAATTTTGGTTCTAATAAATAGACATTGTTGACATGTCCTTCAATAAAACCCCCACTGTATGAACGTTGGCTGGAAAAAATGATCAGTAGGGAATACAAACGCAGTGGAAAGACAAAAGATACCTTTTTCAAGCGTGAAATATTGGGTTTATCGTTTAAATACTGAAAACCATTCATATCGCGATGATTTTGATCGAAACAAAAGCCTTTTATTCAAATTAAATTAAACAATTGTATGTTTACGGTGACTTAGCGTTGGCGTCGCTACCTATTGTAGTTGTTCTAACCTTGCAGAGCCAAAATCTTGATATCGACTTTCCTGATTATATGAAAGTTTCATAGTACGATTCAGTTCAACGCCCGTTTATCGTTCATCACCAAGGTTCTCTCGACTTGCTTATTGTCGTCTCTAGGCGTACGCTCTAGGTTGAGGATTTTCTAAAGAACAAGAACGCGTATATTTTTGGGATTTCAGATCGATGTTGCCTCTAGTTACCACTAATATAATTAAAACAAGAACAAAGCCTATATTTAATCTTTTTGCCAGGCGGATTAGACAATTTATTCGCAGTAGAATCCATTGTCCGTGGAAGTTCCTCCGTAATCTCACCTGAAGAAGCATGTATCGATTCGAATGATGGTGTTCAGTTATCAGGCGCGAAAGGTGATGTGTCGATAATATAATGTGCCTTCTCATCTAAATATGCTTTTGTTGATACGCAATTAATATTTCAACTGGGTTTTAATTGTTTTCAATTTCCAGGACGAATCGGTGGTGCGAACAGGAGTCCGTCGCCGTACAGAAATCAACGCAACAACTTCACAACGCAGGACAGCACGGGATCCCGCCGCCCCAGCAGCAGTGTGAGTCAGGTGAAATACATAACTTAGCAGACATAATAGTCGTTCAAGTGGGTTCGAGCACACAATTGAACATTAGATATTCCGACGTTCGCATTCCTTCGCACAAACGACATCCCATTTTGCTACACCCACCCCTTTTGCGATCGCATCATAGAAAGCGTCAACGAATTTGATACAGTAATATTGATCACTAATGACATTCATGCATACCCAGAGCAAGCGAGCATTCGGATTTTATTCTCGGAACAAACGGCTCTTGTAGGAGTCGCCAGAACTTGACAGGGAGAGAACCAGACAGAGTGGAAAGGCCAGGTGAAGTTGTTAAGTAATTTATCCGGATGGCGGAACTTGGTTTTCCGGTTGTTTTCCGCTAGCCTCATATGACACAAACACTGGGGGAAAAATGTTGTTTTTTCTGACCGGAGAAACACGACTTTGGTGGTGTAGAAGGGAATTTTAATGAAAAGCGTATGTGCGTACAACTGAATATCTTGCTTAGCTTGTTTCTTTGGTATCGCCAGAGTAAAGTTCCAAAGAGAAAAAAATAAATGCAATCGTGCAGAAGACGCTTTGCATGAATTCCCATCAAACTCATCGCCCTAAACAATTGTCTCGTGAATTCATCTGCTTGCTCTGGTCTAATTAGGATGTGATCAGACGACGCCATCCACGTCTGACTTGCTCTGAAACGCCCCGCATTTATTCGTTATTGTCAGGCAACACCCAAATTCCTGTTGTAACAACCTTCAGCATTCTCCTCATCAGGCATGCAGAAACTTCAAAGTGAATTAAAAAAACCGTTCTAAACTGAGTATTTCCCACCTTAAGTGAACTATTCAACTCCTTGGATAACACTACTTGTGTAACATTTAGTAGTATTGCAACGAGCAACATGGCACACATCACAAAAAAGCACCAACAGTGAAGATACGAGCACGATACAAACTCAACCGCCAATAATATGAATAGAATATTATATTATATTGTTTCAGCTGTGCCCCTTAGACGGGGTCAGAGCAATCTTCATAGGTCCGGCTTTAGTGTCGAGCCAAGTTGCTCTAGCACGAAAAGATTCTCTCGCTCAGGTGGTAAGACTATGAAATGAACCAAAATGTGATTTCATTTCCGTTTTCGTTCTTTGTTACTCTTAAAAAAACAAAAGTCACGGGATTCTGGTTTATTATTCCTGTTAAAACAGCCCAACATGGCAAATGTGTTTAAATTCAAATAGTAATAAATAAACATAAATTTAAACTAAATTGCGTCATGGTTCTGAGAAGAAAATTACCTACTAGCTTAACATTGGCTCTCGTTTGTACTTGGATTTCCACATCAGATTGCCGCAAAAGGGAAAATATTGAGTACGAATGGAAATTATTAGGGTTGTGAGGTTTCTTCGTGGAATGTGAAAAAACAATTTGAATTTTTCTAGATCAATATGAGTATTAGCCCAGCAAGTAAGTAAAGTCTGCAACCAAAATGGATACCCTCGCATGGGGGATGTAAAAGATCTTTTGTTTTGATCGGTTTATTCGAAGAACTATTTCGTGATTTTAAAATTTCATGATAATACGAGGATCAAATAATATCTCTGCAGTTTCATTATAGAGAAGAAGGGAACTGGGGTTGAAGAGGTACCGCATTTTTAAAATACAGTAGTAGGTATCAGGAAAGGGGATTGTTTGTTGTATCGACCACTGGTTCAATTATTTTGTGGGAGCCATGAGAGGTGATAAAGTAGAGTAATAAACTACTTTTGTATATTATGCAAAAGTGTCCTTAGGCAAACGTTTCGAATGTTTCAGTAAATTTTCGTCAGTGGTCGGAGGTTGATCGAACCGAAACAAGTCGTGGTGAGACATTTTGTAGGAAAACTCTGAAGTAATGTTATTGGGTCCCATGTAGACCGATAAAAATAATAAAATCTTTCACACCACCTCTTGTTGAGATAAAATCCTTGGGATTAGAAGGGTGATTTAGAAAAAAAATTATCTCTACTCCAAACTCTAGCGTGTACAATAAGGGGGTGGTCAATTATCAGTAGGATTTACATTCACCCAGGAATAATAAACCATAAAGGAAAAAAAACCTGCAGCGTTTTTTCATCCAATAGCAACTCTTTGTGCTTTTGTTTATTAAAAAAAAAAATTTCGAGCATCGTTATGTCATGTTCAAAAAAGTGCACGTGTGTTCAGATATCGCGCACGCTGGAATTCGTGTTATTTTCGTAATCGGAATTGATTTTGGGGATACCGTCTGGAATTTTAGCAACGAGCATCCGAGATTGTGCATCGAATGTCTCCTTGATGCGTGTATTTGTGCACGATGTCGTTTGACGCACGAAGGGAAATTATATTTTTGTGAAAATTTGATTTACGTGGAAAAGGACTCACACGACTTGACGATTTATTCATGAATTCAGGAAACATCAGTTTTTGATGGCGATTCAAATCAAAATGTCTAATTTTGGTTTCTTCCGGAATATGCTTTGCCGTGATAGCAGAAGGTACCTTTCGTATTCAAAATTAAAATGCATCAAAATAGACATAGAAGTCTAAATTTCAATTTGCGTTGATATAGATGGATAACTTATCCGAGGAAGACCGTCCCATTGACGAGGAGGAGAGTTGATATTGCTTGAATTGCATGCACCTTCTCTTTCAATAGATCTAATACTCGATTTTCTAGGAAACTTCTTTATTGAGTTGCCTTATTGTATGGATCGTCGATGAATGTCGTAGTTAGAATATTTCGGTGTCATAAAATTCATACATAGCAAACAGGAATTTCTATAATCGATTAAAAGAACCTGTTGAGACGCTTTGACACACAGTTTTTACAAAATGTGGAACATATTTTTGTTAACTCCTTTAAAAAAATAGGAATTTTGTATGAAAGCTCAAATAAATGTAATTGAATTTCTATCTGATAGTTTTTATGGTCTAACTGACAACAGTACTATTCCGTAGAAACTATAGGAAACTGCATCGATTTTGAGGACATGAGGTTAGGTTAGCGACTCTGTGCAGACCAAACTACCGCTAAATCCTCACAAGTCTGTAAATTTCAGAAGTTTAAAACTTGTTCAAAAGCTCTTTTTGTAAATAGAAGAGCGGTTTGTTAGATTCTATTCGGTGATTTTAGTTAAAACATACTTTCACAATGTATGCTTGACATGACATCAAGTAACGACACCACCATTACCAGCACTGAATCTTCATATCCTAAACTCCATTTTATTCGGAAAATGTGTTCCACATTTTAGGGAATCATTTCTCAAACCGTTCACTCTTTTAGTCGTCACTCACTGATTTTGCTATCTTTTCAATGAAATTTTCCTTCACTTCCGCGAGAAATCAATATTTTTTCTTCACAATTAATCTTCAGAGAAATATTTAAACCACCTTTCATTAATGTTTTCACCCATGTTTTTCTTCGAACACCTTACGTAAAAGGGTTACTCTCACATTTTCTGAAATTAAAATGATATTTTCAATATAATTATCAACCGTATTAGAAATTAATATAGTTTCTGATGTGCCAGCATGCGAGTTACCGGTAGCTTGTACTTGAGATCTTACTGGTTAATCAAAATGGTTTTTAATTTTTGTATAGAACTAGTAATTTTTCTAGAGATTTTTTCCCTTCATTCGAAGAGTACACTTCATTATTCAGATCAGTTTCCGTTACAATATTATATTTTTCTAATATTTTCGTACCTACATGTTTAAGATCTACACATTACTTTCCAACTTCAATATTTAAGCATGCGTATTCAGAATTTCCGATTCTAAACATTTAAACCTTTGCGATCTTTCTCTTTTACACCCGATATGTTTACGTCGATAGTTGGTGTAAAAGTTTGTGTTGTATAATAAAAATGTTTTTGGAACGTTTCTATTCGAATCTCTCTTGGGTCTGACCTGAAAGGTTTCATATCATTTCATGTAATTTCGTTAGTGTGTAGCATTTGTTCCTTCAATTTCCTCTAAAATGTTTTTTTCTCAAGTAAACTGCAAGTCAATAAGGATTTGGAACATGAAAATTTGAAGTTGGACAATCAATTCTATTGAGACATGAAATAGGATCTTACTCTTTCTTGAGCCCGATTGATTCACATTGATGTCATACAATCTTTATTGCCAATACTTCAAAAGAGTGAGTTCATGTACCGAAATGGGAAATGATTTCCACTCAATAACCACCATGAAATTGAATGACCATAATGTATCTTCGGGATTGTCGAAAAATCTACGAAAGGCCACGAAACTGTATCGCTGACTCGGTTTCCTCGATTTATTGAAAGATGGAATCAAATTACCACCGAGAACAATGATAAGGCGAAGTCTACTCCCTTCACTTCTATTGAAAACCCCTTTTTGCCGAGAAATAGAAGGACGCAATGGAAGTAGAATTGGCTCATGAATCATTTTACAGATACCGTTTTAGATTTGTGGTGAATAGTAAACACCGAGAGTCCTATTTGTTATTCATCATGCTAAACCATTCTCATCAAACAGGATAGTAGTACCGGCCTAGCGGAAAATCCTACGAATATTAATTTCATTAACAAGTGGTTTTGTTGAGGCGAATTACGGTAATTATCTTGACAGCTCCAAAATCGTCTCGTTGATGAATATGTGTTTTATCGCCTATTGCCATCTCGGGGCTGAAGCATTTATAAATGGAATAAATAAATAAATCACGTTGAGTGGGTACGAATGGAAACACTTAGCATAAAGGAGGATAATTTGCAACTTAGTTAGCGGCTTAGGGCTTTGTAAACGAGAATATCTGGAACATAGCATTGCTCATTTCTTAAACGTTATCTAGCTGGCGAGGAATGGTTTACCTGAAAAAATTACTCAGACGGTGTTGTCTGGGTTGATTGAGCCTGCGGACAGCGTCAACTTCTACGTGTACTATTGGCCCATCTCACAGCTCGTCATCACTTGGCGATATTCCCCTCGAGGCTTCAAACCATCAGATGCGGTCTAATTTGCTTCGCCAGTATCGACAGGATCGTTGTGACATGCCTGCCGCTCACGTTGAACTTCTCTTGAGTGATATTAGTGTGTCATGTGCTGTCTTCAGGTGTCCGGGGACGAGAGACGACACCTATGCGAACACACCAAGCTCAACTCAGAAGGTGCTGGAATCGCGGCCTACGGAAGTGTGGTCTATCAGCTGAATCATGCCAATATGGAAGCCTCAGGAACGTGCGACTTTGTCTTCCGAGGGTTCGGCATCGTGTACAGAACAGGTAACATCATGCAGAAATTACATTTATATTTTCTCCATATATTCCGAATAAGTTCACTGTAACGACCGTATATTTTCCTGTTTGATTTGATCGGATGAAATTATTTGATTCTCGGCAATGTTAGCTGTACTTAACGAATTGTTATCAGCACCTGTAGTCAGTTCCATACGAGTTCGCTTCGGTAGGACCTTAGCGCTCTTCCCATAGGGACAATCAGAATATCAAGGCAGCCCTCTATGATGTAAGTTCTCAATGCGAGCAGCGTCAAATCCCAGTCCCGTAACATTTTCATCCTTTTAACGATGATTGAATAGGTCATCGCCTGCGATGGAAGGCGATAAGGTAACATAATTAAGATGATCTTAGGTGTGTATTAGGATCTACTCTTGGGGAACTCATCATGGGCATCTATCATCCTGTTCTTGATCTATGTTCCCACTAATCTGTCATATAGCCGGGTAGTTTTGTTAGTAGAGCATCCGAAAAGCAGGCAGAACGATTGAACGATCCAAATAGTTTAGGTACCTGTGAAAACAACAACATAGAAGTGGCTAAGGATAACGTAGATTCTGCGTTTGGCGCTGTAATTCTGAACATGAATAATCGATTCTCCCCACTCAACGAGATTCGACTTATTCGTTGTAGCGGTCCTCAACGAACAAACCGCAAGTTGATTACAGTTGATTTCCGAATCGGGCGATCAGAGTCGAAACTGCCGGAGCGGGCGATATTGTTAATTCCTGATGAACTCTTCGAGCTTGATTTGTTCCGGTACGGGTGCGACTGTAGTTTCCGATTCCCTGACAAAGTTGTACGACCCTTTCTTTCCTTCCTTTACAGCGGGTGAATTCTAGTCTCCGATTGCAATCCACTTTATTTCTTCGTGTTGCAGTGAGCTGGAGACGCCTACCTGCCAATATTTTATTATTATTATCCAGCTCCGATGCTTTGAAAACATTTAAAGAGCTCACGTGACGTTGGATTCTACAGGAATTACTCTCAAATATAAAATTTATTTTGAAGTGATTAAAACATTTCGTATGTTGGCACCACACATTTTCATTTTTTGTCCCATATGATCCATTGTTAACCCATATTGAGCCATGGTCTCACAGAAGCTTTTCGTGAGATTTCCCTCTATCAGCTTTCTACTGTTATATCACACTTTATCCTAACGTATTAGAGTTGTCGACACACGGGTACACCCCAATGAGTTCCCATCTCCACCCCTGTTCCTACACAGTAAACTACCCTTTCCACAACTATGAAAGTATGAGACAATATTGAGATTTCGCACAACAACAAAATCATTTGAGAATATTGTTATATTGTCAATTCATGTCAATATCGCCCATTTAAATTAACGGGTTTCTCCTCAGCGATAATTAGGAGGCAAGAAGCTACAGTTTCGGGGCCCGTAGATATTGGGGACTTATGATTAATAGGCATCTAGTCAGGCTGACATGAGAAATTGAAACAGGAGGTAATTAAAATAAATCACGGCTAAACCCCGGACCCATTAATCGCCGAGAACACAAACTTTTTCCAGAATTGGTAGAAGTATCCTCTCGTGGGGTCAACATGAACTGTTCGAAGTTACAACCAGTTGGGAAACGAAGTTTCGAAATGACTCGTTTGGAAACAAAGAGAAGTTTTCAATCCTGAAACACTCGGAGTTGTCGAAAAAGTTTCCGTTAAGAACCGCTAGAGAGCATGGGCATGAACATGAGCTCCCCTGAGTAGGTAGCGCTCGCCTTACACAATAGCTTCTCCCCCAACCCTTAGTGGGTTTGAATAGGGCGAAAACCATTACCCTCCTCGACCGAATGGGATTGTTAACCCTCGAAGAAACTTAGTCCAAAGACCTCAACTGTAGTTTTGTCGCGTGCCGACAACCTTAGCGTGCTTCAGAAATGATAGAAACGGCGCAGAAACGTTAAATTGCGTGTTAATGCACCGTACGGGTACTGAATATCCGATTTTCGGCGCTTAAATATCGTGTTTAGACGATGCCGTTGTTTCCAACTGCAGGAAAAAATTAACTAATATTGTTGAGTGGCAGTGGAAATGTATAGTTTGGTGATTGAAAATAATCTTATAGCACACGATTTTTCTTAAGGTACCGATTGCCAGCCCGTAGTTTGAAATCAAGATTAAAATGCTAATAATTTCCTTATATAGATCCTTGGAAGTTTTAATTTGCCTTATCTAGGATAAAAAACTACCATTGCTAACGGTTTGCTCTGATGACATCCTTCTCCTATCCTATGTGCACTTTTCCAATCTGCAAAACGGTTTCTTTAGGCCTAGAACTTGCAATACCTGTCGCGCTAACGACATTTCCTTTAGTCTATAGTATGAATGACTCCAAGAACGGGCGATCTGAACCTTGGTATGATTAGAAAACAGCGTTAATCATTCCCTCATTAAAACTAACCGGTTCTTTGGTTGTTTTTCTCCCGCCTTTAATTACTTTATACCGCGAGCTAGAAAGGATTTACCCCTCAAAAGCGAGCGGAATACCTACGGCCGCCGATATTATTTTTCATCCGATCGAGATGAACGCTGACAGGAACACGGGTTTTTTCAAAAGAGATCCAGTCAGGTGAAAATCCATATCCTACTAACGCAACTTGTTCAGATTTTTGCTTAGAGCTTTTTGAGAAAAACGGTGTTCAACAGTCCTGTTTGTTTTCATGTGCTTTTTCATCGAGCGATTATTGCGTCGGAGTTTCGTCGAAATGTACACACCATAATGGGAAATTCAGTATGTCAAGTTATGTAATGTGTGTAAGATCGATGGGAAGCGGATGTGTCGATGATGACGATGTTAGTTGCGATAAATTTATTCAACGTGATTTATTTTAAATGACTCAATGCCGACTGCCAATAGCACAAGGGGAATTGGTTAAATTTTCGAGCCAACCCCTTCTTTGTCCTCGGCTTCTCACGACTTGTGTTTACTGTGAAGTTCGGGAAGACCTTGGACGAAGTCAGTGACTCGCAAACGGTCGGGAGACAGCCCAAATCCTTGTATTGGGAATCGCGAGGAACACGCATTCCCTCTGGTCGATCAACTCAACTCGCATCTAGAGGAGCCTTAAAATGCTCAAAAATAATTATAAATTTTGGCCCATATACTCCATTAGGACGGGAATGAGTCAAAACGAATATCTTGAAAGAGATTTTCTAATTAAAGGCATTATAATCGTATTACCAGCATCTTTGTTTCTATGATAGCTGAAATTAGATTTTATAGATGTTTTCATTCCATGGCTCTAGTCACTGCTTATAACTTTTCTAAAATAATATTTAAAAAATGTAGAAAAAAATTATTGAAATTACAAATTTATCAAAATATTGTATATTCTTCTGTTCCAGTTGTTGTGACAGTGGTGCTCATCTGCCTATCGACCCTGCCGCTCATCATGTTCATAATGGGTAAGTCATCTCATTTGCGTCAACCGTGTTGTTACGTGATCTATAGAATGACGGTAAATAGGTCAACTTCGTTTCGATAAATTCATTTGAATGAAAGGGTGGCTAGGATATTGATTCATTCGTTCAGAACACTAACTGAATAGTGATTTCCGTTCGGGTTTCTATCTATAATTAATAAATTTTCAAGAACAAAGGTTCTACTGGCACTGAGGTGAAACGAAGCGCCTCTAAAACAGTGTTATCTCGAAATGCGTCCACAAAGGCAAAACGAGGAAGTTGACCCATTAGCGAGCCTCTCTTCCTTGGGAATCACAACAGTGGCAATTCCCTGGGATAATAAGGCAGTTTCGAAGCAAGCCACTCTTCCCGCAACGAGACCACAGAGAGTTTCTGTAATTGGTACGACCGTTGGTTTTGTTAACTACAAAGTAGACGAGTGGGGCGTTGATAACTTACCAAATGATAAAATTGACATTCTCTTCCAATAATCATGTAATCAAGAGTAACGGGGGTGGAAATTTCGGTTCATCACAACAAGTACAATCATATATATACGCGAATTCAGATTGTCCGTAACGGATAACTTTAGTAGATGAAATCTGGACTCTCTGTAAACCAGAAGCTTAATAGATAAAATAACAGTTTTAGTACCAGAAATTACTTGCCGATTCTCGAAAATGCTCTTTGGTTGCTATAATCATTTTGAAATTTATTCAACTCGGAAATTGGAAAAGAAAAAGCTGTGTTACATTTAAACTGAGTTTGTGGCCATGGTCATCCGCCTCATTCATCCTTGTTTTCCACCCCTCGAAACGGCCACATTATTGCTGTGGGCGAGCAGTTTTCTTTCATATCCACGAAGAATGAAAGGTCCTTGAGGCTTTGCAGTAAGATAGGAGGAAATCGCTGTAAAAATATGGTCTTCAATCGCTAAGGGAAATGAACGACATCTTTCGGATTCCCACTTGGCTGGTTAACTCTTTCGGAAGGAGGCGAAAAAAAGAGAAGATTCGATGGTTTATATTTATATTTATTTTTATCGTCAACCGTGAGGAGGGACCGAGGAAATTCTCCTTATCTCTCGGGATAGGAGATATTCTGATTTATTCGGCCTTCTACCTCTCGCCTGCCAAAAGGTTTCTGTCGCGTTACTTTCTTATAGGGGATAAGAATGAGAGAAAAGCTCGATATTCCGACAACTGGTTGTCAGTAGATATTTCAGTCTACCTTGATTTTACCGAAGTACTATCTCGACTGCAATACATCGTATTTTATTTATTCTTGAATTTGTCATTCTAATGAATAATTCACGTTGAAGTGTCTGAGTTCTGCCATTTCGAGCTTTAACGACTTTTTGCCTTTTGTAAAACACTAAAATAAATTATACGCGCACTAAAAACGGTTCGAATTTTTTAAAAATAAATCTGGGTGCATAACTTCCCTATTATATTCAATTTAAACTCAATTTTTTACCTCAGATTCTTAGTGCAAAAGTCTAAACAATTACGCGCATCTTAGGCTCGCTAGATTCTTAATATTTATAGGAAATCTCCTAGAAATCTGCCATAGACCACCGATTGGGTTTTGTTCAACCCCTACCAAGCAACATTTTTTTATTAACCATCGGGTATTCGCCTAACTGTGTGACAGTCAACAGGCCTAAGTTCAATTATAATTATTAATATTATTAAGTAATTTAATTATTTATTTCAATTCCTCTCCATTAATACCCTTTTTGAATTGGTTTTTATCTGTTGATACTTTTGTACCTATTTTTCGTGTCTTATTCTGGAGTTCGGATTTTAAATAATAATTATTGTAGAGCACCTTACTATGTAGTTCATATAATAAACGTTAAAAGGAAAGAAAAACCTTCCACTCTTTTGATACGTGATTCTTGGCAACTGTTTGTATATGAACAAGGTCGCCCATTCCACGATCAAGCTTCTTGAAAAATTGTCTCATGAATTTCTTACCACGAACCTGTGATTTGAAGAATTCTTAGATTCGAGAATATTGATTAGGCTCCGTCGGCGTTGCCGACTAGTCAAATGTCGAAGGAAATGTAGGTCAATCGTGGATCCGCCTGCAAATGTTAATGTAGGGTAAACTCGGAAGTTAACCCTGTCTCGCTCGCTCCCCTTCATGGGCCTCATTCAGTCAAGTTCTTGTGGGAAACTCGCGTGCCAAGCTCACGAAGTCAAAAGTTCGATGGGAATATTTAAGTCGGCATCTGTTATTATTAGTGGTAATGGCTCGATAATTTGAGTTTGGGGTTATTGGAGTTGGTGGAAACCCCCTAACTCATTTACAACATTTCAAAATGTTCAAAATTAAGCAGAGTTCTACAGTGCCCTGAGGACATAATAATCGTCTACACTGTATGTGTCGTTAAAACGAAAATCGGTAATTTTGCCACCAGCTTGATTAGCTATATTTCTAAAAAGTTACCTCGGATGCGGTCAACTAATGGGGATGACGAGGAGTGGAATCCGTAAATGACTTACCTTAAATTGGCAGCTTTTCTTTCCTTAAAAACGACGGAAGGAGAAAAACAAGATTATTCGGAGGAGATAAATAAAACATTGAAAGCGAGGACTGTCCCGGTAATGGTGGATGTCGATGGAAGGTAGGATCGATGTAGGTGTGCGGTCCGCAAACATCCGGGAATGTCCCACGCGAAGGACAAACATTGTCGTGGCCGCAGATAAGCCCGAGACCTGACAGTGAGTTTGCACTGATTGCCAGCGACGGGGAACGGATATTAAAATGTTCTCCAGACGCGTTGTAAAAATCTTAATCGCGTTTTATTGGCAGCATCTTACATTCCAAGCAGCACACGTTTTGACGCTACAATTTTCCCTTGGTCAGCGTCACATCTTAAATGACAAAAACGCTGCAAATTCTTTCACACGGGTTGGTTATTCCTCGGACCAGGCACATGGACTCATTTCTTCAACATGGGGAAAATGGGGGAAACAGTGGGTGTGGTGGGTCCCGGACCAATTCCAATCGATTCAACGTCCAAAATTTAGTGGAAAATGATACCCCACACGCCTAGGTACCAGAAATCTTGAAAACACATGTACAAAATATGCACATTTTGGCCCATAACTTCTTCCAGTAGGTGCCGATCGTTCTGGGACCCATTTCATTGGATTCAGCGGACCGCGCATTCTAGGACCGACCTAGGCCAGGAACAGACCCCTGACCCAAATTTCAGATTTTTAGAAAATTGTCTACTAGCGAAAACGGCACGGACGGTGGACGGCGTACGGCGTACGGCGGACGGACATTGGACTTTTTTTTATCTAGACACCATGAAACGTCCAGAAAAAAATTTTTGAGCCGAATGGGAGAGGTTGACCTTTTGCATGAAAACATAGGTTGATTATTCAAGGAATAACCAACCAAAATCATACTCTGTTCTGTATTGAGTTATTGGGACGTCAGTTGAGATTTATTTAAACAAAAGAAAACCAGTTGTGAATGCAAGATGGAGTTCGCAACCGTCTAAATCATAGTTCCGTGTTGTCGCCTCGTAGCTAACTCACGATCAGGAACGCCACACCTAATTCAATTTCCAGATAAAGTCGTTACGGAACTTCTCATTTTTAAGCTCTAGCCAAATTACCCACTTACTATTTTTCTCAAATCTTATCAAACAGGAAGTTAGCGCGGAAGTCTAGTTGAATACAAAAGGGGAGTTTTCTTAGCGTTTGCATGATCGTATGGTCTCAACCCTCCTTTGCGTGTGACCTTTCAGATTAAAATTGCGATAAAAATTGCAGTTTCCACAGGCTTTTCTGGGTTTGTCATGTGTTTGAGACCCAAAAGCCATAACTCAACTACTTGAGAGTCTGTTTTCAGCACGCTACTTTCCGTTGTAATGTAACTGCAAAAGGATTTGTTTGCATGGGGATCACGTCGTGAATATTATAAGTATAGCCATGATTTGAGCATGAAAAAACAGGAAATCACGGTCTTTGCTGGTAAACGGATGTAAATGTATTGGTTACATTTGCAGAAGGAAAACAAGTCTGCAGCATTTCAGGAGGAAACGTACAAGGGCGTCTTTTGAGAAAGATAAACGTTACACTTGTGTATTTGTTTACTGTGACCGGGCTCGTTCAGCGTCAATGGGCAGGGTGGGGGTGAAAACAGATTTTCTTGAGGGGGATGGAGTACATAGATGCTGAAAGGAATATTGGTGGCCTGCATGGTGAGTTAAGTCACCATGAGGAGTGAATGATGGAGATGTTGGTCAGTTGAGGCACTTCAATTTATGATGACCCATTCCTGGCTAACAGAATAGCTATGGCAACTTGCTCAAAGTCCTGATCCTCCCTAATCATCTATTGGCACCAACGTAATGGCCCACGTTTGGTTCTGCGCTGCAATTACATTACAACAACGTTTCGATCCATCTGTTTCAGGCCTCCAATTTATTCGAGACTGTCCGAAAGACGGCAACATCCCTGTCTACATGATCGTCGGTGGCATCTTCGGGACGTTCAAAATGATTTGGTTGATTTGGCGGCAAATTCGATCGAGACGCTTCGAAAGGAGAAGAGAGCGGCACGGGGCAGATCAAGACCCCTTGTCAACTCCCAGTCGTGTCGCGGATTTTCTTTTGACGCTTTTCCTCATCATTTGGTTCATCTTGGGAAACATTTGGATCCTAGGAATCTACTGGCCGGACTCCGCTCCAACCCTGTACGAACCAAACAACTGGTGTCACAAGACTCTGTACGTATTCTCAATAGTTCACCTAATCATCTTGTACTCCGTCATCGGTCTCGTTATCATCGTCTTCATCGTGCTCCTTGCTTGCCAAATTTGTATATGCAACTTGTTCGACATGTGTAAGTAGTATAGGGACACCAGTGTTCGTTGTCGATGCAACAAGGAGTCGTAAATTGTGTAGGTACGGTCATTTACGGCACTAAAATGTGTTCATATAAACACCAAAGTTCGTCTAGAAGTCGTACATTGCAGGTGCCATCGGTGAAAAAAATATTTTGGGTTTAGCTAGTTGTTGCAGTTGGGTTCCGAGTTGTTGCCGATACAGTAAGAAGGGAAATGTACCTACTTTCATCTTATGATGTTCGTTTGATATAACAAACAGGCCTGATGTAGAATGGGCACACTGAACAATTGTACAACATACAGACCTCCATGGCGGTCTTCCTGGTTCTCGGTATAGGCTAGAGCGTAGCCAATTTTTCATCACGTTTTCACTGCCCGGGACGAACGGTTTTATCTAAGGGATTCCGTAGTATTAGCAAAACAAGAAGGAAAATCGTGAAAGTGAAGCCCCAAGAACTCCGAAGCAAAGCGCTTCCCCTTCAGATAACTTCATCTCAGGTCTCCTGAGAATATCAGGAATTCTTGTCTCTATCATTATCTCCCTCTACTGTTACGCTTCTTATCATTGTCTGCTACATTTACCAAAAACAAAGTCGCAGGACAGAAAATTTATCAGGAAGGGGAACGTTGTAATTGTGCCTCAACTACAAACTTGTGGAACTATAAACTTATGTAGGACTTGAATGGTGATTTATTGTGGTCTAAACGCAACTCTGGATGATTTTAATCGGTATCGTTATTTCCCTCACGAGTACTACCCATCTGGGCGAACGCGATTACAGTTTGATGACAATAACCATAACGAAGATCCCTCGCAACGTTGTCCGATAAACGAACATCCCTTAAATTGGAAAACAACGAATTTCCTTAAACCTAACAGTTTTAGAACAGACCAATTTCGATGGGCACAGTAAGGCGAGTTCTCTTATCAAATTGATGCGAATGAGGAAATTCAACATAATCTATAATATATAAACATAAATTACGTATAATAACCATTTGGCGTAGAAAAACCCTTAAAGAAAAAAAAATAAATGAACAAGATTCTTATCCATAAACACTAACAATGTATGCAATTGTATTTATTGTATATTCAACCATACATTTAGATTAGTTTTTTATAAGGATATTAGTTTCTAGAGATAGATTTTTATTCGGCAAACACCAAAAAAAAAAGTATTTTTTTAAATATTGGAGCATAGCTTTTTTGTGAATTTGGACGAGGGAGCCTCGTAACCATTTATTTGTGATATTGAAAAAAACGTTATTGCTAAGTTTATATTCGCATGCAATTTACTACGGGTCACTATTTGTAAATTTGGCTTCAGAAATTATAATTATCCAACAGAGTAACCAATTAGAATACGTTTAGAGAACGAATCTTCTTGGGCAACGCGCTAAATGTGAAACGGTCCGAATATTGAATGTTGTGGCTATTTGATAATAATAATAAGGATTTACGTTCAATCGATAAGAAAAGTTGGCCTATTAAATGACGTCAGGAAAGAACGAGAAGTTTCCGGCGCGTTGTGCTTACGCAGGAAAAATCTATTGTGCAAATATATAGCTACGGGCATGTAAGGTGTCGACACGACCGCCAACGCGCACACACTTCCCATTGTACGTGGCCCTTTGTAACAATGACATTCGTTAGTAAAAATGGGTAACTGTAACATTTGCTGAGTAAAATATTGCAATTGTTACGTGTCTCGGCAACAAAAAGCGTTTTAAAATAAATCGAAGCACCCACAGCGCGACGTGGACGTGGGAAATTCCATGTACAAACGTAACCTTTCGGCTGAGTGGATTTGAATTTTAAGCAGTTGGTGAACCCTCCTGTTGTTATCCCTGAAATGAGTGTCCTACATCCACACGGTGTTTCTGGGCGTTGGCAAATTTGATGTGAGACGATCGAAGACAAACGGCAATAATTAGATTGAGATTTAAAACCACCCATCTTGCAGTCAACACGTAAACATAATTTATGAAAATTTTTAAAAGACTTAAAAAAAATCCACTTTACAAAATAGTACATATTTTCAGCTAAAAGGCCCTTCAGAACATTTCATGAACAGCACATAACTTCTATGTCATCATAGTACGTAGTACTAAAAGGAAGTTTTCCTCTGAATTTGAAAATTTAATAATCAGTGGAGTATAAGCTTTTACAGGAGCTTAGAGGAAATATGGAATTGAAATTTGTTCTGGCCAAACTGAACTGCTTGTGGAGTGGTTCACCCTTGCATAGGGTCCTTCAAATAGGGTGTTTTAATTCATTAGATATTTCCCCTACATTTAAGACCATCAGTGGTCGAAATACGTGTCAAAATGTAGCAATGTATGTGCCTAAGAGTAAAAAAAAATTGTTTCAATGAAACCTCTCCACTTTGTTTTATTCCACAGCTCGCATGTATGACGTCAGTCCTTACCTCCACTCTTAACAATTGCCTACGACTCTTCCCTTAAAAATTCAAATGCATTTTTTTCTTTTTTTGAAAACATTTTGTTTAGAAGCCCCGACAAGTGTTCTCTCAAACCGACCATTTACTTTCAGTAGGAGATACATGCACTAATAAAGATATTTTTGGAAAAACCTTGACTTTTGACCACGCTTACTTTACAACGAACGCGATATGAAGTTCAGACTGGATCTTACAATTATTTGAGCCAGTTTGCCTCATTCAATGTAGTAAGAACTGTCCTAGAGAACGAGAATGTTGTTTGGGGTGCCGTGAAGGGATGTGAATTGAACATTTGCTGGGCCATTTTAGATCAACGAGACACTTTTGTTGTACAACTATAGTGAATTGTACAAACTGCTAGAAGATTCAAATCAACTCAGACTATTCAAACCTGCCCAAAATCACGACTCTGGTATATGTGTAGACGTATTGATTTTTCGAAGGGTCTTCAAAACTCACAAAAATTTGTAAACACGAGAATAGGTACGGCAGAGTATCAATTCACTATTGGTGACGAAGCTGAAGGAGGCCCTTCCGTGTTTCTTTTCGTACTTTTCCTTCTAATTTCCCCATTATTCTCATATCCTTTGACTAGACGTTGGTGTGTGGCTTTAATAAAGTAATATAGTACGCCCATCTTAACAAAATGGAGTGTAGCATCTAGATTGTAGAAATTATATTATTCGTTCATGTTCGAAGGTGAGTGCTCAGCAAACAAGCGTATCAAGTATGTTGAGTTTGACTTTAGAAAAAAGTCAATCGATTTTATTGTTCACGCATAACAATAAATCGATGGATATAACTGAGGTTAGTTGAATGATGGGAATGTTTCAAGACGCTGAGCACACTATCAGACTTGTATGTCTATTAGGTACTTGTTAACGCTATCTTCTAGATTTACCTGTTGTTCCACCTACTATTATGTAAATAACTATCGTAGTGAGTATCAAATATTTATAGTGGAAATGTTGTACAGAAAATATTTTACACTTTAGGTATAACTGTGTTGACCCAATGGAGTTGATGAGAATGAAATCGAGTTAAGAAACAAACGGGAACTTATCTAATGCGAGTTGAGAATTTTCATAGATATTAGCCAATAACCGACCAAATTCACATATTGAGGACAAAACAATTTAACCACATGATAAAAATGATTGTTGATTATAATATTCCACTTCGATGGAAATGATATTTCATTAATTAATCCTCGCCACGGGTAATAAAAGTAAAATAAATATATTAATCTGTTGAAATTTAAGAGTTTGCCGAGGGAGAAATATTTTTCTGAAAATCAAATTCATACCAGCAATATTTTTGACAGTCGTTTCACATAAAAATGTATCGACCCCTCTCCACAGCTCCTGGCTAGTCCCAGTTTATGCTATTCCATTTTACAACATTCACGAGATGATATCCTTATTGCGTTTATTGTACTAATAATCATTCGGTGACACGAATGCATTATTTTGCTACACGTTAATAAGGGAAAAACTGTACAACAAGATGAAACGTTATTGAACCGTGTGTTACCGGAGAGTTGACATAGTGTATAATATAATAAACGTTGAGGGGGAATTCATGTTACAATACAGAAATATAGAGCGGCACTTATTTATAATACGAAACGAAATTATAAATGTAATTGATTTTTCGAGGGTGAGTCTCCTTTTTTCTTCCCTCCCTTTTCACTAAATTGAATGATTGGGTATGTGGAGGTTTGAGAAGTGGTACAATGAATAGAGTTGTTTCTGTCCATACAGAACGGCTCACCTCGTACCTATCACCACCACTGAACAGTATTTCAACGGTTAAAGGTATTTCAACTCGATGGTGATTTTGTATTGTTTGAAGTCAACACAGCACACTTAAAGGTATATACCCACTTCGGAATTACGTATGCTGATCGTTTGTGAGCGGAAACGTCGTTAAGAGTCAAGTGCTTCGTCCAAACAGCAAAGCGTTTCACATTGTTTTCGTCTTTCCATCTTAATATTTCGCTTGTAACACAATAGGTACAGAAGGGGAGAAACTCATTCGAACAAAAGCCAAAAAAGAGGCCCTTTTGTCGAATCTAATTACAAAAATGAAACCAGGCACTTGAGAGGCCCGTGGCTCGAGCAAATAGTGCGCTAACGAAGCAGGTAATGCGTTTGTATAAAACATAAAAGATGAACGAGTGGTCCAACGGGCGCAAGGAAAGGTACATTACGAGACGAATCCGCGGAGGGAGAACGGAAAATAATGCAGGATGTAAGTAAGAGTGAGACACGACGGAATACGAATAGGGTGAGTTCAAAGAAGTGAACTAGAGTCATTATTTTGATGTTTTTATTGTCTTTTGTCGCTCTCGATCTAGAAAAAGGGCAATTTTCAGCTGTTTTTGTTTGTTGTTGTTTCCTCAATATCCCCTTTTCTCTATCTATAACTGTTAAGAAAAGAGGTGTCTGGCAGTTTGTCGTGTCTTGTCGACTCCCTGACAACACACATTTCGTTACAAAATGATCAGTAAGTCTTTACACTATAGGCTATAATTACAGTGAGGGAACTCCGGGCAGCCAACTCGTATTCCGATATCACAAATGTGCGAAATGAGCGGCCTAGTAAAACATGATCCAGCTTTCCCGTGTCCAACATTTTTTCCGGGACTATTTATGTATCTTTAAACTACACAACGATCATGAAAGGCATTTGTATGATCTGTAAGATTAAGTGGTTGAGATGAGAGTACCAGCAGCAGGAAATTTATGTCGTTCATTTTTAATATTCGGGTGAAGAGGTCAAAGCTTTCAAAGAAGAAGCTATTTTTTTGTTAGCGAAAATAGAAAAATATGTTTGCATACTGCGTAATTCCAAGCTTTTATGTTTCCTCTTACCGTGTTCTCCCCTTTAAGTTATATTTCAAACGTTTTCACTTTTTTTTATCTCCATTTTCAACGACAATTATTATTATTATTTTATTTTTTTTTTTTCAAAATCATAATGATTATTCAGTACTACTCCAACTGCAACTCCTATTTCGTGATTATTACGAACATCAAAATAAAAAATTCCATCTTTTCGGGCCTCTAACCCAAAATCGCCTTGTTAATCACGAACATAATAAGGCGTGCACTTTGCAACACTTGTCTGAGAAACACTCGACGATTCGCAATCATTTAGATAGAATCGTTGAACTCGAGAGCATTCAATAATGTCCATCTGTCAAAGAAAGGTGACACCACAAGCAGATGTCGCCTTCGAGTGGTTTAATTGTCAATTAACGCCCGATTGTTGGTGTGTGCCGTCTCAACCAGTGGCTTCCCATTCACCGCAGTCGGCCATATGGTAATTTCTTATCGACCCTTTAATGTTGTAGGAACGGAGAAGCCTCCCCACTGTTGGCACAGGATGTTCTTAAGTGCCAATTATTTTCGAAATTTAGGTGTTTTAATAAGACATGGTCACTATTTGTTATTACAACAAACTAAGCGCTGCCACACTCTACTACTACTAGTAAGGTTTAACAGAACAATATCCCGTTTCTTGCTCATTTCTCCTTGTGATCAGAACATTAAACCAAAAGTATGTTATTCCACAACGATTTGTTATTCTACTGAAAGTAGTACCTTACTAAGAAAAGTAGATCCTCTCTTGTTCTGGATAATAACACCAATTTTCGAGAAGTTCTTCATGACCTTGAAGTACCTGTTTCTGATATGCGGCGATTTAACGAACCCATTTATGTAGAAAAAGATAATTGTCTCACATCCTTGAAAATCTCAGAACCTATTGTCACCCATATTCTGCCTCCGTTGGTGGTAATCGGTCCAAAACCCCTCTCAATCAATTCCTATCGTCCATGTCAATGCGAATCGGTAGGCTTCCACTGTAAATATGTTTTTCAAACAGCAGTTCTATTCGATTTGTGTTCACATCCAACGTAAAATACGCGGAGCCTCTCATTTTTTAACGAGTATGAATGTGTAAAAACTCCGGGCTTATGTCTAGTTACGGCCCTCTCCTGGGAGCGTAATTTGGGAGAGAGGCTGTAACAGAGGTTTTCCATTACGTACTCCGCTGTTGCTCGCTACCATTTCCGGACGTCGCTACTGTCCAATTACAGGCTGCTGATGACAATGCGTTTATAACAGGAGCCGAGAGAAAATTCATAATCTCGTACGAGGCTAATACCAGTGATCGGGTCATAATAGCGTGAGTCAGAAAGGGAGGGTAAATGATTTTGAAGGGGTTGCAAGTTGCAAGGGTGGTCCCTACTGTTTATCAAATGTAACTTAAACACAGGCCAGATGCCTCGCTAAACACCGGCCTCTCGCTATCAGTTGCTTCTTTAAAAATCTCAATCGATGCGCGAGGGTGGAGAGACCAATTATGCCACTCGGCGATACTCTCGGGGCCCTGTCACGGTGGTACCTTTCAATAATATAACGTTGAGTGGATGCTACTAGACAGCCCATCTGTTCCGTTTTCAGGTGTTTGAAGGAGAATGGTCAGAGTGCGAAGGATGTTAACACTCACAGTTGCATCATTGGAAAGTTAAAAGTCACTAATAACCTCCCCCTTCTTCCTACCCTTAGACACATGTTAATCATACACCGATATGGTTTCAACTGTCATCTGCCTTCAACTGTATTCTAACTCAAACTAAAACTCAAAACTCCCATTTCTAAACAACTTTCAATAAACATAAATTTTTTTCCCGAACGGACACTTTTTATGTCAACATATCTTCACTTTGGTAACTTTTCGAAATTTAATGCTTTTTCTGTAAATTTGTCTCAAATTTTACAATCATGCTACAATTTGTATAGAAATTTAAGTCAGTCTGGTGTAAACTCCATAGAAAATCACATCATGTCTAACCTTCTTCAAAGCTACTCTTTGGCGGTTTTGAAACTATGAGAATTTGAATTTTCAAAACTGGGTTTTTCTCCTAATTTAAATTTTTAATTTTTACAATTAAAATTGAATAACTACACAAAAATATGATGTTTTTAACAAAACATCTGCATAAGTTTAGCTTCATTCACAAAATACTGCAATAAATTTTAAAAAATTTTACAAAAGAGTTTCTAGAATATGCACAAATTTGAC
This sequence comes from Cyrtorhinus lividipennis, assembly GCA_019603395.1. Lineage (NCBI taxonomy): Eukaryota > Metazoa > Arthropoda > Insecta > Hemiptera > Miridae > Cyrtorhinus > Cyrtorhinus lividipennis. The sequence continues at coordinate 16,932,094 of CM034005.1, read as the reverse complement.
GGTAAATTTTTAATGGGGATTAGAGTTTAATCGTATTCATACTGATTTAGGAATGCACAACACAAGAAAAGTTCAGGTAGAGTGGCTATGCGTCTTTTTTTCGACCGAATTAACAACCCTCTAGTAATTGACGGAGAAAAAGTAATAGACTGAAAAGACACTGAGTAATTTACTTTAATTGATTAGAGTTCTGAACGTGAAATGTTTAATCTCCAGCTTAAGCCACCAAATGCCTTATAGTAAATAAGCGACGTGAAAAACATAACAAAACCATTAATATCAAAACCATTTACGCCCATCATTGGTTTTCCCTTCTTCCTTAGTCCAAATTAGAAACCATGGGAAACGTATTTGAGAGAAGACAGTTCCCCCGGGCTAAAAAATAAATACTCAATGTAAATCTCCAGTTAACGGATAAAAGGATTTTATTTTAATTAAACCGTTGTAATTAAATCGGCGTGGGATAACAGGGATTCGGCGGCCACAGCCTCTTTGACGGCGTAATGAGTTCTTTTGAAAGAAGGTCAGTGTAATACCGCCCAAGTCGCGTTTTCACTCTGACGCCCTCGAGAAAATGATAACGACTCTGTCTCAGGTGTGGGGTTTCTAAGGATTGACCGTAATTTATTTTTAGTGCTCGACTGGAGGTTCTTTCCGAAAATCATATTTCACTTGCGTGGGCCGAGAAGATGGGTAATCAACAAGAGTTACGCTCTTATTTTGCATACGGGAGTACTGAGGCTGGTGATGCCTGATGTAATATGGAGTCAAGTGAATATTGAACGAACCGACATATGTGGCCTTATTGAATCTTTATGGCCTTTATAACATAGGTGGGTAGCAGTTATGTCCTACGAGCTACTCCGTTCTGAGGAATAATGTTGTTGGTTGGTTATTCCTTGAATAATCAACCTTTTTTAATGCAAAAAGTCAACCTTTCCGATTCGGCCGAAAATTTTTTCTGGACGTTTCATGGTGTCTAGATCAAAAAAAAAAAAAAAAAAAAAAAAATGTCCGTCCGCCTACTAGTTGGTCCTCGATAAGGATCAAAATGTTTATTTTTGAGATTTTTGGTGATCCAAGCGTGTGGGGTATCTTTTTCCACTAAATTTAGTTCGCTGAATCCAAAGAGGCAGATCTCAGAACGATTGGTGCCCACGCGGATGAGATTATGAGGCAAATTGGGTACCTATCTACCGAGATTTCAGGTACCTAGGTGTGTGGGGGCCATTTTCCACTAAATGTTGGACGTCCACACCTACCGATATTTCCCATGCTCCTGGTCCAAGGAATAAACAACCTCTGAGAAAAAATGTGCAACGTTTTTCTTTTAGATTGTATTTTCTGAATGAGAAGCTTGCATCTCTCCAGCCTGTGATTTGAGTTCTCTCTTCATTTCGACTTTCCTTCGATTTACCTTCGTCTTGAATTGTCAAAGGTGAGCGCGCTTTGAGAGGTAGGTGGCAATAAGCACATTAAATGCTTTGATGATTGTTGTTGTTCATCCAATTTGATGCTCAAGTCGTCCCTCCGTGTGGATTCAAAGCTGTTTCAAGTGGCCAATGGTTCGTTTGACCCGCTACAATCACAGCTAAAACGGCCTATCTCTGCTTACAACCTCTGTACGCGGATGTTCCATCAACAGCGTCCTGATAAACGGCCCCAAAGCTTCACATCATAAGTTTTCAATGCCCGCAGCGCTGGTTGTCCGATCCATTTGAGCCACGCTCACTGCCTGCCCGAGGCCTAGTGGAGCGGACGCATGCACGTGTCGCGCCTGCCACTGACTGCATGGGAAAAACGAGTATCTCTGACCCAAAGCAGAAGCATCGATGCTCCTGAACGAACAATGAATTCTCTATTGTGACCCCGCGTTAAGGAAACTAATTAAAATGGTGCCACTTGTAGAGAGAGGCCAACAGTCCACTCAAATAGTTGTAAACCGTCCGAACGTCCGCGTGCGATGAGAAAAAATACAATGGATGATCAGTCAACTGGAGCTGCTTTGTTGTGGTGAGGGATATTTTCGCCTTATCATGCCCTCACTCATTACTTATACGCTGTTAGGAATATCCAGGGATAGGTCTCAACCTCAACGTCGCCATCACGTTACACACACCAAGAGCAGAAGAATGCTCATTGAGTTCACGAAAAATAACAAACTCATAACGATGGAAAATCGCACAATTACGTTCATAACTATGTGATAATCCACTTTTCGTAAACATTCCTCGTCACATCAAAGCTACATCCCGTGTAAACTCTTCTAAGATCAAAATTGTCATATTTTCGGGAACACCAATTTCCACCCACATCTTGGTTCAAGCCATATTCTGTTCACCACCCTCACTCATCCCGTTCGAAGCGAGTTCCCACGATGTATTTGTATACTGAGCGAAACTTCGTGTGGGTTTTCGCTTCCTCGTCATATTCAGTTGAGGGGACCCAGAAGAGGCGATGTATAGTATAGAGCTCAACTTTTATTCGCCTTCGTGCCCCAAGTTTAATACGCAGCTCTTGTTCGAAACTTGATATTGACCCTCAAAAAACGGTGGTGGGTTTTTCGTATTCGATTATTCAACGTCCCGCAGACCTTTTTTTCCATTAGAGCCATAAAAGGATTTTTTCCCCTAGTTGGTGTTCACATTTTAGACGTGAGGTGCGAATTTCCTTCTTTTATCAACCAATCTCCCGCCAATCACTTTTTGTAATTGAGAGTAATTTCGGTATTAAGAAAAACCTTTGTGATAGTGGGGTAGAGATCTAGCAAGTTCATAAATTCAGCGGCGGAGTTTTCTCAGGATGAGAAAGCTTTGTTATTGGACTAAGAAAACTTCGAAACACGCTGTATTTTATGAGAGGAAGCGGTTGTACTCAATAGAACTTTCCTAATATTTCACCCCAACCGAAAAAAGGTCCTGTTTCAAGGGCCACAAAGTGAGCGCTCGTGAGTATCGTTGGGCTCTTCGCCCTGAAAATCCTCAAAATGTTTCTTGAAAACCTCAATAACGGCCCAGTTCGGGTCCTCAAGCGAGGATATCTATTGCTCCAACTGACGAGAAGTTCCGACAATCTGCTCATTGCACTGAAAAACACGATAGTTTTACTTCCACAACTCTGATGGTGTTTGTGTAAATTAGTGTTCTCTGATGAATCAGGAACGAAATGGTACTGTCCAGTTTCCTGATTCCCACACGTGGTAAAGATAATTCAGTGGATTAGTTTGACTCTCTAGCTTGGAATGAGTCTTAGTCTAGAGTCACATTTACGTAGTCTAGTTTGATTCAGCTGATCAAATGTAGCAGAGAAGCAGCAAATCCTAATAGATCTGCGTCGTTTGACAACATAGGACTTCGCTCAACCTTTGCTTTCGATCTTCCCATTTTATACAATGACGAGATACCTTATTTCTATGCAACTCAAGTTTAATGAGTATAACAAAAAGATTAATTCGCGCAAAACATTGAGGGCATTTTTTCCATTCCGTTGGACAAATATGAACAGCATGTTGAAAGCCTTTTGGAAACTCGCTTACTAAGGAATCCTTTGCACACATCTGCCTTACATGTTTCCGGGGATTCTCTATTTCCTGATTACTGCGAAGGGAGAACAAAAGCAATAATGTTACATTATTGTATTTACGATTAATGCCAACCCTGGTCCCACACCACGGACAAGGTAGATTGGATAATAGATCTATATTGTTTATATTTTCTTCTCATATATAATGTATTTCTTTTCCTGGAAAAATGAAATCGATAATTTATCAATTTATATACCGATATAGGGTTAATATACTTGGTGACAACAATTATCCCCCGTCAATCCTTTGAAGCATTGGTGATGAAACAAAATTTACAAGAACCCACTTGATCATTCCCAATGTTGAGAGTTTGGGCGCCTCGTCAGCAGCGAAAAATGCGATTAGCCTCTAGTTCGAGTCCAATAGTTATGTTAATGCTTTCTAGCCGGTTCAATGACGGATAATTGCTCTTGAATAGGCCTCTTTGCAAGGGTCCTTACACCGATGACATTGTAAACACTAGGCCTTTACACGATTCGTCTCATCCGAGTGGGTGACTGAACACAGCAGCTGTTTTTGTCCGTCGAACGCATCAACATAACTCGGATTCGTCGCGAGTGCGTGTGCAAATTAAAAATGAAAAAAGCTAACTCCGCCCTCCGTGTTTCGCTTCGGGTTTCTAACCCGAGTTGTGCTACTTGAAAGGGTGCATACATTAAACGGTATAGCGGGTATGCAAAAAGGATGAGGCGATAACGGGGAAAGGTTGGTGTCTTTTAGCACAAACAAAAACCAATAGTCTAGGGTTGATCGTGGGGTCAAAACATTACGGTGGTTCGCGCCATTTTTTTGGACGATTTCAACATTATCAGCCGCGTTGCCAACGATTATTAATTGTTTGTTGGTTTGAGTTTCTAAAAAAGTCGCACTTTCGTCGTTTTGCGTGCGACTCTCCCATCTTTATTCCGACGTTTCGTTGATGATTACAGTTCATCAGCTACATAATTGGAGGACAGTATTTGGTTGTGGCGGAACAATTGTCCCTTATTATTATTTATGATCGATCGTCATTTTAACGATACGATTTTCTCAAAATTCTGATTCCATACATGATTCCATTACTTTTAATAGGTTGACTTGGATCGTAGAAGACACGTCTCCGTAATCAGTTCCTTGCATCAATATGGTCCAAACTATATTTTCCAGCACGTAAATACCAAAATTCCCATTATTTAATAGAAATGCTCACTTTTTGTAATTTAATCACAATTTTCTTCACAAATGATATTTTATGATTTGCCTATCTCTAGCTGCAAATAACATTGTTGAGGCCTAAAAGTCTTCTAAATGTAAAACAGCTGCGATTACACAATTTTAGCCGCCAAATAACCACTGCATTAGGCCATGATCCGTCTCCAGGGCAGTCGAGAGGAAGTGTTCCTGATAGAAAGGAGCTCGTGTATTCAGTTTGAAAAGGAACAAATTGATTTCGTGATCCATCACCAAACTCTCACAAAATGGCTGTTATTGACGAATTACTCAAGTGTAGACTGTTCAACATTGGTGGACGACGTTGCGCGGAGGTCGATAATGATGTAACGTACTATTAGCGACACACCTCGAGCAAAGGGGCCCTCGTTCTTTCGATGTGATCCATTAACGCGTCTGATTTTGAAGTTGATGGCAGGAGTTTGGAAGGGAAATTGAGCGGACGCTAGGCCCTGGAAGCTGGTAATTGCTCGGTCGGGCGTTGATGATCGAGCACCCCAAAACGGCAACTATTGAGAGAAAACAGGGCGTCAACCCTCGAAATGGCTCCTTGAGCACGCGTCAGTTTTGGTTTCACGATGATCCAACCCGACTAGAGGTAAATTACAGAGGCCTCCACGTTCAAAGGAAAGCTAATGTTTCTGCTGACAAAATTGCACTACCTACATACTACTAAAAGACGTTCAATCAACTATATTAGTTAAGTTTGCTCTATAGTTACTCATCGGGGGAAATACACCGAAAGCTACTGTAAAAGTGAGTCCTTGATTCGCTGGGTTAATATCTTCCATCCGCCACTCAATTCAATTCCACCGTCTTCCTATGAAGATCTCTCCATGTTGGAATGGGATAACCTTCAGCTGAGACAAAACCCCTGACAAGAAGAAGTCCCAGACAACTCTCCACCAACTTGAAGATTTGAAAACTTGTTCCGTCCTTCTTTTCGCAGGTTCCTTGTAACGCGAAGACGTGGATGGAGTCGAGATAAAGAGAAATCGATGGGACCATAAATCTCTCAGCCCCAATAAAACGGCCGTAAACTGTTGGACGCCGCTCGTAGGGTTATCCTGAGGTTGGAACCACTCCAACGGAAGCCCTTATGACTTATACCGCTCTCCGAGTTAGCCCCTGAGGACTGCTGGGCTCAGAAAGAACCGCAGATGTGGTGAATTCGGGACCATCTGAAGTGCCATCGTCACCGCGGTGATTCGAGAGAGGATCTTTTATTGTAGGAGCGCGCTCGCCGGGGAGTCCCTTTTGTCACATCCCTTTTGTGGCCATGTAGTTTGTCACTTGGAACCGCTCCGGCCTCATTCGGTTCCTCTTGTCGCATTATGCGAATCAAGTTCCGAGCTTTTTGAAAATGTTTCCAAACATTTCATTAGTTTCACCCGCGCCCCCCCATCGATTTGGTTCTCTCGGGTTATCCATCAATTCGAGGGCTATAGAATTTACGTAACTGGTGGATGACACCAGGGATTTCGTTGTCAGTTGGAAAATGGACGGATTTGGTTCGAAAGTACCAGTCATGGAGTGCGCTATACGGAACGAATCTAATCACAAGAAGTGATGACCATGGAAAAAATTCTGGATCGTGATTTTCAAGTTAATTTTGATTGGAAATGTGCAATCTTGTATTTGTGTAACAACCTCCCGAAATACGTTTAAAAGGGCTCCAAAAACGGTTTGTACCAAATTCTTCATCCAGCTCATCACCGCGAAGAACCGGATCATTTTTCACGGCTAGCCGATGGGTGAGGATGAGTATTTATTAACGGGGTTTTGGATGTGGGCACATGGCAAACATTTTCCATTTAAATTGAATACTAGTCCCAATCCCCATTGTACACGCATGTAGTAGTAGAAATTGGCATTTTTAAAATATTCTTAATTTTTTAATAGAAAATAGTTGAGAGAGCAGAAAATATTTGATCGAGTAACCTACCCCAACTTTTGTCTCTCTTCATGGTCGTACAACGTACTTCCTTCGTGCTCAAAGAAGTTCCAGGTAGTTCCTTTTTCTAAGAAAACCGTATACGTTTTACCTCGCCGTGCAATTATTCGATCAGGGTAATACTCAAGTCGATGAGTTCCTCCAAAGCTCATGCAATGTATTACCACTGTAAACCTGTATTTAATATTCGTCCTCCGTCCACAACTTGAGAAACGATCATGGGTGCGGTTATTGATAAATAAAAACTCTCCCATATTTCGAGCTAGGTGGGAGTGAGTTATTGAAAGTCAAACGAAGTTTTCAGCGATATGATCGGAAGCCCGTAAAGTGCAACCCTTCCTTGGCCCACTCATCGCCTTTTCCTTCTCTTCCTTAGTTTATTGGATTCACGTTATGGGAGCGATCGATTTCCCAAGGTTGGTTGCTTTCACAAGCGGGCTGAATTTAGGAACGCCTTTCAGAAGCATTTCTGGAAATCCACCATTCACCCTCACTTTGGATAATTGGGTTGCCAGTTTTCCTACTGACAAATAACGACGTTGGCAAAATTATTCGTTATAATTATTTCAGGTCCAGCTAATTTGGTCGGTCCTTCAACGAGCACGATACTGTTGTGCCAACTGTGAATGGAAAAAAATTCAAACACCCAGCATCTGCTTGTGATATTGTTGTGCCCACAAGAGATGAAAAAACCTCAACATCATTAGTCATTAGAAATGAGACAGAGTGGTCTACAATATGTACAAGTGGGTGCTGCGTATTGAAGTCGACGGAAAGACCATTCATTTGACAAACAAGGTTCAGGTTTTGTAATGGGCTCGTGGACTCGGCTCCTAAGCTAATCAACAGGGCTAATGTAGCGTGTTTTGAGTGGATCCCTTGATAATTATTCAGAAGGAGAATCCTCTATCCAGCCAGCTGCTTTCCCTTAATGACGACAGTGTCCGATGTTTGCTCTCCCTCATGTATAGGGAACCTAAATGTTTGACGTTCGGACGTGAATCCACACGGCTTGATTATATTAAGAGGTGCGCCCTGAGAAGTGTGTGCTGAACCTAATCTCGATGGTAGGCGGATGTTGAGGCGTGTAAAGGCAATTGAAACACGAGCGGGAAACGAGATGGAAATACGATGATAGGAATTAGTTTGCAACTGTAAGCATATACATGGGTGCTTCTACCTAGTACCTTGGCGGAAAAGTAAAGGGAAACACTAATTGGCTCACTCGCGAATGAAATTCAAAACGAACAGTATTATCTATTCAAAATGACAAAACTAATAAGGTATTCAAAACGAAGAGCTCCACGGTAATAATTCTGCAATGTGGCCTGACGATAATAATTGTCAGTGCTTGTTACGTTTGCAGCTAAAACATTATCTCCAACATGTACTAACTTGGACCTTTGGCTCAATAATGAAACAAACTTTGCGCAACTCTGAAAAATACGAAGTTATCAGCAGTTATGCATTTTCTCCATATTCCTATTAGCAATTGTAATAGTTTCTCGATCGAACTGAACTAGTGATTCTCCCACCAGTGTAGTCAGTTTCTGGCCGATATTCGGTTAGGCTACGGACATTTCGTGTTTTTATTTAGCAGCGACAGGACAAATGTTGATAGATAAATTTTGCTCTATTTTGTTGGTTAGATTGATTTAGTTTCATGCTTGTATAAGGTTTAATTTCTTTTCAACTTTAGTTATTTGCAATATATAGCTCTCTCAAATTTAGTATTTTGCCATGAGATTTGTGAGACACAAATTAGTCAAGACACGTTTTCAAATGTTAGGGATTTAATTAATCATTTTCAGATGAACTTTTAGGATTTTAGGAGCAAAAAGGCTTTTTTTAGTCGACTCAAATCATTTTCAATTTCTCAACTCAACTCATAATTTATAGTTGTTTTGGCACAAGAGAGCTTGTGGGAAGTACTAAAACAGGTAGGTGATTCTATTTTCGCTCAATAAATAGTCTGATTCTAATGAAGTAATACGGACATTCTTTTTGTGAATCAAATCGGAATCCTGAAGGTTGTTCGCTTCTTATTCTGAAAAGAAAGATGTGAGTTTGTACATTCTCGCCAGACTTCATAGAGCTCCCGAATCTCGCGTGAACGCAATCGAACTGGGACCTCTATTTTTCAATTCCTGCTTTACTACCCACTTTTTCTCCTCGCATACTCACCCTTTGAGGGTTGCTACCTCTTCGACGCCGTTGACGACAGCCGTAAAAATGCAATATTCGCCAGACGTTCCTTTTTCCGAGCTTTCTCGAACCCTGACAGTCACGACTTTTCCGCTCCACATGATTTTGACAGGACTCTGACAGTGCGTTATCCTATAACGCAATTTTCAGTATAGTCACTCTCGGTATTCCCGACAATGATCTTGTTGGATTCTTTCGTTTTATTTTCTCGTATTGTCTGGAACCACACTTTACAGTGTTATTCCTTTCACGAATGGAGTTGGGATTATGTATTACTTATTTTGGCAAAGAGTCCACACACTCAGTAAAATGGATTGCGGCGTTCTGACGTTGGCATGGAGCCCAATCCTGCCCGTACGAGTGCATTGATCCCACAAGGTTTTGCCGTTGTAGGATCATGGAGCCAAAAGCTCGACGCGACTCAGTGGATGATAGCGTTGCCTGTCGGGTTTTTCTTCACAATGCGTAACGGCTTTGAGTGACTCGGCAGTCTTGACAAGCAATTTGAATACAAGAAGCGAAATCACAGGCTTTCTTGTTAGCGCGTCGTTAGCGAGTATTTTGAACCCTTCAGCGCCGTTGGCAAGCTGGGGGCTTGGGTAAGTGATTGATGATATGACGCACCATATACTCAACGCGAGATTCATGTTGTCTACAACAATCAAGAAACACTTTCGGTTGAGGTTAGTTATTAAATCACAAACATCTCCACTTAATTTTCAAACCAAGTAAGGATAAAAAAGTTTACCTCTCATGGGAATTCCGCGCTCCTTTGAAAATCAACTTTTGAGAAGTCGAACGTACCAAAAGTGACACAACCTCTACCAATTAATGTTGGCCTGTGGTGTGCCGATTTATCCGAATTGTCTTTAAAAGGTCAACAGGTCGTGGTAAATTGGATGCCGAGCTCATGAAGGGTAATCAAACGACGCATAAATTGGGGACGCTCGTCTCTCGTTGAGTATTCAACAAAGTTTACTTGGAAAACGTTTGGACTCGTGATTCAGCAGTTATACGACATTTTGGTTACTTAATGGTAATGTATTCCAGGCTGAATCGTCAGGAAACACGATCAATATTAAGTGGACGCCTTTCTCTTCTATACCTGCAATAATTTTACTCTTTACTCCTTCTGCAGGAGGAATAAATGCAAACGAATGCGACTGCAAGGCAGCGGAATCTTTGCTTAGCCTTTTGAAGCGAGTCCTCCAAACAAAAATTCCTCTTTTATTTCATGTTACAGAAGCAAATTTCCTTGTAACAGAAATAATTTCCACTATCAATTATGATCATTTTTAGTTCGAATCAAACATTTCAAGGTAGAATATCCCTCAATGAATCTAACGACCTAAGTCAGCTCACAATTTTATGATATTTTGAAGTTAAAGTTTTGATCACACCTTTCGAATTTCATCAATTGGATTGTAAGTGTGCTTAATGCGCTTACGTAAAGTTCCCCAATGTCGATTAACAACCAACACGTTTTATGTTTTTAGCCAGATTCGTTGAAGTGTCGGGGGTAATGCGAGTCTTGTAAATAAAAATCGGGTGTCATGTAAAAATTAATTGATAATTGACCGTGTCAATTGAGATTATTGATGTTGGTCATGAGGAAGCCCCTGTGACATGACGAGCAGTGCATTTTTCTGTTGTGAATCGTTCTAACTCTTAATCCCTTCGAGGTTAGACTTGAAAAACCTCAAGCCTCGGGGGGGTCAAGTTGACAAATACATAAGCTGAATACATAGTGGCTCAACAGAGGCGGTTGTCTGTTCTAATAGCTCGAAGGCATGTCACCGAGGCCGCATATCGCCTCGTCATTTCGTCACAGTCGTTAATCCTCACATTCAGGAAGACTGGCGTTGGGGATGAGGAGAAGATTTACCACAAATCCTATTGGACGAACAACAGTTTGCGGTGGTGGGATTTTATTTTCAAAATAACGACTTTGAGTTGGACGTTATAAAACGTGGGTATTAAAATGAAAGTTGCCGAACGCCAACACAGCCAACGGGTATCTCAATCCAAAAAGTAGTGGAGTACAAGAGTAATACCCCATCTTTGTTACTTGTGCTTTCGGTTTATCGTTCTTGGAATGAGATACCTTTGGCTTAGTATAGAGAAAAAGCGTTGCTACCCTCCAGATGTTTCGAAGTCCGATACGTTTCTAAACAGTACGACAAAAAAAAGAAGAGAAAAAAAAGAAAAAATATATAATGGTACGAAAATGTTGAAAAATGTGTTTTGGAAAGCCGCACTCAAGTTTAGTCAATGTTTTATTTTCGAATAAAATTTTGAAAAATTGAGTCGTGTGATACCAGTAAAATCTCCTTAGTAGAATGGCGACCACGCAGAAAGTCCGGATTGAGTCTATGTATGAAATATAAGATTTTTTGATACAATCCAATGCTGTTTAAGAAAAATACACCGTTCCAATGGTACGTCGAGCGAGAAAGACAACTGGAATCCTCCTTTTATTGAAGTAAATGGGTTTTCGGATGACAATCCTCAGCTTTCAAACAATGCTATATGAGTAGGTAAACCTTGAATTATTGACTATTGACAAACATCATCACTATTGCCTAGAAGAACACAAGATTGGTGGGAAAATACTTTATTTTATTTTATTTTAAACGGATTTTCAATTATATAGGGAACAGAGTAGTTTTCGCAAGTTTTATACTCGTGTGTTCAACCAAGGGAAGAAACTTTGTGTCATCTAATGTGGGCTTCGCTCTCAAGTTACATGTTTTTCCTACCGCAGTATATTTTTCTTGTGACGGGATGAAGATATAACCATAGTTGTATGAAATAGGTGTGTGAAACTAAAATTCAGAGACAAATGTGGGGTTATCAGAAATAAATGTAAAACTGAAGAGGAAAATAGATAAAATCTTCGAATCCAAACGCTCTCTCGTATTTGGTTGAACGTTTTCGAGACGAATGACCCTTATCATCCCAAAAGTTCGGATGGAGTCGACCGCAACTACCGCAACTGCTCAATCCGCTAATGGACTGTTTGCATGGGTCAGCATTTCGTACCCCAAAATCAGATTCATCACTTTTGATAACCCTCACGTGTCAATTATCAGTTTGTTTTTAAAGCGATTGCAAAAATAAGCATGACGGTCATACGAGTATTATGAACACGGTCACGAAGGGTCACTGCCGAACTGGGATGGGAGAACGACACCACTTGGAATCATTTTCGCTCAGTTGATACCCTGCAAATTCACCTTTCCGTGACGCTCTGAATTAATTCTCTGAGAAGAGGAAATTAAAGGCAAATGTTTGCATAAAGGCCCACCCGTTCATTCTACAGAAGTTCCGCATTGATACGAGGACATTTCATTGCAACTGACTGGTATACTGGAGATTTGACATGAAGAGACGGACGACTGTGAGGAAGCTTTGCGGTATGACCATGAGAATATCATGACCCGTTGAATACCTTTCCAGGGCTCTCGACAGCTCTTTGATGCCAAAAGCAAGAAGAATGCTTCTCCAAAGAGCGACATACGCTACTCGGAGGCTGCACGTGTCCAACACAAGACACGTGCACATTGAAGCATCCAAAGGCCCCATTAGCTTCCTGTTTGCCTTCCTTACTAATTCATCAGGTGGGAGGATGCATTGGAAGGGATTCATCTCAACAAATAACCCAGCCGGACTCGATAGAGTCGACAAAAGGAGAAAACAAGGTTTCTGTTTGACTAGGGCTTTCCGAAGGCCAAGCTTAATGTGCATTTGCATACTTTTCGGGGGTTAAATTGAATTGCCTCAGTTAATTGGCTTCTATTCTGAGTCGAATTACCATTTTTACCAATCACGAAATCAACGAGGGGTAACCTAAAAATAAATCATATTCACCTACAAGAATTCAACTCTCTTCATTGTTGAATTTGAGTTAATTATGTAGCTTCATTAGTCACTTCGAAAAAAAAAAAAAAAAAAAAAAAGTTGAACCACTGTAATTAAAACTGACAGATTTTCAAGTAAATTTTACATCCTCGCACACATGCGAAATATGAGCTGTGATAACACGGTTACATTCATACTAATGGCACAAATGGTTGATACACCTACGAGAATCGCAACTCGGGACGATAAAGACACAAAGAACACTATAAAAATGAAAAATTATTTAGCTTTTTTTTTGCTTTCTTAAGTAAATTGATTTTGAAAAAATTAAAAATACCAAATAAAATCCAATCTTGACGATTGATTCCGCAAAAGCTCTTTATTTTAGGGGAATTTCGCTTGTTTGGAGAGGCGACCCCAAGGGTCTATTAAGTTCGAGTTCGAGGTCTACAAAGTTAGTGAACATGAGAGTATAGTACTCGAAAAAAAAAGAAAGGATTTCTTAATTCTAAATCCTAAATCCTAAATCCTAAAATCTAAGAAGCCATGGTTAATTAGGGGCTGTTTTAAAATCGTAACTCACCCTATTGCTTTCCTTACTCTTCCCGGATGTTCACCGTTCGCTGGTGGCCTCGTCGCAACCTGTCTCGAGACAAATTCGGAATAAAACGACGGTATTTTACAGTTTCGAAGGCAGCGACAGATAGTAGCGAAGAATTTACGTTGAACGCCTATTGCACTGTCGCTCTAATCAACAGAGGAAAGAATGGAGAAAATACGTAACTTCATTAGCAATAACTCTCCTCGTTCTTGAAGGGATTGGAGGGTTTCGAACTCTTTCATTGTCTAGCCTTGATTTAAAGCTCTGGAAAACGGATTCTTCGTTATTCTGGCACGATAAAACGCCGTGCATTTCTTTGAATGACAAAAAAAGCACTGATTTTTTACTGGAGCGATTTGACTGAGGAATGAGAGGAGGGAGAATGGGGCCTAACCAAAATGCTTCACCTCTTCGCGCCATTAGCCAAAATGGCTGTGTATTAATTTTTTAATCGTAATTTAAATTGTTTTTGGTTTACCTTTTCAAACTGATTCAGAATGATCTCGGAGAGGCTATACTGGAAGCGAGTTTGCATCAGGGGAAGATGGGCTCAAGCGATTACGGTCGAATTATACATGATCAAAGGTTCTTCCTTAAATGCTCATGACATAATTATTAAGAGGCCACATTCGTCCTTGTCAGTCGCTGTGGGAAAAGTGATTATTAGCCACCTCAGGGCTAAGAAAATTTGCATTCGCAGCCGCAACGTTGATTCGAAGTCCAAAACTAAAGAAACACCTTCGTATGATGAACAGTGGGAATTAGTCACCGTCTGAGAATGAGTCGTGTCGAGAATTCAAATTTTGAACCACTCGAAATGACGTTGAATAGGCGACATTTATCAGATGACAAGGGTTTTTTTTTCTCCTCGGGGAGCTGGAGGACCATTTGCACGGGAGCAATAGGTTTGAGTGACGCGTACGAGAGGAGGAAGCTACGCGAGGGGTCTCATCATTGTTGCACGAAAGGGTGAATATGTTAGTGAGAGGGGGTTGAAAACATACATTTTTCCCATATCACATGTGAGCAGGGGTTCATTTCGGCATTGTGGGTTCATTACGTCGCGTGATGATGTAACATTAATTCAATGAGAGGCACTTTTTTCTCCGACGATTGTCTGTAGACGTAATCCATAGGCACAGCGCGACAAACAGGTTCACTTTTCTGTACCAACATACCAGTACTCTATTTCAAAGCATTTATTTTCAAAGTTTTTTAAAAGTATTTATTCAAATTATGTTTATAGAGGAAATTCATGGTGATTTTGTTCCTGGGAGGAAGGTGGAAAGAGCCTCATGACCCTATTCCTCCCAGGTGGATAAATATCAATCAATCAATCCATTCCCTCCATTCGCTTATTTACATCATCATTGATAAGGTTTAATTGATTCAGATCCTCTGCCTTTGTTTGTGGACCCGTCTCATATTACGAACGTCTAGCAGGCATTTCAAGTTGGGTTCTGTTGAACCTGTCTGACTGAAGGATTGAGGAAAAGTGTATCCGTATTTATAAGCAGAGAAGAGTGATCGCTACGTCGTTTTTAGAAGACCCAGGCAAAACATCTGGGCATTTTTCATCTTTTCAAGTCCTATAAATTAGCTCAATCTCGTCTCTGCAGGCCCTGAATAAACGGTTCGCGGAATCACCAAAATAAAACTGCTGCCGAATCGCTGTAGAAGTTTCTAATCATTATCGTTACTTTTTGACTTTTAATATGGTTTCCACTTGTCTATTCCTTCTATATTCTTCTAACAACTTCCGCCAGCTCAATCTGTAATCTGTTGCATATGAATGGAAATGCGGTACGACGACTTTTAAACCCTAGTGCACAAATTTACCTGTTAATTACTTGCTTAGAGCAGTCACGTTGAGCCATCGAGTAAATTTGAGTGGAGCCAACAAAAACAAGTAAATCAATTTTAGTCGTGAATACGAGCAGTTAGAAGATTACAGGATTATAGAAGTCTATACACAACAAAACAAGGAGGCCTCAAACGGGTGGTAATTTTACTTCTTTATTGTGTTTCCACACCTGAGAAATCGTTCAGCGAAAGCACTAGAGACGAAAACTTCAAATGTCTGTTCAAGGGAATTCGTTTCCCTTGAACAGCAAAAACGAACATTCCGCCTCGTTGGGCAAAGACGATCGAAGAATAGGTTTCCCATTCATGGCGGTTCTTGAAGGATAATTTATTCTTTCGCCTCGTTCAATTCAGTTGACAGTGTTAAGCGATGATTGTTGAGCTCGCACAACAGCGTTTCAACAACGACGGTTAAGTGGGCATTGTCACTGAGCCGCTCCAAAAAGCGGGGTGGCGTTTGCCCTCGAAAAAGGAACCGATTACCGGTCACGAGCTTCGAGATTTGCTACGGAATTGATTTTAAATGGCCGAAAATCGTGGTATAAGTGACTCGAGTCGGCGGGCTTTTTGAAGGTGTGCAATAAACAATGACGTGTTTTGGGTGTCGGGTGACAACAGAAGATTCAAAAGCGTCCAAGAAGGTGGACGGCGCCTACGCGAAGCAGGTCAGTTCTCCCTAGCCATTGTTAAGTTTTGCCGTTAATAGTTTAATAGCTGGCAACTTTGAACTTGAACAGATGTCAAGTGGGAGAATCTAGCAACATTCAGTCTGTGATTACGATTGGTTGGTTATTCCTTGAATAATCAACTTATGTTTTCATGATAATGGTCAACCTCTCCGATTCGGCTCAAAATTTTTTTCTGGACGTTTCATGATGTCCTGATCAAGAAAGGTCGATGTCCGTCCGCCGTACGCCGTACGCCGTCCATCGTCCGCGCCGTTTTTGGTAGTAGAAAATTTTCTAAAAATCTGAAATTTGGGTCAGGGGTCTGTTCCCGGCCGAGACGGGTCCTCGAAACTTTTCAGCCCAATCGGACCAAATTTGGGGGGGGGGGGGGAGGGGGTAGGGGTCAAAATGTGTTGTTTGAAAAATGGATTTTCGAGATTTTGGGCGATCTAGGCGAGTAGGGTGTAATTTTCCACTAAATTTTGGACGCTGAATCCAATGAAATGGGTTCTAAAACGATTGGCACCTACTGGAAGAAGTTATGGGTCAAATTGGGTATTTATTACCCATTTTGAATATGTGTTTTCGGGATTTCTGCTACCTAGGCGTGTGGGGTATAGTTTTCCACTAAATTTTGGACGCTGAATCCAATTAAATGGGTCCCAGAACGATTGGCACCCACTGGAAGAAGTTATGGGTCAAATTGGGTATATACTGCCCATTTTGGTTGGTTATTCCTCGAATAATCAACCTATTGTATATGTGTTTTCGGGATTTCTGGTACCTAGGCGTGTTTTTCGATTTGCTGCCATGTGGAGGACGTAGTGAACAATATTGATCAACCTTACATAACTCCCTCATCCATAGCATCATTTTGATATCTTTGATATCATCTCGTAAACTCAAAAAAGAACAACTTTGGTAACATGCTTTTTTTCGTGAAGTGAAATTTTATCTTCACCCTATAATGTAGAGAACTTCTTCCTCGCTCGCCGAATTTCTCCCATGACTGAATTTCAAGTAGATCTAAAGGCTTCCTAACTCGCTCTGGGGTCCCAACTTCCTCTAAAATTAACTGTCGTTAAGTTTGAAGTGAGGCTAGACTATGGGCACGTGCGTTGTATTCACCGGTCTTGAGTTCAACCGGTTGGAGTTAGGCATTAGCAGGATGTATCGATTTCGACAATTATGTAGATCGAATCAATTTGAGTGCGAGTAATTTAGCCTCCTTCTGATTGTCATAGAATTCAATCTGTCGCGCCTCCATTTTATTCGAACTCTCGAGAGGAATAGGGCTGTGAGATCGCCTTGAACTGAATTTCAATGGAGGAAGGGCTCTCGAATGAAACCAGGTGAACTTATTGCAAAAAGACGTTCGAGCAAAGGAGAAAAAAAAGGCACTCGAGAGTTCTCGAAATGCGAGCGAACAGTGTATCGAATGAGATAGATGGTAAGAGACACAAAGAGCCCACCCTTAGAGCCCATTCCACGCTCTGGTGCTCACAAACACCGGAGAGCTCGGAAGGTTTGTCACCTCTTCCACCATAGCACAAGCCCTACAATTTTCCCTCTTGTAGTTTGATAAATTAGGAACAAGATTTGGAGAAACTCGGATGTTTGGCACTGATTCCTACCGGCTCTCATTCTTCGATTTAGCTGCCTAGACGCGCATTTTATTCGAACATTGTGATACTACACAATATTTTCTTACGATATTTATTTCGTCATTCCCGTTTTATTAACGGAATTTCCTCTCCCCTCCGCGACGAGATGAAAAGCGATTTTTTTTTTTGTTCTTGAAATTCTTCTTGCTTCGATGAAAGATGAAAAGCGATTTTTTTTTTTTTTTTTTTTTTTTTGTGCTTGAAATTCTTCTTGCTTCTTGCTTCGTGCTCATTTGCCCATCAGTTACTGTTTTGACAGCACATTATGCCTGGGTAAAAAGATACATGGTACTGTGTAGAGTACAGTATTCTGTCCTTGCCATTTTATCAATTATCCATTTGAGAGAACTGTTAAGTACGGTTTTATTGATCAAAAACTCCCGAAAAATGTGAAATTGTTACCAAAACACAACGCATTATAGGAAATGGTGATGGGTTTCTCTTGTTATTACGAGTTAAAACAGGGCTTTTAACGAACTTACATGAAGCTTTTACAATAGCCTTCTGTAGGCAATGCCCAGAATAAAAGCTCAAATTTCGTCAAGGCTTTCAACGATTTCGACTTTCATTTGTAGCTCCTAAATACTGATTTTTCACTGTTTTCCAAGGTTTCATCTCAATTTGATTGATTTATGAAAGGTCAATAAGAATGATTACAATCGAAGGAATAATGCCTTCCAGTAAGCTAAGTTTCACGGTATCGCGGGACTGCCTTTGAAGATGATTTTTTGAAAATGGTAGGCATTTTGTCGAGGTTTTTGATGGCTAAGGAAGTACGGGAACCCAAAAACCTCAACGAAATGCTTACCATTTTCAGGAATGTATTTAATACATTCCTGAGTCAACAATGGCAAATTCGAAATTTTTGCCATAGTTCCCTCTCACTGTCATAGGTGTTTTACCAATTCGTCGTATAATCCGTAAAATGCCGAGTTTTTTCCCCATAATTTTTGAGCGGCTGAAGTATTTCAGATTACTAGGCTTAGCCGGATTTACTCCTCCAACTCGGCCAAAATATGAAAAGGGGACAGATTTACCAACATGCGATTTATCAAACACGGACACCTAACCTTTCCACCTAATACCCCGTCTCGCAAGATGGCCACATAATTGTCTACCGTATAATCTACTCGCAACTCTCGTTGTAAGTCTCAAGGGAGTTTCAAGTTTGAGTGAATTATTCAATTCAACCCCTTGACAGCACCTTTGGGGTATTACAGAGGGTTATCTACGGAAGCACCTAACTTCCGTCGCTGAGATCCTCACCGTTCCTCCCTTCGTCCCTCGAGGACCCAACTTCTCTCAGGAACAGTGTTGAGCAACAAACCGCCATCGAGGTTGGGCTTTTAAATTATTTCGACCTCTATGATTGAAGGAGGATTTAGAAGATCGCGGGTAACCGAATAACAGCTGATTCCGTTCATATATATAAAATTAAGATGATTATGTCGATTGTCGATGTCGATTATGCCTGATAATAAATTGTACGAGTAATAAACAATTAATATAAAATAGATTGACATTGTTAACAGCTCTACAAGGTATTTTGAACCATCCTTTAACTATACTCAAATCTCGTTGAAATTAATTCCGTGGTTAAAATTAAATGTTAGAATCCATTGTAGTATCTTATTAAGTGAGAGTTCGTAGTGTTGGGGAAAACGAAAAAATTTAATTCTGTCAGAAAATTGATACTTTCGTCCAAAACACTCTGCCTTGGAAAATTTCATGACCAAAAACGCTGCAACACCGTGGTACGATCGGGCTGAAAAATATTGAGGACCACTTAGAGCCGTTAGTGGTTCCCTGACAAATACTTCAGATTTGTGGAAAATGTTCTGCTGCCAAAATCGGCGTGGACCAAAAATTGTGGGCCAAATCGGAGAGGTTGAGTGTCTGCATGGAAACTTCAGTTGATTATTATTTAAAGAATAACCAACCAAAAGGTGTCTCGACATGTTACAACCACCGCAAAAGGCGTCCGTGGTTCTAAATGTAATATACGTAGTATAGGGATGTTTATTATGTCTGAGCCCATACTCACTACTATGGTCGGAGTTGTTGTCCAAACGGGATTTCTGAAACGACCGGTTGCAATTTTTGGAATGTGAAGGTGAACAGAACGGCTAAGTTTAAATAAATAGTGTAATTAATTTCCTCATATTTAAAAAATTAATAAAATTATATTTACATGATTGATTTATACTATCTGACTGTTACCACTATTCAACTTACAATAAAAATTCTAGTTATATACACGCGTACTATATTTCAACGGCTTCCGTTATAATTTCAAAAAATAATTTGCGTACAGACACCTTTACTATTTAATTATAACGCTTCTTTAGGGGTTCGAGGGGTCAATCACAGACATTACTTTCTTTAGAGACATGTACAAATTCAGTGCCGATCTAAGAACTAAAGTACCCCTCGTGCGCGAAAACTTGACCAGACAGGTGCTCCATTGAGCTGTTACGATGGTCGTCTTGAGCTAATGAGAGCGCTGGCCATGAAATTAGTCGATGGCTCCAAGTTGAGATGAGGCTGGTGAAGGGCCGTCGGTGTCGTCGGCGTC
Organism: Cyrtorhinus lividipennis; assembly: GCA_019603395.1. Taxonomy (NCBI): domain Eukaryota; kingdom Metazoa; phylum Arthropoda; class Insecta; order Hemiptera; family Miridae; genus Cyrtorhinus; species Cyrtorhinus lividipennis. The sequence goes on along the minus strand of CM034005.1, from coordinate 16,911,911 downwards.
AGAGGTGGCGTCGACAAATCTGTTGGGGAGCTGGGGCTGAATCGGTGGTGAGACGTCGGCGTCAGAGGCGACAGGGTGGGTGAGGAGGACGGGTCTTTGGAAATTGCAGGGTGACTGTGCTTCTGAGGAGAACATTGCTCTTCTTTCACCCGGTTTGAGCAGGATCTGAGGCAAGTGCATCGATGGTCCCCACTGCCACTCTCTTCTTTTTTGTGCTTCACTCGACGGTTTTGGAACCAGATTTTTACCTGTTGGCAGAAATTGACGAATCGTAGATACAATCGAAATTTTTTTTTTGTAATAATTGAGAAACCCTTGATAGAATTTCAAAGATTTTTGTATTTATTTGTCAACTTTTTCCCCATTAATTTTCTGTATTCTAAAAGAATCCGAAAAGTATAGTTTTACAATTGTTAGTTTGATTAACAGATTTTATTTTCCCACGGACCCAACAAACAGTTCATTTTTCAATTTTCAATTGTTATATTTTTCAAATTACATTTGTCTCTTCATACACATAACATTAAAATGAGACTACGAATATTTACCTGTTTTTCCGATAGTCTGAGACAGGTGGCTATTTCGATTCTCCTCAGCCTCGAAAGGTACATGTTGTTTGAGAATTCTCTCTCTAGTTCCAGTAATTGCGTGCTGGTGAACGCCGTGCGAATCCGTTTGCTGCTACCAGAATCCTCCGACGGCTCTTCACTTGAACTCCTTTTTGACCCTGGCGCGTAGTCCGTTTCTGCCAAAATACAAAAAGCAATTGTTAGAAAAAAAAAATCGAACAAAAACCTCGAGCTTGCATTATTCTATAGTTCACCTATAGAAGCTCATTTCGTCAAGAGCCCGACCTTTTCCCCAAAATGAGAGAGAACCTGTGAGAAATCCTCGGCCAGTCAATGAAATTCTATAGGAGCGGCCAGATGGAAAAAGTATCGAGTCCCATTCGAGAGCTCTTTTCGTGGACAATCTACGGGCATTGAACAAGTGTTCTTTTTGTTGAGAAGTGTGAATGAGAGTGAGTTTTGGGACAGACCATTTAAAAGTCAATCTGAAACCTTTGTGACTCTTTTACCTGGCGACGCTACCTTGATGGAAATTTGTTAGAAGTGCTCCGAAGGGACGTCTTCTCTAGTCCGAACTATTCGCATTGGAAAACTCTTGACCTTTTCAATAGTCAACGAAGGTGAATTAGCAGTAGAGGATGTCTAGAAGAAATGATGAAGAGGGGGAATGACAGCCAACTTACAATGGATTCTTATTTTTCTATTCTCCAAATCCTACAGTTTCCTTCACTTTTATGATGTTCACCCCTTATATACGTCTACGGAGTCTTGGAATATTATTAAACCTTTTTTTTTTTTTGTTCAAATCAATCTAACTAAATCAAAAACTTCCATATAATCTTGCTCACTGAAATGCCATTCTCAATAGCCAATCTTCATTTGGTTGTAGCAAAAGCTTACAATTTTTTACGTACTGAAAATAGCACGCCGGAATAAACGGGCTTGAGGAATCTGAATTTTACATTGATAATTTCCAGAACTTATTTTATTGATCTGTAATGCACCTTAGTCAAAAATCAACAACAAAGGAGTTCTTTGCTGGAGTAGCTGCCCACTACTGCTTCTTATTATTAAGAGGAAATATCGTTGCTGAAATACATACAATTGAAATGAAAATGTCCTTGAAAAATGCAGCGGTGACGTTTTTTGATGTTAGAAGTTGGAATTTGGTTTATAGAACTCCCAATCAAAAGTGATTAACCATAAATGAGAAGAAAAAGATAATGGAATGAAGAATAAGCGTGACATTTCGCGGTTCATAAATTTTTTCAAACAAAACACCATATTTTTGAAGTAGAGAGAAAAAAAATGACACACTTACCTCTGGGAGGTGGTGAAGGAGTGAGTGTAGGCTTTGGTTCTTCAAGTGGTTGCAGGTTCTTGATGGGTTTCGGCCGATGCAGCAGCGGTTCATCCCAAGACGGCGGAGGTGACCAGTAGGGTCTGTAGTATGGTGGCACCAAAGAGAGAAAGTAACCAGCAGGAAAGACCGGTGAAGGTGTTGGAGGTTTGGCACCAATAAGGCTATCAACGAAGAAAGAGCGAGACATCGTTGTTTGAAATTATTCAGTTCTGTTCGAAAGAACCACCAAAGGCGTTCAAGTCACTGTACACAGCCAGACTGTTTGGTGCCCAAGGGTACACACCCCTATAGCCCTGTGTCCCCACCCCTAAACGAGTCCCCCACTACTTAAGGGTTGTAAACAACTATTAGTCACAGGGGTGAGCAGGCCCTTACTACCCTACGAAGGTCCGCCGAGAGGGAAAAAATAGAATACACAAAAGCTTTTTCACTATACTCGGCAATATTCCGGATCAATGGTCCATCATAGTCTCTACCCCCGCTGAACGTCTCATCAACAACAGATCTCCCAACATCAACATCCCTTTGCGACCAATTAACGACCCAAGATACGTAATTACACCAACTATGATGACGTGTGCTATAAACCGTCTGTTCCATTCCGCGAATTCGGCTGATGATATGTTGCCCGTAGAATATTTCCACACCAGTGCTTCTGTATTGTACACTGGGAAGACTTCCACTGTTGTCTGTTATCAGTTGAGAAGCGTCCATTACGTTAGTGAATCTTGAATGTGTGATGAAATGGTGGAAATTACCTTCAAAGGCAGCATACAGCCCTTCGGTGTTATTACATTATCGGAAACGTGGTTCAGTACTCCCGTACATAGCTATGTATTTTTTCTACACCCTGTCAGAAAGGAATTTGAACCTAATATCTCTTTCAGCCTGAAATATTGGTAAATCGCCTAATCATCTTTCAAGATTTCTTCTTCTTATAGGCGTAGCTATTGCAAGATACCAAGGTGGACACAAATTTATTTCCCTCAACAATCCTTTTTTTTCGACACCTTCCTTTTTTTGGGCATACTCCGGTACCAAGAAGCAGCGAACTGCTCATCAAAGCAGAATAACATACAAGTACATAAAAATAATCACATATTAAGTCATCGCAACTTCGGATTGACCGCAATTTTCAATGTTTCCCATTAATACTCGTATCTTCCGACTTTTCTCCACTTTGTGCGTTCGTTTGATGATCACCGCTCAATTTTGGCCAGCTTTGAAGCTCAGAGCTATAAATAATAGAAGCACTTACATTCATGGTGGGTTTCACCATTAATCCTGCCGAAGGGCGGCACGCGCTTCGACCGAAATGGACCAACGTCTGATACCTGAGCACCAGCTTTTCACCCATTGTCACAACAAACAGTACGAAGCGAAGCAAAAAAGGTGGGATTAGCGGTAATGAATACCTTAGCAATCACCCTTGGTTTTTCTAGCTCGTAATAACACCAGTTCCAGGCTCTTTTCACAATCACATTTCAGCCGCACACTTTTCGGCACGAGTTGTTCAACAATGCCGGTTGTTCTTCATTTGAGCGGTATCACGCTTTTAGGGGAAAACTAACCACCTTGGGTGATGCAAGGTTTTGGGTTTCGTCTTCGGTCAAGGGGTGAAAAAGGTTTTTTCCCCTCTCGGTGACATGCGGTTTCTGTTAGTTTGAGGCTTTCGGGTAAAAAGGAAAGTATTGTCATGTGTGAGTGAATATAGACGAACATCCCTTAAATGGAACGTTTCAACTGCGGTACAATACCTACAAATGGAAATCAATCGTACCGGCCTTTGTGAGAACGTAGCTGAACAAACGTATTGCAAGACGTGTTGAACAATAAACAGAACGTCTTGATTTCTCTACTTCCAAGAACGCATATAGCTTAATATAGACGATCTTTTGTCTTTTAATAGGCATCATAGTAAAAAGATGAGTTCATTTGAATAGTAACGATAGCACCGTTTTTGAACCATCATTCTCCACGAAATTCATTAACATCGGTCGCAACTTGGTGTTGAAAGCTACCAATTCTTCCTCGAAAGTTGTATTTAGTTAAAAATCCTTCGTGTTTCTCGGTATATAAGTACGGCATAAGTTCATATAACGCCCTAATCCAATGGCGAAATAAAAAAATTGCTGTACCTTTTGGCACTATTTTTGCTCAGGCTTGGTTCTTATCAACTTCTAGTTAAATTAACATTCCTGCGCCCGATGGTTTGGAATAAAAACGCTGCAAATTCTTCCACAATAGTTTATTATTCCTTGAAACAAGTGTATGGGGAAAACGGTGAGTGTGACTGTCCAGGGCTCATTCCAATAGGTAGGTAGGTATCCATGACCCATACTCTTCTTCGGTGGGCGCCAATTGGTCTGAGACCAATCCCAATCGATTCAGCGTCTCTTTTTAATGGAAAACAATACCCTACAAACCTAATTCCCGAAAATCTAGGCCGCCTAGAGCTAGGCCGCCTAGTGCTAGGCCGCCAGAGAATCAGAAGTACCGTCTAGTTAACCACAAATAATGAAATTCGAGTGAGAAGGCTTTAATTGAATTGAAGGTGGTAAGAAGGAGTTTTTTTTTTTTTTTTTTTTTTAATAAGTAGTGGAAAAAACAGTGACATCAACTTCAAAGGGAGAATACACGCGCCTGGATTCATCGAGGCTTTGCTCTTCGATTTTAACGTTCACCGAACCGTACCATTAATCCAGCCACCAGACACGTTATACATTGTAAAATAATGATACCGCGGAGGTTGCAAAATGTGGTTGGAAATTCTATTGAACTTGTCGCATGCACGGACGTATTTTCCCACTTTGACGAGAATAAAGAGTGAAGGGATAATGTTCCCTGGCCGCAGTGATGAATGTGACTTGTCCCTCGGGATAGTACTTTCATGAAACAATGCAAGGCGATGCCATTCAAACTTTCCGTAATGAACGACCCCTGAGCGTTTTCTATCGCCGGTATTTTGATATGACCGACGGTGTTATTGGTTCCCTATAATCGCTCGCTTCTTTTTTGAAGACTCATTAAACATTTGTGCACATTACATAATTTGACCCGCATGATGTTGTGCTTGTACAACATACATGTACATTTCTCTGCTTCAATACTATTCTTCTTTCGTATGAGAATGGGTTTTTTTAAAAGTCGTCAGTTTTTCTTCATCTTATAGTTTCTACGTTTCGTCGCCGCCTAGGCCGGAATTATCAGAACAAGCAACCATAGTCTCTCATTGCAAATGTCTGAGCGTACATGTAGGGTAGGTAGATACATCTCGACTTCTTCCAGCTACACTTTGCCTATTTAAGGTTCGACACTTTTTTTAAAACGTTTCTTATCGCTCACATTAGAACATTCAACAAGTTAAAAATTAGCAAAAACTCAACAAAAGCAAAACTTGAAAAGGGGTTGTTCGAACAACCCATGCGCAAGTACCTGAAAAGTGGTAGTTTTCCCGTGATCTACGTTTACATTGGGCGATGCTTAAGTTTATTAATTTTATTAATTTTGTTAATTATCTAATGTGAGCCATCAGAATGTTTTTATAAACAATGTGTCTAACCTGCGGCAAAATGTAGGTGGAAGAAGTGAAGTAGATGTAACGACCTACACATAAAGCCCATTCTCACTCGCATTGCACTATAGAAAATCAAACCAAATCGACTGACTTCTCTCTTTTTTTTCAATTCTTTTAAATCATGACTTTTATTAAGCTAACTGGAAGGTTTAGCTATTTCGAGTTTAGTAGCAGTATTGCTTCTAGATTTGGCGCAAAAAATAGCGCAAACTCCTTCTGCACTCAAATTTTAAATAAATTCAGATTCGAGATGATTGAAAATAAAAACGCTTAAAATTATCCCACAATTAAAGAGGTAGGTTTTCCAGGTTGGTTACGGTGAACGGCGATCGTTTCGCATTTCATCTGAATTTAGATAGTGTCCACAATCACAATGAAAAACGATACCTGACATGCACAGGTTGTAAAAATCTCGAAACCCCATTATCAAAATGCCATCTTTATCCTTATCTAAATACCTCTAGCTGAATCTATCTACTATCTTGGAGTCCGAATGGATTCCATGAGTGAAAATCTCATATTGTCGTTTCGTATCGGAAAATTAGCTTGATTGAAATACAGCGTTTTTTGCTGAGAATTCCTATTGATGAGTCATTAGTAATTAAACTTCGAATGGACGACTTATAACAAGGCGTGGAGCCAATGTCTTTTGTAAATATTTTAATATGTCAACTCAAATGGCGGAATGTGTATAGGAGGGCTTCGAGTAGTCGGTCGAGAATGTCAATCGCCTGTGAATCACCTTGTCCAGAGCGGAGCTATTGTTGGCAATTTTTATTGAATGATTAATAGGAAACGCGTTCGAAATTTGAAGTAGACTAACGGGGGAAGTATTTTTAATATGAGGCCGGAGGGTCCTGAGAGCCGGTCTTCGATGGGGAAAAGATAGCTCCGCCTCCTCTTGCAGCGGCCTCGACCAATCGGAGCACAGAACGCGAGGTCATGGCTGCTCCGGCAACCCTTTGTGCCTTCAGGAGGTGTATGTTACAAACCAGTGGAGCGGCTTAACGAGAAAATTAGATTATAAGCCATAGATCAAACATGTTTCCTTTCTTATACGTTTTTCTGGCCGGTGCCTTCCGTCACGACGGATTATAACTGCTTCCACGGCACACAATGGGCCGCTGAAGGGAACAGTAGGATGGTGAAATCAAAAATGAAATCATTCGTTCTAGATCGGAGATGTAACTTATGGATTGGTGATTCTATACCTGCAGATCAGAAAACGGTTACAATTCCTATTGTTTATCAATGGGAGGCTCTTACAACGATGAAAACTACACCTTTGTGCGAGTTAAGGCACAAAGGGCCGTTTTGGTATACTCCCTCCTCTCCGCTCTTCAGGAATAGAACGCCTAAATATCTATGTAGCTCTGTACTTGAAGCTCCGAAGTTGGGAGCATCTGCTCATCTTAATTCCATGACTCGATGTATTATTCTGGCAGTCAAACCGCAAGCTGTTACAAAAGGGTAGGGAGGTTACGATGTGAATCATTCATTGCTTTTACGCGATAGGCAGCGTATTAAACCCTGTCTATTGTTTGTTCCAAGATCTATTTTCTGGAACGAGAATTCGAGAAAACAATTTCATCGCCGAAAACGATTGAGTGGTGAGGCATGGTGAGTTTGAGCAGCCAATTACGTTCATCTGATCAGATGAATTCAGGTAACCGTACCTATTATAATACGTACATTTATTAGTCACTTACCTTTTCTTCGAGCATAACTGCAATTTGCGGCTTGCTGATTCTTTAAACTGTCCTTTCATGCCAATCCGCAACCATTGGACGTGGAACCTATTAATGGCGTGGGAATGTTGTCAGCCATTTTGTCCCGAGTTTTTGTAGGTTGAATCCAATTAGCAAGAGCTCACGCCTCGAGCCTTGGCTATACGCGCTAACAAAGCCGAATTTCATCCAGTATAGCCCATAAAATAGACGATGGAGTGCTGGGTAGTGATCAGCATCATTTCTCTCTTCCTCCCTCGTCATTCTCTTGACTCCATTAAGCCTACGTATCAATAACATTGAGCAAGTTCGTCATCTTAGCCCTTTTTTTTTACAAGAACATGCCCGCATTCTATAATATATAACGCATTCTCATTATGGCGCTTGCCATTGGAGATGAGGTTTCCCAGGTAGATAAGTGGCCATTCAGCGATATTGGTCCGCGTTTAATTACCGGTATTAAGGTATAGGTTCCATTACCACCACCATTGTCAGTGAGCTTCCAAGGACTTGTAGTCTAGTTGTTGCAATTAGGTACCTCGCGCCCATCCATTCATTTGGAGATGGAAATTTTGTGGAGCAGATTCCTCCATCACAAAGTTCTCAAAATAAATGTAAAGCTACCAAAACAAGATTTGTCCGACCGCCGAGGAGAATTACACGGAATATATTTCAATAATAATCAAATATCACTGTTCGTTGTATTCGTGTTTCTAATTAAGCCCTTAATACAGTCGTTTTTTGTTACTTGCACGAAATTATCCCCAGAACAGCTTGAAATTCACCAGAATTATTCGCACGGCAAAGTTTGACCTCGTGTTTTTCAACCTGGATAAGTGAGTTTGAATGAACTCGTCTCGCACCAACATTACGGGTTGTTCCAATTATAGAGGAAAATTTATATCGGATCATGGCAGCGTTTTTCGAAAGAAAAAGTTAAATTATGTGTGGAGGTAGAGCGATTGACGTACTGATGCATCTAATCCCGAAAATCCCTTCGTACCAGGGAAATATTGCGATAGATCGTTCTCTTCTTTGGTAAATTGTATAACGAATAGGCGTACATATACGGGTGGCGAAATGTGTGAAATGATAGTTCATATATGATCATGTGTATAGGCGTTTCCAATTCATATGAAGTCTAATATTCTAGCCGTCAGAACCAATGAATTACATAAAGTCAATGTGATTGTTCCAGATTTCCTCAACGGCTACGGGAAAATGAAATCAAGACCACTTATGACATTTTTGTAAGCGAGAGTGGACGCATATGGTTGAGCTAAGAAGCTTCTAAATTTCTGTTATCAATGGAACTTATCAACCAATTGTAGCCAAGGAGCCTCAAGGTTATGGAAATTCATGACACGTGTTGATGACTCAATTTTAGCCATATTTCAGATTTTAAGCGCCCTTCGCTTCGCATACTGTGTGAATTCTCTTGGACCATGACGTACTCCAAACTAACGAACTAATGAACTTGAAATAGTTAGCATTTTTTCAATGTTCTGCAACCTGAGGAAGCTTTCCTTCCATCATAGTAATTATTCATAGTAACTTTGGTTTTTAGTTATCTCACTTATCTCAGCTGTTGCATATTCACCGTCGACTGTCTTCAGGCCGATTTCAAAGGAACCGGAAGCTCCGATTCATGCAATAACGCTTTGACTGCGCATTGAGTTTCTAGATACTCTACGTACCTACAACGAGTTTTCAAAAACAGTTTTATACCTTATCGCGTTTTATTCTGAAACCACGGTTGATCGGTGGCTAAACACTTATCTGAAAGACTGCAAGGTTAATAACGGTTTTATTTCAAAAACCAATTCATGACAATTACGGGAAGTGTATTCTTGTATTCTAGACTATTTTACCCGTCGTCCGAGGCTATTGAAAAGGAGAAGGGTGGGTTTTGAAGTTCTGAATGCTGGAGTCTTGAGATATACAGAAGAGATATGTAGGATTGATTCTTTCTCATGAGCTTCCTGCCTCATAAGGAGGAAAGTGCACTTAGTGTTCGAAATGAGCTTCCAGAATGCTTGCTCTCTGAGTTCCCACGTATTCATGCTCCGACGACTTGCCATTCTGTGTAGAAACAAAAGTGCTGAGACTATAGTACCCAATCCAAGAAATAGTCCACGTTTTCCGGGCTTTTGCAAAAATTCTGAATACGACGTCCTGAGCTCTACAGAAAAAGCCGCGTCCGTCTCGTCGATCCTCTAGGATTCCTTGCTGATTACTTTCCTCACTCCCATGGCTTAGGAAGAGTTGTTGTCGCCACAAAACACCCTTGATATGAGAGAGACGTTGAAAGTAACAGAGTGAGCGCCATTTATCTCATACCGAGAAGTTTAATCACAGCAGATTCGTCAATCTGGCGGCTTCTTCAGGCATCTAACCGTGGCGATCCGTCGAGAATCAATAGACACGCTTAAGAGGCCGCATTTTCGATAGGAAAGGGATTGGCAAACACGACGTGCGCGTGCATTGAATCAGAGTCTTCCCACTAACCGATAGTTTTTTTCGGTTTACATAAGTATGCGGCGTTGTTTACCTATAGAAGGGAAATATCGAACCGGAAAGTAAGTTTTCTCCCGCACTCAAGACGATGTTTCAACCAAACGTAAACTCCATCGAAAAAGTGTAAGTTGATTGTAAGGAAAGAAATCTATAAAAGTTGTTTGAAGACCATTTTCGATAACATCGGGATGTACAGTCAAACTTTAAAAGAAATAAAAAAGAAACGAGAAGGGTTTTCTTCCCCTCTGACCATTCCTACTTTTCCCAATCACCCCCCTTCCCCCTACATTGTTTGACTTCACCCTCAACCCGGCACTAATAAAACTCCCCCACGTCACGGCAGCCGACACAATAATGCTCCTAGTGTATAATTGAAAGCTAACATATTCTGTACGAGCATCATCATGTTATTTTCGGATGCCGACTGATCGAGTTAGTTGTCTTGGCTGGGGAAAGAAAATAGTTATTATTTATGTTTCCAAGTTGAGACGCTTCAATCAATATGTTTCATCTCTTCGGAAAACTGTGTTATTTTCAACTCGTTTCGTGATCGACAGCTGTCAGGTCGTGAGAAATGCTGAATATACGAGAAGAATGGAGTTACGGGAATAAAAATATACGTTTTTCCTGCTATGTAGATAATTACTTTTCAGTTCCGAAATTCATACGTCAAAAAGCAAACTGGTACGTACAAGATAATAGCTGAACCCACGGAAACAACTCAAAATTTCGATCTCCGAACGAAATGTTTTTCCTTTTTTGTAAGATCTTCTTGCAAAAGCGCATGAAGAGAAACGAGCAATTGGAAAAATGTAAATTGGTCAGATAGACAGGCATACTAAATTCTTCTAGGCTCAATAAAATAACACACGTATTTGAACTTGCTTGAGTTTCATAACAATGAGCTCTTATGTGGGAACGCGTATATTAGGTAACGTACCAAATTCAGTTTTCCGAATAGAATATCGAAAAATTTTGGAATCAATAAATAGTTCTGACAAGAACCCACCAAAAAAAATGTCTGTAATAATAAATGAACTGTGTCCCAACTGGCATCCCAATGTTCGTTATTGTCAATTAACTTCAAAACGTGTGATTCTACGATGAATGGTGGTTTTATATTACTCGGATAATCATGTAATTGTGTAATCATGCCACAGGTCAACCTCTCTGATTGGCACCAAGATTTTCCACGTTTTACGATTGTCTTAGTTTATGTATCCTCACTATACTTATTTTTACATTTTGAAGTATATCAGGTCACTGTAGTATCACAAATTTTGTTTCCATGTTGCTGTCACTGTTCTTCATAAATATGAGACAATGACAGGTTGTTTGGTGTGCCCTGTTCAGGCTCTCTACATCTAGAACGCGATTTATGTGAAGCAAGTCGAAATAAAATCTGTTCTCCTTAATGGAATAGTATAAGCCGTCAAGACGTCAAAACAGTTTAAATTTGACTACTTTTTAATCGTTTACTCTTGGCCCTTTTCCTAGGTGTGTGGGGTATCATTATCGACCAAATTTTGGACGCCGACGTTGTTAGAAAGGGCATTGAAGGGTCGGAATCGGTCCTGTGAAAATATATTACATACAAACATGATTCAAGTACATTTCAATACACCGCATTCGCTTGAAGGAACTGCAAAACTGTAAAATGGATTTGACTGGCGATAATTCTAGATTTGACCCGGGAATTCCGATCTGAAGGATTTAATCTGGCTGACAGAACGATAATATTAGGTACAAATTCGTTGACGAGTTCGAAGCTCGAAATTGACCGTTCACTGGATATTCGTGGGGCATTTATCGTCATCAATTGAATGAGTTTGAGTCAATTTTCACTTCCCTTTCAAACCTGGGTTGGTGTTTTCTGTGAAATATTCGCCTGATGTGTATAATCACCCGTCTGTGCCTACCGGTATTGCGATTAGAAACGGAGATCATTGAAAATTTGGCCAACCGTAACGAGACCGGGTCAATACGGGCAAATTGACGAGTCGTTTCGAAACCGTGTCGAGAGTTTTCCAATAAGATACTTGAGGATTTAGGTTTTATGGACAAAAGACGTTTGTTCGTGACGTATTGCTTTTATCGGCCACAAAAGCCGAACGACGTCTCTCGTTGCGGATTTTTTTTCTTGTTTCTGAACTTTTTGTGCGCCTACCTCCAAACCGTCTTCTCGACGTGGTGGATACAATGGGCAACAAGGAAAGATAACCGCAGGGTATGTAAGACCCCCCACTTCACCGTTCCGTGTTGTGCTGGCAACATGTAACATGCCCACCTGTGATGTATACAGCTGATGCGATCCCCCTATACACGCTACTCGTCCATTCATTGCCTACATGTTAAATATTAATTCTCCACGCTCGGTCCTCTCCTTATCCCTCGGGTGTTTATTACAATAAGTCCCCTCTCAGACCCTTCTGCCTCTTTTCAACCCGATTTCACGCACTCTAGTGGCTTCCTAATGAATTGTCCTCGCTTGGCACAGTGAGGGGGTTACCGGATTCAATACAACAATCGTCCCTTACCTCATCCCCAATGTCACTTATTTATCGCCAATCTATTGTAGCTGGAAATTAAATTATGGTTGACATTAATTGCACAGCGTCATTCTTCAAAGCGCTTGACGTATTGGGCGGAGTGTGGATTTAATTCTGCGGTTCTTATTAATTCGTATTCACAACCATGCGAGTGCGACTAATTCTTTTTAATTAACTTTATCAATCAACGACATTCTAGGTTTAATCGCGTCCCGGACATGAGAGAGGCTCCAAACGTTTAATTGCGAGCTTGACATAGAATTTCACCACCAGCCCCTAAATTAGCACAGCTTTCCGAATCAGGACTATTACAGAACGGCTGGCAGCCGAAACAATGTCTGGTTTAACAGTTGTGTCGTTTATTTGCTTATTTCGAGACTCAACGAGTCGCAAAGAGGGTTTAATCTTTTACTTTTGATTCGATAAACATGAATTTTTGAACAAAATTGCTAGGGTTAACCACAGGTTTTTTTTTTTTTTTTTTTTTTTTTTTTTTTTTTTTTTTTTTTTTTTTTTTTATAGTGTGAAACCCCTACAAAATGCGCATTTTTTCGTGACTTCACTAGAAGTAATTGCTGTTGGTTTTAATACTGGATAGAATTTTTAATATCATTGCTTGTACTCATGAAATTTAAAAACGTTTAGAAAGGCTCATCTAAATAGCTGAAACCACGATTCATAAACGAATTCATCGTACGAAGGTGTAGTGGAATTTGTAATTTACAAAGTTGATTTGGGCAGTATTGACTTCAAGTATTTATTTTTCGTTCCTCGTAATGACAATGCGGCGAGCGAAAAATACAATGATACGCTTATTAATAATATCCCACGGAGTGCTCGCTCAGAGTAACATATTCATCGTAATAATCTCGAAGAGTTCTCTCAAAATTAATGCTGCCTGGACCATTTTGGTTGGTTATTCCTTGAATAATCAACCTATGTTTTCATGATAATGGTCAACCTCTCCGATTCGGCTCAAAATTTTTTTCTGGACGTTTCATGATGTCCTGATCAAAAAAGGTCAATGTCCGTCCGCCGTCCGCCGTACGCCGTACGCCGTACGCCGTACGCCGTACGCCGTCCATTGTCCACGCCGTTTTTGGTAGTAGAAAATGTTCTAAAAATCTGAAATTTGGGTCAGGGGTCTGTTCCCAGCCGAGATGGGTCCTCGAAACTTTTCAGCCCGATCGGACCAAATTTGGAGGGGGTAGGGGTCAAAATGTGTTTTTTGAAAAATGGATTTTCGAGATTTTGGGTGATTTAGGCGAGTGGGGTGTCATTTTCCACTAAATTTTGGACGCTGAATCCAATAAAATGGGTCCCAGAACAATTGGCACCCACTGGAAGAAGTAATGGGTCAAATTGGGTATTAATTACCCATGTGGGTGACTTCAGCCGAATAGACAAACAAAACACTTCGTCATATCCTGTTGTTTATAACCAGCTGTTAAACTTAGCAACCAATTTTGAGCAGTTGCCTACAATTCTGTTTACTGTCCGAGCTTTTTATTCGTACCATTCAATTCAATTTAATACAATTATTATAGCCTTCTAAATTACCTACATTTTCTCAATATTATATTAGTAAATTAGTGTCGTAGTGCCCCATAGATACACCCATCTTGAATATGTGTTTTCGGGATTTCTGCTACCTAGGCGAGTAGGGTGTCATTTTCCACTAAATTTTGGACGCTGAATTCAATGATGTGTGTCCCAGAACGATTGGCACCCACCGGAAAAAGTTATGGGTCAAAATGGGTATGTATCCACCTATTTTTTATCAGGATTCCTGGTACCTGGGCGTGTGGGGTATCATTTTCCACTAAATTTTGGACCCTGAATCGATTGGAATGGGTCTGGGACCCGCCACACCCACTGTTTCCCCCATTCGAGGAATAACCAACCCGTGTGTAAGAATTTGCAGCGTTTTTCAATCACAATGCAAAACAAGAAGACCAAGTCAAACCTGCTGACCGAAATCGTCCTTGTTGTCAGTACCAACGCGAGTTCTAACTCGGAGTTTGAGAGGGATATTATGGAGAACCTCCTAAACTCAACCTAAGCGCATTATGGAAGCCCTTAGGAGGTTTTGGCCGGATTTTTACCCTGGAAGGCATGGAATATTTAGATGGGAATACCTTTTTCGATACCAAAGCACGAACCTTTGAATAGACCTTGAGAAGAGGTTTCATCTAAAGCGCACTAAATGGATGATAACAGCCTTTGGCAAGATGAGATTCTCGATCTACCTCGTCTCGGATAACTTTGAACTTGGACGACCGTTTGAGAAGGTCCAAGTTGGTGACAGAAATTCCGCGCTCTTAGAAAAGTTGCTTTTCCAGTTGAGCAAGTCTTTTAGATGAATTCCATTGAACGTTTCCCTTTTCGCGAAAAACTTCTAATAATAGTGGTCAACGAAGTTTTAGTTACTTTTCCCTCCTCTCAGATATGTTTACTTCAACGGTGGGTACTGAAGGGATTTCTTATACTTGTAAAAAGGAATTGAGGTTCACATGGCCGGAATAAGTTCAACCAAGCGTGGTTACAATAGGAGAAAGTAGGTATCGTGGCAGATCATTCAGACGGCAAAAATGTATTTTAGTTGAAGATTCTGTAGAAATTGAGAGGGATGAAAAATACATCCATTATTGGCCAACGTTAGAGAGCACTTAAGCGACTTCTTCTGCTTCTCATACCTCACAGGCGTTGCAAATTCTTTCAAAATTGCAAAATCAAAAAATATCCATTTGACCCACAACCTATTGAAATGAGGTGTGCAGGGGTCGGTCGGAACCATCTCAATCGATTTATGGTCCAACATTTAGTAAAAAATGATACTCTCACAAACCTATAGGTTTTCGAATTTTTACCCTGACCATACTTGCGTCAGCTGAAAATGTTTTAGGCACAAATAGGCTTGATGGGCAACGTTTTTGGATTTTTCATAGCTCTCCCAAGGCTTTTATTGGCCCTGACGGTGGACGTAACCAACGGTTTAATCATTTAAAATATGATGTTTTTCTCCTGGGATTTATTATTCAAAATCCAAATGTTTTAAGATTGATAATTTCCCATTTTGGATCATTGGTCATTTGCGGAGGTGTCGAAAAACTACTTATGTTCGACATCAACGACAAACGTAGTCCAACCGACTGGATTCCCTTCCCCAAACAGCAGATGATTCTTGAGAGCTGTGCCTTCTGTAACAT
This sequence comes from Cyrtorhinus lividipennis, assembly GCA_019603395.1. NCBI lineage: Eukaryota > Metazoa > Arthropoda > Insecta > Hemiptera > Miridae > Cyrtorhinus > Cyrtorhinus lividipennis. The sequence goes on along the minus strand of CM034005.1, from coordinate 16,896,400 downwards.
CCCTATATATTTCAGCCTGTTGGTATTGTTGCTAAGTGGTGTTTAGAGCTTTACCTGTGGACAAGAACTATTTCACGCGCCGTTGGCCAAAAGGACACAGATTCCCATTGAAGAAAAGCCGACCGAGAGGAGAAAAGATACCCTTGAAGAAGTTTCATTCACAGTTCGGGGTGAGGTATTAGTTATGAAATGATACAGACTGAACAGGAGCAAAAGCCCCGTTTCTATGGGACACATGGCAACACCTGGCCGTAGGTGGCTCTCGAGGTGTTGACTCGCCCTTGTGAATCAAGAGTCGGTAATCCTGTAAGATGTTTACGAGGATTAGGTTTTCCTAAGGCGTCCAGTTCAGCGTGCGTTTCCCTCGGGAATTCCTTCACTGAATGCGGCAAAGGGTTGTAATTTAAAAAGGATTGTCCGAATGGGACATAAAAATCAAAAGAGATCCACCGCTTCGAGATTCCCGACCGCAAATATCCAGTATACTCGTACATGCTGACTCTACAATGAGTTCAATAAAACAATAAAAACCTTGGAATAATCATTCCCCAATAGCTTATTATTCTAGTTGGATTTTGCTTGCGTATGAATGACCAATATAAATTAAAATTAAAATTAAAAACATAAAAAAGTAGACCAAGGACTTGAATCGATACGTACATCTTCCGAAATGTATTGGAAAATGATACATCACAAGCCTGGGTCCTCTACGTTTGTTCAAGTGCAAAATTTATCATTTTTGGAGCAATTCAAAGGCCTTGTTTGGCCTTTATATTAAATCTACCCATTTTGACTTTTGACACGTAGAAGATAAAAGGGTTGGGAAATTTATTATTTGTTAAATATTCAACACAAAGGTGTATTTATGCGACAATAACAATAGAGCGAAATTGACGGAAACGTTTTCTAGCAAACCTAAATAAATCATCAATTAAATTGTGAATACTTTTTTTGATACGGATTAAACCCCATTATCTCTAAACTCCCCGAAAATAATGATGAAGTACTCAGATGAGGGAATACCGACAAAGTCCTCGAAATGTTTCAGAAAAATCTAAAATTTTGCCTAAAAGTCTAAAAATAATAAGACTTACTATGGTTTCTAGTCACGCCTAGGACTCAAGACAAAACCAAAAACACTGCAAAATATTCATTATGAATATCATTCTTTATTAATAGATAGTTAGGTGCCCATTTTCACTCATATTAAATTCCAGAGGGCACCCATCGGTATGGGACCCATTTTAATGGAAACTGATACCCTAAATGCCTAGTTACGAAAAAGTCCCGAAAATCGAGTTTCAAAAACCGCATTTTCACCTTTATCTTCCCCGAATTCGGTCCAATCGGGCAGAAAAGTTTCGAGGACGAACTAGAGTGGGCAAGAGGTGTCTGTCCAAAATTTCAGATCTTTAGAAAACCGTCTACTATCAAAAACGGCGCGGACGGTCATTTTGGTTATGGTTGGTTATTCCTAGAACTTGTTGGTATGTTACTTTTTTCAAATTTATTCAAGATAATGTTTTTAATTTTATTTTGGACTGTTTGTAATTCATCTCAGTTGGCAATGATTTTATGCTGGTGTTTCATACACGTGGGAGAGCAACCGACAGTGCTGTTGATCTCAGGGGCCGTTCTATATATCTATACTCCACATTTTTTGTAACTGCCCACAGCTGAATAATAATAGGGTTCGGTATTTTGGCTCAACTATGCTAAGCCCGGAGTATGTACAGCATTGCCTTTTCGCTGTGCCGAACAAGGACTTGCTGTATCGGCTCTTCAATTATACGCTGGCTTACTTGAAAAGGAGAAAGTTTTTGGAGGAATTATTAATCGATGTAGGACTGAGATGAGGGACCTGGTGAAGAAGGATTAAGATGTTCGTTTTTTTTTTCTCTAATGGGTGTTGTTATTCATTTTTTAATTTTTTCCCCTGCGGTTTGGATCGTTCCTATTTTGAGATGTATTATTGTATGTATGTTCATAGTTTTAAGGAAGCGAACCCTTTGTGGTATAGGTCTGTGTAACCTGATAACTACAAATAAAATGCTTTTGATTGATTGATTGATTGATTGATTGAATTTATTCAAGATAATGTTTTTAATTTTATTTTGGACTGTTTGTAATTCATCTCAGTTGGCAATGATTTTATGCTGGTGTTTCATACACGTGGGAGAGCAACCGACAATGCTGTTGATCTCAGGGGCCGTTCTACTTTCTTCGTTGTTTGCGAGTGATTAGAATTTTATCAAATCAACCGTAACGGCCAATCAATCCGTTCTCACGCTGGCAACTTCATGGAAGTTTCTTTGCTCCCACATCGACATTAGCTGAAGTATTAGGGGTGTAGCGCGCCATAAGCTCGTCCCCGATCGACTCCCACCTTGTTAATTGACTGATGGTTGATATTGCATCCGGTCATGCGAAGGTACCAACGTACTTGAAGTAACGACGCGTTCTAAACTCAACTCGAGGCCAATCTACCGTGTAATGGGAAGGTGTTGATCCCTTTGGAAAGGCAGCGGTGATTCACACCTCCGAGCAATAAGGTGCCATCCGCGGCGCGTGGCCGCCAGTGGTCGTGTTGTGTTGCCAAACAATGACTTCCCTTTTTATTAATCCTAAGGGCTGGGGGGCGGACACAAGAAGAGGCGGACACGAACGGAAACGGACGTGAAGGACGCTAAGAGGCCTATTTTGGCCGCCACAATCCATCTCTTAACAAGGGCGCGTGTCCCCCGGACACAGCTTCCGACTGCCTCTAAAGCGAGTGGTAATTTACTACTCACGTCCTCAATTAGCGACTATTCACTGGTTAATTTCATATCGGGACACAATAAAAGTCCACCGTGGGAAATAGGAGGGCAGGAAATTCGGTCAATACTGTTTATACTTGGTTTATTATGGCTTTTGAATGATTGAGTTGAGTCACTAAATAAAATCCATTCGACAATAATTCTATTCACACAACGTACTTTCCCATACTTCAAACTTACGGATAACTCAAACTTTGTCCCGATGAAACCACTCTAGATACTACTGCATGGATTCGACACCCGAAATCAAGTTACCTTCAAGGTTATCAAAGTAGAACTCAATACTGGGTTGAGATTGTCTTCTCTCACACCCAAATCCCTAAATCATAAACCTTAGGAAGGTAACGTAAAGTAATGGCAGTTAAAAATTGAGGGACAAATCCTCAGATCATGTCATTGCCTACCCGCTGCAAGACTACAGTTGAGTCACAAACATGGCTAACCATCATGCCGGGAACCTATAAGCTGTCCACAAAGCTATAAAAGCGATCCTTGTAGTAGACTTCCTCGGCTTAAAGCCAAACTTTGATGTCTATAGTGTTGTCAATATGACGCTTTATAAAATAACGGCCTTACAAATTATTATTTCTCTTCTCGAATATTAATATTAAATACATACAACTCGGTGAGTCAACTTGAGAAGTTTCATGATAAACTCTGTCTTAATTGTCACCAATGAAAATTATGTAACTGTGGAGTGCAACGTGTGAGCTGGAAATTATGACTAGTTATAATTTCGTACATGAGGTCAACTTTTGTCTTGCATAAAATATTTGGCGCAACGTCATTGTCTTCGTCAGGGTCAGTACTGACGTAGTTGGCTTAACAATGACGTCGAAAGCGCTCGCCCACTGCGTCAATATTATCAGCAGTTGACGGTGGTTATACTCGTAATTAGGTAAGACCACTCCACTAATGTAGTTGGCTATACGAAACTAACCCCAAAAATTTAATAGCGATACACATTTCCCTGGAATTATTACGATTTTTACAGGCATATTCGTATAGAATATTCTCGTAATCATCCTACCATTTTTATTTGAGAACCACGTCCTTGTGTTGACGTTTCTTGCTTGGTAAAAGCAGTTTTCTATTATATTTAGTTCGACATGTGATCTGGCTGGAGTTAAGTGAATAGGAGTTTTTACGTTTGTCCGGTTTTGCAGCTCTGTCGGACTTTAACCTGAGAAACAAAGTAGTTTCGTCCCTACGTACATGCTGTAATTTGAACGTTCCATTGAGCGATTCGAGGTCCCGCATCGAGATAGGGGTTGAAAGGGAACAGATGTCAGGAGGTTTTATGAAGTGCTTGTTTCGCGGAGTGCATCACAAGCCATCAGTTGATTGGATTTTCTATCGTTAGAGCATTTAGTAACGCTAACGTGAGGGTTTTGAGCGGAAACGGACCTGTATAATACGGCGAAAATTCAATAAAATGTAAAAAAACGAAAAGCCCAGAGCTGGAAAACGTTTTCGTCAAAGGCACACGAACAGGGTTTAGTTGGCCGTGGAGACTGTAGCAATCTTGAAAATGTACCTGTATACCAGCTCACTCTTCTGTGCACTTACACTTCCCGTCTGACGTTGACAAATTACTCATCGCAGCTAAGTAGCTACCTGTCCGAATTTTCGCTTCACCCATCCCGGTATGTCACTATTGGAGTATTACGTTTCACGTTTAAAAACTCCTCTTGGAAAATGTACTTGGTGTACGAATAATGGTTTTAAAGGATGATACTGAGGGCTTTTTAAGCTTCAAGTAAATATTCAACGGAGTTGAGGTAATAGTGGGAAGAACTGGGCGACGTTTTTAGACCTTTTTTACCCTTAGGGATACCTACCAGTGAAAAAGGAGCTTTTTTGGTACCTATTAAATACCTCTCAAGGAGTATTCTACCTTTTATCAGAACGACAGGTATATACATGCTTAAATTCATATGGACAAGAATTGTTTTTCTTTATACGTAACATGTGTATACAAAGATCGCATAGTATATTCAACAGGCCTGGCTTTTAATATCCACTTGATCAGAGACCGAGAACTCAGCCATCATTCGCCCAGGAAAAGAAACGCTGCAAATTCTTTCACAGGAGTAAGTTATTCCTTGGACCAGGAGCATGGGGACTCACTCCAATCGATTCAGCGTCCAAAATTTAGTGGAATAAGATACCTCGTCCACCAGAATCTCGAAAACACACATGCGAATGGGTAGATAGATACCCATTTTGACCCATAACCTCTTTTGGTTGGTGCTAATCGTTCCGGGACCCATTTCATTGGGTTCAGCGTCCAAAATTTAGTGAGAAATTATACCCCATAGGCCTTCATCGCTAAGAATCTCGAAAATCCATTTATCAAAATACCATTTTGCAAAGGGTTGCAAATGTTGGCATTTATTTCTAACTAACTTCTTTGAAATAATAAATAAAAAATAAACAAACAAGAGATTTCCAAATACCATTTTTTTATTTTTTCTAAAATAAATTGTTGAATGCCAAAAATTAAACGGCCCGCATCACAAGTATTTTCGTTTTGATTTGAGTACCGACCCAAAATTGTATTTAATAAATAAAGGTATATTGGATGTCATTAAACCCTTTATTTACGCATTGTGTGTTTCATAAGGAACCCGGGGTAAAATATCCTCTTGGGCAAACAGATTGCCCTTCCAATCATTCATTTCTGGTTTTGCCGCCCAGTATTTTCCTCGTTCAAATTTCTTCCTTTCATCGTGCGAATTTTCATTGATCGGAACTGTAGCAGCTCGGACGGTCCTTTCTTTTGTCGAGTGGTTTGTCACGGGCTCGTTCCTTCGTTTGGAAATCCTTATGAATGAGCGCCAGAGCGGGGTCTCATTTGCTCAAGCAACAAAAAGAGGGAACCGGAATCCTTTATATCTCCAATAGCGTTGTTAACTAGGTGTTAAAGATTTGACCCCAGGTAACCGGCACTTGGAGAGAGGACCAGGTGTCAAAGACGCCCACCTTTTAGTTGTGAATCTCGTTCATCATTTTGGTGGAGGCCTTGCACAACAACTCCAAAAAGGCCTCCACGGTCATCGTTCTTTTGTCGTCCGTTCTCAAGTACGACTCCCTCTCAGGGACAAGTTTTCATTGATTTTTACGCCGAGAAGAAGCGCCAAATGACTCTTCATTCAAAAAGGTGCCGACTTCGTGAAAAGCGAAAAGTTGGCGAGTTATAAAGAGACTTTCTCGAGAAACTTGACGAGAACTGGATGAATAAAAGGGCGGATTTTCACAATGCGACTTAAACCTTGGAACTCATTCAGGAAGTGTTTTGGGAGAAAACGATCCTCCCTCATCTGTAACCCGCGTAGGAAATCATAATAGCCATCTCACTTACAATTGTAAAATATCCTCCTTTCATTCACCGGCCAATGATTCCGACCAATTTTCGGCTGCTCTTCCTGTACAATCGAAAACTAACAATAAACGCCTTAAATGATTACGCCATTTCAGTTTCTGAATCACCGTCCATAATGTGTTGTAACTCCATCCATCTAGGTCCGTAAAAATCTCAAAACACCATTTTCATATTAGCACATTACACCCATACCCTTCCTCCGTTGACGCCTTTTTTTTTTTTTTTTTTACGGTAGATAGACGCATAGACGGTAAATAATTAACAACAATAATAATTTTTACCGAGACAAAATGTTGATGAGAGTATTGCCAAAGTATACGAGTATACTCGTAAAAATGCAGTACCCATGTATGCGAGATTCAATACAAGGAGAGAAGGGCATTTTGGCTTTTGAATCTACACACCTCGAAACGTAAAAAGATAAAATGAAGGGAAGGATTTGGTTTTTGATACAAATACACGAATATAATATTCAAATACGGATAATGACTGGAAAAACATTGTTCTCAAGTAAATCTTCCGTTAAAACTTGTAAAATGTCGGGCAAAATTATTTTGAATTTTTAACAAATGCCAATAATAATTCAGACCTCTTGTCACGCATTTTGGTTGGTTATTCTTTGAATAATCAACCTATGTTTTCATGCAAAATGCCAACCTCTCCGATTCGGCTCACAAATTTTTTCTGGGCGTTTCATGGTGTCTTAAAAAATTCCAATGTCCGCCCGCCGTCCGGAATTTTTTGGTAGTAGAACATTTTCTAAAAATCTGAATTGGGTCAGGGGTGTTCCCGGCCTAGGTCGGTCCTCGAAAGTTTTCGGCCCGATCGGACGAAATTAGGGAGGGGTAGGGGCCAAAATTTGTATTTCGAAAAATTGATTTTCGAGGTTTGTGGGGTAGGCGTGTGGGGTATAATTTTCCACTAAATTTTGGACGCTGAATCCAATGAAATGGGTCCCAGAACGATTGGCACCCACCGGAAGAAGTTATGGGTCAAAATGGGTATCTATCTACCCATTTTGTACATGTGTTTTCAAGATATCTGGTACCTAGGCGTGTAGAGTATCATTTTCCACTAAATTTTGGACGCTCAATCGATAGGAATTGGTCCGGGAGCCACCACACCCAATGATTCCATTTTCCCCAAATTGAAGAAATGTGTTTCCATGCACCAGGTCCGATAAATAACCAACCCGTATGAAATAATTTGCAGCATTTTTCGACTAAGATCAACGGACCACCTACATAGAGAATACTTACAGAGTAGGAACTCTCTAGTGTGATTTCATCAGAAAAACGGCCTTCCCCTACCGCTCACCTCTGACACACCTCCTAAATACACCATTTTAACTTCAATTGTAACAACCGGTACTAGTCGGATGGAGTTAAATGTTTAAGACCTTCTAGACCCTTATCGCTTGCAAATCGCGGCTAGTGAGTACCGGAAACATGGAAGTTAGCTCTAGATTTTCTACATGTAGCTTTCTCGGAGGCTCAAAGAGACTTAGAGACGATTCCGGGGTAATTGATTTACGTATGTCGGCCCTAAAACTATGTAGGTAGGTAGGTAGGTACCGAACATAGGGATTTCGTCAACCGAAATAAAACAAGATAAGCAGGGCCACGACGTAAACTACTCACGCAGGAGTCCAACTACCAGGACAAATCAAAACTTTCACCCTGAAAGAACCCTGAGGGCCCTCGTATGTAACTACACAGTGACAAGAACGACCCATCAACTGAGTGCGATAACTCGGAGAAAGAAGAAGCCACTTCAATGATCGACTCGAAAAGAAGGGAAAAAAGATTCCTAAGGGCTGAACTACCAAGGAAAACCTTTTTCTATACGTTGTCTTCTCGAGTAGGTAAAAACCTCACGAAATTGCTACCCAAGTGCCCTCAGTTTGTTGGTTTTCCCACATTCTTCTGTCAGATAAAATGATACACCTGTGCGGCCTGAACACCTATAGCCCCTAGCGAGGAGTCTAAAGAGAAAGATTACGTCGGAAATCCCTTCCTATCATCGCACAATACAAAGTAACAAGCGTGTAAGCTATCAAAATTTGGATCTCCTTTTGTTCAATCTAGGTAACAATAGTTTGGCGTAGTGGGAGTTTGGCAGGGGATAAAAAGGTATCGAGAAGACAAAAAAAAAATTCGTTCGAGAACAAATAAAGTTAAATTATTGAAGCGAACGTTTTCCTCTGGCGTCTCACAATGGGCACAATAGGTGGGAATGTGTACCTGGGCCATGAGACGCGTATGCTTGTTTACACGGCATATATCAAACCTTTCATCCGATGAGTAAACAGAATATTATCATAACGCCCCAGTTATGTCTCCATTTAGGGGCTCCCCGAGGGTAAATGGGGGCTACAACCGCGATAGCATCTGCCAGGTCATACGAGAGAAACTGGCAAATTGGAGGTTTATTGAAGACGACGATAGGAATCAAGTGATAACGAACGAAGAGAAATTGAATCAGATGAGGTTGAAAACGTAAATTCATGTGTTCTCAAATTAAGTCACTAGAACCCAACGGCCGAGATTGTACCCTGGTCTCATAAGGACGATACCATGTGACAGGTTCCTCTATTTAGACAGTTTCTTGGTGTCTTTCTCAATATCGCAAAATATCGTTTGTGAATTTCTCCAGAAATGACATATTTTATGATAATATGTACCTATTAGGTTGAATAATGAGACAAAAAAATTAAATAAGTAATTCCGAAAAAATAGGAACAAACAAGGGTTTATTTTTTTCCGGACTAAAATGTTTACGCTATGTGTGCTCAGTGATTCAGTGATTTTTGTCTTCACTAACCGCTCTTATAAATCAATTGCTGATGGCAAAACGTTTTGGATAACCGTGGTTGTAGGTAGTAAGCTACAGGATGATTATAACCAATTAATTTTCAGGATCATGCAGTCTAGCGGTTCTTCTAATCTAAGGCGGAAGTAAAAAACGCTACAAGTTCATACACACGGGTTGTTTATTGCTCGGACCAGGAGCACGGAGATTCATATCTTCACATGGGGAAAATGGGGGAAACAGTGGGTATGGCGGGTCCCGGACCCATTCCAATCGATTCAGGGCCCAAAATTTAGTGGAAAATGATACCCCACACGTTCCAGAAATCTCAATAACACACATTCGAAATGGGTAGATAGGTACCCATTTTGACTCTTGACCTCATCCAGAGGGCACCAATCGTTTTGATATTCATTTAATTGGATTCAGCGTCCAAAATATAGTGGAAAATGATACCCCACACGCCTAGATACCAGAAATCTGGAAAACACACATTCAAAATGGGTAAATAGGCACCCATTTTGACCCATAGCCTCATCCAGAGGGCACCAATCGTTTCGAGACCAGTCTCATTGGATTCACCGTCCAAAAGTTGGTGGAAAATGACACCCCACACGCCTATATTGCAAAAATCTCAAAAATCCATTTTTCGAAATACACATTTTGACCCCTTACCCCACTCAATTTGGTCCGATCGGGTTGAAAAGTTTCGAAGACCAACTAGAGCCATAAACGGACCCCTGACAAAAATTTCAGAATTTTAGAAAATGTTCTACTACCAAAGTCGGCGTGGACGGCGAACGGACATTTGCTAATTTTGATCTAGACACTTGAAACGTCCAAAAAAAATTTTTTGGGCCGAATCGGAGGGATTGACTTTTTGCATGAAAACATAGGTTGATTATTCAAGGAATAACCAACCAAAAATGGAGTTCATAGTTCCTAGATATGCAAAGCAAGGAAGTGCAGGTTTGGTTTTATGACCACTCATAGTTATAGCAGCTGGGAAATTCTTGATACGTACCTATTTTCTGTTTCCTTTGAATGCAATAATTGTTTACCTATGCTGAACCCCAAACAGCTCGATATGAGCAAGTGTTAGTGTTACAAAATACGTTTCAATCTAGCATAAAATGCGATATTTTAAACAAATTGAATGCATCCTAGAGTGATAACAGCCGTTTATCTCAAAAGGGGTGCCAATGATCAATACCTAGAAAAACTCCTTTTTTCCATATTGCGGAATCCGCTTACCACCATGATACGCTCAATGTCATCCTATTCACGCGTCACTCGTAAAGACCCAGCATTTAATCCGATATTAGCTGTATCACCGTCGGTGTCACCCTCTGACTGTCACAAAAATCGGGAATACCCCAACAGAGAAAGGCTCTTGTACAGATGAAAACTGCAAACAACGCCGTTAAGAGAGTCACAATGGAAGAAATGGAATTAAATCCGATCCTTATTATAATGAGAGATTCAGCTGCACCCTGTGGGACCCTTTTAGCGACCCTGCGCAACTTTTGGGGCTAAAAACCCTCAAAACGACACAGCAGCTGTCGAACGCTGGTGGTTAATGGCGAAGAAACGCGTGCACTAATGTCCAGTATTTTCTCTTTTTTCCCTCCTGACGGGGACACCCTTCGGGGTTGAAAATGGGTTTCGAGTAAAATTAGTCGACTGTGATTGTTATGCGCCCATTTTTGTAGGCATATGCCTTCAACACGACCGCGGATTTATCACTTTCACAGAGCAAATTAAGCTTTTATTGCCGGCGATGTTAGAGAAGGCGTTCTATCTACTGGAATCAATTGGGGTTTTGTGGAGTTTTTGTGGCAAACCCGAACAACCCCGCGTGCTAAATAACAAGCTTTGGGGTCCTGGAAGAAGCAAAGAAAAAAGCGAGGAACAACGCAGCACTCAATACCCAAGTCACCAACTAACAAACCATATATAATTAGAAACCTAGGCCAATTGGCAGTGTAGCTAGTGCAAACCAGTAAAACAACCCTAGCAATTTTCAAAAAATCGAAGGCACCTTACACAGTTTCACTAAATAGCGCCAAATTGGTCGTCAGACCCATTCCGCCACAAGTAAGCCCAAATTCTGATTTTGTAAATATTCGAAAGAAGTAATGTAGTTTGATCAATAATCAAAAGAACCCTTAAATAAGCGCAATTGAAGATCAAACGTTACAATAGTCAAGTTAGAGAAATACTCGCTGCATTTCATAGAATGTGCAGGCAAATTTTCGCAAATTTAACCAGTTCTTGAATTGCAACTTGGCGCTTTTGATGGAACAAAACAGTTTGAATGCAAAAGAACAGCAGATTGCCCAGCTTTGCCGATAAACGTCCAAATTTCCTGGTTGTCATTTGGTTCATCGAGCTACACCCCCCACCACCCCTAGGTTGCACTAATCAAACGATTGAGTGTATTAAAAAAGTCCGGTTCGGGTTTCTCCCAAAATTTGGTTTAAACTACATTTTTTATAAATTCTACTAGAAATTACAGTTTTTTCCCTTATTTAATTTGCTCATATTTTCAGCACACAAAATGAGTCATAAAATGGAACCAATTGTTCAATTCCCAATTGCACAAAAAATTGTGCAAACTTCAACTCAAAGGAATTCTTAAATTCTTGATTAGGATAAATAATTAAATTTAAATAAAAACACCGCTATGTGCTGACTTTATTAGTTGTAAAAGAGAAGTCCCTTCTTTATATGACAAATCCAGTTATTATGATTGGTCGTTGATTTGTTCCAAACACATTTGCTATTACTGGAACGCCGAGACCAAAAAGCCCCCCCAAAAAAGTACGGAAATCGAAACAAAAAATCATTTTCAATGTACAATATTATTTAATCAATAATATGTTGAAATAAAAATAATTTCGTAAAAAATAAAACAGTCTGAAAAGGGAGTGGCACGCACGTACATAATTAAAATTCACACATTACAATAGGTAGGTATGAGTTAAGATTTGTACTTTTAGAGAAATGTCATCTATCTCTACCTCGAATCGTCACTGTAGCTTCTCTTTCGTTTGAACACAACGAAAAGAAAAAGTTATTAGAAAACCCTTACATTTACGATACTACAGTTGAGGCGGAAATCAAAGAAGTGCATTCAAACCCCAATTTGCCCATTAAAGGGAGAGGACAAGTATGAGAAACTGGAAGGTACCTGAAAATCAATGAGACTCCTATTTTATAATGGAAACTGTACATGTACAATGATGACAAAAGCCATTCACTGATCTCCCCTTTCGATAAAATGATTCAAAATAAAACAGATAAACCAAAAACTTTCTTTTTCTTAAAAATAATAATTTTTTTTAAACTTACGCTCTAATAACTAATAATATAGTTTTTTGTATCTATATTGAATAATCATGATTTCCAATGAACCATTTATTAAATTCATTCTCGTCACACAACACAAAAGAACGACAAGGAAATTTAATCGTGAAAGGAAAATTTATTGGGGAGGGCTACGGAAATTGAATTTTTCGAATACAGAAGAAAATTGTGATATTTACAAAACAACCACGGGATTTTCCCTGATTAAAAACAATACGTTTTGTAACAGAGTGAACTCATTCTATCATTGTAGAAGACCCTTCAAAAGAAGAGATCGTGAGAGAATACAAATTAAATGAGTTTAAATAGATTTAGAAGAAAAAAAAGTATCATTCTTAAATAAGGGGGTTTCAATTTCCATGCGTTTTATTGCACACTACAAGAAGCTCTGGTTTGAATTCCCCTCAACGTCAAATAATTGTTCACATTCAACCATATTCTTGAAAAACATATGGAGAACGTTGAAAACAGTTTGAGGTATAGCGGTTTCGCGTTACAACACGAAGAAAAGAATCAGAGTTGAATAGAGTTCACATTATAAGTTAGGCGTATGGGTACAGTTGAAATGTTGGGATGTTTTTACTTTTATAAATTATTCAATTGCAATTACATTTAAGGTGGTTGTGAAGCAGCTGGGGATTTCGGCGTCAAGTTCGAATTTCGAGCTAAGCGATGTTGAGCGTTTTACGCTCAAGGGATCGATCTTGCCAGTACATGAGGAGACAAAGGGAAATGGCACTGAGTGCCAATCTGAGGAGATTGGAGGACTGCCCAGGAGGATGGATGAGTCTCCAAGAATCGATAAGTCAGGAGGAATTCATGCTGGGTTGTAGAAAGGTTGCAGCATATCTGGAAGGGTTGACATTCTCGGAGTAGGTAAGTTGAAAGCGGCTGAAAACTGTATGATGTACAGGAAGGACGTTGCGGGAAACTGGTGGCTTCTAGGAAGGCTAGAAAGGGCCCATGTTACAACCAAGACGGCTGGCAGCTACGCAGGCCGTGACGACGAGGAAGTGGACCCAGAAGGCCAACAGGAGATACTCAGATGGACTCAGGAAGGTGGCAGGACGTCGAAGAAGGCTGTCAGAGTCGCAGAGAACAACCAGGAAGGGAACTGGATACCACCATGTCTTTAAGAAGGTTGCTGGGTCACCCAAAACCAGAGGAAAGGACATGAGAAGACCATAGGGTAACCAAAAATGCTGGCACAGCCACTGGGAACCATAGGAAATCCCGTGCATTTTGCCTTTGACGACCAGGAACGCTGCAGGAAGCCATTAGTCCCATAATACCGAGCCTCATCGAAGCAAGACCCCCAACCCATCCCAAACAAGTCTAGATGAAAATTTCTGTTTGAATCCCGACGAAAATCTCAAGCTCCAACACCCGCAAACTTCAAATAAAAATCAATAATTTCTCAACAGAGTACAACCACATTTTCCTTACTCAGCACCTCCATTTAAATAGAAAAAATTTTGAATGAAAATAATGAATCAATTAATTGGTTTTTAAATCCATCAACGTTTCAATTTAACCATTTTTATTTTGATACCAATAAAGCTATTTTCGTCGAATAAAATTTGTTTCTACAACAGAAATAACACGGTGAAAAAATCGCGGATATTCTTGAAGTGCCGAAAAATACATAAAATAAAAAAATACTCCACTTACACCATTCATTCAAATTAAGAACAAAAAATTGCAATAATTTCTCTTATTTATATGTATTTCGTAGAACATTTAGGTACTGAAATTTACAATTCTATTTCATAATACATTACAATAAGGCTTTTTTTGCTAAGGGGCGGCGGAACCTAACCAAACTTAGTCACAATTAAACTTCGGTGATTTTTTTTTTGTTTTTTTCAATATATTGCTTCAACCCGAATTTACAATGGTGCACAGATAATTTTTTTAAGTAAATGTTCTCTTTTAAAAAATAATAATAAAAAGAAAAGGAAGATCGAATTGAGTTCCACCAAAATAACATAGAAAGTAAAATTTTCTACTTTTAAAAAACGAGACAGATCTCCCACGTTGGATAAAATGATTAAAATTAACACGTAAGCCTCTGTACAGTGGGTAGAAAGGGAAAAGGTGTAGTTCATGTATATACACTTGATGGAGAGTTCGTGGATTCGAGAAAAATTTCACTTTTGTACTGGGCTATTATTCTTAAGAATAATACGTACATCTATTTCTTCAATCTTGAACTGAGGGTCAAGGATGGTAGATGACGGAAAATGTAATTCCTTCTTGTGTTGTGTGCTGTTCTTCAAGTATTTACACTTACCATCAACGACGTAGGTATCAACTGTTAAAAAACAACTTCTTCTCTGTGTATACTATAGCAAAGGGCCATTTCGTGTCCTTTGCCGGTTTTTCTCCTTTCCCTTGGCGATTGGGACGCGTTGTTCGACCTGTCGGCGCCTATTTGGAGTTTCGAGTACCTCTTCGGGCGCTGGACGACGCAGAGGGCGCTTTCGGGGTGCTGGGGCTAACTGCCGCCGCTGCGCCTATAAACAGCAGTTAAAACTTTACCAAAGTCAGTCTAATTCTAAGTATTACTGTTAGTCGGGGTGGTACTGTTTAATTAAGCAGTTATTTTGAGTGAAAACGGAAACAAAAAGCAAAGAACAATACAACTCATGCAACATACAGGAAAACAATTTTTAAAACTAAAACGCTGCAAACTATTCCTTGCGGAATAGCGGAAAAACAAACTCTACAAGGAAAAGCGTTTTTTAGAGCTCTCCAGAGTAAGAAATTAGGAAAAAACTGCAAATCCGTTCACACGGGTAGGCTGTTCCTTGGACCAGGAGCATGGAGACTCATTCCAATCGATTCAGCGTCCAAAATTTAGTGGAATATGATACCCCACACGCCTAGGCACCAGAATCCTGACACAACACAAAATTGGTGGATACATACCCATTTTTGACCCATAACTTCCTTCCGGTGGTTGCAAATCGTTTCTGGGACAAAAGCACATCATTGAATTCAGGGTCCAAAATTTAGTGGAAAATGGTACCCCACACGCCTAGGCACCAGAAATCCTGACACATACAAAATGGGTGGATACATACCAAATTTGACCCATTACTTCTTCCAGTGGGTGCCGATCGTTCTGGGACCCATTTAATTGGATTCAGCGTCCAAAATTTAGTGGAAAACTATACCCCACACGCATAGGTAGCAGAAATCCCGAAAACACATATTCAAAATGGGTAATAAATACCCAATTTGACCCATTACTTCTTCCAGTGGGTGCCAATCGTTCCGGGACCCGTTTCATTGGATTCAGCGTCCAAAATTTAGGGGAAATACCCCACACGCCAAGATCGCCGAAAATCTCAAAAATGCAGTTTTCGAAATGCACATTTTGACCCCTACCCCCCATATTTAGTCCGATCGGGCTGAAAAGTTTCGAGGACCAACTATAGCCGGAAACGGGTGGGTGCCTGACCAAAATTTCAGATTTTCAGAAAACTTTCTACTGCCAAAGTACGGCGACAGTTGACCTTGAAACGCCCAGAAAAATGTTTGGGCCGAATCAGAGATTGGCTTTTAGCATGAAAACACAGGTTGATTATTCAAGAAATAACCAACCAACAAAAAAACTATTTCAATGAACACCATTTTACCCTTATGCTGTCTCTTATTGATGCAATCAATCCAAAAACTCATCTCAACCGACTATGCGTCCAAAATTTAGTCAAAAATAACACCTAACGTCTAAATCCCCTACAAATTTCTAACCAAATACCCGTTTTCACTCAACCCTACCTTCGTCGATCGGTTCATTTCATTCGATTTGAAAATGTAGTCAAATGTAGTGATACGCGACACGCCCCCAAAAATTTCAAAAAGTAATTTTTACCCGTCCTCCGCCTCCTTTCAAAGCAGCCCTCACCCCGACCCAACCGATTCACCACAACAATTTGCCCTTAAAGCTGATGAAATGTCCAAGTTTTTTTTTTTTTTTAGAATATTGTTTTTCGCTTTCAGCACCTTTGTAGAATTGAGTACACGTAATATTACTTTCAGTAAGTCAATTGTTCGCCAAATTTTCAATCTGTAGTTCACGGTTGCGCTCCTTGGGAGTTTGTTTGGGATCTTGAATATAAACTAGACATGTAGAAAATGTAACTCAGAATCCAAAGTTATGGTGAAAGTAAAGCAATGTGTTTTCAAAATCTAGGTTTTCATGCGAGAAAACATAGGGAACACACCACATGCATGTGTTCTCCAATTTGCCCCCAAATTAGACAATTTGCGTTTTGAGACAAACGCTGCAAATCCTTCCACAATTGTTTAACATTCCTTAGATCGAAAGTGAGGGGAAAGCAGTGAGTGTGGAGTGTCCGGGACTCATTCCAATTGATTTAGCATCCAAAAATTAGTGGAAATTGATACCCCACACGCGCAGGTTCCCAAAAATCACATAACCTTCTTTCACAAAAGAAAGGTAGGTACCCATTTTGACCAATTTTACTACATTTTAAACGCCTAATCTATTGAGATGGAACCCGGACCGATTGGCAACCACCGGAGGTGCATAGTGAAATCACCTATTTCAAAAGTGGGTCGAGATTTTGTCGAAACTTAGGCATCTGGGGTATCATTTTCCGCTGAATTTGGGTTTCTGAATCGATTGGAACGAGTCAATTGTTTCTTGGGAACATTAGTTCATCAACGTTTTGGTAAGTTATGCCTTGAATAATCAACCTATGCTTTCATGCAAAAAGCCAATCTCTCCAAATAGGCCAAAAAATTTCTGAACGTTTCAAGATCAAAATAAGCAAATCCGGAATGCTCCGTCCGCCGTCCACACCGATTTTGGTAGTAGAAAATTTTTTAAAACCTGAAATTTTGGTCGTCAAAACATGACCTGATCCGACCAAACTTGGAGAGTAGGAGCCAAAATGTGTTTTTCGAAAAATGGATTTTTCGATTTTTGGCGATCTAGGAGCGGGGGGTATAATTTTCCACTAAATTTTGGGCGCTGAATCCAATAAGACGGGTCCCGGAACGATTGGTGCGCACCGGAAGAGGTTATGTGGCAAAATGGGTACCCCTCAACCCATTTCGAATGCGTGTTTTTGAAATTTCTGGCACCTAGTCGTGTGGGGTTTCATTTTTCACTAAATTGTGGACGCCCAATCAATTGGAATGAGTCTCCATTGATTGATTGGAATAACCAACCCGTGTGAAAGATTCAGCAGCGTTTTTTGACACACTAACGGTGCAATTGCAAATTATGACGTAAATGCTATTGCAACATGAAAGAGTAGATACTTACTTTTCGTCTTCGTAGTGGGGTCCCGCCTAGATCTCTTGCTCTCCGGAGGAGCGGATGCCGGCGCCACGGGTTTCCTCTTAGTCGCCGACTTTGCTGCCGGCGTCGTCGCTTCCTTTTTAACCTCTTTCTTTACAACCGGCGCCGGTGTTGAGGGTGGCGACACTTTTTTAGCCGCCAATCGTTTGGCTGGCGCCGATTTCCTTTTGGCGGCGCTTGTCGAGCGGCTGGGAAGTTTTTTCGTCGGTTCGGGCGTCGGTTTGGGGGATTTGACGGAGCGTCGCGCGGCGGAGTCAGATCGACGTTTGGCGGATTTGAGAGACTTTCTCGGGTTCTTTCGCTTCTTCAGTTGATCTTCGTTGCGGAAGAGAGATAGATCCACTGCAATAAAGCGAAGAAAAAAAATTATTTATTCGTTATATGAACGAAACGAGCCAAATTACAAAAAAGAAAAATAAGTTCGCACGCAGGCCGAAGAGAAAACGCTGCAAATTCTTACACACGGGTTGGTTATTCCTCGGACTATTCCTTGGAAAATGGGAGAAACAGTGGGTATGGCGGGTCCCAGACCCATTCCAATCGATTCATGATCCAAAATTTAGTGGGAAATGATACCCCACACACCTAGGTTCCAGAAATCTAGAAAACACAATCGAAATGGATAAATAGGTACCCATTTTGACCTATAACCTCTTCCAGTGGGTGCCAATCGTTCTGGGAACCTTTTCACTGAATTCAGCGTCCTAAATTTAGTGGAAATTGATACCCCACTAGCCTAGATCACCCAAAATCTCGAAAATTCTTATTTCAAAAAACACATTTTCACCACATACCCCACCCAAAGTTGGTCCGATTGGGTTGAAAAGTTTCGAAGACCAACTACAGCCATGAACTTTCAGCCATGAAAATTTCAGATTTTTAGAAAAATTTCTAGAATTTAGTGGAAAATGATACCCCTCACACCTAGATTGCAAAAAACCTCTAAAATCCATTTTTCGAAATACGCATTTTGACCCCCCCCCCCCCCCAAATTTGGTCCGATCTGGTTGAAAAGTTTCGAGGATCAGCTAGAACCATAGACCCTTGACCAAAATTTTAGATTTTTAGAAATGTTTCTACAACCAAAGTCGGCGTGGACGGCGGACGGACATTTGCTAATTTTGATTTGAGGCGAATCGGAGAGGTTAACTTTTTGCATGAAAACATAGGTTGGTGGTTATTCCTTGAATAATCATATCAAAAGGGAGCGGAAGGAGATCGAAGCTCAATGTCTTACTCGGCCGACGACCGGTTGGCCATTCTAGGAAGTCGGCAGAGAAGAGGATTCTAGGAGGTCGAGACGTAGTTGATGGGCAAAAATATCACAGAAAAAAAAAACGCAGGAGCGCCGGCCGACTTGGGGGCTTGCCAAACTGGGCAAGCAAGGATTGGCCATCAGTGCGCCCAGAGAAGATGCCGTGCATAAAGGACATGTCCACGACAGCTCGGCGGACAGAGCGGCTTAGCAGGTGACCTAAGGAACTGTAGTCCACAACCTCACGACAGACCCGAAGCTTGAAGGCCTGGTAACGAAGGAACGCACGGCACACCCTACTGAGCTGATCCACATGGCATCCTTTTGAGGGGGACTAAACGATGGAAGCATACTCCGTTAGAGGGTAATGAGGGCAGTGAACTCCCTGGTGTTACGCTTTACAAACCCAAGGGCACCCTTAGCTCAAGAAGATGCCTGGGCAATGTTTTCATTGAAGGACAGTTGCCTGTCCAAAAGAGCACCAAGGTCGCAGGGACGTCCAAGAGCAACACCGTTGATGCTACAATTGTCCATATGTGGGGACAGCAAGCGGTGATTCATCACCAAACATGAAGTCTGGATTGAGGGAAAGGTGGATGATATCCGAGCACTACTGAACGAAGTCATGAAGGCGAAGCTGCAAGGTAATGGAGTTAGAGGGATCAAGCGCCTGAAGGAAGAGCTTCATATCATCAGCAAGTATGAGAAACTTGACACTGTTGAGGACAGCGCCATTAATGAAGAGCAGGCCAAGATGGGACCCCTGGGGAACACCAGACGCAGAGGTGATGGCTGCCAAAACAGCACCACAAGCCCTGACTGAGCTGACTGACTTGCTGACAATCACAAATTGGGTCTCTTCCATTTAATGGCCTGTTTCAAAATTTGGAGGACTTCACAATACCTGGAGGCACTAATTGTTGAACCTCGATCGAAGTAATCAACCAATAAAACACTTTTTGCGTCCCAAAACTAGTAGCCATGATTTTCCCCACTGAGAAAGGGACATTCGTGGGGGGGGGGGGGGGCTTGTGGGGGGAATAACCAACCAAAACACGACAAAAATCTTGAATCGCAAATAACTCTGAAACAATGCCTTTTAATGAAAATTGCCAAGAGGCACTTTTGGTCGGAAATGATTTGTAGAACAAGTAGAAATCAGGTCGGGCATTACTTGTAGAACACCCTGCATCAATTAAATGTTCACTTACATCCATCGGGGTGTTCTTCAGTGATAGTAGACTCGTCTGGGACAACAACGCCCTTTTCGACGTCAATGGCTCGTTTCAATATGCTATCGGTTCGTTTCGCCTCAATTTCAGGCAACTTAAATTGATCTTTTCCCACGCGCTGAAGGTTTAAATTCGTTAAAATGCAGTCAAATTCTGAAAAAAATGACGTTACGAATAGTTAATGTAGTTTTTTGCGTGTATAACAGTTATACAATTTTTTGAAAGACAACATAACAAACCTGTGTGATCGTAGAAGTCTGGCGTGTAATTTTCTCCATTTGGATCCTGAGACAACCATCTAATTTTGATTTTCGAGCTGGTTTTGTATATGTTTTGCATAGCCTGGCAAACGTAGTAACTACCTTCGGCGTTCCTCACGGCCAGGAATTCATTCCTAAACAAAATATATAAAAATAAAATAATATATCACGGTTGACAAATAATAACAATAATGATAATAAATATGAAGATACGCTGATAATATTACTGCAACGATTGCAACGTATTGAACCTACTTACCTATAGAATACGATCAATTTATCCTCTTGAGGTTTGGAGGGCGTTTTGTCTATTTTGTTAATTTTGGCGATCAAATTCAATTCGGGGATGGGGCTCTGATAGGGCTGTGTAGGGAGACGTTTCCTTCTCGGTTTGCTTTCAGCATCTTTGTCACTCGGGGTGTCCTTGGTGGGGGTCTTTTTCTCGACGTCCGTTGCCGGTTTGGGCTGTATTGAAAGTAAAAGGCGTTAGTGTAAATAGTAGTGGTAACCTCAAGAGCTAAATAAATTCATTAATGTAAAGAAGTATTAATTTATTTATTTATATCTATTTTTTGTGATTATTGCACTGAAAAAACCGAAATTTTGTATTTTGGCTCACTTTGGGAGTCCTTTTGGGTTTAGGTGGTAGTGATGGAGTCGCATCACCGGACTGAGAGGCCGACGTCTGGGCAGTGGGAGTTTCCGCAGGCGTCGCGGGGGCGGGTTTCTCCGCCGACGCCGCTGTCGGCTCGGGTTGTGACGGCGCCGATGGCGTCGGTTGAGATGGAGCAGTAGACTCGGTTGGCTCTTGTTCTTTGACGGGGACGGTCGGCGCCGTCGGTTTGATGGGTTCCGCTGCCTTGACGGGAGCCGGAGTGGTGTCTTTGACGGGAGGATGAGCTGCCGCAACGGGAGAGGCTTTCTCTGCTGCTGGCTGTAATGGAACAGCGGGAGCCTTTTCCGGGACGGGGACACGCTCAGGCAGAGCTGGTTTGACTTCTTTCTTTTCTGTAGGACGACTGGCAGGCAAATTAGCGCCTACAACTGTCAACAGTTAAACAATTGAAAATGACAACTGTCAGCCATCGTAATAAAATCAAAAATTCTTCTATAGACAACAAAAATACAACATAACTTTTATAAGAAATTAAAATTGAAATAAAGAAGATATAAGAATATAGATTTGGAAAATAAATCTTAAAATAAGTATCAAACATTCCTTTCATTTCATTTCTTTTACTCTAAAAAATTGCCATGTTTTATTTTTTGGATAATAAAAGGACACGTACCCGTCTCTGCAACGGACACGGCTGGAACAGCAGCGGGCGTGAGAGGTACGACGTTGGTCGATTGAGGTTCAGCGGCGACCGCCGGCGGAGGTTGGGCATGCAACGACGGCGGCAAAGTGACGGGCTGCGACGCTGCTTGCGGCGACGGTAGGGACGCCGGGACGGGCGTTATCGTGAGGCCTGGCGCCGTCGGCAACCGTATCTCGGGGACGGGGGCCTCGGGAAGAACGGGGGCTGTTGAGGGCACCTCCAACGACGCTTTTTCGGCGATGCCACCTTGATCGCCACCGCCTAAGTGAACAGATATGTTGATAATTAGTCGTGTTGAATAAAATCACACAATTGATTGAATTTTTTCTACGTGAAAGCACGCCTTACATATACATTTTAGAACAGTAAAAATGTTTATGGAACTCACTGGGGAGGTTAGGGAGTTGAGAAGCCGGTGGAACGGCAACAACCGGTGCGTCAATGGGTCCGGGAGGATGAGCCTCTTGCGGCTGATGATGCGGTACCTGCGGTATCGGTTGTGCGGCCTCCATTCCGTTAGCGACGCCAATCGGCACTTTAGGCGGCTGGCCCGGCTGCGGTGGCAGAGTGTTAGGAGCACCGGTCGTCGCTGGATTCATTTTTTCCGGAGTTCTTTGCAGCGGCTGCACTCCGGGAACGGCGGTTTTGTGCTCGGAAATGAGACTCAATGGCATCAGCCCCGAAGGCGGCGATGACGCACTCATAGCGCTCATACCTGTGGGCGGGAAGTCAATTTAGTACAAAACAAAATACTATTACAACAATAACAAGAGACTCAATGGCATCAGCCCCGAAAGCGGTGACGACTCACTTATACCTGCGCACGGGAAGTGCGCAATTTAGTACTGAACAAAAGACTATTACACAAATAACAAGAGACAACGGCATCAGCCCCAAAATAACGCACTAAATGCGCTCATACCTGCGCATGGGAGGTTAATCACTATTCAATAATAACGTGAAACTCAATGGAATCTGCCCGTAAGCCGTCAATTCATGTAGAAAATTAAGAAGAAATCATTCGCGAAATAACTTTTTCTTTTTAATCTAACGATCAAAACTAATTGTATAATTTGTTCTTAAATTAATTCAATAATTAGTTTAGGGCGTCCACAAGTCAAATTTCCTAATAGAAATACGACAATAAAGCCGATAAAACTGTGCTGTTCTGCGTTGTTGGAATAAGGAGTATATTTCGTTTCTGAAGAGGTTATTTATTTATTTATCTTTTTTTAAATAGACAATTTTGAGCTTGAATGTCCATAACCGTGAGCACAGGACTATAAGCAGGTCTAGGTAAGACACCATCAGCAGGTTCTCCTTTTTAGTCTTATACCACACAAAAACAAGTCACTTTAATAATTAGAAATTCGTGAAAAGCGGGCAATCAGTTTTGAATCTCGTCAAAATAATAAGCAATCAAGCTCCGCTGTACAAGAAGGGCAAGTCACCAGAATACGGCAAACATCTGTTTCTCAAAGATCCACAAACTTGTTAAAATACTATGAATATTTCCTTGAAAGGATAGACAGCTGCACCAGGCGTGGAAATATTTTGAAATTCGACCCCACCTACAACGACAACAGGCCGCCATCAAGTTGATTGGCCTGTTGTAATAACCTGACGCCCCCTACCGATTGCTTTTATTTGAGGTTAGGAAAACTGAATAAATTTAGGAAAGCGATAAGTGAGCGGGGTTAGGGAAGGCGAGCGGGATTGTAGAAAAATAGGATGTACAGAAATTTGAAACAACAAGCCAAAATTTGATTGGTATAGTTTAGTTCGGTTGGTGGATTATTTACAAAGGAGACTAACGAGCGCTTTGATACGACCAAGTGCCCTTCAGGCCAACGAAGCACAGTACGGAGCAGTCGGTCACTTCGCGGTCAAACCTAATCGCTTCTGAACGGTGAATTCAACCAATTCCGACGTAAAGTCGGCAAAATCTGACACTCCAAGCGCTGTTAGTAGGTAAAATCACAAATTAAAGCTGACGTAAGGTGCATGGAAGGTACCCGCCGCAAAGGCCTTGAGCCCCCGTGAAAATCGTTGACGAGGAATACGTAGTCAGCCAAAAAGCGGTGCCAATTTGACTTCAAAACTCAATTTCTTGATAAAATACAACTATTAAGGTAAATTCCGCGATTGTATCGTTTCATTATACCCTTAGCTTGGACTATTTCGATGCCACTGAAGAAAAAACTCCCCAGAAGCGGGTTGGTCAATAAAGCTAGTCTGTTATGAAAGCAAAACAACCTCACCTTGGTTAACTATGAGCTGAGCCGGGCCGACTTTTACTCCCTTTCGTTGAGAAAAAGTCTCGTCCAATAACACGTCGAAAGTCTCCACTCAGAATCGCAGGATTGGAAATGAGTTTGAAACGGGATTGTAGTTGGATTTCAACGCGAAAAATCGAACGACCACGAACAACTCATAACAACTCCGCCATTATGCCGAGATGGCGTCCTCCCAGAACAGTGCTGCCAATTGCGGTTCGTCGAATTTCCCCCCTCAAGGTAACTTCTTCCTCCCTCACATTTCCCCTTCACAAAAATCACAATAAACTTCAACGACGATTCAATTATTACAAAAAACCTACCATAAAATTGATTATAAAATACATTTCGCTAATAATGTACTCAACTGGGAGGGATTGAACACCGCCTATTCCAACAACCTCGATTCAAAGCAGGGGAACTTAACAGATTGGTAGACAAATTTTCCCCTCCTCTTCAGCATTTGTGGTCACCTTGTTTTGACGTCACCTTCCCCTTCTCAGAATCAATAGACAAAAACTTGATCCATTTTTATGAGCTTAACCTTTCCCTGATATTTTTCATGCCTCCCGTCGAATCCAAGTACTTGTAGGTTTTAATATTCCGCCTCAATTTGTTTTTCTGAAATATCTAACGACGATCGCCATAGCCGTTTAGCGTCCTAAGAAACGCGGGACTCCCTAGGACAGATGGCGGAAAGACGCAGAACTTTCTACGGACATTTGCGGATTCAACACTGATGGTAACTGGAATTCGTGAACCGCAGGTTCCATCGAGAACCCAAGAACCGGAGCCCCATAGTTACTGGACTCTCCGCTAAAGCGCTGCATGTTACAGTTAACGGAATATTCAAAAATAGTGATTTTTCATCATGATAGAATTTAATAAAGGTAGTATCGCATAACCTAAAATCTAGTGGGGGTTGGCCTATGGATACAATACACCCGTTTCATTCTACGAAAATAGCTCATGATCTCATGGAGAAGAGATAGAGGACATCCGACGTCGAGGTTTGTTCCTGCACAGCACGTGCAAGGAAAAAATCGTCCAATACTACAATCATACTACTGGTCTCAACACAGAATGATTATTATTATCACAATTACAATAAAATCTTATGATACCACAATCTTTCCAATACAAACTCTTGGTTAAGTACAAAAGAAATTAAGAGTAGGTATACTATAGCATTTTTACGTCAAATTCTAGGTTTACCATTTCAAATTGGAGATTTTACACATCAATTTGGTGGATGACAGAAATACATGATATAATTCTGGCATAGCAATAACAACAAATTAGCAAGTGAAACGTAACAATCAACAAGTTAAGAATGAACATAATGCTATAGAATGAGGCAAATCAACAGGCAACTACAAAAGAATGGCATTTGGAAGGGATGGATGGAATGTCTTCGTCATGTTGTGCTGCACAGAGTAGGTATTTTCAGAATCACCGGGTGGTTCTGCCTTCTACGTGGGCTAGCCTTGCAGCATTTAAAATTAACGCGACCTATTTCAGTCCACCTCCAATTTGAAATGGAAAACCTCCAAATTGATGTGTAAAATTTCCAATTCGATGTGTAAGACCTCCTCCAATTTGAAATGGAAAACCTCCAATTTGATGTAAAAATGCTATATAACTATCGATTGTGGAAAAACATTGATGTTCGACCGTCAATAGGAAAAGAACATCGAACATCAAGGCTTACCATCGATGTTTGTTGAACATCGATTTATGAATTATCAACCCCACACGGAGTCAGATCTGGATCTGGTTAACCAGTATCGATACATATCGATAAATATCATCAGAAGAAGCAGGCGGTATTTCGATGTTATCAATATTTATGCTATCACTTTTACCTATGATAGCTGTTGCTGATAACTTCTACTGATTACTCGGGTGATTGTTGGTAGTTATGTTAATTGTATATTTTATTTTGTGTAATAAAACACTGGTTTATTCTGCGTTATAATCAGGAACTCGGTAAACCTGGTATTCTTGGTTGCAGCACTCTTCATCCCACCCATTTGGGACCTGTTAGGATTGTACACGTTCGGCTAAATCATCTGGGCGCTTTGAAGCATCTACATCCAACGCTTACACATGTCAGCCGAAAAACTTGTGCGTAACGTGCAATCGGCCGGAAACGACGGACAAAACGAGAAAAAAGATTGCGTCAGTTGCCGTGTTGTTGGAGGCCTCGGCTGCATCGGCATCGGATTTTACGTGGCGTCTCAAGCGAGCAAATCGAAAGGATTTGCCAACCGTTGTGGTCTCATGATATTCGCTGGTGGATTCGCTTTTTTGGGCGGTCTTCGTTTAGCCAGTATTGACATTGATAGCTTCAACGAGATGAAGAATAGCGCTACGAAATGACGCTAAGTTCCTCATCGGTGGCAATAGTGAGTTGGTTATCTTCTGTAAGATTGTGCTCCCTGAGCAGGAGTTCGTTCAAATGGGGGCTTCCTGCTGCCATGTCAGCATGACTGATGCATTTACATGCTGTTCATGCAGAGATGCATCAATTGTTGACTGACACTTTGGCCAATATAGCCGGCACGTTTGGGCCTAGATGCGACGCTAATTTTTGGCGTATGCGGTCATTGAATGGCAAATACTCCTGGAAATTGACATATTTTCTGTGATTTCAGACACTCATCAGCATCTTCTAAGGGATATCGTAGTTAACAACAGATTGGTTGACTGAAAAACAATGAGTGCCCCTACACAGGAGGTTTTGGCCGCTTTGAAAAACTGCCTGGTGCCATCATGTCCTCGAGGAAACGATTTCAGGCTGTCTGAAACGGACTTTCTTGATCACTCGTCCTCCATCGATACTAATTTGGCGATAGTTGATAGTTTGCTCACTTCGTCAGACTCGCTTTCATCGACACTCCTGGACGATGTTGAGGTAAATGGTGTCATCAGGAATATACAGCACAGAAGTGACATCGAACATTTGTTCTCATTGATCAACATTTGTATTCATTGATTTGTTCACAGATATGTTCAATTATAGTCATCGTCCGCGGTGAGCACGCCTTCGAATCCTTGTGGTCTTCCGTTGATTCGGAGGCTTCCACGCGAGATTTATTCGATAGATTTTCCGTGGAATTTGAACGTGCTCATGGAAAATCCATATTCAAATCCGAGCGGATTTTGAAAAATATCCTCTCTGTACTTCGACCTCTTTTATCTCCTACGACTTTTAAAACGAACCCAGCGGCTACTGTGTGTTACTCGTGGATCCTCAAACAAATTCAGGTGATTGATGTATAATGTTGATCAACATGCGGAAAACCCTTCGATATTAGTAATGGATAGTGAGAGAGCTATCTTCATTCACTATTTTAGATATAGTTGGTTTCTCACTTGCTCATTTGCTTTTACACACGAATCATTTGACAGGATTTCTGACTTCTAAAGAGCACATTCTTGTGTGGACGTAGGTTTCATTTGTAGCTAAGATGTCCTGACCTTTGCCGCCACAGAGTACTCACAGCCCCCTAAAGTTTCTACAGATTTATGATTTCCTAACAGTAACGCTGCAAATTCTTACTCACTGGTTGGTTATTCCTCGGACCAGGCGCATGGAGACTCATTTCTTCAACATGGGAAAATGGGCAAAACAGTGGGTGTGGCGGGTCTCAGACCCATTCCAATTGATTCAGCGGCCAAAATTTAGTGGAAAATGATACCTCACACGCCTAGGTACCAGAAATCTTGAAAACAAATATTCAAAATGGGTAATATATACCCAATGACCCATAACTTCTTCCAGTGGGTGCCAATCGTTCTGGAACCCATTTCATTAGATTCAGCGTCCAAAATTTAGTGGAAAATGATACCGCACACGCCTAGGTACTAGAAATCTGGAAAACACACTCAAAATGGGTCATAGATACCCTTTTTGACCCATAACCTCTTCCAGTGGGTCCCAATCGGGCTGGAACCGATTTCATTGGATTCAGCGTCTAAAATTTAGTAGAAATTGATACCCTATTCGCCTAGATCGCTTTTCTGGGCGTTCTCACAAAACCAAAATGTCCATACGCCGTCCGCGCCATTTTTGGTAGTAGATAATTTTCTAAAAATCTGAAATTTGGGTCACGGGTCTGTTCCCGGCCTAGAACGATCCTCGAAACTTTTCAGCCTAATCGGACCAAATTTGGGCGGGGTAGGGGTCAAAATGTGTTTTTTGAATGTGATTTTTGAGATTTTGGGCGATCTAGGCGAGTGGGGTATCATTTTCCACTAAATTTTGGACGCTAAATCCAATTAAATGAATCCCGAAACGATTGGCGCCCTCTGGATGAGGTTACGAGTCATAATGGGTACCTATCTACCCATTTCGAATGTCTGATTTTGAGATCTCTGGTTCCATAGGCGGGTGGGGTATCATTTTCCACTATATTTTGGACCCTGAATCGATTGGAATGGGTCCGGGACCCGCCACACCCACTGTGGCGGTTACATGAGTTTATCTTCACCTAACCGTTACATCTATTTCAGTCTCCTTTAATTGGTGAACTTTTATCGGATCTTCTCCCTTCGTCACTCATCATCACCGATGACTACGAACCCCACAACATTACGTTGGGCTTAGAGTGCCTCCGTCACATCATTGAAAACATGGTGAACAAGTCACACTTTCAAAATACATGAATAATAACTTAGTTATAACAATTGCACAAATTAAGTTAATAAGTTTTCAGGCGCATGAACGTTTGAGGTGGTACAATCAAGACGAGGTTATTTTGGACGCCGTCAAAAAGTGCATGTATCGCTCCGAACCGGAAATAGTATCGAGTTTTCTTCAATGCTTCGTTTCATTGATGAGAACGTGTTTAGAACACTCCGTTTCTGTCAAGGTGAATCCACAACCTGTTGTCTTCCAGACTGAGAGAGAGAATTTTTATTTTATTAAATTGTTTATCACTGATTACGATACGTAATTGAATTAATTGTGATATCGTTTCAGAGGAACTCGTTTGATGAGATAATTAGCAACGTTCTTTTCAACATGTATGTTGAACAAAAATTAACGATTCGTCGGATTTACGCCTCGAACATTCCATCTCTGATCGAAGCTCGGGGATTGGGTTTGGTTCGTCATCTCAATTTGATTTTTCAAACCCTCACTGAGTACACATTGGAACCGTCAACAACTAGTAACGCTTTGAAGGTAAATTTATTTTTCATTTTGGTTGGTTATTCCTTGAATTCCCCAGAAAAAAAATTTCTGGACGTTTCAAGGTGTCTAGATCAAAATTAGCAAATGTCCGTCACCGTCCACGCCGACTTTGGTAGTGGGCAATTTTCTAAGAATCAGAAATATTGGTCAGGGGTCCGTTCAAGGCTTCAGTTGGTCCTGGAAACTTTTCAACCCGATCGAACCAAAATTTGGGTGGGGCAGGGGTCAAAATGTGTGTTTCGAAAAATGGATTTTTGAGATTTTTTGGTGTGTGGGGCATGATTTTCCACTAAATTCTGGACGCTGAATCTAATGAAAAGGGTTCCAGAACGATTGGCACGCACTGGAAGAGGTTATGGGTCAAAAAGGGTATCCACCCATTTTGAGTGTGTTTTCCAGATTTCTGGTACCTAGGCGTGTGGGGTATCATTTTCCACTTAATTTTGGACCCGGAATCGATTGGAATGGGTCCGGGACCCGCCGATGTTTCCCCCATGTTGAAGAAATGAATCTCCATGCGCCTGGGTCCGAGGAATAACCAACCCGTGTGTAACAATTAGCAGCGTTTTTTTGGCCGTGTAGGTTCGTTAACGGATATGTTTTCTCACAACTTTGCTATTTTTCAGGCTTTGTTTCAAATAGTACAAACCTGCTGGTGTCGAGGGGAAAGCGTTGCTGACGGAGTGCTCGCCATATTGCTGAAACTTGGAGTAGAATTGTCTCACAACAAAGGGAAATTCCACGGAAACGTTGTGTCTGAGGCTCGTGACGTCGTCGTCCTTCTAAAAGAAGCGTTTCCACATACTGTAAAAAATTTCATGGAAACCTTCTCCGATCGTCGTTCATCCTTTGACTCAGAGTTGACTGCCTTGATTGAGAGTTTGTTTTGTTGAAAGGTTATATTGTTGTGGCTGGCATTCCTAGTAAGACTGAAAGAGATTTCTTCGATTAAGATTCGTTTCAATAAAGTAGTTATCCAGTAGTGTTTTGGTAACAAGTATGCAGAAGAATCTGCAGAAAGCTCCCCTGAAGGCACCCCGCTTACGTGAACCATGTAGTTAAGCAAGAAATGTTGAACGGAACCAAATAAATATAAACACAAAAGCGTTCTCGGTGGTTGCCCGTGCTATTGTAAGCCTCTCTCGAATTAAAATCTGTTATAATTTAATTTGGGTTTCTTCGGAGGTTTTGAATGGACCTAGCGAGAGGTTACACAATGTAAGTCCAAGACTTATGACTGAGCAACTAGGGATACCAAGGATGAGGGATACATTGATACAAAATGAATTATAATTGAAAACAAGGACACGTTGCAAAGGAGAATATGCCTCAACCTGGGCTAGAATTGATACCAGACAAAGTAATTCGACAAAGTAAATTAGACAACATGTGGAGCATGATACCGGCTGACGAAAATGGCGTCGAGGTTGAAGAAAAAACAGGAGAGGGCACGCTGTCCCGCAGGTATACAGCGAGTTTTATTAACTTGAGTCCTTTATCATCTCATGGCATGGGGAACACAATATTACAGCTTTGGTTGACTTCAGCATGGTAGCAGAGTTCACTTCAGAGCGAGCACAGGACAAAGCCAGGATGGACTGAGTGAGATGCACTTGCACGACAGGGTTACAAAAATATATGACTGCAACATGTTGGGCGCCTTGGCCCCGAAGGGCGCCTCAACAACAACCGCCTGGTTGGACGCCTTCGCAAAGAGTGAGTGCCAGGCCTCTCTCCAAAATGCGATGTCTGGGCAGGAGCTGCGCGCGCATCCTGGCGCATGCTCCCTCCCTTTGGACCTTCTGGAGGCAGCAAGCCTGGGGGCTTACACTATTCCACCAATTACTGCAAATAGTTGACTGCTTGTAGAGAACACTACAAAACTTGAAATTGTGCAACTGCTGTGTTCTGATTACAGCCGTAAGTTTGAGAAGATAAGTGCAGGTGATACACAGAGACCTACATTGAAGTCTAAGCTTTCTCCTACCTGTCTAGCTGTCCCCTCTCTGTCGAAGAGATCATTTTTTCTGGGCGTTTCAAGGTGTCAATATCGAAATAAGCAAATGCCTGTCAGCCTTCGGCGATGATTTTCCACTAAATTTTGGGCGCTGAATCCAATGAAATGGGTCCCAGAATGGCGCCCACCCGAAGAAGTTATGGGTCAACATGGGTATCTCGTATCTACCTATTTTGAACGTGGTGTGAGCTATCGTTGATGTTAAAATTTCTTCTCCCTCTGTTTTTGGCAAGTTGACCAAGTTACATAAAGCACATGGGCAAAGTTTTTGGATGAGAGTTAATTTTTAACATCTTTTGAAAGTAGATGGACAAATTCAAGAACATGAGCTGCTCTTGTGCCGTATGAGGTTGGTCTAAGAAGAATTTTAAGAATTTTTCTTCCGCTTTTAAGTAATTTTAATGACTTTGTGATGAACAAGGGAATAGCTGACAAACCATTCAGGGATGTAGGGGAAGCTTCTCCAATTTTTGAACGAGCGAAATCACTCTAGTAAACTAGTAAAAACGCCTAAGACTCATTCTAATCGATTTAGCGTCCGAACTTCAGTATAAAAGATACCCAAATGTGCATTTTGAAAGATAAGATTTTGGGCGATCTATCATTTTCGACTAAATTAAAGCGCTGAATTAATTTAATGTTGAAAATTCCTGTGATTTGGTGTTGATGATAAGGACATTAATGTGCCTCAAAACTACAAACTTGCCTCCTTTGATGTGGTCGGCCTATAAACAGCCTATGCATCACTAACATCGGTGTAAGTAGCTGCTTGCTGAGATGTTAATTATTCTGTCCGATTCGCCCAAAAAATTTTTCTGGACGTTTCAAGGTGTCTAGATCAAAATTAGCAAATGTCCGTTTGCCGTCCTCCGACTTTGGTAGTGGGCAATTTTTCTAAAAATCTGAAATTTTGGTCAGGGGTCCGTTTATGGCTCTAGTTGGTCTTCGAAACTTTTCAACCCGATCGGACCAACTTTGGGTGGGGTATGGGGTCAAAATGTGTTTTTGAAATAAGAATTTTCGAGATTTTGGGCGATCTAGGCGAGTGGGGTATCGAGTTCCACTAAATTTTGGACGCTGAATCCAATGAAATGGGTCTCATCACGATTAGCACCCACTGGAAGAAGTTGTGGGTCAATTTGGTATCTTTCACCCATTTTGAATATGCGTTTTCAGGATTTCTGGTACCTAGGCGTGTGGGGTATCATTTTCCACTAAATTGTGGACCTTAAATCCAATGAAATGGGTCCCGGTAGGATCGGCGCCCTCAGGATGAGGTTATGGGTCAAAATGGGTACCCGGACCTACTTTGGTCGGGGTAAGGGGTCAAAATGTGTATTTCGAAAAATCTGCAAATTCTTACACACGGGTTGGTTATTCCTCGAATGGGGGAAACAGTGGGTGTGGCGGGTCCCAGACCCATTCCAATCGATGCAGGGTCCAAAATTTAGTGGAATATGATACCCCACACGCCTAGGCACCAGAAATCCCGAAAACACATATTCAAAATGGGTAATATATACCCAATTGACCCATAACTTCTTCCAGTAGGTGCCGATCGTTCTGGGACCTATTTCATTGGATTCAGCGTCCAAAATTTAGTGGAAAATGATACCCCACTCGCCTAGATCGCCCAAAATCTCGAAAATCCATTTTTCAAAAAACACATTTTGACCCCTACCCCGCCCAAATTTGGTCCGATTGGGCTGAAAAGCTTGGAGGACCGTCCTAGGCCGGGAACAAACCCCTGACCCAAATTTCAGATTTTTAGAAAATTTTCTATCACCAAAAACGGCGTGGACGGCGTACGGGGGACGGCAGACGGCGGACGGACATTGACCTTTTTTGATCTAGACGTCATGAAACGTCCAGAAAAAAAATTTGAGCCGAATCGGAGAGGTTGACCATTTGCATGAAAACATAGGTTGATTATTCAAGGAATAACCAACCAAAATGGATTTTTGAGATTTTTTGCAATGTAGGCGTGTGGGGTATCATTTCCCACTAAATTTTGAACCCTGAATCAATTGGAGTGGGTCCGGAACCCGCCACACCCACTGTTTCCCCCATTTTTCCCATGTTGAAGAAATGAATTTCCATGCGCCTGGTCCGAGGTTTAAATTAGTATCCATGTGCCTGGTTCGAGGAATAACCAACCCGTGTGTAAGAATTTGCAGCGTTTTTTTGATCAACAAATTCTGGGTTTTGGTTGATTACCCAAGGATAGACCAATGTGGAATCCAACTCAGCTCTTTCAGGACTCAAGTAACCTCTTCAGAAAGGTCCTTGGCCCTCCGAGGTCGGGTCGATGCGAATGATCGTACCGCGGGAGAATTTCCCCTCAAAAGCAACCCTGCCGAGGGAAACTCAATCCCAAATCAACATTCGGCAACACTGATCAGTCGAGTAAAACCGTTGGCGTCGGTCGGTGTCTGTGGGGTGTGCGTGTGAATTTTACAGGTAATACTCATATTTTTCATCACTTTTTGGAGTTATTTCAGGTCAGTTGAATAATCTACAACATAAAACCGACTCGAGGATAATTTTTTTCCGCGTATTACATTCATCTTGACGTACAAAACTGTCGAGTTCATAGACGCGGGAAGTGAACATAACCTGACCACAGCGGGGGGACGCGGATCTTTTCTATTTTTACGAATAAAATTGGCTTCACTCGCCTATTTATATTTATAATATTTTCCCCCGCAAGTGACTAGGTGAACACGTGGCGTTTTCGCTCCTCGCGCATAATTTTTGAACGTTTATCGTCCACTTGCGATTGTTGTACACTCGTTGTGTTTACAGAGGTCGCGTCATTTTATTTGTTTACGTCGGCCGTTAAGACCTTCGAGGGAAAGGACGTTTGTCGGTTTGTATTCTTCTTAGTTCTTACAGAATTCATTCTTGTCTTCTTTTCTGGAATTTCTAGGAGTGTCGTAGGGATTAGGTTTAATCTTATCACGGAATTCCGTTCCAATGTCACGGGCTATCATTACGTAATGAAGTTCCAATTTCCCGCTTATAACGAAACTTCTGGAATTTCTACGCGCGTCTAATTTGGTTGTTGGTGAAATGCAGGGCCATTGGAGTGCTAGTTTATACAACACATCCACATTTTTATTTGTAATAATAAACAAATTACTTGTTTTCCTTGGTAAGGAAGTGGATTAAGGGTACGGCGTTTGAATGTATGCTGGAAAATGGCTTTTGCTGACTGAGGATTAATGCGTTTGGGTAAAATCAGAGGAGAAATGTTCTCCTGCGGAGCAATGCGTTTCGTTACAACGTCCACGAGGACAGAAATTGAGCTGTCTGTTGTTTTTAAAAAGTTATGCGATAACTTCACGATTAGGTTAGTGCCAGTTGAGATCAAAACGCTGCAATGGACTTGCCCATCAAAACGAAATTCATGAGCCACCGCGGAAATGTTGTTATTTAAATTTTCACAATTTCTCAGGAATATATTAGATGCCTCAACGCATTGCGGTTTTCATCACTATTACCCAAACGCAGATCTCCCTGCTGACTCGGGTGAACGCTTATTTGCAGCGTCTTCTGGTAGCTGATAGACAAATTCAAGAACATGAGCAGTTCTAGATAGTACGAGGTTGGTCTTACGCTTTCAAGTAGTTTCATGTGCCTCTGACTTGATGAGTAACAGCCGAGTGGTTTGGGATGTAAAGGTAGCTTCTTCCATTTTTGAACGAGCGAAATCACTCGAGTTTACCTAATAATTCCTAGAAAAGTTCCAGGTTCTAAACGTTCTTGGCAATATCTTGGGATTTGTTGAGTCTTTTTCAAGTATCATATGAATAAACTTTATTTTAGACAATCTGTTATACACATACACTGTTATACATGATTTTAACTTCGACTAATTTTTAAGTTTGCCACGATTTGAGACCGAGGCCTAGTGCAGCTAATTAAATGCGAGGGATTTTTTCAATAAATCCCATTTTATGGGTAGGATCACTCTACATTCGTACCTACCTACCTATTAAACTAATAATCCTACGAAAATTGTATACATTTCTAACCCATAGTTGTTCAAACACTGTCTTAATGGTTGCAAATGTTGGGTTGTCGAAATACTTGCATTTGCTTCAATGAGTAATGAGGGGGGGGGGGGGGTGTTCAAACATTTCAAGATTGTTTCCGATACCACGAAATCTGCTAACGATTTTCCAAAATTGGGTATGAACTGTAAAGTGATTTGAATGTTGATGAATCTTTTTAAAAAATGGTCAACTGTTACACTGAAGTTACCAGATAACTATAATAAAAGTATAAATTTATGTGGAGAAAAACCAACTGAAGTCTGACACCGAAAACCCCGAACGAATTCGTGTTATTGCTCGTTATGGTCTCATGTTATTGAAATATGTAGTGACAAATTCGAGAGGTGATATCTATGACTGGCGCGCCCTTGATTATTTAAGGTTTTTCTATCAGTAATTAAATTAAATTTACATCGTGTGTTTAATTTACCCGTGGAGGTTGACCTTCGTAGAATAAGCTGAAGTCTCAGTTCGATAATTGTTCATTGAGCTGCCCGCTAACTGTAGTTAAATTTCAAAACGGATTTTTCTTCTGTTTAGAATAAATGTATGAGTCTTTGAGATTGGATGGAGATTGTCATTTTTAATTTCTGTATCGACTACCTCGTTCTGAAGGCCATTAACATTTGCAAACTGCCGTGGAATTTTCCCGTGTGATTCATTATGATTTCCGAACCACTTCTATCACCTCCAGTCTAGAACGAGTCGATCTTATCGCCTTTTCCACTCGACAATCCCTGCGGTACTTACACGAGGGCTTGGACACTTAAGCGGTTTGAGGTCAACGACATCTTCCATGTCATTAAAGACCGCCGAGTCGTCACAATTGCCCGGTTTTACGCTTGCCTTTCAAAGATAAAGTCTACTCTTACCATTCGAAACTGTTTTATCTCGGCCGGCGGAATTCAACATCGATTGGAAATAGCTTCCTGCTACGTTCTCATTCATTATTCAGATGTCGTCATTTTAAAGCTCCTTGTAGTAACTCCGAATTTAAAATGCCCAGAAAATGAATATTTAAAGAGAGCCTCTACCAACGCGGAATGAAAGTTGGCAACAACATTCCACACGTGTTCATTTCTAAGCTTCACATCTGGCCCCTCAGTGCTCAGCATGCGGCACAACATGCTCACAGGACTGGATTATCATTATTATTATAACTATTATTTTATATTGTCTCAACACTTGACTAGTTGCTGTTACAAAAATCTAGTAAAATACTAGAAAAAAGTGTGAATTACCCTGCTGAATCGTAAATTCTTCTCACCGCATACTTACTCAAAAGGGGTTCAATCGATTTGAATACGAAGAGCGTCTACCTTGTCGCTAATATCGAATCCACAGGACAAAAAACTTTCAAACTTTATCACTTTAGTAGCGATCCATCAAATGACAGTATCGCGTAATACCAGCATACCTATTTTTTTTCAATAAATAATGAAAATCATACTCACCGAGCTTGGGAAACAGCGTATTTTGGACGAAAATAGCTTTTTGGTGGTGTCTCCTCATAATTTGAAGCGTCAATATTTTGAAAGAACGTCATAGATTGAAATAGTCGCAAGGCTCATGCTGAAAAAGTTGGGGAGAAACAATATGGTAAGAGTGGTTTTATGGTAATTGCGGTCACACAATAAAAAGATTAGACTATGTTGTATAATACGAATTTACATAATTGATAGATTGCCTATAAATATGTGTAATGCGATAATAGTTCTTTCAAATCGAATTCAACATTTTACAAACCAAACAACATTGTATGAAATCAGCGACCATTAAAAAGAAGATGGATAATAAAATAGGCGAAAACACCATGAAGAAGAGATGCTCGTCCTGTTCCTTCTTCGTGCGTCTCGACGCTTTCCTAAAGTCTCCTCGATGGATATGACTGATCATCCGTTCAGGGATAAGATCTGAGTTGTGTATGAGGGATGGTTAGGGACGGTACGATACTCCATAATATCGATACTGCTTTCGATACGATATTTTTCAGAACGTATCGATACTCGATATTTTCCGATACCAATATTTGAAAAGTATCGATACTCTGACATATATGGGCTCAAAGTATCGATACCACCGATACTATCGATACTGAGCAATATTTTAAAAACCGTCCAAAAAAATGTTCATGGAAAAAATATATGATTTTTCTTCTATCACAAAGGGAAAGGATCACATCAAGCAATCAGCTTAGGTACTAAATTTTTTACAAATATATATTTTTAAGAGCAAAGTTCAAGAAATTAAAAAAAGATGCAGATTTATATTTTCAGTACCTATATAAAGTCACACTCAAAAACAGATCAAAAAAAATTCTTTCTGGGGAACACTTCCCCGAAATATCAATTTTCGGAACAGTTTGGCAGAAAGCCTGTTCCTCGCTTGAGAATTAAGCGCCCCTGCCATTGAAAAAAGCCGTTCAGATGGGACTGAAGTCGCCATCACAATAAGCATTTTACAAGCCTCATCGTGAAGGTTTGGGAAGACAGTCTTCATTTCCTGCCAAATTTGGATAGGATTCGTGTGAAGTAATGGTATGACAGGATTCCCGAGGTAGACTGTCGATACTTTACTAGTTGGCTTAATTTTTATTACCAATGTATCGGTAATAAATATCGATACTTCCGATATTTTTGTGAAAAGTATCGATACCGATATATTGATTTTGAGTATCACTGAGAAAATATCGATTCAAATATCGGTTCCGGTACAAAAAAAGTATCGATACTTTGATATATCGGTGGTATTGTGCCGTCCCTAGGGATGGGACATCCCTTCTAAATTGGCCAACTTTACCTCTGCTGCTACTGCGGCCACACTACTCTAGTCAACAGAATTTACTCAGCTTTCGAATACATAAACCCAGATTTTCGACGTGCTGCTATGAGAATTACAGAAATTCATACCCAACATTTCTTTGAGCTTCTGTTCTTATTGGACATAAAATATAGGACATTTTCGTGTTTTTATTGTCTCGTTTTGAAGGGGCCATTTCAAAAGTAACTATTTATTCTACCGCAATTCTTATGTGTAGGTTTTGAGAAAGCATGAACAACCGACCAACCCGAGGCGCTTCGGCGACCGCCTCAGCCGTAGAGGGGCAATCAAAGTCGCCCGTACGGCAGCGAAAGGCTCGATCCCCTTCACGATCGAGGAAAATCAAAGAAACCGAAAAGAAAACCAAATCGCCGAAGAAGTCTCCAGCAAGAAACAAATCGCCTGCGAGAAAAACCGCCAAAAAAGAGTCTCCGTCCCCGAATAAGATTGTCAATAAAATTAAAGAAAAAGTTTCAGGTCCGTATTTTTATTGTTGCGTTTTTTAATTTGTGTAGCGATTTTTTTTTGTTTTGCAATTTGTTCAAGTACCAGTTCCTTTCCTATTTACAGATATCCGTGAATCCTTAACGCCCGATAGAAGCCTAGATGAAGTCATCCGTGCAAGCGTTTCACGCTTCGAAGAAGTTGCGTCTGACTACATCTCTTCGGTGAGGCGATCAAATCGCGTCGCTGCACGAGAAGTGAGTCACTTTTTTCGCATTCCAACATGTCATGATTGCCTCCGTGGATTGCATTTGATCAAAAAAGGCTCCCAAATTTGTCGCAAAACTTGCTTGAGATTTTAAAAAAAAAAATGAGCTATATAAAATATATTTGTCATAATTGAAAAATAACTTTAACACGCTGCTCGTTTGTAGGCATCTCAAGCTTCTTCAGACCGCGTTGCATCCAAACCCGCCAGAGAGAACAACGTGCACGCTGTGGAGGAACCACCAAAGGAAGTTGGAAGTTCCTTGACGTCTCTGGCGTTGGCCTTGGTCCTGCCTGCGATCGTAGTGGCCGCTCAAATTGCATGCACTCGGGTAAATAGGCTGAAAAGTATATTTAAGATCTGTATATATCAGATTTGGGTAAATCTGCAGTGTTGGGGCATGTCGCCATAATACCTGATTTGAAGATTTTGATTTCGTACAAAGACAGTAATCGATGTGTATTCAGCGTAACAATGATGATATTAGTACAGTATTTTTAATGGAAATGAAATTACGAAATGAGAAATAATATATTTAGCCTTACTGAACGTTGTTGGACGTTGGCTCCTCTTCTGGGCCAACCTCCCTTGTATTAAGAACATGAATATTCCCTGCTGCCTTCAAAAAATCTCCCTTCAGATTGCCAGTATCGGAGTGAGCTCTTCTCTAGATGTTCAATCGCGTTCGTGCGCACATCATTCTTGGGGTTCTTGAAATGAAATAATGGTTTACTGTGAGGAGTGTGAATCCCTCATCTGCTAACCAGTCGTAAGACTACACATGGTGGTGCTTGGCAGTATAAAAGTCTTGATAATCTGTAGCAGGGTATGCTTATCCATCCTCTCAACAATCTCGAAAAAACACTAATTCGAATCCATTTCGAACCTGACCAAAACCCAATTTACCTTCCAAAGCTGGTTGTTATCGATATATCAAATCGTTACCCGATATATCGAATCTTATCAGGCAATATTACGACGTGTCCCCAACACTGCAGCTCACCCATTTGTGTTCCGAAATAGCGCATTAGCTTGCATCCCGCTGCGTCATATGCTTTGGTCGAAGGACCATTAACCTGAAATGTCGATAAACATTAATATTTGCTTCATTACATCTTAAGTTTTTGTATATCATACTTGAAGCCAATATACTGGAAGCAACAATATTTTCCTTAGAGTTTTCCAGTTATCAAAATCTAATGTTTGCATATCAATATTTTCACCGATTATCCACTACTTGAATACTATCTCTATGATGATGAATCTCGCAACAGCGAATAGCTGACAGCCAAATTATTCTAAATATTTTGTTACAGGAGAGCTGTGCGCCGATTCCTCCTAAAGTGACGTTAGCTTTGAAGAGGTTCATCGACGTGGAAGCTGCTGTATGGTACATCGGATTTCTGTCTGTCCAACTCATTTTGTCTGCGCTTCCTCTCGGCCTGAAAATCACCGAGTTTGGTTCGTTCTGACTTCTTCTCCTACCGAAGTAACGGTGAGTTTGTCATTTTCTTTCTATTTATCTTGTATGATAATCGAGTCGTTAGGTACGTTTTCAAGATAACAGCGTCTATAATATATTATAATAGCATATATGTACATTATTACCTACATGATCCTTGAGTGTTGCAAACGGATTTTATTATGGCTCCTACATTTTCTTCAGGAATTGCTTCGTTCGTACTGACAACGGCTGTCTTTGCTGCGCTCAAAGTCTATCTCAACTATCCCATTGTAAAAATTCTGGAAAAGGGGACTGCCTGTTTTGGTCGCTTCCATCATCGCCAGCTTCATCCTCAGCGCGATCCTCTACGTGAAGGCGATTCGTGGTGATGACCAACTCAACAAGTACGGCCAGTCAGGAAGTCTGCTGTCAGATTTATGGGCTGGAGCTGAAGTCAACCCGAGAATCAAGTCTTTGGACATCAAAACTGCTTTGATTCGAGTTTCTCTTCTGACTACCGTGAGTGGCTCTTTGCGTTTCAATATTATTTTGTTTTTATTATAGCATTCCACTACAACATTTTTTCTCTGTTCAGATTATCTACGATGCTCTGCTTATCGTCAAAGAAGTAGACGGCAAAGACTTGGCAGAGGCGTCCATCAACGTTTTGCTTGCAACTGGCCTACAAATCATCTTTTCTTTGGACTTACTCTTATTTGAGTCGGACTCATTAGCTTCGTTTACCGTCAGTCAAGAGGGTACTGGTTTGTCGTTGATCCTTCTCGGCGCTCTCAATCCTTTCTGGATCACTCTCATCCCGAAATATTTATTCCTGACGAGGTATGATTACGAAGTTATTTCTTTTATTTATAAAGTTTCTTTTATGCATTCTTCATTCAATACTGTTGATTTTACAGGCCTCCTCACAACGTTTGGATAGCGAGTGCTACTGGATTACTCTTCACCATCGGTCTCCTGATTAATCGCATCGCCAACCGCCAGAAAGCAAATTTCAAGAGAGATTCATCTTCTTACCCAGCTGCTGGTAAATATGTTGCAATAATACCAATAATAGATTAGTAATAATGATAATAATAAGCCAATGAGGTTAAATAAAGAAAAATAAGAGAGATGCGACTAGTGCAGGGGGCTGGTTGTAATAGCAACCCACCCCATCCCCCCACCCCTTGTCCACGTAGTGCGTAATACAGAAGACCCTCTATAAGGCTTAGTTATATAGTATTAATCAATAATGAAGAGCTAGTGCATTCTATTGACCATGTTGGGAAACAGTTTCTACCATTCTGCCAACCCACAGTGCCTGGCTCCTGCATTGAAGACTATGTCCTATTTTAGTTCCCAGTGATGCCAACCTGTGGCAGCTGTTGAATGGTAGAAATCAAACAAAATGTTGTTAAGTGCTTTGAAGGGGGGTTCAAGGATGCAATAGAGAATGGAGATTTGGTCGCTTTATTTCGTCAATTGAAGTTGGTGTTGCACAGTGGGTAGGATCGTGTGACATTTGCTCGCTTCAAGGGGCCCCTGCTTGAGCCCGTGCTGCATGAACGTATTTTGTCTTGAAGCCCAGCCCGCCGACTGGACAGCCGGCAAAACAGCTGGAGTTGGATCTGCTATCAGCTGCTACTGTTCAATGGTTCCTTTGTAAGATTATGCATTATGGTTTTCTCTGATTGGCTGATCCAACTCCTGTTTTTGGACCGCCAGACCTTACTTCAAGTCATAATACGTTCGTAGGATACAGGTAATGTCCATATTTCACGTCACCAGTACAGGCCCCACCATTGATTCCAAAAACACCTTTGCTGTCAGCCATACCGTCTCAGTCAGCCTGCTCCTTTGTCGATCCAACAACTCATTTAGGCAACATTTCCGCAACTGTCAGCCAATGTCCTTCGAAAGCTGCCTGACCTGGCCTTGGGTTATGTAGGTCCTGTTAGGCCGGGTCGTTGAGGATTCCGGAGAGGATTCCCCGTTGAGGCCAACCTCTCCGGCCGACCGGACCGTGTGGACGGGTCGAGGCCTTCAGTTGAAGCGGACGGTACAGGCCGCCAGGCCTTTCCAACTTTTGGAAAGGCCGCCTGAGGCCGGGGTTCCGGCCACTACAACTAAACAGTTTCCTCAAAAGGCCTCGCGCGTCGTGTGGATGCTCCGGCCGCCTCTGAGGTTTTCCCCAGAGGAATTCCTCTCCGGAAATCCTCAACGTGTGTACCCGGCCTTAGCATTGCAACTTATTATAAATATAAAGAACAAAAAACTACAATATCTTAAACTGAATATTCAAAACTTTCCGTTTCCAGAAGTCATCCACAGCCGCGGCACCTCCCTCTACAAGGGCGGCCTCTGGCGTCACATCCGCCACCCCAACCACCTCGGCGTCCTCCTCGTCCATCTTTCTTGGGCCGCCCTGACAGTGGCGATCGCTCCTCTTCACTGGATCCCCTTCGTCGTCTTCGCCTCGTCACTTCTTCACGTCCTGATACGCATCTCGCGAATTGAAGCCCGCGCCACCTCTCGCCATGGTGCCGCCTGGAACGTCTACTCCACCCAAGTGAAGTACAAGCTCATACCGAAAGTATTTTAACCTAAATCCACTGTCGTAGGTTTGTTTACGTCAAATGATTTTAAAAAAATAAAAAGTGCCTAGAAACATTGGAAAGAAGTTCCAATTCTTCTTTTCATCTCTCTTTAAGGTTCGTACCCACTAGAACGTACCAGACACCGACCGTGTCAGACCATGCCAGGCACGGACCAACAGCGTTCTATGCCAGTACATTACGCGTATGATACGCGTATAATGCCCGGTCAGAAGTTGTTGGGAACGCGTCAGTTAACAAGAGAAATGTAGCGGTTCTAATCAGTGTTCACATAATTATTTTTAAATATGGCTATTAGGCGATTATCATTAACAGAATTGAGGAGCTTTCTTTCAAACCGGCTTATATCCACTTTTCACACTTTTAGTTTTTTTTACGGATTCTGAATCTTTGGGATCAGGCCTATCACCTCATGAGTCGCTTTCCTTCCAAAACGGTTCCTATCCTCCTCTAAAAGCTTGATAAAAATCTGTTTTCCAACAAAATGGCTTATATCCACCCCGTTATATTCAATAAGGTCTTTTTTTATCAAAGTGGCTCATATCCATCCATTACTAGTATGTTAGTTGTTCCTTTCTCATCAAAACGGCTTATATCCGAACTAATATTTTCCGCTTCGAATTTGAATGTGGTTCGCTCCCCGACTGTTAGAGGGAAACACTAGACATGACTCGAGAAAAATCAGAAATAAACGACTCTCACAACAGGTGGTGTTACCATCACTCATGGGCACTTCTGTTTAACACTGGGCGCGCTCAAAGCTTTTGGCAGTGTGGATTGTAAACAAACTACCGGCGATTATGCGTATTTTGAACATTGATACTGTTTGGTTTCCATTCGTCGATTTCCGTGTTTTGATTTCATTTGTTGTGTCATTGTCATCGCATACTATGTTTTGTCGTCGTATCGAACTTGATGGAGGAAGGTACTGTGAGTGACTTGAATCGGGGCTCAAGTAAGAGAAGATCGACGCACGATGATCGCCGTCAACAAGAGAGTGACAAGCAATATCTGGATGTTGACCCGAATTACGTCATACTCAAAAAG
This sequence comes from Cyrtorhinus lividipennis, assembly GCA_019603395.1. NCBI lineage: Eukaryota > Metazoa > Arthropoda > Insecta > Hemiptera > Miridae > Cyrtorhinus > Cyrtorhinus lividipennis. The sequence goes on along the minus strand of CM034005.1, from coordinate 16,852,423 downwards.
AAAGGTAGAAAAATCTACCGTTACTGGATCAAGAATCTGCTGAGATTGATGAGGCCAATGAATGTGACTGCCTTGACCTAGACTGCGACGAACTACATATTAAAATACCCATTTTTTAAAAATATTTATACTAAATTTTAATATTTACTCAATTAAATGCCCATTAGAACTTCTCAAAAAATTGCTTATTGACTTGAACTTGAGCTTATTGAATTATATTTATTTATCATATATGTATCCTTATATATGAATTATATTATATCATTTCCCACTGTTTTTTTTACATGTTTACATTGTATTAATACTACATAAAAGAAATTGAAATGTGAGTTTTCTTTGAACAGCACAAATCCCTTTTTTTTCAAAACGGCTTATATCCATCGTTTTTCATCAAACGGGCTTATATCCAAATTACAAATGGCCGTTCCTCCTCCAAAACAAGAGCCTGATTTTCGAAATTTTACGGTATAGTTGACGGTTCTTCATACAAACTATTTGGAAAATTTGGGAACTCTGGAAAATTTGCTTCGTCATGAAATCTGTTTTTCTCATTTCCCCACAAAAAGTTAAAAGTGGATATAAGCCGTTTTGAAAGAAAGCTCTTCAATTGGCAATGGTTGCAATTATTTTGGACGAGGAAAAGGAAAATAGAGGAACTCAGAGGCGCTATTGGATTCACGAATCTCTAAGAAAACGGAAAACTGAGGGGGAGTATTGGGCATTATATAGGCACCTAATGGATGATGAAGAAGTTTAATGAATTGTTGAGAAAAATTGAAAATGATATAACTAAGAGAAACACTCGATTTAGAGACAGTCTGTCACCTAAAGAAAAGCTAGCTGTTTGTCTAAGTTGTTTGGTAAGTTAAACCCAAATAATATTTTTTATAATTTGTTATTAAAAACACAATGTAAAAAACTTGAAGCACCCTATATTGAAACTTTTAAAATATTTTAAAATAACTACCGGTTTCGGCAATTGCCATCTTCAGGTTCAAATTAAAAATGAGTAAATAAATAATCAACAAAAGTATAGACTAATTTACCAACGCGGCGCATGCGCGGTTACAACGGGGTTTGCAGGCGTCACGTACCATGCATGGAGCGTTTCGTCACAGACAAAATATACTGGCCGACAAATGTTGACCTGGACGTGCATGGCACGCTCCGTGCTTGGCCGGTGACGGAACGGTCTAATGGGTGTATTACATATCAAATGTTGCAAAGAATATTTTTTTGCATGTGTCGGTACGGGCACGGTCATGGTATGATACGTTCTAGTGGGTTCGAACCTTTAATCAAATAATCTTACTCCTTACGACACTGCCTGGACATGACAAACCTTACGGGTCATAATTTTGTAATTATTTTCATTGCACTTTTAAAAATTCTTATTTGCACGATACCTCTTTACCGCTTTTGAAAAGCGTTATGGGGCTTAAATTCTTCAAATTTAGGTTTTTTATATATTTTTTTTTAAAGAGACTCCGATATTTTAAGAATTTGACACGTCCGACAAGGGTATTTACAGTGTAAACAGACAATATAAATATTTTATTCTTATCTGTTACGTTTCTGTAAAGTCTTTATCGCGGCGTCGTTATCAATCTCTCTTATCGATTGAAAACCGGTAGTACAAAGTGTTTTTAGTGCAAAGTTGTTAAATTTCTGAGTAATAAAAACTAATTTTGATGACAAAGTTCTTATATTCTTAAGGGATTATTGTTTGTTGTAACTATATTGTACATATATCAACGTTTTGTCAATTGGTGCACTTGGCACATTTCTTTTGCTTTAGATCGTGTACTTCATCTCCTTCACAGGAATTTTAAATTTAGATCACATGAATCTTTCATCTCCCAAAAATAAATGAAACTTTCATCGCACCTTCACTTTTCTAATGATTTGACCAATAAGAACTCAGCTTTCGTGTGAAGATCTCTTGTGGGGAAAAAGGATTTTTGAGTTTTCAAAAGCTCTAGTGTTGAAAAATGATCTCTCATTTTTGTGCGACCGAATCCCCCGACGGGACGCTGATATTTGGCCAGATGTTGGATGGCTACCTGCGAGGGAGAAACGCGAAATTGTCTCGTTGCCATTTTTTGTATCCCCATACGGCTCGCTGGCTATGATTTCAAAGTCATTTTACGTATATTGTCGTATTTTTCTTTGAATTTTTAGCTCAAACTGAAAATGGAACCCGTTCAAGTTTTGTGCGGAGAGCCGACGTAATATTTTTGTATACTCATGCCCGATAGTGTTTATTGTGTGTAATATTTGTGTTTTTTAGTTTATGCATTTATTTTAATGATTTTTTACCAGTGTCGTGCATTTTTTCTATGAGCTGTTTAAATTGTATTAAGATAATTAAGTTTATATTGCCTTAAATTACTAATTTATTTTTTTTGTCGAGTGGGATGAGTTCACGCTGCAGATTAGCGATGCGTCTACTAAATTTGACGTCCCTGTAGGTTTTACCTTGGTTTTTATCCTATGTCATAAGTCGAACAATTTGGTGTGTTCTCTTGGTTGATAACGGGAAACAAGGTCGACGATTTTGAGTGCGAAATTTATTTCCTGTTACCAACTGACAGTCGCTTCACCCCCCTAGAAGGCGTTCATCGGCACTTATTCGTATCGGGAATTTGTAGCGTTGTAGATTTTTGTACAATACTTTTTTAAAGACAATGTAAATTGAGATCTAGTTTAGTGAATATAAAATACTATTTTCCTAGAAGTTAAAGCCTTGGATTATTGTATTAAGATTTTAAGTTTTAATTGATTGTGACTTAATGTATTTTTGGTGCATTGAAAGAATAAAAGTGCCGATAGTTGAATATCTTTCTTTGTCCAGCGTCCCATGAAGTTGTCCAGGAGTGATAGTGGATGATGGATATATCATTCTTTCTAGTAAACTTGCTAAGCCTCCGTTATCTAGAGACGAGTTGAGAGGTGGTACGACTCGAAAAGATACTTATCGAAGCTCAGTTTTTCAATGCTGGCTTTCCCCCGTGTTGCGCCCCTCCAAGGGGAGGGGGCACGCAACGGCTCTGGACAGGGTAAGGCCCTTTAGTGCACATGCCCTCTGACTCTGTCAAGAGGAAACCTCTAACTGGAAGGAGATTCAATGTGGTCATCCCAGGGAGAGGAGTCTGGACCCAGGGACCCCCGGGGGTGCTGCCAGGGGATCTGGTATGGTACACGGATGGGTCCAAGATGGGAAACGGATCCGGCCTGGGGGTGTACGGCCCGGCGCCAGAATGGGAGCTCTCGCTCTCCCTTGGTAGCTGGGTCACAGTATACCAGGCTGAGCTGCTCGCAATAAAGGAATGTGCTGAGGAGAACATGAGGAGGGCCTACCGAGGTAGGCGGATCCACATCTTCTCTGACAGCCAAGCAGCACTCAAGGCCTTAATGGGATCGAGCTCTGACTCGAGGCTGGTGCTTGAGTGCTGGGAAGCCCTCCAACTGCTGAGTGGAACGAACAGGGTTGTCCTCACATGGGTCCCGGGCCACTCAGGGGTTGAGGGTAACGACCGAGCTGACGCTCTGGCTAGGCGTGGGTCGGGGGCTGCCTTTACGGGACCTGAACCATGCCTAGGAATCTCCCGCACCCTACTATCGGGATGGGTGGCAAACTGGGTTCGCTCCCAGCACCAGAAGCGCTGGGAGCGGATGTAACGGGGCGGCAGAGTCCAAGCGCCCCGTCAAGAAACTTCGGCGGCGGGGTACAGATCGAGCCCTCTCCCCTCCAAGCGCCTGAACCAGCGGGGCGAAAGGCGTGTCCTCATTGGATTGGTTGGGCGATGGGCGGCGCGAGACACCCAGGGAGGAGTAGGAGGGGAAGGCGACTTGACGAGTGGGCTGGGGAAAGGCTGGGCAGTCAGTCGTGTACAAACTCAAGTGAAACGAGGTTGGCCCCCCCTGCTCGCCATAATCTCGAGAGGACGAGGCGAGGCAGGGGCGGGGCGGAACAACCTGTTTCGGGGCGGAACAACCTGTTTCGGGGCGGAACAACCCCAGCGAAACAACCTGTTTCGGGGCGGAACAACCAAAGCGGAACATCGAAGCGAAACAACCGACGCGAAGCAAATCAACCCCTTGTGTAGCTGGTGTTGTGAACGTGACCTGAGGGAACAAGTGTATCGTGGTTCCTTCAGGGTGAGAACTCGGGAATTGGGAGATCAGCCAATTCCTCTCCCGTAACAGTGGGCCCTTATACGAACTGAAAATCCCCCGTCGGACCCGAGTGTTGATTCGTTCGCGCCCGATTCGACGGCCAATAGTCCAGGTTCCCCACGCACCGCCAGTCGTCGGACCTCCGTTGGAAAGAGCCTCGCCTCCTCCGGCCTGGACGGCGTTCCCCTGACCGAAGCCGAGCAGCGAAGAGAACATCACCCTGTTGTCTCCATCCGAAGAAGTTGGTACACGTAAGTGGCGAAATAACTCTGTCTCGTACCCTCGCAACGCGAAAGTCGAATCTCTAAATCTGGCCCAATCCCTGACGTTTAGTCACCAGAAAGCTGATCGTAGAGTGTACATTGTAGCCGTATTATCTAGTATTTTGTCTGTCGTGCGTTAGGAAAAGAGAAAGGAATTAGGGGAGGACATTAACAAATCACTTCCACTTTTACCGTTATTCAAACCAAACATTTTGAGCCTTCAGCTACCCCGTAAATTCATTTGGCCCTCAGCCCTTCACTTTTGCCTACTCAATAATTAGGTTACGTAATAGTCAATATCCTTCTCGGCCGAGACATTCCGTATTTTATATTTCTGTCAATTGCGTTTATTATAAGTCAATATTGAACCCTTGTCTTTTCAATCACGAAACCCCATTCCTCAGAGCTTGGTAAATTCAGGTGTACTTGGCGTCCATGACCGACCATTGCAGACATTCCGGACGGTAAGTGAAAGTCTTTAACCTCCCACTAATTATTCGCCTAGGTCTATTTTTGGATCCCTAGCCCGTTACGTGAAAACGACGGGTTACACGGACGCCGCGGCAAGAGCACGGTCATATTATGATGACTGGTCCTAACAAAGGTAGGCCACCGTTGGCTTCTTTACAGGACACGGGGACTTCAGGAGGCATCTCTGCAGGATTGGGGTGCGCAATGGTACCCCTGACTGCAGATTCTGTGGCGAGGACGAGGAGACAGCGTCTCACATCGTCTTCAATTGTCCTGCCCTGGAACACATGCCTAGAAAAGGTACCCAGCTGAGGATGGAAGGCTAGATGAACGGGCCCTGAATCATCTCCACTCAGTTTCCAAGAAAGATCCTTTAACTTCCAAGCAAGGTGCCAGAAGAGACAATCAACCCAGTTTTCTCATTGGAGTATTACACTTATTCCCCTAGTTGTGTGGGAGTGCACAGCAATATATAAATTATAAAGAGATTCCACACCACTGAGGGTCTACTCGTTGGTTAAATAAATAGTAAGCAGCAAAGGTAACAAACCGATTGGTTTTGTCTAGTGTAAGCTGATCTACTATTAATATATGTGCCTACCTTGGTAATTGTTCTTTCCCTTCACTTTCAGAAAGAATAATGTCTGTAAATTTTCAGGAAAATCATAAAGATCTTAGTACGGAACTATCAGCTAACCCAATCAGGTAGTATCAAGAGATAAAAATGGAAAAATTATAATGCACTCTTCTTTTTCAAGGATCTTATGATTAGATTCGAGGATCATCCTTTTAATTACATCTCTGGAAGCAGCTACTTACATCGATGTAAGTGATGCGTAGGCTGTTTATAGGCTGACGACATTGGAGGTTTGAAGCACATGAATGTCCTTATCATTGACACCAAATCAATACAATTTTCAACATTGAATTAATTTAGGGCAAAACACTACTTTTGAATAATGAGTTTAGCTTTCTAACCAATTTTATTAGCAGGGGCACTGATGAATGAGATCAATGGCCTCATTGGTATGGCGGAATTCCACCGAACTTCGGTTTCTAACTTTTTTCAAAAATTCAGATTTGATGACCAACTGATAACTACGTGTTACTTTACTATCCCCCTTTACTCGTAGGAATAGGAATGCTGTAGGCCAATGATTTTGCTGTAGGCCCTCTGGATAAGGCTATGTGTCAAAATGACTATCTACTACCCATTTTGAGTGTGTTTTGCAGATTTCTGGTACCTAGGCGTGTGGGGTATCATTTTCCAATAAATTTTGGACCCTGAATCGGTTGAAATGGGTCTGGGACCCGCCACACTCACTGTTTCCCCCATTTCTCCATGTTGAAGAAATGAATCTCCATGCGCCTGGTCCGAGGTATAACTAAACTGTGTGTAAGAATTTGCAGCGTTTACTGCATCATGAATCATTAATCATAAATCACTAGAAACATTAGGGAGCTGTGAGTACTTAGTAGCGGCAGGGGTCAAGACATCTTACCTACAAATGAAGCCTACTACTAACATCGGAAATAGATTTACTACAGTTTGTGTGTTCTCGTGGAAAAACTGTGATGGGTTTTCTTTAATTTCATAGGGGTGGCTACGTACTATGACTAGAGGGTACTCCATAGTTACTCTGTCTGAACACGTCTGTAGATCGCTTTCAGGGTAGAAGACAACGAATAAGTGAAGAAGAAGAAGGTGATTGCTCTCGATTGCTTGATTCAATATTTGTTTTCGTTTTGAATTTTGATGAGTAGCGATTTTTTTCAAAGACATTCTGTTGTCTCTTCTTATAACTGGATAAATAATCCATCGCTATTCACCTGAGTTGGTCGAGGAGCTCCTGTCTAACAACTGGTGGCGTGGATATATCCTGTTTCGTAAGTACATGATTGTATTTCTTCCCATCGTCAAGTGCTTGAAACCCTAACGACGGTTGGTTGATGCTGGAACATGAAACGTATACATGTAAACGTAACATACGGACACCAGTTCTCCTGGTGAAAAAAAAATGAATAAAAGTAATAAAATAAAATACAAAATTAAGCAATCCCTACATCGATAATCAATTTTGACTCCTCTATCCTCAGTACCTAAGCGATGTGGCTTTTTGGCTATGGCTCGCTAATTTGGAAAGTGGATTTCCCCATTGAGAAGCGGGTTGTTGGCTGTATAAAGGGTTTTACGCGACGCTTCTATCAGGCCAGCCCAGAACATCGAGGAAATCCTGAAAAGGTGAGGAAATTATTTGAGTACGATCAAGTCCTAATGGGGATTATAGAGTATAAGGTGACTTTCATGCGATTACTGGACTGGCTGTAATAAGACGTAACTGTCCGTCCAAAAATCAATCATATTCAGCATTTTCACGTCCGAATGGAGGTTTTACTCATCAAATTGGAAGTTATCCGCATCAAATGGGGGCTGTCAGAAATGCATGACTCAATTCTGGGAGAGCAATAACAAAAGCGACAAATTAGCGAGTGAAACTTAAAATTCAACAAGTGAGAATAAACATAATGAACGGAACAGAATGAACACATTTTTCTACTAGGTTTCTCCCCTTTCTTCTTAACTGGCACCTTCAAAAGAATGGCATTTGGAAGAGAAGCGTGGAATGTCTTCGTCATGTTGTGTTGCACGGAGTAGGTATTATTTTCAGAATCTGTGCGGTCTAGCGTTGCGGCGCATAATACTAATGTGAAACAAACAATCAACCTCCAATTTGAAATGGAAAACCTTCAATTTGACGTAAAAATGCTATAGTTTTATTATGGACATAATTAATATTATGGAGGGGGGGGGGGGGGCTACAAGTGAGGGATATAATTTGAGATAGAGTTTGGACCAAACCCAGTAAATGGAAGAAGTGTGATCATTTGCGCAGAACTTTTTCAAGTATTGAAGAAAAAACTTTTAGTATTAAACAATTTACTTTTAATTATGAGGGCCATCCAGAAAGCAGATTACGTTTTCGTCTGTGTCCGCTAGGGGCGGGGCTAGCGCGGCCATCTTGGGGACAGAGTGTTACACAGCTCAGTCAGATACTGTGATGGTTTGAAATGTTTGGGTTAATTGAAAATCCCGTGAGCTGCGTGCAGTAATAAGGTTTCTGACTGCAAAAAACTGCAAACCAATAGAAATGGAAAGAGGCACTACAATAAACTTTCAAAGGTATTGCCAAACTCTCCAAAACTCAGAAGAGCAGAAAAAACAAGCGCAGAGGAATGCTGAGCTCTAAGATCTTGCTGATTCACAACAACGCCCAGCCCCACACGACAAAAGTTGTTTCCTCATTCAATTTGTTTCCAATACTTTATTTATTTGTTTATTCCAAACCGTAATCTACTTTCTGGATAGCCCTCATAGGTAAGTATTAACTTTAGAAACACGCAGATATCATTTACCATACAAGCAAAATTAACCTGCAATGAGAAACCATCGTGGAATAATTCGAACGTTGTTTAGAAGAATTTAGAGAATTACTCTCTTCAAACCTCCTCGTCAATCTTACAATGAAAACTGCAGATGGTAATCCGTCATTTATGTTCTTTTCAGCCAGGGAGAGTTGTCACACTTTTGCCAGGATCCAAAGAAGTAAGAACGTTGACCGTGCCAAATACCCTTGTAGTATTGTTTATTTCCTTGGAGTTTTACTTAATCCAAACCATCTAGTACACCGGTTGCGTATGTTTATTTTTCGTTCGATCATGCTCAAGTGCCTTTCAGGATGTCGTGTGGGGCGTAGCGTATGAAGTTAGCAAGGAAAACGTTGCAACAGTTCTGGACCATTTGGATTACCGGGAAAAGAGTGGTTACGAAAAGAGAAAAGTCATGTTCTACCCAAGGGATAAAGTATGCAGTTGCCTTATTCGCCTAATTCTAAATTAACTTACGACATTTTCTAGGTAACAATAATTATTTAAAGAAAAATATATTCCCCATTTCAATTTCCTGTTTTTCCATTTCACTTTTTTAGAGCTGGACGTCGACAACGCCTTTTGAATTAACCGTCTATATTGCCGAGCCTCAAAACCAGTGGTTTGTGATAGAGCCTGACGTAAATGTCATTGCCTCGCACATAGCTCAATGCAAAGGTACGCCCCTTTGGTTTGATCTCGAAGCTCTATTGGTAGAAGTAGAGTTTTCAGTTTTGAAGGCTGAAAATGAATAACTTTTATTGCCCGAAAACTAAATGGAGAAGTTAATAGTGTGTGCTATGTGCAATGCACATGTGCATATCTCTATTAATCTCATACAGAGTTTGTACAATAAATACTATCTACGGTGTTACTATTGATAATTGAGCACGATCTATATTTTTTCTAGGTAAAAGCGGTACAAACGTGGAATACTTGTTCAAACTAGCAGATGCTGTGCGTTCCATTGCTCCAGATGCGTGTGACAGTCACCTCAATCAATTAGAAACTCTAGTCCGGAACTTGATCTCGAAAAATGGTGAAAGTTGACTGAAATGAAGTGATTTGGAACTGATTCTCTTACCTTGCTTGGTATTGTTCCTTGTTTATTTTTATTAATACCTCGTGGTCAGTTATCATCCTCAATCTTCATAAATTAAATGAAAACCTGTTTGTTTTTCTTCCTTACCTCCATCCGTAATGTGGGTGGAGATTTTTGTGAGAGGGTTGATTAGTTAGGTTGAGGAGTAGTTTAAACTACTTGAACACAGAATTTGACAATCAACAAGGATAGGTACAAAGCATTTGAAGCCATTGGTTGGCAGAAGGACTGGGGGTGATGGAGCTCGTGTCTACATTTTAAAAACAACAGTTCCTCTGAGGGGTTATGAAGAGAACTATAATTATTGTTGTCCATTAGAACCAGAAGTAGAGATCCCTTGTTAGGTTCCACTAAAGGCAAGTATCATAAGCCCTAGCTAAGAGTAGCTCAAGCTCCTATTCCTCCATTGTGGAGAAGGGTTCAACTGACGCCAAAGAGAAGTTAGCAAAGATCACCAGAGCCACCCCTGCTCTAGTTTCTAAGAGTGATTCTTACATGAAAAGTCCAAGAAGGCAGAGTGTGAATTAGTGGGTGTCAAAAATCTGGGCTACCGATGCTGAATAATACCAATCTTATCCAGCAAGTGGTCTTGATTACAGAGAAAAAGTGTAGTGGCTATGTAGTAGCGGAGGCTATTCAGTCTGATACCTCATTTCTGCTACCAGCTAAAATGGCTGTTTTTGACCACAAATTTTGACTGGTGATCGCATTTCCCACGAATTGTCCAAAAATAAATAAATAAATAAGGAGAGAATCAAACTATACCTGTCGGAGGACTAGGTCCACCAATTTATGGCCGCTCAAACTCAAAAACCATGAAGCCGAAGAAGAATTCATCTTCCACCCCGCCCACACCTCCACCCTTCAATCATCGAACCCATGTTGTGAGATCTCGTGCTTTTACTGACTCATTTATCGAATTATCAACTTTTGTATTTGATTTCTCAATTTAGTTGTTTCTAATAATTTAAAATACCTTCAAAATGGCTATGCACGTGCCGAAAGCTCCAGGCTTCGCCTCTATGCTGAAAGATGGTGCCAGGGTGAGTAACATCCATTGTCTTGTCTCGACTCATCTGTTCGAGTTTTTCGAAAATTGAGGAAATCTATGAGTCGGTAGACGATAGCGGCTTCTCCTTAGTGGAATATTAGTTTAGAATTCGATATTACGCAAGTGGAACAGTTGAATAGCGCCGGGGTGAGGCGTTAGCTGGCTTTGGATCGACCGGTATAACCGAGGCCACGGATTTGATTTGCAGTCCTTTCAGGAATCCTATTTACTTAATTCTTACTGGAAAGCGTTTTATTTGATAACATTTTTATGGCCGGAGATTTTCAAGTTCCATGAAGCGTCGGAATTTAAATACCGGTAACTTGGGCGCTATTAGGTGACCTTTAGTAGTTACCACGAGCTTTTTCGGTCCTTTATGATCCTTGTGCCGATGGCTAACTCAGCGTCTGCTCTCCGGTACTGCAATTGGGATCTTTGAGGGGCAACAGACCACCTCTGCTTTAGATGGAGGAACTGTAGGGGCATCAGTTGTCTCATTGCGTCTTGAAGTTCCGTGATATAAGTTCCTGATCCATTGCTCGAGGCGCTGGCCGTTCGAGGAATTCTCCAGGGAGTTTTATTTAGAATCTCGTAAACCATTCCGGCGATAGATGCTCCATTTCTGAGTTGATTGCTGCTCAAACTATGGTCCACTTCGCATCTCCTCTTGCTATCAGTGCTGCTTTACTTGCCTGATGTAATCGCTCGACTTTGCCATCAGATTACGGGTGAGAAGTGGTCGTTCATTGCAGTTTGATACCGCAGATGATGCTGATAGAATCGGCGATGGAACCCCCGAACAACTATTCCAGTGATCGTTGAGTGCTTGCGCGACTGTCTCTGCTGCGATGTCTCATAATGTGACAGCTTCCATCCAATTTTTGATACTAAGTATCGTAAGTCTTCCGACGGAGGCAGTAGCCCCACGAGAATCATGTGGACTTATTTGAACCTGCTGTCTGGCTGAGGTAAACTTATCATCCGCTCATGATTGCGACGATTGTCTTTGGCTTTTTGGCATCCCAAGCTGTTGCGGGCCACTTGACGTCTTTCTTATTACCTGGCCAGATATAGCGAGTCACCATTTGCTTGAAGCTTGATTTCACGTCGGGACCGTGCAGTTGATGAATTTGGTTGAAGAAAATTCGCCGAAATTTCTGCGGAATGAATAGTCAAATTGCATCTGTCGATGTGTGTCCACAAGGTACTTAGAAAGACTTCAGCCTGAGACCCAAATCCTGCTCAGGACACCAAAAAGCCAAAGTCAATCGCCGTAATCATGAGCCGATCATACGTATTCCTCAGCCAGACCCCGAGAAGTCCACGTAGATCTCGTTACACCACATATCTCGTTGATCTCAAAGAGCCATCAGTTGTTGTTAAGCATTGACACACGGTCACGATTGTTATCCTGGTCCAGAATGATCAGTCCAGAGGATTCGGCCACTTTGCACTTGCTGATCCAACCCCCTCTCACCAATAAAGTACTGGCATTTGTCCTCTAGTTGAATTCTTTCTGACAAAGGAAGTTTGAAGTCAAGTGCCTTGAAGCCAAAAGCCTTGACTGGTAGCACTCAACGTTAAGCAATTCAGGCAGAGCTGTAGAACTCACTGCAGCTTACCATCCAGTGCTTCCCCACTGTAGATTTCATTGTGGGCTTCAATTTTCCTTGAAATCAAAAGACCAAGAACGCGCTAATTACCGTTAAATGAAATCGATTTCATGCGTTACACATGGAAATGACAATATTTTGGCAGTAAAGGGATCTAATGTTGTATATGCATGAAATTGGTTAGATTTTTTAGCTTCAACATTCACGATTTTAATGGGCGGGGGGAAAGTCGTGGGACGTCCTTTACTTGCAAATACAGAAGAAAAGCTTTACAGTTTTCTACACGGTACATAATTATCTTCTTTCAGCACTTCTCCGGTCTTGAAGAAGCAGTTTTCCGTAACATTACCGCATGTAAGGAGTTTGCCGACACAGTTCGCACCGCCTATGGCCCAAACGGCATGAACAAAATCGTCATCAACCACATCGACAAATTGTTTGTCACCAACGACGCTGCCACCATCATTAAGGAATTAGAGGTATTTCTTGCTCCTCTAGTTACTCCAAATTTAGTCATAATTGTGAAATAATATCATGCGCATAAATTACTTTTATTTTTTTAAATGATCATAAATTGAAAATAATACAAAATTAACTATTATACAAGGTGGCTGGCCTTCACGTTATAAACCTCGAGATCTTGTAGGAAATTTGATAATGAACAAAACATAATCATACTCTTTCCCGTATATTGGTCATGGTGACGCGGTAGGTCAAGATCTCGAAATTTGTAACACGATTAGCCAGTCACCCTGTATCAACACTAAAATTGAATATAGAATGAATAACTCATGAGATTGTTTCCGTATAAATAGGTGGAACACCCTGCAGCCAAAGTTATGATCCTTAGTTCCCAAATGCAAGAAAACGAAGTCGGCGATGGAACAAACTTCGTCATCATCCTGGCTGGAGCTCTTCTCGACCAAGCCATACCTCTGCTCAAAATGGTAATTAGTATTTGAACTTGCGAACTTGAATCGTACTACAAAAACTACCCACCACTCACCGTCAATCATTTTCCAGGGAATGACGCCCATTGACATCATCGAAGGTTATCAACTTGCTTTGGCAAAAGCCTTGGAAGTTCTGCCTTCGCTCGTCTGCCACGAAATTAAAGATATTCGAAACGAAGAAGACGTCTTCAAAGCGATCAGAACCTCTGTTATGAGCAAGCAGTACGGTCACGAAGATTTCATCACCAAGCTCATCACGAAATCTTGCAGTAAGCGGCGGAGACTTACTTACCAAGCTCTGTAGCTATTAGCATTGATCCCAAATTATTTTCTATGTCCTTTTTCCAGTTGCTCTACTCCCTGAAGAGACTACATTCAACGTAGACAACATTCGTGTTTGCAAAATTTTGGTATGTTTTGATTATTTAAAACTCGCTAATATTGATATTTAATGGTGTCAATTGAAGTAAGTAGTGCAAAGTTTGTTAAGGGACTCAAGCACGTTCAGTTAAACTGTGCATTTTGACTGAGCAAAAGTGAGTAAATACTACGATTATCTGGCGTGGGGGTTTTCCTACCACCCAACTCTCTCAGTTATGGTTGGTTATTCCTTGAATAATCAATCTATGTTTTGATGCTCAAGTTCATAAGAGACGACCATTTCCGATCGGCTGTAAATTTTTGTTTTCTGGACGTTTCATGATGTCTAGAAAAAAAAGAAATGCTGCAAATTCGTTTACACGGTTGGTTATTCCTCGGCTAGGAGCATGGCGACTCATTCCAATCGATTCAGCGTCCAAAATTTACTAGAAAACGATACCCCACTCGCCTTAATCGTCGAAAATCACAAAAATGGGGACAACAGTGTGTGTGGAATGTCTCAGACCTTTTCCAAACGATTCAGCGTCCACAATTTAGTGGAAAATAATACCCCACACGCCTAGATCACCAAAAATTTCAAAAATCCATTTTTCGAAAAAAAAAAAAAAACAGTTTGTGACCTACATTATCCTTTTCGTGTAGGGCTCTGGGCTTCTGAATTCGGAATCCGTCTACGGTATGGTATTCAAAAGGCAAGTTGAAGGCGCAATCGTCAAGAAAACCAAAGCCAAAATCGCCATTTACTCCTGCGCCATCGACATCGCCACAACAGAAACCAAGGTATACGATCTTCTGCAGTGGTAAATATCTTATGAATATGTTGTGAAGTCATTGACCCATTAATATCGATGTTAATTACAGGGCACAGTTCTTATAAAGTCGGCCGATGAATTGATGAAGTTCAGCGAAGGTGAAGAAAGCCGACTGGAGTCGCAGATCGCTGCTATTAAAAACGCCGGCGTCGACGTCATCGTTGGTGGTGGCAAATTCAGTGACATGGCCTTGCACTTTATCAACAAGGCCGGCTTGATGGCTGTCAGGCTCAACAGTAAATTCGACATTCGTCGTCTCTGTCAGAGCACTGGCGCTACTGCTCTTCCTCTTTTGGTTCGTTAACCGTTCAATTCGCTAATTTTTGGTTTTAAAATGTTTCATTAGTTGTTCTGAAATAAGGGAGATAATAAGGTGCCTGGTTTGGGGCTTCGTGGAAAATTCGATTTGAGGTTTGGTGGGAGTCAGCTTTTGGGCTTGCTGGGGAAAGAGTTTACTGGAGACTTGCTGGGAAACATGGGTTGGGAGATGAAAGGTTACTAGGCTTGCTGGAAGAGGTTTGGAGTTCGTGTGTAAACTCCTTCATGATTTTTTTTTTCAATTCTGTTTGGTATTATTACTTCAGACACCCCCATCGAAGGAAGAGCTTGGTTATGCGGACTCTGTTCACATGGACGAGCTTGGCGACACGAGCATCGTCGTCTTCAAAATGGACGGCAAAGACTCGAGAATTTCAACCATCGTCATCCGCGGGGCGACGGAGAACTACATGGACGATATTGAGCGTGCTGTGGACGATGGCGTCAATACGTTCAAAGGCCTCAGCAGGGTATGAGTCAGCGTTTACCAGACGACGTGTTATCCTAGCTAGTATTTTCCACTCTTTGAATCTTGATGTTGTTATGTCCCAACAGGACGGTCGCTTTTTGCCTGGTGCTGGAGCCGTGGAGGTCGAGCTGGCCCGCATCATTCGCGAATACGCCAACGACGTGCCTGGCCTTGAACGTTACGCCGTAGCTCGATTCGCTCAAGCTTTGGAAATCTTTCCTCAAACGCTCGCGGACAATTCCGGCCTCAAGAGCCGCAACGTCCTCAGGAAACTCCACGAAGCTCACAAAGACGGAAACGGAGTTAACGTTGGTGTCAACATTGACGTAAGTGGTTGACGTCTTCGGGAGTTTTTACACGGAGCTGCCGCTGCTGTTCAACACTACGGCCTCCTGCGATAGGCTATCTTCCCTTCTTGCCCTTATATCATTCTGTTTTGTCGCCTTTCAGTTGGACACGGAGGAATTGACCGTCGACGCGAATGAACAAGGTATCTGGGACCTGTACAAACTGAAGGAATGGGGTCTCAAATTCGCTTCCACCGCAGCAACGACCATCCTTCGCGTCGACCAGATCATCATGGCCAAGAGAGCCGGCGGTCCCGCTGCCAAGCCGCCCAAGGGACCTGACGATGACGACTAAACGCATTCGCCTTTATTTTTCGTTTCATTAATTTCTCACTTCATTTCCTCATTCAAATTGAGCATTTTTTTTTTTTCATACCAACCCCGGTTAGTGTCGTCCTAAACGTTTGCTGAACAAAATTTTAACGTTGAATCCTCATTTGTGATCGCAACCACACAGCGTTATCAGCTTTATTTCTGTAACGAAGTTTTTTATAATAAAATCACGCTTATATATTAACATTTAACTCAACAGACTTCTTATTTCGACCGACTTTTGGCCGTTATATATGGATTTTGACGTTCCTCATTATGCGTTGGTAGCATTTTGAATGATCATTTCAAGGTGGACCAGAGCTTAAAGTAGGAAGTACAGATTAGGAATCTGGAGGCCCCATGAAAGTTTCCGTCTCGAGATGATGAGGAACGAACGTAACCGGCGTATGTCAATCAAAGTTAGTAAGATAATATTAGGAAGAGAGTCCATTGCGCTTTGTAATATAAGTTCCTGCCTTATGAAGGGAGAATCAGTGACTCTACCTATGGCTCCTAGTACGTGTACCCCGAATCCACAGATGAAGTCTCAGAATTATGAACTGTTCCCAGACGTCCCACGCCGGGAAGTGATAGGCTCTGTTTTATACATCCAATGTGGAACGAAACAAGACGTATAGACGTACGGAATTTTTGATGAGCTCCCCATTTGAAGAGGAGGAAGCGTTGTATGATCATCAAATGAGGGACACTCCGATAGGGAGTTATGGAAAGTATGTTTTAGGTGTCTTCGAGCTACAGTCCACAGTATTTTATCTCTCGTCTCAGCTCTCCAAAATTACCTCATTCTTCTGCATCAAGATTTTTTGCGAGCTCCTTCAATCAGATGAAGTATTTTTCTAACTAGTTTTATCCTTGAGCTTGAGATACATACATTTAATCTCTGTTTCATAGTTTTGTCACTAATCCCACGCCATTTGAGAGAATACACAAACAGTATACACCAGAATTAGCTAAGTACTTAATGCATATTTAGTGGCACCCGTACCATCAAGTGATTCATTCAGTAAGTAAAAATAAATAAATAAAAGTAAAAATATACTTGTCTATGTCCAAATGCACAAGGTCAAATGTGTAGCGTGATAATTTGTGTCGACCACGCAGGACATATCTGTTTGAAGAACAATATTTTCTCGCCTCACCGCTCTCTAGCCTAAAGTAACGTTAAAATGCGCCACGAGTGAACTGTTGGAATAAATTGAGGATAATTTTATGTTGGCTCGAAGGAATCTTTCTAATTTTTTTACTCGTTTCATCTCGTTCACTAATTTCTCGATAATGGAAGATTCTAAAGCGATAATGTCTCGTTTTCAAGAGATTAATAACACTGTGTCGTCCTTGAAAGAAATGGTATGTTCCCTTTATGGTATTGCCTTTCACCAGACGTACCTATCAGTATCATTATCAATCTGAAGGAGTATTTCATGTTTCATAACTGCGACGTAACATGTAGTAATAAGGCAGATTGGCCGAATAAGGCCTCAAATCTACTGCGGTGTACTAAATTAGTTCGAATGTTTTTAATCTTTGTACCATGGGTTAGACGTGAAGGTGCAGTATGCGGCCTATTAGTCATGTTGGGGTTCGAAGGAGGCAATTGACGATCGCCTTCTTTCTGAGATAGCCAAGTGGCCACCGGCTGGAAGGCCAATTGAGCTTTTGATTGGTATTGCCAGCTTAGAATCGAAAATAATTCGTTGCAAAATTAACGACACAATGTGTAACTAGATGATTTCTTAATGATGACATGACAGTCCGTTTGCTTCGAAAATGGCTTGTTCGCCAGTCCAGTTGCTCCCCACTATTTATGAAAGCGACCTGTGTCACTCGTCCGCGTATGCGACAACATTGGAACCGATGATCTTGAATGTTTCATATATTAAACGAATGAAATGATTCAGTTTCGTCAACTTCTCTGAGGAGAGGATCCTCTTCGGTGTCGTCATTCCAAGGCTGGAGTTCAGCAGACGCGAACAGAACGTACACGGCGTTGGTGAACAGTGTGACGAAAAATGTAATCCAAAAGACAATCCGCCACTCCAGAAGAAATCCATTAGGAGTCAGCAGACCGATCACGTACGGTACCAAAATCCCGGCGAGGCCGCCGACAGAATGCGACAAAGCTCCAACAGTTCCAGCAAAGTTGGGAGCTAGGTCGACCGGGTTGATTTTGAGGCTAGGGTAGAAGAAGCCCATGAAAGCCATTGAAATAAGCAGACAACCTACGGCTCGAGTGGCGCTACAGCCGCAATATGACACGCCGATGAGGCCAAACGACGGCCCGATCGATGCCAACGTCGTCATCATTTTACGATTGTTCGTAAGTGACAACAGTTTGCGTCTTTCGATAAAATCTGCGACTTTCCCTGAAACGAGGCCGACAATAAATATTGACATGTAGCCTACGGCGAGGGCTCTACCGTTTTCTTTCACGTTGAAGTGGAGAACGGCTTTCATGTATTTTGGGATGTCACTCACCAACGAGAACATGCCCCAGTCGTGACCGAGCATGGCTATTGTCATGACGAAAACTGGCCTAGAAGTGAGAATTTTCATCCAAGGCGTTCCCTTGTTAGATTTTCTTTTTCGAACTTTGGCCATGTAAATGCAAAGTATTTCTTTCTCTGAGTCGGCTAACAACGGGTGGTCCACAGGAGTTGAGAACACCATTAAGAAGAATAAGAGCGTCCAAATGAAACCTAAGGATCCGTAGATGTAGAAAACAATTTCCCATTGGTTAAAAGTGGCTAGTAGTTGTGACGTACACAACATGCTTAACATGTTGCCAACTTGAGCGCCAGTAAAGACCACGGTCCCCCAAAATCCGCGCTCTTCGCTTGGGATCCAATGAGCGACCAGCGTGTGGAGGCCGGCGTACACGACGCCTTGGGACAGCCCAACGCAGACTCGCATGACGATCAGCCCAATCCAGTCCCAGTAATGGACGAACATGGGCGTGCAGAACGTGGCCAAAGACGTACAAGCGACGCCACAACCCACCACAGGTCTCGCGCCGTACGTTTCAGACGCCAATCCGCCCAGCGCCGGTGTGCATACATAACCCCAAAAGAACGAACTCAAAATGATACCCTGCTGCATTTCCGTCCATTGAAACAGTGTTCGGTTCGTGTGGACGTCATTCGTGTCGGAGCGCATCGGGCAGGCGTTCGGGTCTTCTTTCACGACTGGGGGCGCCGCCATTTCGGTGATCGCGATGGCCAACGAGAACCTCATCAGGTACGAGATGGTCAGCCCCATGGAGCACAGGACCGCCGTCAGGTGGCGCTGAGCGCAGCAGGCCAAGACAAGATAAAACATGAACCCAGAACACAATTATTCTGAAATAATTCGTTAAAATCAACTTGGTATTTGCTGTATTTTCCTTATGGCCAAACGGTCAACCGTTTCATTTCAAACTATGACGACTACGACCATAGAAACCGATGTTGAAAGTAATAAATAGATGAGTACTGATAAATTAATGTAGCCACGAAGGGACTTTTCTGGATGGTTACGTAATCATTTTGATTTTTGGTAGCCTACGTCATCATGCCAACGGACATGGAGGGATCAACCTCTCTGATCAGTATAAAATTTGACAGTAGACGTTTCATGATGTCTAGATGTAAAAAGCAAAATGTCCGTCCACCGTCTTTGGTAGTTTTAGGTTTGGTAGACAATTTTATAAAAATTCTCAACATTTCAGTTCATTTGAACCAAATTTGGGGAGGGTACGGGTGAAAATGTGCTTTTTGAAACTCGATGTTCAGAACTTTTTGAAAACTGGCATGTGTTGTATCGTTTTTCATTAAATATTAGACACTGGGTCCAATGAGATGGGTCTTGGAGCGATCGGTGCCCACTGGAAGTGAATGGGTAAAAATGGGTACCTACCCATCTATTTCGAAAGTGGGGTTTCGAGATTTTTGGGTACCTAGGCGTGTATGGTGCCATTTTCCATCAAGTTTTGGACGCTGAATTCATTGGAATGAGTGCGAGGCATTCCAAACTCACTGTTTTTCCTATACTCATACTCCAAGGAATAACCAGGTATTGTAGAAGAATTTTCTACAATAGATCAGTACTCTCTGCCAGCAGCGGACATCTTTTCCTAATACTCTTGCCTTCAGAAGATTGAATAGAAAATAAATTTAAAATTAATTTAATTATGCTTCCATAAATATTGTCGTTTTTATATTGAGATAGAGAGTTGCATCGACACTTGTACGATTCAATCGCCAGCCCAAAGCCTTATGGGCTCCTGCGGGTAAATCTTGGAATCTCAATGGTACGCCGTATCTTTCATATTTTAATCCTTCAATTTTACTTTCAGCTGGCCAAGTGTGAGCACGAGTACTACGAACAGTCCTTGGTTGCTCGCCTCGAAGAGCAAAACAGCCTATTTCAAGCTGAAGTACAAAAAGCCGTCAAGATGATGTCTGCTTTACAGGACTCTTTTAGCGGAAAGTGCATGGTAAGTTGGTACGTCTCTGTAAAATGTTTCATTTTGCATCTCGTCTTCAAGTGGTGATGCCACTCAATTTACTTAATTTGAATTAACAATCTTACATCTTAGCGTAGTATTGCATTTGTGTACTAAATTATGCGTGTGGTAGGACGATGTTGAAAACGCAAAGACCGAAGTCGCCACTGGAGCAACCATTTCCGATCAGGGAAATCAGGACAAAAAGCCTAAAGAAAACAAGAAAAACAAAACTGTTGAAAAAACCGACGGTAAACCCAAGGACGGTAAAAAACCTAGTGAGTTTGAACACGCCTTTTGAAATGAACCCGTTTTTCTCATCATTTTCGTTGTACTGACTCGTTTTGCCCGTTTTGCCAGATGCAGTTCCGGACGAGGGTCCGGTGGACGTCGGTCGGTTGGACATGAGAGTCGGCAAAATTGTGGAAATTCAAAAACACCCCGACGCAGATTCGTTATACGTGGAAAAAGTGGACATTGGCCAACCGAACCCTATCACTGTGGTAAATTACATTTTATATTTACCTTTAATTATTAGAAAAACTTGTAGTGAGGTGGAAGCACGTTGGTCTTCAGCCCTAAAACGTCCGTTATTGTGTTGATTCTCCTTGGTTTTGGTTCTCTCACTAGGAAGTGTTGGTATAAGCACAGTTGAGAAAAGTCAAAGAAATCGCAGTTTGAACGCATGGCGAGCCTTCTTTTTTCTGGTCAAAATGGCTTCCTTGGACATGGCTCGTTTTGGGCAAACGTAGGCTGGTCTCACATATTGCTGATTGTCAGAGGGAGCGGAAACCACAGATTTTCCTCCTGTACAGAATATAGTACAATCAAACATCTTCGCACATAGTCCTGCTGTGGAGTTGTTTATAAACACTTGACTTTCTACTAATGTAGCTCGTACAGATGCCCTCTGAGACCTGCCATTGGCCCTGGTGTGTATCTTAGGCCCGACCTTTGGTGCCATGCGCTTTGTTCCAAAAGCGGGTATGGAAACTATCATCAGGCTGCAGCCAGTCGAAGGGAAAGCGGCAGCCACAGCGCATAGATTGATATTTTCGGGTGATTGCTGACCTAGAGGGTCCTCGCACTCATACGTCTAACGTAGCACGTCGGCCTAAGGGCTGAATGTGGAGGTGTGTTGGAGTCATGTCATTCTCCAATTTTTGCACGGAAGGTCAAGGGCTGGGGTAGTGGTGTGATGTGAGTTGTAGCTAGTGCCTGCTGTGAGCGGCTCAAGGGTAGCCAGTGTGCTGTCTGAGTAGATGAGCATATGCATATATGTGGAGCTACGACACTGGAGGCGACGTGGATGGTACAACTCTTGTCTTGAACTGAATAAGCAAACAGCCTGAGGCTTCAGGCTGGCACGGTAAGAGAGTAAGAAACGCTATTTGGTCTTTGTAACAAAATCTACTATCTATACTGTTTTGTTGATGTTTTCAATTATTCGTTTTTTAATTTCGTTTTTGGCACACTTGTGAAATTGAAATGTTACGTTAAATAATTTTTTTCTAAACCGTTTTTTGTAAGCATGATGAAAAGTCCTGAGTAAATTCCACAATTGCCCCACATTAAGGAAAAAATGACGACAAAATGTTATTTTTTGAAACATTGATATTGATATAAAGATATATTTGCTTGTTTGAATTTATACTGATTTCTGTCGTTATTCTTATTTATATTTTTGGATTTCCGAATTGGATATTTACACGCCTATCTTTTAGCTCTGTGACTGATAATAGTGATTCTCCTGCAGGTGAGCGGCCTTGTCAAACATGTACCCATCGAAGAAATGCAAAATCGACTCGTCGTTATCCTTTGCAACCTCAAACCCGCCAAAATGCGAGGCATAACCTCCGAAGGGATGGTCATGTGCGCCAGCACACCCGACAAGGTCGAAGTCCTGCGTCCGCCCGCGACGTCCGTTCCTGGCGATCTGATCGCCGTCCCGGGCTATCCCCGAGTTCCGGACCCGGTCATGAACCCGAAAAAGAAGATTTTCGAAACTGTCGCTCCTGATCTCAAGACAGACGACGACCTTTGTGCCGTTTACAAGGGCGCCAAGTGGGTGGTCGAGGGCAAAGGCCATGTGACATCCGATTCCCTCAAAGGTGTTAATGTCAAGTAAAATCATCACGATGTAATAAAACGAATTTATTTATTTTATCTTTATCTATCCATCTCCTAACTATCGAACTACACAGTGCAGAATATTCGAAGACAATTGTGGGATTTCCCGTGCCTGAAGAATTCTAAATTACAGGACATTGGTACAGGTTATACAGTACTTTAGACAAGTTACTAGCAACTAATGAGACGAGGTGATCTGACCTTGTTGAAGGCGGTAAAGGTCACAGGTCACCACTGGGTACTTCAGAGGCGAGGCGAGGTTTGGATGAAAAATACGTCTTATTGACCACTTGAAGCCCACCCTACCTTTTTCTACGAGTCCATAAAATTCACTTTGCAAGGCACTTGATCCCGATTTCCAAGGGGTTAGCCTTGATCTTTTTTGGGCCTGAGAAACTTTTGGTAGATTTTTCTTGAAAAACCGCCAACACTCAGTTTTTCACGTTTCTAGCTACACCATCTGTAATAATTTATGGGTTCATTGTGTTAGTAGAGCGACAATTTGCTGGAGAATAGTTGTAAGAAGCTCGGTATTAAAGAGAATTTTAATGCCCGCTCCTAGTCTTGGTCAAATATATATTGACGGCTGATGGGTGTAGTTGCATAGTATCACGAACCATAGTAGATATGTGTTAACTCTCATACCTGCTCTATACTGAAAATATAAGAATTTGGAATCTTTTTCTTCGTACTAGTGCAAATTGATTGCGATTGGCATGTGTCATAAATTGGTCAAAATTCTAATAAATTGGTTAAAATGGTATTGGGAGGAAGTTATTTAATTTAGTAAGAAACAACATGACATTCGAGGCATTTATAAGTCTATTTTGGTAACCTGCTGAATCCACGATACGTATTTCGATACATCAGTGTAAACATCATATCCATGGCATTGGGATGGCCCAAAAGATACAACACCTGAAAAAAAAGAGCAGTTTGAAGAATAGCGTTCCTTAGGAGCAGGTTGGATTTTATTTGTTGGCGAAAGAGTTCCTAGGCATGTAATAAGGTGTGAATTGAATACATTCATACACAAAAATAAAATTAATAAAATATTAAATTTTGTTAAATTAACCAGTGAATAACGTCTTCCTATTTTGCTATAGCTTGGCAGTATACGATTTTTTGCTGACATTGAATGCTACCTTGCATACATCGAGAGTTGATTTCTAACTGGAGGCCTCTTACCGTATAATATGGGATCACTTTCGTCGACTGACAGGAATGGACCACCACTGTCGCCCTGTAATCGTGTTAGTCATAAATATTGACTCCAATGGCCATGTGAAAGGTACCTGTGATATATTGGGTAGTAAAAGTTTTTGTGGACGGTGATAACTCTGTCCATACATACCCTGCAACCAGCTTTGGGTGCAAACGGAGTAGCGCATAATGGCCTGCTAGTCTTTATTCCTTTGGTCACATTCCGACACTCTTCGTCGGTCATGACGAATTCATTTAGGCGCAATAGCGGGAATTTCTTTTTGTGATGGATATCAGTGTTGCCCAAGCCCACAATCACACCCTCTGTTCCTGGAGGTGGTCCTGAAATTAAAGGATACGGAATTCACCTTTATAAAGAAACAGTTAAGAAAATTTCGCCCTTTTGCTCAAATAATTCATACTCCCCAAAAAGCAACTAAGAGCCCTCTCAGAGATTAATAATTTTTCCAAAAGACACCTTTTTCTGGCAATATTAACCCTTTTAAGAACCAGCAAATCGTAGTGGAACTCATGAGTGGTCCAGTACTGATATACTCCAAAATGTTGATGTTTTGTTTTTGTACTGTGCCAGTCAAACTGCCCAAATGACCCTGAGTACGTAAAATGTTGTAAGTCACTGTTTCTAATACATTCTGAAACAGGCCTCAAGTTTATCGAAATTTGTGTTTTTCTAATAATGGATTTTCGAGATTTTTGACGACCTAGGAGTGTGGGGTATCATTTCCCCCTAAATTTTGAACGCTGAATTGATTGGGATGAGTCTCCATGCTCCTGGTTTGATGAATATCACCCCTGTAAAGGAATTCGCAGCGTTTTTACTCTCGACTCCTACACTGAAATGTTCAAGACCAATCAATGTTCAGGTCCATTGTTTCTGACATTTTAGGAAAGGTATGTCATGTTTAATTAGAAAATCAAACAACGATTGTTGGTAATCAGAATGAATGAATTTTTCAGGTTTTGGCAGGTAATAATTCAGTTTATTCTGAAAAAGCGATCTGCACCATACTGGACATCAGATAACTACTGAACAGACGGGCGAGTTTGGGGAAAATATGGACTGCGTCATATTTTTTGAACCAATACGAGTTGATGTGCTTGTGTGCTGGATCACATTCCTTTGGCCCAGTAGAGAAATATTGGTTTTAAATAGGCTAAACTTCTCAAATAAAAAAGTTGATGAAAAAAAAGGAATTAGAGTAGTGTTTTTTGTGGTTTATTCATTTACGATACAACTCCCTACGAGGGGTTTAACTGTATCTGGAAAAAGTGCCATCATTTTGGAAAAATTATAAATTTATTTGGCAGAAGATTTGATTAATATTGTAGTTGCGGTAGCGAGTGAAGCAAAGATATAAAATCCGTTCAGGTGTTGCCGAAGGGATAATGGGAAGAAGGGCTGGTTTTACTAGCAACTCTCAACCTTTCGCCTTGAAATGTTCATGAAATTGCAGATCCGTGGCAAGCGACCTGAAAACCACAGGGTGGGAGGCCGTTTCACAGCCTCACCCCGAGCACGTAGAAACAGGCTGAGCTTTGCAATAACCATAATTTATCTACGGCTTTCTCTTCAGCTCTTGAAAATATCATTCACTACAACTCAGTTCACTTACTTGACGTGGGCAGCTTCGGGTAAAATCCTGGCAAATTAGATGGTGCCTTCATCAATTTAATCAGCGCAATGTCGTTCTTCGACACTTCGAGGAAACCTTGCGCGTTATTTTTAACAACAGCCTCAGGATGGGTGATGATTTCCTCAACACCAGTAAAAGACGACCAGTTATCATTAGATTGGTTTACCAAAGTGTACGGTGGTGCTACGAAAATCCGGTAGCTAGAGTAAACAATATTGATAATTAGGTGAATTCCCTTGATGCATGACATAAAATGGCAAATATTCTAAGAAAATTTACGGGAAGTTAACTTGTGGTCCCTCATATATTACAGATTACCCCGATAATTGGTGGATTGGTGGTCTATTCATTGAGAGAACTGTGTTGACGTCTTTACATGCCAACTTGAGTAGATTCGTATCGAACGGTCATGATTGTTGACCAAAAATGATTGTTTTGTCTTCTTATTTGACCCCAAAAAGTATGAAATATCACAAAAATGTATTGCTGTAAAATTTACTTGGAATGTGATCCAACAAATATTCTCTTTTTTCTGTATTTTTTGAATTTTGCCGAGTAGGTTACACTTACCGATTAGTAATTAGTCAGTTTGACGGTGACAGCACGATCTCAATCACTTAACAACTTTCTACAGCTCTCATGAATGCTCGATGAAAGGAAACATTTTGAGGCTATTTTCACTGAAATTGACAGCGCAGGCAACACGAAATTAGCAAAGGGGGGGTAAGATTGCCTCTTTGGGGGTAGTAATGATTTTTTGGTAATTTATGGTTGAACTTCGATTAGCCCCGAATAAGCCCTGAAACATATTTTAATACTCACAATTCCGTGAAGTTTCTAATTTGTTGGTAGCTTTTACCACTTCATGCCCTAAAGAAACAATTTTACTGAGACAATGTTGAAGGAGATGAAAATGTCAATGAATTGAGATCTAGAGTAACCCCACAACTCTAGTATACGAAATGTAGCTATTCAAAAATAGACACCCCCTTTCAATAATGGCCCATTGTGTTGTATTTTTGCGTTTTCTTCTATTTTCTATTTATTCTATTCTATACTCCTCACCCCTATTAGCAACTAGATTATCAAATGTGGGCATCCTTCTTTAAATTGGCAGATTGTTGTCTATCTTGATCTGAAAGGGGTCGCTTTCAGTTGAAGTAGTGGACGTTTTTGAAAAAAATCTTCATCTCTCATCCTGTAGTAGCGTCAAAATGCCAGAAGCAGATGAATTTTACAATCAGCACTCACCTGCTGTATTTATTAGCTGTCGGACTATCGGGATCATCACTGACGCAATGATAGGCTGTTACAACGAATCGTGGATTTAGTAGGGTGCCACCGCAACCTTCAAACGTGGATCCGTCTGGCGAAGTGTCACGTTCTATGCGAACGAAATACGGAAAATCCTTCACGTCGGCCAATTCTCCACCGTAGATCCTCGTCCTTCCGTCCACCATCCCTAGGAAAATACGAAGATGAGTGTAATACGTACAATCAAAAACGCTCCAAAGGATACGTGTTATTCCATAAATTATACTCGGCCTTCCTAGAAAGCCTGTCTACTTCATCTACTCTGTCCGTCTTAAAACTAAAAATTTCTCATAAAATAAAATAATAAAATATGAAGTTAACAAATAATACCACCAATTAAAAAATGAGTTTAAAATAATAACTAATAACTATCTGACGTTTACTGGACCCACTAATGGCTTGGAAGGTCACCAATTCACGGAATTAGGTAAATGGGCATATTTACCGACGATGGCGGCAAGTGATGCAATGATGAGCGTAGTGTACTCCATTTCTGCAATCCTGATAAAGCAATGGAGACCTATATAGTGTTTATCAACGGCAAGCTGCAGCTGCCTGATGAGGCACTAATTACTCTAACGAACATTGAATAAACAATTAAACATCAAAACAGATCCGTCAGAGATCCACAAAAGTTGGTTCTTTCGACAATGTACACAACAACTGAACGATTGAATTGAAAAATTTGATAGATTTGAATAGATATAACTTTGTAGATTTGGTCAAAGTTTTCGTCTCAACCAAATTAAAGCTTTTGAAGATGTACGAAGCTCGGTTTTTCGAGTTGAACTGTCCGTAAAACGTTCAAATCAGACACCAAAATTTGGTAAACATCTGAAATCAAAATCAACATCTCCAAAATTAACTAATACGGCTTCTCTGGCCGTAGTTCCCTTCCTCCACGTCTCTTGTTTCTTCCTGAGAAGATATGCGAGAAAATTGAGAAAAAAAAAGAACGGAAAGTGGCGTCTTTAGAGGCAAATGAAAATCGTTGAAAAATGTTTTTATTTTTATTTCCGTTGAGAATGAAGTTGGCGAGGACAATAAGAAGAGGTTTTATCGGTCCCGTACTTATGTTTCAAAGCCTATTACGGATTTCTAGGGAAATTCATAATCAATTATAAAAACCTTTTCTTAATTGGACTTTGTTAAAGTCTGAGCCAAAAATCAGATTTACAGATACTGCATATATCCTTTATAGAAAATTGGTGCCGACCAACTGAAAGTGACCATTAACTTGTTTCAATGAAAATTTTATGATGACGTAGTCATGACCTGCCTGCATTCATGTCAAAATACTATGACCAACCGCTATGTGCCACAAGGATGAGCAGTGATCATACAACCATGTCCTCAATTGCAAGATTGACGCAGTCTCTTACTCCCACAAAAGTGTTCTCAAGTACCCAAGAACGTTTAAACACGTGAAATAAATTGTACTGGCTGAGGATGACGTTGTGAATCATTAGCCCACAAATTCAGGAGGTACAAGACAAAAATTAAGCAGCACTTTCCAAACATTATAACCATAAAGATAGCTACAAAATTATTGATTCATGCATTATTGTAATGAGGTGGCATATAAGTTCAACTGTTTAGATATACATTCATTATGTACATAATCAATTGGGATTGAAGACCAAAGTTTCACCGGATATTGACGAAATACCCCCAATACTTACACCTTAATCCGCGGTTTAATCAATGTAAATAATGTATTGTATTTTTATTTTTTATTTATTTATTTTTTTTTTCAACTGGATTGCTCATCAATGAGTACGCGTTTTGGTTGGTTATTCCTTGAATAATCAACCTATGTTTTCATGATAATGGTCAACCTCTCCGATTTGGCTCAAAATTTTTTTCTGGACGTTTCATGATGTCCTGATCAAAAAAGGTCGATGTCCGTCCGCCGTACGCCGTCCATCGTCCGCGCCCTTTTTGGTAGTAGAAAATTTTCTAAAAATCTGAAATTTTGGTCAGGGGTCTGTTCCCTGCCGAGACGGGTCCTCGAAACTTTTCAGCCCGATCGGACAAAATTTGGCGGGGGTAGGGGTCAAAATGTGTTTTTTGAAAAATGGATTTTCGAGATTTTGGGCGATCTAGGCGAGTAGGGTGTCATTTTCCACTAAATTTTGGACGCTGAATCCAAATAAATTGGTCCCAGAACGATTGGCACCCACTGGAAGAAGTAATTGGTCAATTTATGGGTAAAAAAAAACTAAATGACCACCCGGGTTCGAACTGAGTACCTTCCGGTTACTGCCGAACGCGCTAGCCACTTGCGCCATGGTGTAACCTAGACTAGGGCGAATAGCGTGTGGGATATCATTGTCACTAAATTTTGGACCCTGAATCGATTGGAATGGGTCCGGGACCCGCCACATCCACCGTTTCCCCCATTCGAGGAATAACCAACCCGTGTGTAAGAATTTGCAGATTTTTTTTTTCATTGAGGGGAAGAAAACAAATCTGTGTTATTTTATGTTCAAATACGCCCTAAAAAATGTCATTCATAACCGACATCCTTGCAACAAAATATGAAGATTAAAAAAAATAAAATTTTTCGTTACCTCCCATTTGGACGATTATAGGAGGGAGGGAGGAGGGGACAACTCGTCACCTTGCATTATAGGAAGTGATGAACACTCAAAAAAAGTCAAAATATAACATAAAATTGAGCAGTTAAAAGTGGTCGTAAATATAGCAGTAAGTCACGAAGTGTAGTGTCTGCTGACTCGGGAAACAAGGCCAAGGCTAAACATCTCACAGGTAAATATTTTTGGAGGTGGCTTTCGATAAATTCATTTTTCTGCGTGTGTGTGAATTCTTAGTAGAATTTGAATAAAAATTTCTTTATGAAATCTTTATAAGACTTTAGCGAAACTGAAAATATTGGGGTGTTGGCTGAATAAGTGCTTATTAAAATGGAAATCGAATGACTAACAGGCGTTGGTAGTCAGGTTTACTCTGAAGGTGCCCACATTGATAGGAGAATTTGGCCTTTTTGGTTGAGTAGTTCGTGCGTAAATATCCAGCAGACCTATTTAACTCTGTTTTGTGAGGCTGTTAGGAATTATTTCACGGAAGCAGGCCTCTACGCCTTCTGGATTCAAAAAAGGCCCCATTTTCATAGTTGTCTTTGTAATCTGCGGCCAATCCTTAGGTCTGCCTATTTCAATCGATATTCTGGAATGTACGTCATTCCGACGTGTGGGTGGCAATAAGCGATCGGATTTGAAGGGTGGTAATCTAGAGCTAACGCAGGTTTAGTAATAATTATGGACGTAGTCGAGGATCAGTGCAATGGTCAATGATACATTTTCCGGACACGAACATTTCATTAATCAATTTAGTACATCGATTGCCATCCAAATGAAGTCCCGATACGGCCGAAGAAATCTTAGTCTTCATCCAATTTGGTATTCTCTTCGACCCAGGATGCGTACTTGTAAACATTCGTGAACATGGAGTAGTCCTGGCAAAGTGTCGGCCCGAACGAGACGACTCCTGTAAACACGAAGCATAGCTCGACAATAAAAAGATTGTTACTGTACGATGGAATTGACCTGACAAAAACAGCAACCAGTGAGAGACTCGTCAACCGTTGGCCGCTCACCATAAATGGTTGGAGAACCGTTTTCTTGAACCACGAACGGGCCCCCGCTGTCACCCTGAAATCATACGAGTTTAACGGTTAGTAGGACTTGCCAGACGTTGACAATGGCAAAAAGGATTGGGATTGAGGGTTGATGTACGCAATTCGGTTTCGAAACATTCAGTTAACCGTTGTCGTGCGATGTCCTCTTCTGAAAGGCTGTAAAAGCACAGAGGGTGCAAATTCATCCATGCGCGAGTTCATTTCAACTCACATTCTTCACTAAAAACACCAATGATGTAGGAACAACTCTACGTATGCCGAAGAGCTTAGGAAAAACATTATATAATGTATTAAACCTTTATTGAACTATAAAGGTACTTATACAGTTTAATCTGGGATGGTGAAGAACTTAATTCAAATCGCGGAAAATTTTCGGGAAAAATAATTTCCAGCGCACGAGTGTGGGCTAGTTTAACCGAATATCCATGAGGAAATCCCCCCTCTCCTTAACCTCTGTATTACCTCGGAAAAATTGCCTCAGTTATCCACGGTATTAATTCATCCAGTTTAAATTTTAAAAAGAAAAGCGATCTTACGTACTCCACATGTCGCTGGAGCGCCTGCGTCGGATATGACACAAAGTGCTCCCTCGGTAGCAACTTTGTTTAAACGCCGGCACAAGCTTTCGTTTTGCACTTCTTCCGTCAATTTTAGTAGTGGAACTTGTTGGGTATATTGTCCCTTAGTGTCGCCAAGGCCAACTACTGTGCCTCTCAATCCAGCCTTGGGCTCTGCAATGAGAATGAATCGTTGCGAGATGAAAAAAGACGACAATTTTATAGTAAATTTCTACTTTGTACTTACTGGTCGTCGGTAGCTTGGGGTAGAAAGCGGGTAAATCAAAAGGCTCATCCACGAGTTTGATTATAGCAATGTCGTTTCGTATGGCCGAGAGCGAACCCTTTTCGTTGTACACGACTTCTGCCTTCGGATGTGCAATTATATTCTCGACTCTTGCAAACGGTCCAGAGTTGGGCATATTGACCGTACTGTACGCAGGAGCTATGAAGACTCGATAGCTGTAAATTCAGAAACTCCACATCACGCCAGGTTGAAGGCACCTCAAAATACTATTTTTTTTTTTAACGATCAAAGAGTTTTCTTGTAGTATTTTAAGCACAGAATCGTTGAACGGTGCATCTGCCGTTGGGCAGATCCATAGGTGTAATAGCAGAAGGAGATGGTAGGTTAGATGATTTTGAGTTTTAATTTTTCATCAAAATCGTTGTCATCTGGCCTACATTTTAAATATTTGGGAGTACAAAATACTAATCCACCAGATTATAATGGGTATATGTATTTTTACACGTTATTCTTTGCAATAGCCAAAGAGTTGAGTGTTATGAGGTTTATTTCTTAGGTAAAAAGTATCACTAAAATGTAATCATAGTTTTATGAGTGAAAAACGCTGCAAACTCTTTCACAGGTGTTGGTTATTTCTCGGACCAGCATGGAGAAAATGAGGGAGAAAATAGTCATTGTGAAGAGTTCAGATTCATACCTATCGATTCAGCATCCTTCATTTACAAAAAGATACCCCACATGCCTAGGTACTAGAAATCGCGAAAATCCATTTTTCGAAAAACACATTTCAGATTTTTAGAAATTTTTCTACTACCAAAACGGCGTGGGTGGCGGACGGATATTTGCTTATTTTGATCCTGACATCTTGAAACGCCCCAAAACAAGTTTTAGGCCAAATCGGAATGGTTGACTTTTTGCATGAAAAGTTGGACTGATTATTAAAAAAATCTGCAAATTTTTACACACGAGTTGGTTATTCCTCGAATGGGTGAAACAGAGGGTGTAGCGGGTCCCGGACCCATTCCAATCGATTCAGGGTCCAAAATTTAGTGGAATATGATACCCCACACGCCTAGGCATCAGAAATCCTGACACATACAAAATGGGTGGATACATACCCATTTTGACCCATAACTTCTTCCGGTGGGTGCCAATCGTTCTGGGACACACATCATTGAATTCAGCGTCCAAAATTTAGTGGAAAATGATACCCCACACGCCTAGGTAGCAGAAATCCCGAAAACACATAATTAAATTGGGTAATAAATACCCAATTTGACCCATAACTTCTTCCAGTGGGTGCCAATTGTTCTGGGACCCATTTTATTGGATTCAGCGTCCAAAATTTAGGGGAAAATGACACCCCACTCGCCTAAACCACCCAAAATCTCGAAAATCCATTTTTCAAAAAACCCCTACCCCCTCCAAATTTGGTCCGATCGGGCTGAAAAGTTTCGAGGACCCATCTCGGCTGGGAACAGACCCCTGACCCAAATTTTAGATTTTTAGAAAATTTTCTACTACCAAAAACGGCGTGGACAATGGACGGCGGACGGCGGACGGCGTACGGCGGACGGACATTGACCTTTTTTGATCAGGACATCATGAAACGTCCAGAAAAAAATTTTGAGCCGAATCGGAGAGGTTGACCATTATCATGAAAACATAGGTTGATTATTCAAGGAATAACCAACCAAAATGACCAACCAAAATGGTTATTTTTCGAAAACAAAAACTCGAATTTTGAGCAATCTCTCCCTCAACCCTACCCTAAAAAAATTGAAAATCTATCGATTTCAGCCTTGGCTTCGATGCCGTGTTTGATCAGAAAGCAAAATCGTATTCACCTTTTGTAGTTGTTGGCCATCGGTTGTTTCGGAATCTCTTTGACGCAATGGTAGGCCGTCAAGACAAATCGCGGGTTCAAAAGTGCACCTCCGCAATTGTTCCACATGTACCTGTCCGTAGAACGCTCAATTTTGACGTAATATGGGAAATCTTTTATGTCAGCCAGTTCTCCTCCGACGATCCTCGTCCGAGCATTAGTTAATCCTTAGAGAATTTATATTAGTTCAAATATTTTTCATAAATATCGTTGAAATAGTCTCAGCGTACGTACCGAGGATTGCTGCGAGAGAAGTAAATAGAAACGTAACGCTCCCCATTTTGGTTCACTAATGAACACACCTTTCGATGACAGAGTATTTATACTGAACGCTCATCAAGGTTACATTTTTATATTCTCCACCATTTGTGTAAGGCCACCCATAAGCAAACATCGCACTAAAGTTTATTTTCCGTTTTTCCCCAATAAAATTATTTTCAACTCAATTTTTGATCCATTTTGATTGGAAAACAATGACCCCAAAGGATTTATCCACAATATGGTCAAGCCACACTAGAGAGCTTTCAGCAGAGAGTATTCAGTAACATAGCAGTCGTATAAATTCGAGAAAAGCTCGGCTCTCAACTGCATGTACTTTCACTTGCGTAATTAACTCCCTGTATGTAGTTTGTCACAAAACAACTGAGAATCGCTCGTCCGTAATTGGAACTCTTTAATTATGAATTTTACGAACAACCATACTTCAATATGCGCTTTCAGGTCA
The DNA here is from genome assembly GCA_019603395.1 of Cyrtorhinus lividipennis. Classification (NCBI taxonomy): domain Eukaryota; kingdom Metazoa; phylum Arthropoda; class Insecta; order Hemiptera; family Miridae; genus Cyrtorhinus; species Cyrtorhinus lividipennis. The sequence continues at coordinate 16,818,849 of CM034005.1, read as the reverse complement.
TTTGTTCGTCTGAATAGTCTGTTGAAGTATTACGTTGAAAAGGACCTATTGTTACGCATAGTTCGTATACCTATTTCATATAAACTTGCACACATGTGATGGCCTTTTGCGTTAATTAAGACGTATCTGGCCCATGTTAAAACAAATTATTTCTAAATTGAATAAATTTTGATACTGTAGGTAAGTTCTCATACGCCACAATTGGCATCAACCACGAGTTTTACACATGTTTTTCACAGTATTAGCCGGGCGTAAGCAATTGAGATTTTGTGAGAACTCGGAGTTTATGGAGGAACAGTTTTTCAAAGATTAAATACAACAATACTATCGATACTCAATCGATTCTCCTGAGAATAGGTGTACTGACTACCTGTGACACTTTTTGATAACTCAGCCTAGATAGATAATTACACATTTAAATCGATTTGAAGAATAAAGGTGCGTGTATTCACGAATAACTCATTTATTTTTTGGTTTTAGAAGCACGATTCTTCATTTAATAGCTCAAAATTTTCAATTGGGCTGCAATGCCAAGCATTGGTGGATTGTTGAGACGATTGTGAGCTCATCTGCTTCTCAATCGTCCTTGGTGTTTCCTAAAACTGCCTCTTCGCACCCGAGATACACCAGGAAGGAGCTTCATCCTTGGAAGTAATTTCAGGAAAAATGATCAGTTTCATGATGGTTTCTGTAATAAAGGGAATGACGGTGTTCGTTATCTTTAAGCGGAACAAAACGTTTTGGGAAATTAGAGCAATCCTTGTGTATTTAGTCCCCAATCCTAAGACAATTAGAATGGTGGATCTCAATTGAACCTCACTCCTTCAGTGATTTTTTTGGCATACAACGGTGCGGACGGATGTCATATTTTTCATTATAAAAAAAGAAGCTTGATATGCTGTAATAGTTTTCCCCCACTCGTTGATCACATTTTCGAAGAAGCGCTTCGGCTTTATAAGTTCGCGTGAAGTCAAGGGAGGACATCAGTTGATTTTGACCACTGCCGCGGTATACATCATCTTTTGAAAGTTGTGCAGTAAAAATGGAGTACTTGGTATTTCTATGTGTTTTGGCTCCACTCGTAGGACGATCAACTTCTGTTGAGCCTGTGCCCTACAGAGGTGACATTGGGACAGATTTGGGCAGCCGTGAACGTCGTGATGTTGGTATGACTGCCGGCATTGGCATGGGAAGTGACTACGGTATGGGAGGCGGCTACAATGGAGGAAACGGCAATGGAATGACCCAAGGCTATGGCATGAGACCGGGCAACGGCATGGGACCGGGCCGTGGTATGGAACAAGGCTACGGCATGGGACCTGGCAATGGCAGGGGGCAAGGCTACGGCATGGGCAGAGGTCGAGGACGTCGTGATGTTGGTATGACTGCCGGCATTGGCATGGGAAGTGACTACGGTATGGGAGGTGGCTACAATGGAGGAAACGTTAACGGCATGGGTCAAGGATACGGCATGGGACCTGGACGTGGTATGGAACAGAGCTACGGCATGGGACCTGGCAACGGCATGGGGCAAGGCTACGGCATGGGCAGAGGTCGAGGACGTCGTGATGTTGGTATGACTGCCGGCATTGGCATGGGAGGTGACTACGGTATGGGAGGCGGCTACAATGGAGGAAACGTCAACGGCATGGGTCAAGGATACGGCATGGGACCTGGACGTGGTATGGAACAGAGCTACGGCATGGGACCTGGCAACGGCATGGGACAAGGCTACGGCATGGGCAGAGGTCGAGGACGTCGTGATGTTGGTATGACTGCCGGCATTGGCATGGGAGGCGGCTACAATGGAGGAAACGTCAACGGCATGGGTCAAGGATACGGCATGGGACCTGGACGTGGTATGGAACAGAGCTACGGCATGGGACCTGGCAACGGCATGGGACAAGGCTACGGCATGGGCAGAGGTCGAGGTCGTCGCGATATCGGCATGGGCTCTGGGCAAACTCATCGAGGCTGAATATTATATCGAGGTACCGTAATTTATTTTAACTTTACGAAGAAAATTGTACTTTTTCCACCTCAATACATTTACTTACGTGCCTTTTCCATACTTCCAAGCTCTCTAAAATCATCGCTTACCCGCAAATCAAAATGTGTAACTCGAATTATTATGTTGAAACAAACAAATTAGATCTGTACCAAAGGAGAAACTTACAGTTTTTGGCAAAAAGATGAATATGTTTTCAGCGGCTGTGGCGGGACAGGTATGCCTCGCCGCCACGAAAGAAGGAGGGTTGTGAAGGGTGGGTAGCTTGCAATTAGATTTCAGGGAGAAAAAGGCTTTCGCTACAGAACGGATAGAAATTACTAGCTTCAAAGCTAACAGTGATTTGTTGGAATGAAACGCCCTCTATCCTCAAAGCAATAGCAATAAGCTGCTGACCTTCAGATCCTCATTTGAATTTATTTATCTCCCCTGAATGAGACAAGGTTGAAACCGTAGACTGAATGCTACATCCGTTCTCTGAATGATTACCCTTGTTCCATTGAGGGAGAAGACTTCGGTCACAAAGGGGAAAACTTTTACCATTATTCTCACACAGGAGTTCCTGTGGTTTTCGAGTTACTCTTGCTCTATCGCTATAAAATCGTATGCTGTGCTAGCCTGGTCATTTCGACTAGGTCCCGGTAAAAAGTAGTTGAAAAAGAAAAAGGTCTTCAGTTCGATAAATTCAAAAGATTTGCCGCAGTTCCACGGTCTTATCGCGGATGAACAGTGAGAAAACTAGAGTCGAGAGGGAATATATTTAAGCCAACGCACAGAAAATACAAAGGGTCCATTCGTTCTCTATAAGTTCACAAGTTCAATATGGTGATTTTATTTCTTAACCAGAACTCGTCTTTTGATGTCTGCTGCTCGTCGTTTGTGAAAATTCGTTGATTCCTACCTACAGTGGCCAACGAGGCTTGTCAAAAAAGTAATTACGGAGGAGAGAGTGGTCGATCAATGTGGCTTTTTCATCTCAATCAAACGCTCGTGAATCATGAACACTTAACCACGGAAAAACAGGGCTTTGTGGCGCAAAAAGCAAATGTGCCTTTAGAACATTATTTAGGGCCCGAAAATTTTCACTGACTTTATTGGTCAATATGGTTTACGAGTACGCACGAACAACATGCCCGTAGCTATATTTTAACACAAATAGCGGGTTCCGAGAAATGTTGAAGTGAACACGAAAAACAAAGGTGAGTTTCGGGTTTATTTTACGCTGAAAAGCGGGAAATTGATCCCCTCCCCCCATTTCATGCTCGTACGAATAAGTAACTCGCAAAACAATGTTAGCCACAAACATTATTAACGTGTATATTTATTTACGCAGAGGATTATTCTGAAATTCGCCTCATGAGACGTAATGTGCCACGTGACACGTACATAGTAATAAATCAACGTGTAAAAGCTGATGTTTTTGGAGCAAAATTGTTGTGTCTTTTCACTTAGTCATTCCCCATCTAAAAGGTAACTAACTTTTATATGGCTAAAGCCCACAACTCAGCGGGTATATATTATTTTATTCTAATCGATTTTGGTCATGCGGTCTTATATCATTAGGCGAGCTCTAACTACAAAATAAATGTAGTCAAATGTTAAGTTCTTAAACATTATGTTTTTACTGGTTATAGGTCTCTACCAACTATTTGTGAGTGCCCGTTACGGCCAATACCTCCAAATTCCCCTATGAAAACCCTCAGCCAAACCTCACCAAGATGGAGTACATTTCACTGAAAACCTCTCCTCCATTAGCCAGCCAAAATTTGCCTCTCATCTGACTAAGCGTGTTCCATAAATCAAAACGCTTCTTTGAGATTATTACTATTGATCCAAAGGAGTGCCAAATTCACAGGACAGTATCACAGTAAACTATGGTAATTTCACACAGAACCCAGTCAACTTTTTACGCGCATCCTGCTTTCAACCTCACCAACCTACTTGGCACTACAAAGGAATTAACGGAAATCCCTTAAAAAAGAGAACTATTTGAGCTGTTGACTGCTTTGTATTTCTAAGAAGTTTGTGTGAGGAATTGTGAATCTCATTTGACTCTCTTGTTTGGATAAAACGTGATAATTTTGCGATTTAAATTTTTGCGCGATTAAATCGTAATCAAAATTATTTTCCCCATTTTGGCTCGAAATCGGTTATTGGTCCTTGGGTGAATAAATTAGAGTTGACACTTGTGATAAATAATTACTACTATGAATTTCTAGATTTTTTGAAACAAATAGTCGCTGTCCCTATTTCTTTTTTATGCGGATTTACGAGTATGAAGGAGCCAAAGAAGTTTGGAATCATTGATCGGTTTTCCTTTAATCGTGCTTTGCACTAGGTTTGGGGTTCTAGTGACCTTTTGGGTGATTTTTCTTATATTCTGGGTTGGGGATTATTCCTACCTCCGCTTACCGGGTTCCATCTTGGGATGGAGCTTTAGTCGAATGGCGGTTTTTATCGGAAGGAAGGGTGGCCACTAGCTTCTTCCCTACATGCTTTGAGGTCATTTGCATATTTATAATACGAGCATGTTAGTTTGATTTATATGAGGTCATATGCATATAAAAAGTGCATTTGCACAGTTGTGTCTGCCTTATCGCGGGCGTAGTTCACTCTTTCACTTTTGTATCTTATAGTAACAGCAATACCAATTTTCACCCCTCTACGGACAAGCTCGAAGATATCCTTTGGATACAATCACTTCAGGAGTTCTAAGAGTGTATTCATTTTAGTCGGTATTTACATGAATGTAGCCACACACGTACGCTATATAAAATGTATGTTAGACCGAAAAATTATGCTTTCAGACACACTCACATGTGCACACATAGGTAATAAATATGTTGTACAAGTAATATATTATATTAGGTATACGTACGTAACACAATTTGATGTTATATTGACTCCTCTTTCCTTTTTCTTAATAGTCCACGTTCTCTGAAGACAATTTTCTTAATCCATGTAATCAGAAAAATTGGCATGTAAGAAGATTGATTGATTCTTTCCCCATTCATCAACGGGTTAGTATGAAGTAAATTTTTACACGAAATCAAAGACTCCTGGCACAATGAAAATTATGGTTCTTCAAGCAATACGTTTTCTCTAAAAATGCTCCATATTTTATAGTAATTCTGAAAAATGGTACAATCAAAATAAGTAAGACTAAAATGTCTATATTGAGCGATTTCCCTGAAATGCAAATTTCAATCTTTGTTGGTAATCCTCTATCCAACCCCCGATGTATTCGCATTTGACGTGAAGGAAACGCTCAATACGTTTATACGTCGTTTGAATGTTGTAACCAGCTAACAGAACAACCTGACCCTACTGAATGTAATAGTATGATTCAGTGAAGTGTCAACCAGTTTGTCAGATCTTTCGTAAGAAAGTCGAAGTCGATGCTCGACCTTCAAACCGGTTTGTCTTTTTATAAAACTGCCTTGACTCCCTGAAGCTCGAAGAATTAGGCACGTACAGGTGCGGCTGTTTCAGTAAATTCTATCGCTCTTTAAACACAATTTAATTAAATTTTAAAAGATAATCTTACCGAGTTATCACCACTTCCTTCCCCCACTCAGTCAACGGTAGTTCATAGACGGAAGACGCTTTATTTTGACCGTTCCGTTCTCGTTATCGAGCCATGAAGCTGCCGAATGTCGGGCAACGCTCTGTTTGTCTCGCCGATTCTATTATGATGTAAACTAAAGCGTCACGGGTGAGAAATTCAGTTGTTCATTCATAAGACTGGCAATAACTTTGAGAACAACCCTCCTTTGATAGCCTGGGTGCGTGGGTGATGCAATATTCATACCGAGGAAATTAAGAGAACAATCCTTGTGCAAATGTTCCTGAACTCAACCGTAGTTGAGACGTGTAATAAAATGTATTTTATAACAATCAGCAGTGTGTACAAACGTTGGATGTTTACGCGTTGAACAAAATGAGGAAATTGGCGAAGTATACTTGTGCATTGAGGAGCCATAAGCCAGATGGAAATCTGCTCAACTAGAAAAAAGAAACAAAATTGAAAAACGCTGCGGACTGGTTGATTATTCCCTGGATGATAAGAGTAAGGGGAAAAGTGAGTGTCCTGGTTACTCCACACTCGCTGTTTTCACCATACTGGAAGAATTACACTATAGTAGAAGAATTTGCAGCGTTTTCCGATTTAGACATCTTGAAACGCTATCAAAACGGAGGTTTGCAATATGATTATTCAAGAAAAAAAGAAAGGTTGCAGTTCAAAAAAGCGGTAGACGACAGTGCAAGTAATGGCGAGAGACGTCACCAAACACAGGAAACACTTGCTCACAGTCCTAGAAGGCATGTATAATTTGGGTAAGTGAGTCCCAGCTTTTTCCAGCTGGAATGCCCAACTCATTTACCTCCCTTCCTAAAATTGAAAATCAACTAACTGCATTGCACAACGGCAAATAACATAACGGAAATGGATCCGGGCCTGGCACATAACGGATTGGTTCGAGAATCCGATTCCTGGCTAACCTAAAATGATTTGTTTTTCTTCCTTTCCTTCCTGACGACAAACCGACCTCTATCGTCTAAGAGGAAAAAAAAGTTCCGATGACCCATTGACCGTTCTTGTAGTACCGTTCGTTTTGGGCGCAGTTCGAACGTTCGCCTCGAGTAGTTCGATCAACTCGGGTCGACTTCGTATCAAACGAACACGATCCAGTCGTGATCCTCAGTGGACGCGTTGTTCTTGATGTATTGGCCTATTTGATTGAAATCTCAGAAACTCGACCTCGGTAAAGCACCGAAGAGGATAATACGACGGTGTGGGGAGCTTTCATCTCGCATCGTCTCGTTCGCGATGACAAGGGGCCTATCCTGAGAGGGAAAGTCCTGATCCCGATACAACCTTGACCCGTCCACTTTCTTGCCATTGCGCAACCACAATTTTCGCCTTGTATCCTATTCGGCCGCCCGCCATCACATCCCGAATCATTCATTAGCGAATCATTCGCTCAGTGCGGATGACAAACACTCTGCGTCATAGTCAAACCTTACATTGCAAATGACGCAGGGAGCTTTGAACTCTTTTAGAGTTTCTTCATATTGAGCTAATTATTATTATGGGCCCCAAAAATTTTTCGAAAACTGAACATATGACGTGACGTGATAGCTTCTGAGCCTATTCAGCAAACACAATATTACTATTCTCTTTGAGAAGAACCGGTCCTCGCTAATGTTGCCCGCTTAAGGTGAATGACCCACACATATTGAAAACATAGAAAATTTTGCTAAATAGAGACACGTCACATTCAAAACAATAAACGTTTAAGCGTAATAAGGAAAATTAGTTTGAGGAAACTTGGATTCATTCCTACAATGGGCTCTGAATTTTGTAGCAAAAATTTACCAAAAACGCCGGAGTTTCAACCTTGGTTTTCTGACTCGGAAGTTATTTCACGAAGAAACTGTATTCTGATAAACTCTGGAACATTCGAGAATTATTTAAACTTGCATCAGCAGAAAATCGAGCATAAGAAATTAAATCATTATCGAGTAAAGTTCAGCAATTCTTGATGCTTGAGGAACTTCAATGAAGTAACTTCACAGTCTCATCGGTCTGAAAAAAGGGTGAAGATTATGAAGAATTAGCAACTTTAATGCGAGAACTCTTCTGAGGAAGCGAAAGAAACTGAAAGTTTTACGAAAACATTTTTTATTGAATTATTTCCCTGAAATAAATTACGTTCTATGCTAAAAATAAATTAAGACGAAGTTTGAGCAAACAAAAGACCACCGATGCGACTAAATTTGTTCTCCTAAATACTTAATAGGAAATACCTATCCTACTTGATACGGTCGCACGAGGAACGGCGAAATAACCGCATGCAGGAATTGAACGCACGAGCTGTCATACTGACAAATTGATTGAGCATTTCACTTTAAATGACAACACACGAACGTCCTTAATTTATTCTTGATGAACTTGTAACAAGTTTCGATCAAGAATAAACCGGAAAGTTTTGGAGGAGAAGACATAATCGTTTTCAGTAGCTCACTAATTTACTACACCTATTTACTTGAATTTCAGTCAATATAACTATAGCACTAGATAGCAACTCTATAAAGTCGTCCCAAAAAATAATTCTAACTACTCTAAATGGCAGGAATGTAACAGTGGGGTCGATATTACTTGTGTAACGCTGAATGCATTGCAATATCTACATTCACCTTTGGAATTAAAGTAAGCTTCAATTACACAGTTTACCATGACGAAATTTTGATTTTGATTTTATTACGAAGGCACCGATATTGTCTATTTTAATGAAATATACCGGGAATTTTTGTGAGAAATGTGCGTATTTTATCGATTCTTTCAATGTCGATTGCAGGTAGTCGATGTAATTTTACTGTATCTACGTGTTAGGCCAAGTTTTAACTACCGAACTCGCTAGAACTTGGTTGATCTCGTTGATGTTCAGTGAACCTTTTGACTATCCGATATATTTTTCTTAACTGATTGAATTTTCGGCTTACGGGGTGAAAGAACACACATGACTGAACCCACCACCAGAATCCGCTAGTGCACGATTTGCAAGTCGCTTTCATCGTACATTCGGACTTCCACCGTAAACTTACCGAACGGATGGCGAAGAGGTGGTCACCCGAAAGAAGCGATATTTTATGCAACTACCACCGCGCTCAGTGTATCGGAAGAGGTCCGTTGAATCGAAACGAGGGACCGTTAGAGGGTTCATCTATTTTCTCGACTGGCTGTTACCGATAGTCACTGGAAGGAAGTTGGCTGGATTGCCGACTTTGGGTGAGAAATTTAGATGGATAGCGCGATCGTCGAGACCGACGTCTAAAAATGAATTCCAGTCGAGGAGGAAGTAAAAACCGTTCGGCCGTTTCGTCGTTGTCGAGAGCTCGCCGCCGAACGAGTCTTCCAAGTCCACAGCTGACGCTCCTCTTTCCGTCGTGTCTCCTGCGGTGCACAAACCACGGATAATGTAGCAGATTTTTGAAATGTATACATCCCTGAAATTCTGTATTCACAAAAATAAGTAAAGTACCGTAATTGTGCTAAAAAAAAACTCAAAAATTCCTACAGACTAAAAATTAAATATTTACAAAGTAAATACGCTGCATATACCGCAATAGTTTAATGAGGGGTAGTTATAAAACGAAGTGTATCTTTGAAATAACGCAAATTACATTAGGTGGCTGACCAAAATTTAAAGTTTTGCGCCTTTCCAAGCAAGAAAAAACTACACTACAGGCATGACAAGAGGATTGAACAACTACAACCCACAATAGCGTATAACGGTCAAACTGATGAAATATCTCCTTGGCCGCCCCTCCCCAATGAACCCAGGCAAGACCTACCAATTTTCCCAAAAATACTTCCAATTTTCCTCAGCTCCTGTATTGAATTTCAAAATGCTTCCTTTTGTAATGCTCTTGAAAAACTCAGGAAATTGTCCTAATCTATAGTTCAAGTACAATGTTCAAATATTTACAAATTTACAAAATTTATAATTTCAAATTTAGAAAATTGTTCATTTGTTTATAGAACAGGACAAGTTCACAAACCTTTCGAGCATACCGCAAAAAGAAAAAATACATATTTTAATACAGGGGCTGAAGAAAATTGGATGTACTATAAAAGATACTGTTTGAAGCGTCCTTAACAGTTTTGAGAACCACCTTGAGACCCAAAAGGCCCTGAGTCTCCTCAAGATGTGCCTTATAAAAATTACTCCTGCCAATAACACTACTCCTGCGAGATCAGCGGACAGGGCATTAAGGTTTTTGAATCTAGGCATCTTAAAACATGAAAGATCACATTTTCGCCATTTTTTACATTAGGGAAAAATAAAAATACATAACTTGGTCGCAATTCACTGGGTAACGTCCAAAGATCGGGAGAATCGGGTTCCAAAGTGTGTACAACAATCAAGTTTTGTGCAACATCATTTCCGTAGTATTAGAGGAAAAAAAGAAAGAATTAGGATGAAAAAGAGACGAAGGATTAACGTAATTAGATTATACGTTCGTGAAAATAAAATTTATCATGATGATTCGTATGTACATGTTCGAAGTACTAAAAGAGTGTGAAGAAATTATTTTCACTTTGTTGATTACCTCTGTCGTCACGTCGGTTCGATCGTAGTTAGGCGTTGTACCTATATAGCAAACAATTTGATGTATGAAATACTGTATCGTCCCCAGGAATGTCAGTGGGTATGTTGTCTTTAACAGTTGGATAGAGATATCAGGTCGGAAATAGTTTTTTAATAAAACATGTTTGCGTTTTTTTTTTTATAATTAAATTGGTGTAATTTAACGGAAGTGCTCACCTGAACCTGAGCCTGAAGAGTCGGCAATCGTTGTGGCTTCGGTAGTGGTTGCTGAGGCTTCGGTGGGTGTCTCGCTGTCAGCATTCGTAGAACTATCAGACTCGAAAGAAGAAGCTGACGCTGACGCACTGGCGCTCGCCTCGACTTGTGGATTACGTTTGACTTCGTTCTTATCCGCGGAATCATCGGGCAGCTCTAAATCACCCTGGGCCGCTAGTCTTCAATCAATTCCAATTATACACGGTCAAATACGCACTCAATCCTGAGCATACTTTGAGAAAATATACTTTCAGAGTGAAGCTAGGTAGCTCAGAAAGCAGACTAATCCTACCTGATCGAGAGGACAAGCTATCACAAAATATCTATAATTGAGATCAGTCGGAGATACTCTGATCTGGTTTTTACCTTGTATTATTTTCGAGGAAAAGTAATTCTTCGACGTCCGAGGGCGATAATTCAGTCATTTGCGAGTCGTTACCTTCGCCAATCTCCTTGAGCTTAGTCAGAATCTTGGAAACTTTGGCCAGTTCTTCCTTACTGCTCGTCTCTTCAACTTTGTTTGGCTTGAAAACGTGTTTGGGTACGTTTTTAGCTGCGGCAAAGTCGATGGCTTTACCGTCACGCCAAAGGCCTAATTGTGACAAGACGTCTTTGTGACTGGCGGGGATGTAATCAAGGGGCGTCTTGCTCTCTTCAGAGGCAGCATTTTTCAAATCCTGTAAAATAAAATTAAAAAAATAATACAATGTAAAAGGCATGGCTTCAGGCATAATTCGTTATTATTGTTTCCTTCCACAATAAGAATTAAAACTATTTTTGTTGCTACAGGACTTCTGTCTTGATGGTAAATTCGAGCAAATTGTAAATCCAATAGGACTTGGGAATTCTACTACCTTGCCTTGTCGAGTATCTAGAAGCCCGTAAGAAGCTAAGAAGGATTTCATATCAGGAGACACCAAATCAGCCGAAGACTTGACGGGCAGTGGTTTGAACCTGGAGTAAACCTCAGGGTCGATCGTCGGAGCTGGTAAGTCGCCTTGATATATAACTTTCTCCGTCGTCGACTCCGCTCCGAGGAGGCCGAATCTCGTTAGTAAATCTTTCATTTCTGGACCTACACAAGCGATCGAAACGTTGTGCGTCAAAAGAGTGAAATGAAGTGAAGATCTAGCAGGGTGCTTCTCTTCCCCAAAAACGGTTCTAAGCAGTATATTTTTTTCTAGGTGGATATCAATCGTGAGGAAAGCGTATAATTGAGGTCTCCATACAATAGATTGTTAACAAAAGATTCGGCGGTGTGCAGTGATCAGCCCAGATCACACCTCGATTGATTGAGAATCCCAAATTTAGCAGAAATTGTTACCCTAAAATATTGAAAACCAATTTTCACCCAAAATACTCAGACAAAGTTAAAAAAAAGAATAAATTAAATAACGATTTTGAGGTAAGTAGGACAGGTTAGCATGAGACGCCCTTCGTTGAAATAAATAAATAACTTAACGAATTACCCTAATTAACTGGATATCGGCACCCATTACTCATCTTTGATGTTTTTGGTTATTCGACCCTAAACTCACTAAACATCATGTTAGTAAAAAGCACATCAAGCTGCCTCCAAGCAGGAAACGAGGATTTTCTCTCAACTAGAAGGCTCGATGTTGTTTGATGTTCAACCCCCTGTGATAGTACTTGAACGTACTTGAAGAGTGAGATGATTACTAAGGGACGAGCTGAAGGAAGAGTTTCTGTTTTTCAACCGACCCCACCTCCTTCCGGTGATTACTGGGGTACATTTGGCATTACCGCTCAGAAGTAGAGTTATACGGTTCCTCGACTCCCCTAATGAGTAGGTCCACAACTACATGGTTAGAAATGCAGTGAAATCGAAAAGGTTAAGTTCTTTCTTTTTATATTATTACAGTGAAAGTTGTTTTTAACATCGCGAACAGGAAGGGAAAGATACAAAACGACACGAATAAACAATCTGGACATTCGTTGAACTTCTAGCTACCTACGAAGATGATTTTGGCTTTTGGATTAATTAGTTACAACACCGTGGCGTCGTACAACGTGCCTCAGGTTGTTCATTACAGCCGAAAATGTTTACGTGGTAACAGGATTGTATTAGTTGTTTCACTTCAGCGGATTCACAACCACCCTGTGATGAGGAACTGTGTTTAGCAATGTGTACCAAGTACATTAACACGTGTGTAAGAATCCCCGTAGACTGCCAACGGTATACAAAGAACAGAACCGGTTATAAGGCTAATTTCAAAGGAAGTGGCAACTGTGGGTCTTCACCTACATTGCGTTGTTCTTTTCGAGCTTTTAAAATGATTTCCGATAGGAATGTTTTCTGGGGAGAATTACGATAATGGAGCCGTACAGTAGCCACGATTGGCCATCTATGAATGGCCATTATTTTACTGGCCATAAATCTTGAGTTCTACGATACTGTGGAAGAAAGATTTAGGCCCCAGCTCGTTTCCCTTAACCTGACGTCTTGGAAACTATCTCAAAATTGTCTCTGTCCTACAAAATTATCAACTTACCCAGCGATTCAGCAGCAACCTTCATGTTCGGAGGAGATTCCAGTCCACCGGATGGCGCTGGTGGTGGGGTTGTGGACGGTGTGGGCGTTATGAACACGTTCGGCCATGGTTTACGCGTCGAACTATCCCACGAATTGATATTCTCCACAACCGACAGGCCAGGAACTGGTGGCAGACCTCCGGAATACTCGGGCTTGGCTGTGGTCTTCACTTTAGGCCGGACAGTTGTTGAGGGGATCCAGGCGCTTTGACTGGCTTCTTCAGGTGTGCTGGGTGTCACTATTATCGTGCTGGAGCTGTTGGATTCAACGTTGCCTGCACTATTCAAATCGGTTGTTGTCGAATGAACGTAGACTGGGCGCACTGTGGGCTTCTTCCTTCTCCTTTTGATGGGTCGCTTCGGCTTTGCTGTTGTCGTTCTTAAACAATAACAACCACTGATGAGATTCTACAATCTTTTTAACCCTTCCAAATGAACTTCTCCTTCCCCATACAAGGCATCCTTATTAGAATTATTTAACCACGTACTTTAAAACCTCTACCGTTGCTTTTAGCCAGCGGTTTACTTACTGAACACTTTCATTTAATCCCGACTGATTGTCCGGCAAGACCACGACCACTTCCTTCCCCGTTCTCACTTCGTCGATCAATTTAAGGATTTCTCCACGCGTGAGTCTCGGGAGCCTCGGATCCCTGAAACAAGTTTATAAAATAATCCAATCGCATTTCGACGTAACCGACTATTCCGAGCGCAGTTTGAGAGACATTTCGTGCGGTTTAAAAATGTCTAATCATCAATAATATTCGTTCGACATAAGATGAACTCACTTGGCAAGCATGTTCTCCACTTCTTTGACGGTAGCTCCGATGTCAACGGTGTTGTCGAGTTGATCGGCACCCACCAAAACCGCGATGGCGGTCATCAATATGAATCGAATCTGTGATCACGAAGGATTGAACATGTTGAAGTCAAAACTTACACCCCGCAATGATTGCAAAATCGGCTGAAAACAGCGCCTTCATTGCAGATGCATATAATGAATCTAACTATCTCTTTTATTTAAGTCTATTATAGACCTATCCGATGAGATTGGGAATGCGGTCACCAAAAACGATGTGTTCTACCTCCGAGCTTAAGACAGCCGCCGAGAAAATGAAAACAAATGCGAACCAATGTGAAAATTTGACTAATTCAATGTCAATATTCATTTTAAAAATTTTCGTAAGCACTGCAAACACTTTTTTTTATTTGTTAACAGTGTGTGAGGTGGACGAATTGGAAATTTTGATTCCGTAAATCACCTGAACAACACAGTTCATCAATTATTTGAAGCACCTGATCATTCAGTCCTTGGCTCCTATTAACGGCCCTCATAGCCACAGGTTAGTTGACAATTTACTATTATTTTTTCATCTATCAAAGGTCACAATGTTTAGTACCTTTACATTTTCAACTTGTAATGCTTTTAACATAGGATTACCAGTGTTAGGTAGGACAAGGCTGTTTTCGCTTGACCCCGTTCCCGATCTCATCGCACATATCTGATCAATCTCAAATAGATTGAACTGAAAGAATTAGTCAGAGATTTGGTTTCAAATGATGTAGGTAAACTGGAATTTCCTCTCGCACCTTACCTCCAACAGCTTTTTTCCGAATGTTTTATGCATCGACCCTCCACGGATTTCATGAATTTATGAGTCAACCCTACACCTATCACCATCGACATAGTGAAACTTGAGAAGAACCGTCGAAGCAATTTTGAAGATGATTGCTTTTCGTTGCCAGGTCGATAGGCAGCTAAATCGGGCAGAATGATGTGATAAGAAGGGGGTTCGTTCCGAGTCTGAGAAAAAAAGGGGGGCCTCCCTTTCCTGATGCGCTTAGTTTTCTTCCTAGTGTACTCCGACGGAAGGATACAATCGACTGGGATTTCCTAAGAATTATTACAGGCGCATAAAAAGAGGCACTTTAGGGTCTTTTGGAGAGTAACTCGCATATTCACAATAAAGGATAATCCACATTGAAAGCCTAGAGTATAGATTTTACGACCTTTCAGGGTTCTCCCTTCTCAACCTGTGTATCTCAGAATAGTAATAGTACCTGAAGTACATACAGGGTGATAACTTAGGGTTATTTTGACTTAAATATCGGGCGGAGTTCGATTCTAATGTTCGTTTCTACCAAAAATACCTCCTTTTTCCTGTATCGACTTCTTTTTTAGTTATTTTATCTTTTCCGGTGATTTTAACCTCAACTTACCAATAAGCATTTGACTCCTAACTATTGACGAACATTCAAATTGAACTTTAATGATTGACAGCATTAAAGTTCCCATCTCTCGAATATACAATTAGAAAGGAAAGACTGTTAGAAAGGTTTACTTAGAGAAAAATCATTCAGACAAGGATGGTGAATCTTCAAAATGACTACCACAGCATGCCACAGGGATGGTTGAACCTATTTTCACAGGACAATTCTTGGTGAAGATGAGGGATAACGTTGGTTCATTTGGAGGGGGTACTGTTTCCTTGTATAGTTTTTGCGTTATTTTATTATTGGATTGAATTTTCGGCATTTGAGAGATAAATTATACATTTCAAAACACAGAAACTAAGTTTGGATTTTTGCCTCTTCTCTTGACTTTTACTAAATCCGTATAAACTCCAGTCACTAAGGGGTGAACCATTTATCTACATCATGCGTCTTAACGGTGGTTAAGAGGTCGCGATTATTTTTTACCACACTTTGCTTGTTGTTTGTTTTGGGCCTACAACGGGACCCATCATCAGGACATCTATATCAAATACCAGTGGTCCGTCACTATAGCCCTCATATCATAGTGCACATCCATCAAAAGTTAATATTCGGCCAATAAATTAAACACACTTCCTCCATTACCTCGAGTGGTTTGTGTATTGTGTATAATAAAATTATAAATCGTCGATGTAGGTTTGATGTGTTACTTACGAGTACATTAGTACGGTCATTTATCAAACTTGGAAAACCTAAGTCAAAATAGCCATCTGCACGGAATAGGAAGAGCGCCGACGATTAGGCGTAAGTTATAAAATCACAAAGAAAGCAGAGAAAGTAGAATGTGAAGAGAGATTATGTCACGTTCTCCCGAGCCCGAACTCGAAGCCGCGGGTGTTGTCATAGGGCAGGACTCCCACTGGTTCCCTACTCGATTGTTGCGACGATGATGGATGACATCACCGAACGATTATTCCGTCCGTGACGAACGAGGTTGATGTTGTTTATCGACTCAAGATGTGTAGGAAAGAGTGATTTTTCGTGAAGTGATAAAATCCACGGTTCTACGGAATTTCAGAGAGAAAAACTGTGATTTGATTCCCTTTTCCTACTGCCCGCAGATGAGATTTTGCCCGAGCGATTTCCCACGGACTCCATTCTCATACTGAATTCACCGGTTACCTAAAGTAACTGCCAGGAAAAAAAAATACTTCAAAATCCTCAAACCACACGAAATAAATCGTTCTATTTCGAGGAGTAAACTTGTTGGAGAAAGCCGTAGAAGAGAAATACGAGTAATTACAGTCATTACCCACAAACAACCATCGTCATTCCAGACGAGGAAATAACACGGTGAATGTAATTTGCGATCAAAACGCGCGACAGTAAACTGATATGAAAGTCTCGAGCTTCCCACAAAGAGTTTCATAGAATTTGAATTAGGAACTGTCTGCTGCGGTTATTGACACTCCACGAAAATTTACCACTTGGTGAATAACGAACAAGTTGAGTGTTTTTGATGGGATGAAGACGACGTATTTATCGACGATTCTCGGGAGTACGGGGTGCTAATTCAAGGAGAATAACTGGATAAAATAATTGCGGTTCGGCTAAAATTAATTCTATAAGATGAGATGAGAGAATTTCATCTTCAATAATTTGTTTTTGTTCGTTTGTCGGACTGATGAGAGGCGTAGTGCCTATAAGAGGTTGAAGTTGAGTAGGTAAGTAGGTAGTGTTACTAGTTCTCATACTGTTGTGAGTGTGAGAACTTGAGCAAAGTAGCTTAGTCCCATGATTAAGCGTCCTGGATTGAAACTTTCGGGGCGTCTGAGCCGTTTTTACTTAAATCAGTACATACGCGACAATAGAAATGAACGATGTGAAGTATTCAAAATTGATTGTTCGTCTTTATCGTAGTACAAAGAACGGGATCACTCACCATTTTAGTGCGAAGGACTCGGGCGTCCGTTAGCCACTGGAAGGAACTTGCGAGGACGACGATGGCCCACTTTCACGCGGAGTTGGTAGGGGCCTGCGAGGCTGCTGGAGCTGCCGCCAGAGGAAGAACATCGGCCTCTGTTTGAGTCGTCCTTGAATATTTAAAAATCAACCGACTGTCACAACATCGTTACGTAGACACATTGTCCTACTGATCCGAACGGCGGGTTAATGACGTTCCAAACCTCCCTAGAAACGTGACAACCAAGTGAAAAAGAGCAGCTTGTACTTAGAGAAAAACTCACTTATGTATAAGACAGGTGGCCATTATGAATATATCGCTAGTTATTTAAGGGAACGCACAAATCATTCGTGTAAGGTCACCTTTATTTTTGCAAAATTGGGACGCGAATATAAAAATAAATAATATAATATAAATAATAATGTAACGATTTATATTCTTTGTAAATAATTTATTACAATTGTTCACTCAAATACACTGTCTCATTCACGCACTTACACAATGACACAATTCACAGAGCACAGTTGTAGCAGGTTGTCGCACTATTTATAACACTATTTATAACACAGCACAATTTATAACACGCGTCTATATTATCGGACTCCAAATTGAAGCTGAACTGCGCGGCGTTCCTGGGTCTCTTTTATACTGGCTGCCTTGGCCAAGAACCTTCTCGAACCTTCCCTGGTTCTGGGAACTCGACGTGTTGTCTGGAGCCAAAGGGAAGGTTCCAGCCAATTCAATATGACGCGCGAATGTTCGAGAGCGACCCTTAGCCCTCCACAGGTTGTTGACCCTGCAACGCCAGGCAGCCCATTTGACTGGCGCAGGTGCCAGCTCGCAACAATAAATATATAAACTAGCTATGTAAATATCAATTTATATGATTATTTGTTGGAGTAAGTGTTTTGAACAGTATTTTGGTTCCACTGAAATAATTATGATCAATACGAGCAAAACATTGATGACATTTTGAAAATCGTAATATTTCAGCACGTGCCTTTTACAAACGATAGAATTCTAATAAAAGTACATATGTGGACGTTTCACTTGAAGTAGTGACTTCTTAGATCCATTTGCCTCGTTAAATCCAGGATGCTTATGAGCGCCAAGAAGCCATTTGTGAGCAGATTCTCCCAAAAGTCGATATGACCGACTTCGGGAAATCTTCGATTTTTTTCAATTTTTAAGCACTCGTCAAACGTCGATTGATGATACTGAACACGCCGAACAACTTGCTGACCTTTTCCAGTTTTCCCGCTGAACGGTGGTTGTTGAGCCTTAGTTTGACTGGTGTGGAGGCTTTGACAGCGTAAGAACATCGGCGCAAAAAGAGGCCAAATTGTATAATACGTCTACTACCTTTATTGGTCTCCTATACTTATTAAGTAATTTAGCTCGGTGAAAAGTCTTTCCAAAAATGACTGGTTTAGTGCTAATGAAGTCATATAGAAAGAAATAGAGATTTAAAAATTAGGAAAAAAGTAAGAAAAAATTAAATAATCAGCGAAACGCGAATGAGTTTTGAAAGTCAAATTACTCAATGGGTGTTCTTAGCTTTTGAAGGTGAAATACAAAAGAATGCGGTACAGACAAATGCAAAATCCCTCGTAGTAGCGGAGGCTTCTCTCTTGGGAACACCCGGGACACCGGGAGATTGGGGTTTCCCATGTTCCCATGTACCAGCGAACTTGAATGGGGAATCCGGGAGTAAATAATGGCCGTCTGTTTGTAGAACAAAAATAACTTAAGCCCTTTGTGGGATTGTCGGTTTGAGGTCAATTTGTCGATTTCTATGTTTCGGCAGGTCCTTCGATAAGAGACATAAGTACTGTATTCTGGAATCTCTGTATCGTGTTGCGATTGGTTTGAGCGGTGCAGCACACAACTGCACTTAATTATTAATATGTCCAGACTGGCTTTAGGACTTGCTTGTGAAGGATTATCTTGTTGTGGACGGACAGATTTGATTGCTACACCATAATCCAGTACAGTTTCCTGAATTTGAGTGAAGATGTCCCTAAAAAAAGAGGGAAAATGTGCCGAATCGTTTCATTATCTTCTTTCAGCTTGACGAGAGAGGGTCATAACCCGGGTACGCTAGCTTCTTTTTATTAAATTCTTCCTCGGTCCAGTACGTACGAGCAATGCGGTTGGAACCCCAGTAAATTGAGGGTTTCAAACTTAGTGGAAACCATCTAAATGCGCATGTGTGCTGGATCCATCCCCTAATGGAAACAAAATAGTGAGCTTTTATTATTTTTAACACAGAAATGAATATTGTACGAGAATCCGCGTGACCTCTTATCCAACCATAAAACAATACAGCACATAAATGCAGTTGAATATATTATCAGGGGCGTTGTGTCAAGTGTATTTTCCGACATTATACATTCGTCACCATCATGGTTGCCTATAACGTAAGAAAATGTAAATTCAGTGAATCTGTACATCATTACTACTCCATATTCACCTGGTCTGCTCGCTGTTTGAGATTGATAACCCTCATCTGCAATGAGCATCACTTCTCGTCAGGTTTTTCATTTGATTGGGTAAAGAAATTTCTATTGGGAGCCACTGTTTGGTTATCACCCTTTTGTGATAATTGTGCTTATGTTCAAGAGGGCGATTCAGCCTAAGATGTGTGCACTGACATTGCAAGGGAAAACGCTGCAAATTTTTCCATAATGGTTTATTCCTTGAAATAAGAGTATGGGGAAAACAATGAGTGTAGAGTGTCCCGGACTCATCCTAATCGATTCTGTGTCCAACATTTAGTGGAAAATGATACTTCACACGTCTAGGCACCCAAAAATATCAGAAATCCACTTTCAAAATAGGTTCAGCGTCCAAAATTCAGTTGATTACAGTACCCTCATGCCTAGTTCCCAAAAAGCCCTAAAAACCGAAAAAAAAGTTTGGCCATACCCTCCCCAAATGTTGGCCGATCGGGCTGAGAAGATTCGAGGACCGACTAGAGCCTGGAAGAGGAAGCGAGTGGGGTATCACTTTTCACTACATTATAACCGCTGGATCCATTAAAATTAGTAAACATGAAGCATCCACGTTGTGCGCAAGGTGCATTTAGCTACAGGAAATTTCATTTTGGTTCTTACTTCGTGATTTTAGGGTTCCAGCTCTAATAGAACAAAAAGAAAACACTTCGGTACAGTTCACGGGGTTTTCCTGCTAGTCCCCAACGTTGTAACTTGTAAACTTATTTCGCTCAGAAGAGTTGAAATGTACACTCGCCGTATTTGACGACTTCATCTCATCTTCGATAATTTTGACCCTGTTGGTCATGGGAACAATGAATTTTTCCACATCACCGCTTCAATTGGCAATTTCAAGTGGTTGTCTTGGTTAAAAATATGTTGTTATTGTGAGGCAAGTAAGCGGTTTTCAGTTCTTCTGATAAACGAAACTCGGCAATTCGTGAAGTCATGGAAGAGGGCTTAAAAATAATTTCATTCTCCCCGATGTATGCTCCAAAGATGCTTCAGGCCATCCAGAAATCCCTTTGGAAGACTATCACAAACTTCAACCCATCACAGTTCATCCTCGTGAATGGGTCCAGCCGACGAACAGAGGCGACAAAAGACCTCGAGTCGTCTGCAGCCGCCTCATTCAGTTTTTGTACAGGAAATATTCACAACTTCCGGCGAGCCACGATGACTGTTACAATGCGTGGGGAGGACGTTCCTTTCGAAGAGATGATCGAACTCAAACTGGAATATCAGAGTAATTTTGAAACTTCAATAAACCATGTAGGATAGGTATGTAGGTATCTCAGATTATAGTTCATTGCAATAAGGATCCTGCGATAACTAAAATGCATACAAATAAACAAATTAGACAAACGAATTCCACCTAAAAACTACGTATTTTTAAAATAGGGTTTTTGACCCTTAGGTACCATCTCAATCGATTCAGCGTCCAAAATAATAATGACCCCCCATTTCACCCATACCCTGCCTTCCCTTTTGGCAGCCCATCCAAGAACAATCTCATTCTCCCACAAAAATCATGGAAAATTCAATTACCTTTCGTCAATTGCGGCATATTTCGGATCATAATGAAGGCACAATGCGCAAAATTTCAAAATTTACAAAAATGTAGAGGTATTTTTCGGTTGAATGGACATTTCGTATTTTACATCTCCACAGTTTGAAACGTAAAATAATGTAAGTCTCGAGGAGAGTATCATTTCGTTTGTTCAAGTATACGAAAACAAGGTTTATTATTTATAAGATAATAATGCAAAAGTCCGACTAATTAGGTATTTGCTAATAAAGGGCTGGAAAGGCAGACGAAGAAATATTGTTCTTATGTTGGGTGATACTCTTGTGAAAATTGTTTCTTTGAAGCCTACGTAGATGAAGCACTTCGAGTCGTCTAAATGTTGTTCGAAGATCCTCCGTCGTACTACAGAGAATTTCTCTCACCCGGCTTTGTAATAAGATACCAGACCGCTCTTTTGTTCTCAACCCGAGACAATCTATCTCTCGCCCTAGCACAATAACCGGCGGAGGTTACTTAGTCTTTTTGTTTTGCCCTTATCCGCTTTCCTGTCCGAAGGATACCGAATATTTCGTTGTGACTAAAAGGACAATCTGCGAGGCTTCCCATCTGATTCCTATCTATTTCCACGGTGTGTTGGGGGTTGACAATAGTATTAATAACAAAGGGAATGGGAGTTTTGGTCAATTTGACCGAGCTACTTGCTACTATTATTTGTACTTTTATCTTCCTATGCAGTTTGATTTTCTAACTAACATTTCTGTAAGTTTTAAATCATTGCTGTTTCATAAATAATTCGATCACCATTCTGTGGTGGCCAAATGTCATAATGGTGAGCACCGCTTGGCAAGAGAGCAGGGGCAATATTGGAGCGGTCAACGGGGAAACATCGGAAACCAATTTTAACCTAGCATAGCTCGTTCACAGCGATTCATGAAGATTTAAATTTGATTTTTGGGTAGTTTTCAACGTCTTTCCCGGCAATATTTGATTAGGAATCTGAAGATGTCACTTATAAACGGAAAAAAGTGAACTTTTGGGCCTTTTCGCTTGTCCGTATCAATGCAAGGATGTATTATTTTAATGAGAATAATAGTAAATCATTAACTGATGCATTATTAATCACTCAAAACAAAAATTTAATAAATTGTAAATCATTTTAAACAAGAATTGGATTTTTTCTCAGATATTCTCCACATTGAGAACACTGAAAAATGTCAAAACCTGAAAAAATTGTCTCTCAGCAACAACATAATTGAAACGCCAGTCGGTTTGGGATCTTTGAGGCACCTCGAAGAGCTCGACTTGTCTTATAACAAGCTAATTGATCTGAAAACTATTCAAGTAAGTCGCCTTGAAGGTCCCTTTTTATGCCTCAACGCCTAATGAAATATATCGAAGTAAAGAGTGCGATCATGATCACCTCGATTTTTCACTAAAAATTCACAAGAATCAGGATAAAATAAAAGACTGCGATCGATCTCCAAACTAACTTGTGGGTTTGGTGGAGGAGATGTTCAAATAAGCAAGGCGGGAATACGAGTTTGGAAAGGGGGATGGTGGGGTCTGAGTAGGTACCTGAACTTGATTACGAGAACACAGAAGAGAATACTTTGTTTGTTAGTGAATAAACAAAGCGGGCGTTGGATAGACCTAACTAATAGGTAATCAAGGATTCACGGAGAGCTGTCGGAATCGAGAACTTTATTTACATGAGGGTAGACAAAGAATGCACGACTGGAAGGTTATACGGGATTGCATACACATTATGGACTGACTTTTAGGAGTTTTCAAACCAGTAAATAGTAGGAAAAGCATTCAAATTTTGCTGAACGCTAGCATCAATATTTACAAATTTTCTCGTTGTATCAAAATGAAATTTAATCGACCAACAATAGGGAATGGAGATCGCGATAGTACTTAGGGAAACAGCGAGACTTTCATTAAGCGAAATAGCCCGCGTTCGGGGACAAAACAATTCCCTTGGAAAATGCCCTCTGTCGTTACCGCGTTTCATCACCGTTAAAAGCGTCACTTTGAACCTTTTTGCACCATTGGCTTTGCCTAAGGATTGTGTGAAGGAAAAAGGATAGTGGGAAGGAAAAAGAACACGGTAATTTGAAAAGTTCCCCAGGAGCCAACGTTCATTCAACGACAAGTTGTATTTGAGCGATAGAAAGAGAAGTGGGAAATTACGAATGTTTCATGACAAATACTCATCTTACGACGCCAAACTATTCTGTTATTCTAATTGGAATTATACCGTTAATTGGTATCAGGTTCCATTCAGAGAAAACCGGAATTAGTCTCTTATAAAGGAGCTTTTTGAGTAATTTCCCGAACATTTCGGCCACTTTAAGCTGGATTAAGACTCTTAGAAAAAATGTTTCTTTTTATTTATAAGAGTTAAATGAAATCTGAGCTTTCAACGATGAGGGTGGATGTGATGGCATCGACATTGTATGAGAATGCGAGAACATCAGATCTACTATCGTGACTTAATTTTTCGGGGTAATGAATGTGTAATTGCGTGGTAATGAACGTGGCCAAATTAAACTGTCTCACTTTTGTAGCTGCTACGAAAATTGAAAGTTCTTCGGCTGAACAACAATCTTCTACGCAATATTAGTCTTTTGCGATACAACCACCGGTCTTTAGAAGTTCTCAGTTTGGGATGGAACAAGCTGAACGATTTTCTTGAAACCGTAAGCATTCAATCTATTTGAGTTTTCGATGAAGTAACGAGGATAAGCAATAACGCGATGAGTTTACGAGTTTGAGGGAAACTATCACCTGGTAAAGGAAGCTAACCGAAACCATCGGCCGTGGTTGGTCAATGTTGGCGAAGTTGAGACGGAATTCGCCCTTTATTAGGGATTGCCTTACATTGATTAATGGCAGCTCCTTGAATAACAATTTCAACGGAGTTCCGAGAAGGCTCTATTAAAAACGGCCTCAAAAGAATCCAGTGAATCCTCTGTGTACAAGCGTATTGGAATATTTTGATCTATGCAGTTACGATCTCTTCCACGATAGCTTATCATTCTTGGAACAAGTCTATACCCTCCCCCCCCCACACACACGTGTACAAGGTGACAGTTTGAAAGCAGCTGAAATTACGCACACTCCTTCGGGCTTGGTTTGTGCCCGACGTTCCGGACTCAACTTCTACGGTGCGAAATTCGAAAGATGATATTAATAGTGAACTCAAACCTTGCAAATTATTTTACGGTTTTACGGTCACTTTATTCTAAATAAATAAATTGCCCGTACCTTCTAGGTCTCCGGAGTAGGTACGTAAACACATTTTGCGGCAATCGGTCCCGAATTCATCTCAATTGATTTAGTGGAATGTGAGAACCCCACGAGCCTAGGCCCCCATATCTTGAAAAACCATTCTTCAAAGACCAAAGATGGTGATACGGCTGACAAGTTTGGCGAGAATTTCTTGTGTGAAATTTCCCATTTTTTGGATCGTGTTGAAGGTTTTTTTTTTTAACCCAAACACCCAAATGGCGGTCTGAAATTCGGGATTAATTTTTGAAAAGTAAAAATCATAAGTATGGAAATATAAGGGTGCACTTTTTGATTTGATATGAGCAACAAACCAAAATAGTGAGAACATGGAATAAAATTGTGGATGACAGACATTCTAATGTTGCAGCTCCTATTCCTGTCGTCCCTTCCGAATCTAAAATCACTCACTCTAGATGGCAACCCGTTCTGGGGAGAGGGCAAGGAAACGGACAAATCCCTCAAAATCGTCCTATTTAATTACCTTCCGCAATTGAGGTTCTACGAGCACCGAATCATCACTTTTTCTGATTGCTATCCCTCGTCGTCGGAAATGCACTGAGGCCGACGAGCAAGGAAACGAAGAAGAAAGAAGATTACTTGTAATCAGAAGAGTTTTGAACAGTCTGAAGAATGAAGATCCGCATTTGATTGATCGCCTCGATCAAAATTCGAGATGAGATTCTCACGATGGATGCGTAAGTGTAGAACTCTATTTAAGTGTCAACACCAAGTTAGTAATCCTTACGTGGAGATTTGCGGAACTCTTCGGAAACAAATTTGGGCCTATTAATGTAAGGAGGAAATGGAATATGTTACTAAATTGTTGCTACTGCGATGCATTCTTATTGCTTATTGGGTTGTTTGTCCTTTCTGAGTGAAATTTCCCTTCAACGTCTATGAGTTGTGCCTAATCTCGTATAGGCGAAATTTTGGACAAGGACAGAATAAAGAACTCCAATCTGCTAAAAAATTACTCAAAATACCTGCATGAGCGGTGGATGGTCAACCTCATACTAACCCCAAATTAATGATAATTCTTGTTGCTTAGTTTGATAGTTTCCAGTCCCGGTTTATTGTCCTCTTCTTATCTCTGAGTAGGTCTCCTTGAGGCCCATTGGGTTCACATTTTCTGTCTGCCTCAGTAGCGGCTTGAAATTGACCAGGGGCAGATGGAGGGGGGGGGGGATGCTGGCTCTATGAGCTGATTGCCCTCTCTCTCGTTCAAAAGCCCCAATCAATCCAGATTAGGTTTACATCCTACTAGAGTAGCTGTCACTCAAGTCGCTAGTGAACTAAAGGATACGACCCATCAGTGTCCAAAATTCTCATTTTCAAAAGGATTCCCCATTCGTCGGATTGTTCAGTAAGGACATTCTCACTGCAATATGGGTCTTTGACGAGAGAGCCACATGGAGGCGAGTATCCTTCATTACGGAGAGTATCAAGCATTGTCCTTTGAGCTTGACGACCAAGCTGAGGGCGACCCAATCGATTTTCGAGAGCGCGGCATTCTCGTGGCCAGACGTGGATTGGATTCAACAAAGGCGATGTCCGATTAGCCATTCATCTTGTCTCGAGAGGTGGACTTGAACTTAAACTGGGTTAATGTTGAGAAGAAGAGGAAGAAGAAGAAAGACTACTCACCAGCGGATGGTCTACGTCTATGGCAACCACAGAAGAAGAAGAATGTCGACATCGGAAGATCCTCTAAACAACACGTCAGTCAAGAGTTTGGCCGAGAAATCCTCTCAGATGAATCCTCTCATCGCACACCCTGGACTGACTTGTATCCCACTTGTATCCCAGGTGGAATTCGCGCCGGGGCTAAGGCATTGGGTTGAAAGGAGAGGGGGGAGGGGTTAAACAAATCACCGTATTCATTGGGAACACAAGATGTCGCTGGGTATTTGTTGGGTACCTTATTTCCTTCACGAAGGAAATAATATTTGCCCCGACATACTACTTGATCTGATCGAATTGTATGGATCATCACAGGTTTTGGTTCATCTCATGATGTAGAACGTCAGGTCTAAATGGACTCATGCATTTTGATTGAGCTTACACCGATATATGAGTGTACTTATTCGATCTATCGATCCGACATGTTTGGATGCCGTTATGGCCGTATAAGTATCACATTTTAGGGAACCGTACACCCCCTAACGCCCTCGTAATCTCTCGGATAACTGTCATAACACGGGGAAAATTTTGTTCCGCTCGCCCGTCATGACTTTTTCCGAAACGACATCCCTCGTTAGTTAGTTTTAAGTTCCCGTCCAGACATTTGAGCTTCCCACAAGGACCAGTTCTTTATCTACCATCCACCCCTAGTTCAACTGTTTGGGTCGTAAAAAGCTCCATTTTCAAGCACCTGGGTGGATTTATGTCCAATTCATAAGAAGCTCAAGAGGTCGGTCTAATGATCTCTGCCCTTATTTTACTTCACGACCCTTGGCAACCTCGAAGTTCAGACCGTCTTATAATCGTCTCAATAGGGAAATCAACTTCAGAAGATTCGAGCTCAAATTACATTTAAATTGTCTACCCTCCTAATGGAAAACCCCACCGTTTTGTCGAGGAATACTACCTCTCTGTGCGGTTCTCAGTCGAAAATAAGCTTATTCCAGACTTGTCCGATTCGATCTTCAACCTCTCGTTTGAATAAAATATTTTTAAAAAAGCGAAGTTTTTTCAATATAGACTGAACCGACGTTTCTTCCAACCAGTAATGAACGAAATGTAAATACAGCGATCAGGTCTAACTGGAGTGCTTTAAAATGGATTTATTCCAATCCTATCTTTCTGAAGGAGGTCGTGGCGAGAATCGTCTCGTCACTACCACGAAATAAACATCTGTAAGCCCGAACTGAGCACCAGGATAGCGATCGTGTTTCAGAGAAAAAATATGAATAAAAAAATGTAATCTCTGAAATCCATTTTCAATAAATTCAACTCATTAACTCTTCTTCAAAATTTCATTTTCAACTTTGAGGTTTTTAGGTGGAATATATCATGATGATAAGGAGTTTTTTCCAAGTTGCCATCCTGGTGTAGAATATTTTTATTAAACGTTCGGAACAGCAATCTGGATGGGCAAATATTTGGTAGTAGTAGTGTTTATTTAACAAAAAGTACACGGAGTTTTTAATTTGGGTTTTCAAGGAGTTGGTGACTTTTACATGGTTTTTCCCACAGTCGACAGAATAAATAAGTTTCATTTTACTATTATTAACGAGTACCCGCGATAATCACACTTAAATGATGGACGACTATTTGCTTCTTAGTAAGAGTTGGTGTACCAATGGGTATGTAGTATGTAACCTTCGCTTCTAACATAACGTGGGCATTCAAGGAACTCGTATGTCTATGTATCTTGGGAGAGAAGCAGGGTTCATATTCCATTTCAAACTCACTCTTCTATCAAATCTCTACACCACTCAAGATGATGAAGTATATTTGAAATCACGCAGGAACGAAGAAGAAGCCCAAAATAAACTTGCACTGGAGTCAGTTCTCGAGCAATTGTGTCTGTCGGGGTTCAGATACGGCAAAGGATTCAACGCTATGATGGAAACAGATCCGGAAGGTCAAGAGCTCATGTCAATCAGTAAACGAGTCAAAGATGAAGTTTTTACAAGGTTCGGGTATTTTCGTTTCACCTTTTTCTTCTTTTGGCTGTCAAAGTTGATTCATGTCTGTGCCAGTTCATTCTATTCCTGTCTTAAGAAAATCAACCCTTCGTAAATCAACACCGCTCTATGAACAGATTTGATATCGATTGAGTTCCCTACCGTACGGCGCTACGCAGGTGGCGCTCTCTCCAATCGGGTGTATCCCCATTGTATCAAAGAAAAAATATATATACTGGGAAGTTGATCTATTAGATAGATTACACCTGCTGGGATTTTGCTCCTAAGTAAGGCTGGGCTATGAAATTCTTTCGAGGATTGCCGCTAGAGCGCAGTCTGATTCATCTAGTTTTGGTTGGTTATTCCTTGAATAATCAACCTATGTTTTCATGCAAAAGGTCAACCTCTCCGATTCGGCCCAAAATTTTTTTCTAGGCGTCTCATGATGTCTAGATCAAAAAGATCAATGTCCGTCCGCCGTACACCGTACGCCGTCCATCGTCCGCGCCGTTTTTGGTAGCAGAAAAATTTCTAAAAATCTGAAATTTGGGTCAGGGGTCTGTTCCCGGCCTAGAACGGTCCTCGAGACTTTTCAGCCCGATCGGACCAAATTTGGGTGGGGTAGGGGTCAAAATGTGTTTTTTGAAAAATGGATTTTTCGAGATTTTGGGCGATCTAGGCCTCTAGGTGTGGGGTACAACTTTCCACTAAATCTTGGACGCTGAATTCAATGATGTGGGTCCCAGAACGATTGACACCCACCGGAAGATGTTATGGGTGAAAATGGGTATGTATCCATTTTGTATGTCATGATTTCTGGTGCCTAGGCGTGTGGTGTATCATTTCCCACTAAATTTTGGACCCTGAATCGATTGAAATGGGTCTGGGACCCTCCACACCCACTGTTTCCCAGAAATAACCTATCGGCTCAATCGCTTTCTTGGTATATTCATCACATTTGGATGATTTTGTCGTTTACACAGTATAAATCCTTATTATCTCCACACTCCCCCTTTCCTTCTAGCTTGTGATGAATTATGATTAAAGAACACTTACTGAGTCATTTTACTGGAATGATGGTACAGGCGTAAGATTAATGAGTGTATTTTATGTTTACAATTCTGAAATCACATCAAAATCGTGCACATCTCTTCAACTAGAATGCAAGCCAAACACCTTTGAAATAATGTTAAAAGCCTATGCGGGAGCATTAAAAGATAAGAACGTGATTTCACGTTAATTATCATTCAAATGAATGCGAGACTGCAGGCATTTCAGTCTACACTTTCAAGATGGGATCGTTTTTATGAGACAGCGCCACCTGCAGTCTAGCTACATCACTAACGTATCGTAATTAAGTAGACCTTTAAGTAGGACCTTGTTGTCCGCAGTTGACAAATAAGGGGTGTACTGAGTAGTGGCACATCCGATATTGATACAGTATTATAGAGCTTTAAATTGTAATAGTAAATTGTGCGTTAAATTGTTGGTTTTATACGATCAGAGCACTTTTTCCGGCTGTTTATGTCTTATGTTACTTCCTTATACTCAGCCTACCCACCCATGAAAGTTCCCTTTTTGGTTCCCATCGTTACTTTTTTTCGGTCGACTCTCGTCGTATTACCGAAGGTTGGAGGAGTCAATGGAACCAGTGATCCACGATATTACTCGGACCGGAATCACCTTTTTCCGCTCGCGGCAAGAGTGCATCGACCGTTTTGTGAAGCAGTGGGACGACTTAGTGGAAGCACACGTGGGACTATATTCGGCGTAAGCTTCCTATTTTTTATTTATTTATTTTATGTTAAAAACTCTTACTCCGGTTTCAAAAAGTCAGATTAGAAAATATGGTTATTTTCAACTCTGGGTACTGGCACTGATTTTCACCTATACCGCCTCTGTTTTTGGTAATGGACTTGAAAAGGTTCGAGGACAAACTAGATCCTGAAAGGAGTCACCGAACTGAAAACAGAGAACTATTATTCAGAGATTCAAGCCATTACCTACCTGCGACTTCTATTCCAGTAGACGTTTGACCTGATAGCAACAATCCATTTTCTCTCTGTTTTCTTCCCCGTGGTATCCCTCATGTTTGACTGTTGTTTTGGGACACGCTATACAAGAATCCACCCTCTGGTAATAATTTATCATTCAAGTAGTTTCGGGGGAATTATTCGTGTCTCCTGACTCTCATCCTCGTCCTCTTGATCATTAGTCTCGTTCCTTTCATCCTTTCTCGCGATTCAATTTATTCATAGGACAATCGAAAAATTCTTGAAAGAGGAAAAAGTGGTTGAGGCAAAGCTCCTTGCCGCCTTCAACTCCGACAATGGTTCCGAAGACCAAGTGGAGCGGAACATGAAAGAAATTCTCCTTTACGACAAAGAATTCATCATCTTGACGAAGAAGCTTTGGTGGGACCTAATGGAGAAAGAAATGGCCGTTCACGCGAAGTTAGAAGTTGAGTTGGTTTGATGCTTTTGTTTCTCTCTCTAAAGGCTCAGCTCTATGATGAAAGTTCATTTGGAGTTGAACAGATGAGAACAAAGCCTAGCTTGTCATTTAAGGGATTAAACAAATCGTGGAATCCGATTTACTTTGATTCGAGAAGCGTTCGGGATGCACTGGGAATCCGCTTACCTTGAGTTCAGAGGAGGCACAAAATCTCTTTTCCTCTCATCGGGGACTTTACAAGCTTCATTCATCGACGAGAACGAACATTGAAAAACGAAATAACCCGATGTGTCACAGGATATGTTCGAGGTACTGGACGAAACCCTTGTAGAAATGATACGCGAGTACGTGGAGCCTTTCCAGGAAAAAGTGGCAAAATTGAGGAAAGTCGAAGAGGAATTTTTTGAATATTTGATGGAATTCATGTCGCACTATGTCAACGAGCTTGTAACATCAAAATGGGAACGATCTAAGCTGAGTAATCATCACAAAAAAGTAAGTTATTACCTGCAGTTTCACTTAAGTTGTAAGGGTGGGTAGAAAATAATTTCGCCATAGCTTTTAGATATTTTCAGAGGATTCTGGGCGGTCGAGTCTATGCATACGTTTGGGCGAATTAACCCTCGATGACCCTTTTTAGCTCACCCTTTCTAATGTGGTTATCTACATTACCCCGTAGTTTCCCCTCATACTACGTAATACATTTTCTGAAAGCCCGATAAAAGAAGTGACTGGGACGGTTTAGTCAGTATAAAGGTGTTCCTCCATGAACGCTATTAAGTTGATTGGAAAAAGGAATCAGGTTCCAAAAAGTATCGACGGCATCTGGAGTCCTAGGGGTAAATTTCTTTAATCAGTACTGAACCTAAAACAACAATATTGACAAGTTTATAACCACAAGGGTCTGAAAAAAGAAATTATTTGCTAAAAGTGTCGTTACTGAACCGAAATAATGCCCTTAAAGAGTATTGTGCGCTGTCGTCTGTTGTTCTCCTTCTACCCGGCTACTTGATAAACTACTGAACCACCGAAAAATTCCAAAGTATTCAAAGAGAAAAACAACTCCTCGTTTTTCTCTTGGTTAACTTTTCCATTTATTTTAACTGATGAAAGAAATCCTGAGACACACAAAATTATGATAAGTTGGCTCGAGCCAATAATGGCTTCTCAGTATCTCATAACGTGAGCGCCAACCTCGATGGAAAATTACGCTACTGAGACCGCAAGAGAAGGGGTTTTAGAACGCTTTGGCTCGGAAGGAAACACCAATGAGATTTATCGAGGGAGTTATCGTTATTTTTCGAAGAAGCCGAGAAATGAGTTATAGGGCTTTTACACCCTACGTCCGAACATCGTTGTGATTCCATTAAAACGTAAAAGACTCTACTAAAGAATAATGAAGGCGAGGTAGCTCCTTTTTTAATGCTTGCAATGCTATGAAAATCCTGGTTCGGATCGAATGCCGAATCCGGTAAGGGAGGATTGTTATTATGTTTCAGATGATCTTCAATAGTGAGGCGAGGACCAACATGATAACACAGTGCCACGACAATCATACGACTTTTATCGACATTGAAGAAGAGGATGCCGTTGATCAGCTGAAGAAATGGCAGCTGCACGTTGCGGAATCGTGCAGAAGGTCGAATTTTACTTAAATGTGATAACCTCCCAGGGTGTAACATAAACTGCACCCTTGAATGGAGGTGTTTCTTGGAGGGGTTTCTGGACTTCATAACGATCAAATATAAAAGGTTCCATCTGTTTTAATTTTTCTTGCAGAATTGAATTTGACAACAATAGAAAAGAAGTTGATGGCATCCAAAGACTCATTGTCGAGCGCAAGTCCGAATGGGAGGACAAAACTGGAGAAGCTATTCGATCAGCATATACTTTCTTATGGGTCATTGATCCTCGGTGGACGAGGGAAATTATGTATTTCAAAATGAACTTTGAGGTAAAGCTTATTTCTACATGCATAATTGACAAAGCAGTTTGTTTCAAATATAAACTTTTACTTTTCCACGATGTCTGGCATGACAGCAAACAGCCATAATTATTTATTCAACATGAATTCCTCATTTTCTCCCATCCACTGTGACCGGTCCAGGAACGGCGGATCTTCGACAAGATGGAAGACACCGTCAAGACTAAAACATTACACGCTATAAAAACGCGAAGAGAACTCGAAAGAAACAAAGCTCTAGCGGAGGCCAAAGAAGCGGGAAACAGGGCAGAAATCGAAAGGAAAATGCACATGAGGCGGCTTAGGAGTCTTGTCGAACAGCCGTTGGCGGCATCGCCGCCTCCGATGATCAAGTCGGATAAGGAAAAAGCTAAGGAGCTAGCTTCCAAGGAGGTGAGTACAGTGAGAATATACAGGACCCTTCCCTTCCCCCAGAAATATACGTCTAAGTTTCAGAAGTAGATTCTACTTCACACTTTAACACTTTTTTCCCGTCAAAAATGCGTATACTTACTAAATAATTTAATTTTTATCAACGATTGGTCAATCTTGTCCAGTCTTTGTGTTCACAACTCCTTCTTCGTCGTGAAATTCAATAAAATATCGCAAAGAAAAAAAAAAAAAAAAAATCTTTAAAGAGAATTTGTTGGCCTAGGACTATGCCTCATGAATAATGGGCACTAAGTAATGAGTCCTGGATACCTTTTGTCTTCCTTCAAACGAAGACTATTGCTCAAGCACGCCTAACAAGCAATATCCTGTGCCAACTTGATTGAAATCCCACGAAAGGTCACTTTTTGCTTAATCAGGTCATTCTCCCTTAGGTGGATTTTCATCAATGATTAGTTCTTCACAGCCTAGAGGCAGCAACATTTGTCAAACCTATAGCCTTCCCTACAGGGTGGGAACAATTTTAATCGCCACCCTTGCGACGGTATTCGGTGTTGATATGCAAAGGGGTGACAATTAATATACGTAACTTTGTGAGTCGAGGTTGACTTTATTCCCCGCCCAACGCATAAAGTATCGGCAACTCTCGTTGGCTCGAGTGTATATTCCGTCTTATCGGGCTTCATCCATTTCCTCGGCGACAGCCTTCTACATGAGCAATGACTAGACGAATTTCCAATACTTCACCTTTTCGGTGTAGTTGATGTGAATGGCAAAAAGGCTCAATCTCTACCTGCTTTTTTACTCTGAATTTGTTTCTGAAAGATGGCGGTATTGAACGAGATTGACGTCCCTTTTGACGTCTTGCGAAGACTCGTCCTCCAAGACGAATACGCTCGAAGAGAAGTAAATAGAAAGAAACGAGAACGCGAATGGAAGACACGTGCTGACATCAGTAAACTCGTTCATTTGACGGGAGGTAACAATCTGAAAACTTACCAAGCGCTGAAGGAGAAGATACTGCACTCAGACGGCGATGGTTCAATGTGAATGGAGCAATCGAGCGAAGCGAAATCCACTTTTGCCCGATCTATGATGATTGAGATTAAAAATTATTACTATCAGAAGGAAATTTCATTTCTTGAATAGTTTGGCATCCATGTTTCTTGATTTTGTTTTCAAAGATAGACAGTACGTTTCTTCTTAATTTCAACAATCCTCTTCCTCTAGAAAAATTAAATTAAATTAAAAACAGGAATTAAATAATAATACGATATAATAAAAAATTAAAGGCAGATGCGAAATTTACGTTAATTTCCTAAGACATTAGATTCTGTGTTGCCAAATTAGAAGCGAAGCCTCCCCAAACACGCCCAAGGCTGTTCAATCTCTGAACCTTCATTCAGAGTAATCCCTGGCTAGGGCGAGATCCGATCTCTGGGCCTACGTAAACGAGGGACCTGTCTATTCAATCGGCCACAACGGATGATTGGTTCACATTCCACCTCAGATTTGGCATATGTTGCAACCGATAAGTAATTGAAATCAGAACTGGTGTCATCCTCCAGTGAACAAAAACGAATTTTTCTTTTTCGGCAACGACTCGAATAGCCCCTTTTCCAATTACCCACACATATCCGCTTTCACGATGGTAGAAGGGGGATGAAATAACGACTCAGATCGATATGATTTATTACAGATGCGCCACAGGTTCCCATCTCGTTTCAAAAACGGATTGACATTCCGTAAAAAAAAAAAAGAAGAAAAAAAACTAGGTGGATGAAGTCTGAACACATAAATCGCGAGGTCGTGTTTAAATATTGAAAAGAAGTGGGTCTATTTATAAAAGATACCGGACCTCAAATTTCAACTTGAATTCAATGACATCACAATGGATCTCAAAAGTTGAACTATAACTAGAATTACACCAATCGATTGAGAATACATTTAAAATTTATCTGTGCTCACACCCAGTTCGATGCAGTGAATACGAAAACTCACACGATCAGTATATATCACAATATTTACAAAACGAGAAAGGAGTAAATTATACTTATGTAGAAGTAATGAAGTACAACGAGTAATACTAAGTAGAGAGCTCATTTAAATAGCACAACACGAGACGTACAGAAAACGGTTTTGTCTATGGAATTGTAAATGTTGATCACTTTCCACGGATTGAATAAAGATGTGGATTAACATCTATTTCGCTCAAGGGTTTCAGCGGTCTGTTGTTACTAGGGTGAAAACTAGAAATGCATGCTTAGCTATCGACATTATAGCGTATAACAGGACGACAGAGAAGATAATCGATACTTGTTGGACGAAAGACGAAAATAGATTAATCTCAACCTGTTCCAGCTAGGCCGTTGTCATCTCGTTGATCGTCTTTGGCCGCTCATGAGTTTTCTGGACAGGTAAAAGGTCAAATATCGAGTTAGGAACCTCTTTGAGGGAAGATTATTTTGTAGCTGGAAAACAAGTACCGGTAAAAGTTGGACAACCTAAGGCTCTAAGAACGACTAGCTGAAGTGATTCATGCATTTAACGGTATTTTTATGAGTAGTTGTAAATAAAAGACAAATTCACGGATGATGCGTTAATGTATAACGTAACTGAATCGCAGAATTTTTATTAGAAAACTCTTCCATCCTTGTCGGAAAGCACAGTTTTTAGGCATGAAGGAAATATGAAAAACATTGATTTGCATCCTCATTAAGCGGGTTTCAAGCTCCCTCTGTTTCGGAATACTCAAAAAGCTATGTTGTCTTTGAAAATAATCCTTTAAGTCTGACTTCGAAAATGATGAAATATTCTTTGCTCATAAATAACCTAACTTATTCATTGATACACTCTCAATGAGCTGGAGCTTGAGACGTAGCGATGCGGGGTGGGTTCATAGTGAGGCTCCTCCTATATTTTAGGAGAAGGACGAGGAAAATGGTGTCAACGTGTTCTAGCGGGGCCGTCTTCAAGTTGGTGGGGGCAGCCAGGGGGAGGGAGGAGAGGGGATTGGAACATTTTGAACAGATTTTCTGCATATAGGCTACTCGGGAAACCATTTCGGTAATACAATCCGCACTTGCGACCTTGGTTAGACGACTCATCGTCACGTCCCAATCGTAAAATACTTCTCTTGGTTCTTCTTATCTTTCAAGATAGTGAATGCCTTTATAGGATGAGTAGTTCATGCATCATGCACTGCTACACTGAATTTCACGGGAGACGAGACAATGACCTTTCTCATGCTACCTTGCTACATTACAATAACGGCTAAAGTGTTTCACTGTCTTGTGCAAGCCATCTTGTACAAATTTCAATCATTCCCACAGCTAGAATATGATTCTAGGAACTCACATCATAAAAGGTGTTGTGAAAATCAAATCAACTAACCGGAACTATTTTAGAATTCTTTTTGATTCATGTTGAAAAAAAGGTAAATAAAATAAAATCCTTCTGCAAACGCGAGCAACCTGAGGTATATCGAAAGAAGAACAGTGAGTCTTTCTTTCCCCATTCTCTCCTAGTTGATTGATACGAAAGGCAATTAGGCGGTTGATGGTCAAACTGTTTGTTCAACTCCAGCCAGTTGGGCTTAGTGGTAACGACCAGGAGAGACAGGTGGGTGCGGCAAATGGGATTGGCCACGGCCCGAATTCGTCTACCCGAAAGAGATTCCCTGAAAGGATTAAGCCATCGCACGTTCTCCTTGGAAAAGCCTCAATTGCCTTACTGAATCCAAACGGTATAATTTTCATTACGGAAAACGGGCTCTACAGAGTAGTTGAGATAACAGCAGTCCGGCACTTATCACCAATCTGATACGAAATTCCACGCACGGGATCGTGCAACAATAAGACGGCGGAAGGATGTCAAGAGCACTCAAATTAAGACGACTCGGATAAGGGAAGAAATTCGCTGTTGTAGCGACTGAGAAGCTTCAAATCTGTAAAAGAGATAAGTGTAGCTAGGATTGTTCGGGCTTACCTCCCAAACCCACGGGGTTATTCACTTCGCTCACTCTAACATTGGTGGATTGATCTCAGTTAAAATTCGCTGTATCCGTTGAAATCTTATCACAACGGTCTGTAGGGAATTCGCGTAAAAGAATCCAAATATGAAACAATTGTTAGTTTAAAATTGGTTATTTCGAGATTGTAAAAGTTTCCGTCTGATAAGAGCAGAACGGTAGGTTTGAAAACCTTACTCTCCAAGTTTGTCAAAGAACTTGCCAAAGGTGAGGGGGGAGATGGGCTGGAAGATCCGTATACTCCGAAATTCCTGTGGAAATTAAGATGAAGGAAGCCCTTCACCGAATTCTCCTCGAACGTCGAAAGTTTAGCAAAGGAGCTCCCAACACTTCCTTAATTCTCCCATAACGCTCCTTCATCCCTATCCTCGTCATTATAAAGAAGGTACCAAAATCAGTACGATTCCCATGGTTTAT
The DNA here is from genome assembly GCA_019603395.1 of Cyrtorhinus lividipennis. Lineage (NCBI taxonomy): Eukaryota > Metazoa > Arthropoda > Insecta > Hemiptera > Miridae > Cyrtorhinus > Cyrtorhinus lividipennis. The sequence continues at coordinate 16,781,539 of CM034005.1, read as the reverse complement.
AAAGTAGATGTACTTAGTTTTGAAAAACGAAAACGAACATGTGTGTAACTGCTGCGATGCCGCCTCGCTCCCGACTTTACCGCACTTGTCATATTTGTGAGAAACTCAGAATCGATTCTTCAAACGTATTGTGGTGAACATAAGGATGATTGTTTCGTTCCCAATAACATAATTTCCAAATAATGTTAGTCATAACACAAAACCATGCGATAAATTGAATAGTAAGAGGCACGAAACGTAAATCGACCTGTGTTAGTAGGTTAGTCGAAATCGAAGTTGAAGTGGCGAGCCGACTTACACCTGGTTGACAGAGACTTTCCCTGCATTCTCGAGCCACCGTCCACCATTACCAATGAAGTTTCTTCTTCCCTCAACCGTACTGTGCCTCTGTAACTCCGAGTAGGCAGGCTGCTGTCCTCTCTGGAACCGAAAGAAATCCCGCGACGGGACACGTTAGACGCGTTCAGAGATATTATATTCCAATACATAGGATGGATGGGAGGATGGGAGGATTTTTTTGGGTAATTTTAGTTATGGGAGGCCAAGAAGGAATTCTTTACACACCTACGCTTTTTGATTAGAATGGAAGTTGAAACTGGACCAACTATAGGAGTTGTGGATAAACAAGTCTGAGTTCAGGTAAAAAAGGCTAACCCATCCCCATTTCTCGGAGAATTTTGGAGTACATTTGGATTTGGTTCCCGAGAGTTTAACTATACAAACCTTGAATTTCATGCCTTAAATTCCAAGTAGGTTCAAACTGGATGTTCTGAAATATTGAGGGAAGATTTTAGTGGCTACGAGAAAAACTCGCTGTATAATTGTCAACTATCCAAAACAACAAACATTGAATAATTTCCTTAAAACTGATTCTTCAAATGAATAGGTGCTGGGGGAGGTGGTAAGGAGGAAGGGAAAGCTTACACTTTTGACCTAACGCAGATATTTTGTTAGTAGAGCCCTGGTGAAAACATGTTCAATGTTATAATATATGACAAAACTGATGCAAGTTCACTAAATACCATTTACATGTATAAATAAATATGTGTGGGATGATTGATGATGATGCAGCCAGCTATATTAAAATCATTAAAGTATCGTAGCGTATTCGTGCAAATTCAAGTATACTGCAACCCAAACGTCCCATCATGCAAACTGCAAGCTCCCGATTTGTAACCTCCACCCTGACAATTCTGAAGTGCTCACCAATCTTCGCATCGGTATTGATCCGCAGTGATGAAACTACAAGTTATGTAGGCATATACGTAAAAGAACTATTGGTTGCTCAGAGAGCCGCTAACGGTTCGAGAAAAACGGGAATAGGATATCGTCCTATTTAAAAGCACTTCTAGATGATTTCCGGCAAATTCTCTTCTCTCAAAATGAGATGCCCTCGATTCCAACTGTTCAATAATGAAACCTGTCGTGAAAGGACCTCAACTGGCTGAAAATAACAAAATGAAAAAAAAAAAAAAAAAAAAAAAAAAAAAAACCTGAAAAGAAATAGGATATTTTGTTCTTTTGCCTTCGAAATGTAGAAAACCGCGATGGTTACGAAAATTAATGAGATGGACCTCAATTGAGCTACTCGTACTTCAATGTCGATCGTTGAGCACTCCTAAGATTGGGTGTTCCGTTCTAGCGAGAAATTCCACTACTTCAGCTGAGCTTTGAGCCCCAAACGAATACCTCCTGCTCCCCATTCAGCCCCTAATGAGGTGCTCTTTAGCTCTAAGCGAGAAACCCACGATTTCCCATGAAACGGCTTCGGCAACGTCTTTACCTGGGTAATTAGAGCCCTACTGATCGGATCATTTACATCACCGTTTGCTCCGAGTCCTGTCAAACTTCGTGCCGAAACAACTCGTGGCGTGAGTCCCCTTCCACCTACCGTGAGTGTGATTATTACTTACAGACCTGGTGCTCCCGCTCTTCTTGGGCCTCCACAGGTGGAAAGCGCCGTAGATTATCGGATTCACCAAGCTGTTGGACATTCCGAAGAAGAAAATCCCTTTTTGAAGCTCGTCACTGAGCTGGAACACCATAGTGGGCACGCAATGAATAAAATGATTCGATTGTGAAATCGCTCATTTCACAAAGCTCTGAAATAAAGGTACACTACCTAATCCGTAAGGTCACTAGGACGATAAAACGAGGATTTTGGTTGCTAAAATAGTGAGCTAGGAGCACGATCTCCACAATTCCTATAAATATGTCATCACTGCAAATTGGGTACCAGAAGGGACCATTTGGGATACTCTGCCAAAGCCTTTGTTGGGGCCAAGTCGGGGAAATTCCTTTTATGTAAACACTGAATCCTCCGAATTCATGTTAATTCTCCGTTTGACCTTAGCGTTTCATCAAATGATATTTATCTGCCCTGACCCCGAGAACATTTTCGCGTAATCCTCTTACAGTTTGACTCACACAGTTAACTTAAGCAGTCGTGTGAAGATATGAACGAAATTGACTTGTACGAAGTTACGAGCATATGAACAAAGTTTCGCTGTTTGAGTTTCTAGCGCTTTCAGCAAAGCCCTGTCACTAAGACGTAATTTTAGCGTCACTCATTTGTACCTTTCATAACCTGAACAAACCCGCAAAGCAAGTCAAAGGATAGCGTTGCCAACGCAAACTGAAAAACTCTTGAAACCAGATTGAGATTTTTCTAGACAACTCGAAGAGAATAACGTCCAATTCGAGGTAACTTATTAATTTATCATTATCATACCTTCTCCAAGAATTTGCAAAAAGTTTAGACCTTTTAAAGGCGCGCAGGAAAAAACCTTCCTTTGGGATTGTTAAAGTTGAAAACCCTTTTGGAAGAAAAGCGGAGCGATACAAAAAACAACAACGAAAACCTTAAATAATACAAAATCTCGACAGAATTAATTATACATAACAAGGTTGATGCAAAAAGTAAAATTATGTGGAAGGAGGAGCTTAATCTCTGAATTCTCGTTAATATTGAAGTTTGTCAACGGAAGACATCGAGGTGAGTCTTTATCGAATTCTGAAAAATATTGAAGACCTCGATGCATTCCTCGTGTTAGCTTTTCAACGATCTCAAACTAGAAGGTTATACATGACCCAAAAAATGGGTACTTCTGGGAGTGGATTGACGTGAAATCGATACTGTGTATTTAATCGAAATACCGCGAGAGGAACAATATGCATTGGTACAAAAATCAGCACCGCTGCGATCAGTTATGAAACAAAACGCTTACCTGTTTGTCGGGATTCAGGAACATGAAAATAATCATCATGGTGTAGTAGGGTGTCCACCAGACAATGAAAGCAGCAACTATGACTAATGAGATTCTGAAAGACTTCATCTTTGCTCGATGAATTAGTCGCCGTCGGTTGAAATCCAATTTGTTTCTACCGTTATGTCCGTCGAAAACGGACTCGGACCTGAACATCTTGTCACTTTCTGGAACAAGGGATTACTGGAAATATTAGATTATCGGTCTGTTTTAGGCTGAACGAAACATCCCACTCTCTTCGACTAGAAGTCACTTAATATGATGAGCGTGAGTGTATTCTTATCTTTAAAACCAAAACGCTCGACAATGGAATTTGTATAATGGTTAACAGCAAAATGAGATGGTTTTGAACAATTTCCAATACGACGAATTAACGAAATCGACACGAAATCTAGAGTTAGAGAGCTAGAGAGTCATTGGATTCTTTGACTCTTCTGTGGCGCATAAACACGACATCGACAAGATCCGAAACCTCCTTTGATGTCAAAATAATGTAGGAGTTCTTAGAGAAGTCAGAGTTTACAGGAAGCTAATTTCTAAGCAGCTCATAGATTCTCCTCCGTCATCAACCTTATTTTGCTCAATTACCATTCATGATTGCTTTTGCTCATTTTTCGATTTCAAAATCGGTAACTTAATAAACAATCGATGTAGTTATCCGAGATTATTTTATGTAATTCTTCAAAATATGAGAGCTAGAACTCCCACAGCTTTTATAAGCAGTTTTGAATTGCATTTTATGCATTTTTGTTTTAGAGAATCCAGCTAAAACCTCATCATCCAACTCCACAGAGCTATAAAATAGCCAAACAATTTTTTTTTTTTTTTGCTGATCATGCCGCCTAAATATTTAATGTATATTCAAGCTTTTAGATTAAAGTAAGACCAGAATTGAGTGAATAAAATCGGTATAACAAATAGTACCGACATATAATTTTTATAAGTATTATGAGGCTTAGGTATTACATAGCCCCATGAAGAGGTGTGTATATATTTCAAAAATGTTTTTTCTTGAGTAAGAAGACGGAGACATTTGATTTGTTACCACCAAATGAAGAAGTAATAGGTTTTTTAGTGATCAGTTGAGTAGTCAGATTAAACTTCACCATTCCTCATAGATTCAGGATCAAGATTTCAATGATGTTGATTGCCGTTTTTCAAGTAGTAAAATAGAGCGAAGAACAGAGCGTGTCGTATCATCATCATCAATATTGTGTTCTTCAACAGATATAATTTACTTCAGACATATAAAAGGCATTCTACCGCAAAATCCCCCGTTCAGTGAATTATTGTCTTTATGACACGATGTCATTAACTTTGCTTGTCAACTCTCCATACACCAAAGAAAATGCTGGCAGTAAGGTTCCCCTGTAAACCTCTTGTGTCTTTAGAACTATAAGTCAATTTACACTACATCACAAACATTATATGTCGCTCCCAGGGGAATCTACTCGGACAGGGAATGAAAATAAATGGTCTGCGAAAGTGAAATGTCAAAATACCGTGTTTTCCGACCTTGGCGTGATCGCATTATTTCTCCGACCTAGCCTTGTTTCATCTACCTCAGCCTCATACCGTGCAAAAAATGTTACACATCAATTCCATTCGAGAAAAAATTGGCTACCTACTCCTAGAGGAAAAAAAAAATCGTATCGTGCGAGTAAGGAAAGCTGAAGAGCCATTTGCCGTTGCTATCGAAACCATTCTGAATTCCTCCAATTCCTCCGTACGCGTGGAAAGGGCGTCAAGTTCGTTCCTATTACAAATAACGGGAGACGCATCTGGGCAGGAAAAGTGGTAAGTGGGTCGACACGATCGATTCTAATGTCTCGAGACGTTGGCTCCTCACAAGGTTTCTCCAACTTTGAAGTTAATCTCCTCCAAATGAAAGAGGGAACCCTAGAGACAACCACACCATGAAAAGATCCCGCCCGAATCTTCAACTTTCATCAAACTTCCTTTGGTGAAAGGTTAGATGATGTCAACGCTTCACCACCCTGAAGGATGGAGCCTTCTCATATTTCACATCGGGTCAAGTAATTAATTATTGCCAACGTCGAACGTATTTAGTCAAGGTTCTCGTTTGAAGAATATGACCTCCGCATGATAAATCTCTTTGTTGCCACGAGACAAATATTTAGTAAATTTTTAAGTAATTAAGCGTCTCCAGCCCGGAGAGCCCCTTCTACGTGGCCAGAGACTGAACTGTTTCAACCGCAAGATAGGTGACGTATTAGAAAGAAAAAATTTATGGATGACTTCAGTGAATTAACTGGACCAGTAGCAGATCGTTTTAACGAACAAATGAAAAAGGGAACTACGCCTGAGCACTCCTTTGTACGCCTATTGACGGGCGCACAAGAAAGGATTTTTGTTCCGAATAAATCGTGTTTCCACTCTTCAAATACCCGGCTGCAAAGCCTTTCACAGAGGTTGGTTATTCCTCGAACCAGGAGCATGGAAAAAATGGGGGAATATAGTAAGTGTGGAGTGTCCCGGACTCATTCCAATCGATCCAGCGTCCATAATTTAGTAGAAAATGATACTCCAGACCCCTAGGTACCATAAATCTCGAAAATCCACTTTTCAAGTAGGTAGATAGACGCCCACTCTGACCCATAACCTCTTCCAGTCGGCCCTAATTGTCCGGGATCCGTCTCATTGGATTCAGCGTCCAAAATTTAGTCGAAAACGATACCCCACACGCCTAAATAGTCAAAAATGGGGAATGACACCTTGAAACGCCCAAAAACAGTTTGGGCTTTCCGGAGAGATTGACTTTCTGCATGATATTTTTTTGATTATTCAAGGAATAACCAACCAAAACGAGACTGTGTATCAGGCTTTAGGTAACAATATAGATGGGAGAGAAAAAGGTAATCTGAAATGTATGTGAAGGGACAACACCATTTTCTGACTTTGGGGAGGGTTATTAAATACCTTACTTAATTCAATGATAAAGTTAGTAAAATAACTGTAAAACGCTGAAACTAACCTCACAGTGGTTTATTATTCTAGGTGAACCTCACTCAAATGAGAAAGCGTATGTTTGAGGGGACGAACAACGGGCCCACTCTCACAATAACCTGCTTGACCAAGAAGTAACTGCGGGTTACTACACTGGTTTGCGGTAATCGATTCGGATGTGAATCGATCAAGCCTTTAAAAATCTAAGGAGAATGATAAGTCGGAATCGATATTTGGATAATCTCGAAAAAACTGTTCAAATACGAGTTTGCAAAATAGGATAGATTTGTCATTTGATTATTCAATTTTGTAATTCACACCAATACGTTCAAAATGGAACAACCACTCCTTGTAAATTTCAGATCCATGCGAAACAATACTGATTGAATTTGTACTCACGAGATATTGTGACAATCGTTGACACGTACGATGCCACGAGGATGGCCAAGGGAAGCATGAACATACAGACGAAGGAGAACGTCGTGTACAGCTGCTCTTGCCAGGGTTCCGTGTAGAAACCGTACGTGACGCATTGGCGGAATTCTTCATAAAACGGGCCAACACTCTCGTGGAATATCACCAACTGTAACAGAGCACGAGCTGGTGACACAGTAAACTACGTTCCCAGCGACTAATTCGACGGGTATTAAAGTGGGGAAACGGGATGAGCCCACGAAACATATTCATCTTTTATAGGTGTGTAACAATGTGCTGAAAAAAAACATACAAACATTACATCGTTGTCGTTGCATTAGAGAAAGGGCCAGCTTTAACATATGTGGTGCATTGGTTGAGCGCATGTGACGTGTGGACGTTATCGTCAAGCCAACTAATGATAATAAAATATTAATATATCTACAATAATATAAGACAAACCTCAAACCTATTTTAAAAGTGAGTTTTCAAGATTTCTGGTACCTAGGCGTGAGGGGTATCATTTTCCACTGAACTTTGGACGCTGAATCCATTGGAATGGTTCAGAGACTCACCACACCGACTTCCCCTCCCCCCCCCCCATTTTCCCCATGCTCCTGGTCCGAGGAATTACCAACCCCTGTGAAAGCATTCGCAGCGTTTCTCGATAGCGCGCAACCGGTTCAGCGAGCATGGGATGTTTCGCAACCCAAAATTTGCCAAATAGTGGATGGTGGTAAAGAAAGAATCTCTAGAAATTATTGTCCTCGTTTTTAACGCTGATTTACGCGATGTTCTCGGTTCCTTGATTCGACTCAGTTTTTGTGGAATACCGACCTGAATTTGTTAATTTTGGGTTTTTAAAAATTTTATGCGCCCGTTTCCAGATATTTACGGGGATCAATTGTCGAGGTCTGGTTGAAAAATGTAACGGTAGGAAATTTAAACCTTCTTCAGTGATCAAGTTAAAAATCATTTTAATCTGAGTGATGAATGTCGGCATAAATAAGCGGTCGTTACAGTGTCCTTTGGAACAACTCGGGGGACACCCCGTATATTTCTGTAGTTACTTTACCTATCGGTACTAACCCTACACATCTACTCGTACTTCCATCGGTGTCGTTGAGTCGAAGGAGTCCAATGGACGAATCCCGCATTTTAACCACGTAGTCATGGCAGTAGGAGACCGAGCGATTGAATTTGAGAATTGAATGAGCACGGCACGTTACACTTGGAACTTGTAAATAGAAGGAACGGCTATTCGATCGAACACACACAATAAGCGTGGCACGTGCTCTACACGTGCTGGAATGAATAACAAGATGCTTACGACCGCCTAAAAGGCTTCTCAAAGGAGAGAAATATACAAATAAACTGGGGGTTCTCCATTTATTGTTATCTTCTTGTGCTTTCTGTTCGTGGAGCGGAGAGCAATGCGCTCGCACTCTCCGAGGATAAAGACAAAGAGTGCAAGCGGAGAGCAAGGATGTAGCCGTCACAGAGTGTGGAGCAAGGAGCTTGAAATCTTCCGTCCGCACTTTACAGTTTACATCAGTCAGACGCAACGACGCACATCCTTCTCACTGAAAACCCATCACTACGTACGTGGTATTTAATGAAGCAGAATTGGGTAGGAACTCACCCAATCAATCAATCACGAAGGGTTCACGGTGAATTTCCCCATCTGTTCATCGAACTGCAAGGGGATCCAGCCAAGCTCAAATATTCCTTCAGGGTGGAAATCAAGGCCTTCAGGGCTGTTTGATAAATAATTAGCGCTGATGGCAAGTGAATGGTGTGATACGACCGAATCTCGCAGCTTTACATTCTCATAATTTTGAGATAATTTAAGAAATTCGACATTAAACCTACACCATCAGTTTTGAATGAGATGGATCATTTTTAAAACGCCCCGCAAAATTGGAAAACGCAGACAAGGTGCTACTTCTATAATTGCAACTGTGTTTTGCTACCGAGTCAGTGACGCAACAGATACCTTGTTTTCATTATTGAATTAAAAAGAAAAAAGTAGGTATGTGCTCCAAAATCAAACTTTTTTTTTTGTTTTAGAGCCTCTCAACCGGTTTCTCTAGATGTTTGTCTGAAAAAGTCTCAATTTTTTCACTTTCACGTTCATGTAAACACGACACAATTTTTTTTTTAATGATACGAGCTCTCTATTGAGAGATGTTTTACGAATTTGAATTTTATCGTATAATTGAATGAACGGATGACAAAAGGAAAGTTGGGAAGTCCGCCGTGTCCCGCAGGGCAGTGTATATCATCTATAATTAGATGATTAGTTGTTATACAGATTTCATGTAACCATGTTTACCTCTCTAACATAATCTCAGGCCATTGTTACAACAAACACTCATCATGATTGGACATTGCGGAAAGCTCCACTTCAAAATATAACTTTATATTTTCAATTGCTGGTACGGATCCCACTGCATGGGTTAAGTGAGGCATGAGTTCAATAGTAATCAGCCTCTCTATCCCGCAAACAACCTCAACTTCTTGGTAAAAGTTTCTATAGCGCTTGGTCTCGTACACGTGAATAGCCTGCGTCGCTTCTTCCAAGCGACCCAACAGTATTAGCGGCCTTGGGACTAGGCCACGAAGACATTCTAAATTCTCACTCAAGCGAATATAACTTCCAGGAGGAGGCAATGAAAAGGAGGCATTTAATCCGGAAATGACTCGGATCGGTAAACTTCGTCCTATTACGCGGAGTTGGCGACTTCAGTGGGATTCCATCTCCGAGATGGCGACCAAGTGTTCATGCATGACACCATTGTTCGGTCGAGGCACAACAGGTCGAATTCAAGCTCCGGAGTTATCGTTCACGATTTCAAACGTCGTCGAAATCAACCTCGACACACATTTATTCCATTTCCTCTTTCAGCACAATCTGTCAATACGCGAACAAAAAATAACGTCAGCGACAAAAATAAAAAGTATTTGTATTAAATGTTTGAGGGTAAAATCTCCTTTAAACACAAGGCACGTTGGCATCGCGAAGATTCCATGGAAAACGATATTTCCCCGGTTGTCCCTATTTCCTTTTATTTCCCATCAGAGTGGATTCAGTCGTCTTTTCTCCAAAGAAGTGGCCCTTGAACGAGAAGAGTATGTATGTGTCAGCAGAAACTTTGCAGGGTTCTTCCATATTTCCAAACGGACCTTCGAAGATATAATATATTTGTAACGGTATTCCGCAGCGGACTTCACGTTAGTCATTCACTTTTATAAAACCGATGATTACGCTGCGTTCATAGGTTACATAAAAAATGTAGCCGCGGAGGACCGCGTGGGTTGATTGAGGATAGAACAAGTCAGAAAATAGCAAAGAATTCATGAAGTTGGCTAGAATGAAGTGGAAACTTCAGGAGAAGAGGTTACAAGTTTCAAAACTCTCGAGTGAGTGGCGAGAGAATACTTTTGAAACAGAGCTGGAAGTTGGGTTGCTAACCGTAGGCGAACTCAAAACCCGAATACCGAATCTACCCCACCTTCAAGACTCACGTGTTTTGCGGGAAGGTCTAATCAACTTAAACGAGCGTCCTTCTTCTCGGTGGATTCCACCCATCCACGCTCATAAGCTCGCAAACGAATCAAGTTGAGAATGACAAGGTCACCCACACCTATTTTAGAGGAATGATCATGTTGATCGAGTATTCAAATTTTTCCTATTCTCAATGCTTGATAGGATGACTGACGCTACAAATAGGCCACAAATGGGCCACAGAAGTTCAAACTTCGCCATAAAGTTGGCCATAGCCCTAAGGGAGACGATCCTCAACTTATTACGTACGTTTCCTACCACCATCGACAAAGCGTAATTTATTTTGACGTCATTCAAAACCCACATCTGATTTCAGGGATCAAACATAAAGAGGTTCAATGGTGAAGCTGACTCCGTTATTTGAGAGGCCTGCGTGAATTGAATGAAGATTTTCTAGAAGAAAGTAAACCCAACCGGTCTTTATAGCCTCCTCGTAGGCACTGAAAGGTATTTATTCAGTTCCCGTCGAAGCTGACTCCAAAATAACAACCTAAAAACCACGGAGTAGAATCCCGGCTTACCGCCTCTCGAACGGCGCGAACTCTTATTTTCTTTCATTGTGAGCTCAGGGGCTCAACCAGTACGCTGATACACAGCCTTCTCAATATTTTTGTTTATTCGTCAAGAAGTAGAATTACAAGTGTAACTTCCCGACCTACTGGGCACGTAAGTAGATGGCCGTTCATGAAATAAGTCAACATAAAAGTGATGGAGTCGACCTAAATTGATCCACCTTCTAGAGGGTTCTTACAACTTCAATACAAAGAGCACCTCTCTGTTCGTTCGTCATAGGCCGGTAATTTCGACTAAAACAATCGGTTTTGAGAGGATAATAAAGGTCCATTCACTGCTCAGCCATTATGCTGTTGGGAACAGGGCGTAGTACCCTTTGGCACAACGCCATGAACGCGAATCTAAGGAGATGTTTCTCAGTTGTGGGATTGGCTGTGGAAACAACACCCCTCTGTTCAATTTATCACGAGTCAAGAGGTGTTTTCATAAAAAATACCTTTCATGACCAACAAGAGAGAGGTACAAAATAGCCAGCTTGTCCACAATGGTGTTCTGGGGAGTATAAAAACACTTTTCGTCACATAGGTTTTTCATTTTTAACTGGGTTATGAACCAGTCGCAGGTGTGACACAAAGATAGGACGGTTTTAGTGTTTAGTTTTATTCGATGTTTAGTACAACCTCAATCAAATAGCTTTTCTACTCGCATAATGGGAAAGTAGAGATTTCAAACACAGATAATAAGAAAATTTTGATCAATAGACCCACCACATTACTTTATATTCAGGTATTTAGGTTTAGTGGAATCCAGCAGATCTTGCAAATATAGCATCCATCAGCCAACTTTCATAAGCAACGCAATGTTCAATTTTTTCAGAACAGAACTTAATGAGAAATAAGATTAATGATCCTATTCCAAAGGGGGGGGGGGGGGGGCTGCAATGAGACTCATTTAGACCTATATGTTTTCTTTGAAATATTCTGCCGGAGCTGGCTGTAAAGAGGAGTTGGAATGTGCCTACGTCAACAGTCTTTCTCTAGACTCATTGTTGGTGACATCACTAATGGTTGCTACGGCTGTTTTCCCGGTCCTTACATTTGAAAGCAGTTTGTGTAGTCGACGGTGTGATAGCCCCATTAATAAGGGACCCTAGTCGCGCTTACCAGGGATTTCTCCTGTAGTTATTCTCTGTTACGTTGACGAGTGGATCTCCCCGTGAATAATTATTACTGTAAGAAATGAAGTGAACTAACACCCTTATCAGGTGAAAGTCCAGAAGATTGAATTTTAATTTATATCTCTGAAGTATTGCCGATTTGAGAAAAAAATCAGTTCCTATAATATTACAATATGAGTCAGATAAATGGACAAATGATGAAATATGACGGCAATATTCTCAGGGTCTGACGTCTGAGCTCGTTTTGCGTATTTTATGAGAAAAGACGGAAAATTGGCCCATTTGACAACGCGGTCTCGCCGATCATTACAGAGGAAACTCGATTTGAGGACCGAATCGGAGAAAGCCAATCTACGATGGAAAATAAAAACCCAATGATTGCTCCGCCTTATGGCAACACCCCATATCCAGACGAACCACGAAACTCACAGGCCTTGAGCCAATAAAAGAAAAGAAAATAAGGAGGAGAAAGTACTCAAAAAGAAGATTAAACCGATCTTTCGTATGATTGAATGAAGGAATTGGCGAAACTCAGAGAGCTTCGACAACTCACGTTTTACAAGGACTGTCTAACTTCATCTTTTGCCTGAATTACTTGGCATTCAAGATATTTATGTGATGGAACTTACGTACTTCGAAACCTGTGTTGGTGTTTAGATGTGTCAAACATAAAAATGTTATTTAAAGTTTCTGATTTTTTAAAAAATATTTAAAAAGAAAAAGTCCTAAAAAAATCGGTTAGCGCGAAGAAATATTTGAATAATCCTTCTAATTGAACAAAGAGCTCTGGGGGTGCCACGATTTGATTTAGCAATGACGCAAGTACTCGTACCAACGTAAAATCGATGCCACCCTGGTTTTTTTTTTTTTTTTCAAGGTTCTATGGAGGTAGGCATTTTCTGGATGGTAATACTATTCGTTTGCTGAATGCGAACATATAAAAGGATAACTCGGTCGTCGAGAGCCAATACAGAACAGGCCCTGGCCCGGAACATACTGTATATGAAATAGGATTATTTCCTCGAGTCGGAAAGGTGTGGCGAGGATCACGGAGGATGTTGAAAGCGATGTGGTTCGGATTGCCTTTCCTCCATAACAAAACACATTTTTGACTCCCGCTGGTGAGAAAGAACGTAAAATCTCTCGTGATCATCGTCACCCAACGTATCGTCTTTCTGTTGCGCGATACACGAATACAAATCCAGAAGCCAGAAGCCGTCAATTGAAGATTGACTTTTTTATCTCATTTTAATAAAAGTCAAATGCCAATTAGAATTCATAACTACTCAACAGTGCTATTTAGCATTCCTTAGACAGTCCCAACAGCGATGGAAATTCAACCGCTGCCACAATAAAATTACACGATCTCAAATTAGTTACTTGTGGAATGCTGAGAACGAAGGATAGCAGCCATGCTCCAGCTACGAAGCTCGAGCATCTCTTGGCGGCTGATATTGCCTTTATCGGGTATCTGAAACAACAATACAACTTTTAGAGACATTCTATTTTCTATATTACCTATCGCAAAGCATTCATGAACCTGTCAAAAGCCCTAATTCTGACCAGATATTCAAATAATTCTATATGGAAATCACATTCAATTAAAGCATAACTAATTGGTCTCAAACTACTCAAAACAAATATTCTTGCGACGTCTGAAAGTAAACATATTTGTTCAATGATCAGGTGACCATTTGGGAAAGGGTCCCAGAAAAAGGCATTTAAATTAAACATTAAGATCAAATGAAACTGAATTAAGTTAATATAAAAAAAGGTTACCCATGCCTGTTTTTAACTACCAATTTTGACCAATAAACTCGCATGGGATAACTCAGTCGGTCCAGAAGTCACCACAGTCGGTTTAACGTCATAAATTTTTTTGTTTCCGCTTTAACAAAATAAGTGGGGAATGGTACCTCGCATGCCTTGCTCTCATAAGTCCCGGTAAATTCAGTTTCAAAAAACACTACTAGGCACGTGAAGAATCATTTCCCCCTAAACTTTGGACGCTGAATCCAGTGATGGTCCAGGACAGATTGAGGGTGGGTACGGGTCAAAATGAGTACCTATTTACCTATTTTGAACGTAACGTTTTGAGATTTTTCAGTACCTAGCCTTGGGAAGTGTCATTTTCAACTAAATTTGGGATGCTGAATCAATTGGAATTGCGGAACACTCCACATTCACTGTTTTCCACCGTTACGAAGAATGTGCAACGTTATCCATTTCGGGCAACATGTTAGACATTTAATCAGTTCCAGCCGTCATTAAAAGTTCTTGGGCGCCATCTTTCAGGAAGAGAAGTTGCTACACTACTGTATCTACGCATTGATGTGCATCAATCAATTTTATCTCGATTCCCCTCGCACGTGCACCTGTCAACTCGACGGCTCCGAACGACTCAATCAATGAGAGAGCCTTTTGTCAGTTAGAAAGTCAACGTTGGATAAGGTGGAAAGAAGAGCCGTCTATTATAGATTAAAGAGCTGGAGGAGGTGACGCTTTTTCGCAAACGAACGCAAGAGTGCTGGTGACGTTCAACTTGGTCCTTTCAAGAGAGGAGACTAACGACAATTAATTTGTTTGCGCCGATGGGCGAGGCGAGGATCGAGGAATCTATAAATAATACTTAAACTCGGCCGTGCTTTATTTTCCTCGACGAAGCTCCTCAGTTAGTTTTTCCTTTTATTTCTCACGCTTTTTGGCTTTCCTTACCCGGAGTTTGTGTAAGAATTCTTTTTTTCCACGGGCTTCTTCAGCTTTATTATGAAGGACTTTATGATCACAATAGGAAGTCACAAAAGTAGGACACAGAACACCTATGTATACGTAGAGAACGGAACAAAAAATAAATGGTTTCCCTCTCAAGCTCACATTGTTTACGACGTTGAAAAGGGTCCAAATCTATGATGTTCGACCATTATCACTTTTTCAGAAACTTGAAAGTTGTGAGGTTCGTGAGACATTTCAGTGAGTTTGTCCTTTCTATTTTTCGCATTGAGTGTCCATGCTTTTCTTGTTTTCCGTACGGAATTATTGGACTACCAGTCAGACTCTCTGCAAACAATACACCCCTTGCCCTATACTTAACCACCGAAAAAAAAAAAAAAAAATCTTAAATTCCCGTCCGGCATCCGTAAACGGTTGAAAACACTGCGAATATTCTACAATGTTATTCGAGGTGGATCTCACTTTGGGTAAGCAAGCCAATCTTGAGGTTCTCAAGAAGATAGCTAATATATATATTTAAAATAAAAATAACAATGATAAAAAATAAATAATCTTATTTCAAAGTACCAAATTCTTTCGATGGGCCAAGTGATATCCAGCCAGACTGTTGCAAACGGAGGAGAATGTAGGTAAAAACTGTATTTTCATAAAAAGTGTCCGAGGTTTTTGAAGACCTAGACGTGTTTTGTTGGCTATCATTTCGTAATCGATCAACTTATCAACTTGTAATCGATTGAGGGTGGGTTCCGGAACAATCGATGCGCACCGGACAAGGGCATGAATTACGACGAAGCGGTCAGAATAGGCATTAAATGAAATGTAAAAAACGCTGGAAATTCTTCAAGGATGGTTTGCTATTCCTTACAGAGCATAGGTATAGGGAAAGAAGTGGGTGTGGACTGCCTCGCACTCCGTCTAATCGATTCAGCGTCCAATATTTAGTGGAAAATAATACCACGCACGCCTAGGAACTCAAAAATTTCGAAAACCCACTTTCAACCTGTGTGGGGAGGGGGGGGGGGCATACCCACATCCGGTGGGCGTCAATATCCCTTAGAATAAGAGTATGGGGATGACAGTGAGTGTGGAGTGTCCCGGCCCCGTTTTAATGGATTCAGCGTGCAGCCGTAATGGATAATGATCCTCTACATGCCAGTCAGGGATATCCCACACAATCCGTTTTTCCCACATTTGATCTCGACATCTTCAAACTCAAACTGCCAAACTTTGGGGCTCATTCAAGGAATAATAAACCAAAAATAGAAAACCTCCACGATACGTTTTGTCACACGAGCGATATCAGTCTAACATAATGAACCATTTTGAAATAATATTTTTTGCATTGTAGTTTGCGCAAATTTCTGGGAAGCAAAATCCAGTTGTTGTGACAACTTCCGTTCAATCCATCGCGCATGATAAGAGGATTTACCATGCTCATCGCCGATCAGTATGTGGTATTTCACACATGGCTCAAACCGTAGTTCCTCTCAGCTCGGGAATGCCATCCTTTACCGTTCAATAATTAAATCTCCAGCACGCTGATGGATTCGCCAGAATTTGCTTCCCTTATATGGGATTTTTCCGGCTCTTCCTATCAGAGATTAAATTCATCACAAAAGTTCAGATTATTGACGAAGTTTCCTCGCGTGCTCGAAAGGAGCTTTGTTCCGTCAACGAGAAAAGTTCTTTGTTGGTTGAGACTTATGTTCGCTGTAAATCCATTATGAGGCAGGCTCTTTTGAATTGGTTGTGCAACTGAAAATCCTTGAAGATTGAAGCGTCAGCTGGAACAACGTTTCCCATTAACTAGCAAATCTCGTAGTGAAGTGTGCGTTGATTAAGTGTCACAAGTGCGGCAGTGTGAACGTGTGATGTTTTCTTGATGCGTCACTCCCCTTCAGTCCCAGGAATGATTGAGCCAAGAGGTTTCTGAATGGAAACTTCACAATTACCTTAAATCCCGAAGTGGGCACAATTCGAATACTACTCTGCATTCTAGACTTAAACTTCATGCTCGATGCAGAGTTTTGCCTTAGCTTCGTGCAGGTAATGCCCTAGCTTACAGTCTCAGTTTTTAACAACCCGCCCCAGTAGATTGGCTTAAAAGGTACCTGCCCCTTCGTTAGGTATTCAAATTTATTCCCTCATGATCACAAGAGTTTACACTAAACTTTTATTCTATGCTGGTCGTCTACGTACACCAACCAATGATTATTGTTTAAATAGCAAATGTTTGAAATAAGAGGACGAATAATGGAGGGTGGAAAAAGGTTGAATTCATCATCTAACCGCGATATGTCTTTTATTACGACTGGTGAAAAATATATACAAAAATGGGACACAACATGGAGTGGGACCTGAATTGGTATTTGATTAGTCTTTAGGAAATAAGCAATCTGACGTACACGTTTTTTCTCTTTGAAGCTATTTTTCCAGTAACCTTTGACCAATTATCTTTTTACGTGGTCTTATTTAAAAATTGACTTCGAACGATAACCGGTCATGCACGTTCTTTACGGTAGCAGTTTAACAACCTTCGTATAGATATCAAATTAAAAGCACGTCTGGCTCTCGAAGTTGAAAGCGGCCCATGCCAACAGTGATTTAACTTCTCTGTCCCGACAAACCCCTATTCACTGAACAGCTCTCATCCTTCTTCATTTAATGCTCGAGCAATTTAAAACAGTCAATACAAACGTATACTTCAATGAGAATTGGATTCATTGCGAAATACTTGTACTGATGCCTTCGGCACAACATGCTGGCTTGTGACAGTGAACCAGTTGGACATCAAAAGCAGTCATGAACCTTTAACGATAACATTAAGTGATGATTATGATTGAAGAACTATTGTTCTCACAGGGATTTTCAGGGTGGCGGATAGTTTCACCGAATACAAAAAAAAAAAAAAAAAATCGAAAATAAGAAACAAAATGTAGTAACTTACCTTACTGCAATAAAACGGTCCAATCCAATAAGGACCAAAATGAAGGTCGACAGGTACAGGCTGAACATTTGAAGGTATTTGAAGATTTTACACGCTATATTTCCAGCTTTCCAGCTGACTGTGTAGCTCCAAGCAGACTCTCCGGCAATGCAAAACAACGTGACGAGAAGGTCTGACACGGAGAGGTGCAGAATGAGAGTGTAAACAGCCGACCAACTCTGCTGACGACGTCGCCTGTATATTTTTGAGAACAGAAATATTTTGACGTTTAGTTTATCATTTTTATGATCATAAATAAAGCTTCATATTCGTACAAAAATATCTCTCTAATGGTGTATAGGTCCAAAACCTGAAACGTCCGCCGTCCGTTGTCCACCGTCTGGGTCAAAATAACTCTTCAAAATTATCCAAGAAATCTGAAAATTTCTGAATAGACACCATTTTGAACCAACTCAACTCAACTTGACGGAACTTACCTCAGCTTTATCACCGGGATCAAAATCAGCAGCTTTATAATTAGTTTTCCTAGGAACTATGAATCCCTCAGGAACTAGGCTGATCACTTGAGATGATCATTTTCTCCTTGATTAGGACGCGGAAACTATTAAGATAGCTATAATTATAGTTATTGATGTAAAACGAGTTCTCCAAAAATGTTTCCTTCTACCTTTATGGGGTCCTATGCGTGTGAGGTATTGTATTCCTTCGAGTTGGCTCAAATGGGTTTTTGACTGATTTCCGTATACCAAGGTGCAGAATGGGCAAAAATGGGGTTTGAGATTTTTGGGGACCTAGGCCGAGGTAAGCTCACTTTCCTCCGATTTTGATCTGCACACTTCAGGCGATCGGCCCGGAACCCGAAATGCATACCGGTGGACGTTATTCGCGGTGGTTGTTAGTCGCGAGAAGAGGGGTATTTTAAAGAAATGAGACATCTAGGTACCTGAAAGAATCACATTTTTAAGACTTCAAAGCGCTTTTTCCTAGATAATCCTAGAATATAAAGGACAGTAAGGATTTTGGCACAATTAGCAGCGTTTCTGTTAGAGTGGGAATGATTTTTTTCGAGTTAAAAGTTATTTAAATAACTGGAATAAAGTTTGGACGCCTGAATAACAGGCGGAGAATCCTTTGAAAAATTGGGTTTGACAGAATCGTTGCGCAATCAAAAGTGCTCCTATACCAGTTATAAAATCTATTCTCCTGCTAATTAATGTTCAACAATCTGTAATTTGGAATAACGATTCGACTGAGATCGGGATCAGGCGGACATTTCATTGTTTTTTGAAAATGCGAGGTGGAAAATCAGAGCTATGATATTTCGAGCATCCTAAAAAATTGTGATATTCCGAAGAAAAAAAAAAAATTTTTTTTGTAAACTTTGTGATGGAGCTCTCTAGATGCCAATAACTGCCAAAGTATAAAATCAGATTACCTTCCATTCCTGGAAGTAGCGATGCTGATGATGGTTAGAACGTTTCCGACCAAACTGACAGCTGCCATAACAGCGAGAACGAGTGCCCTCGTAGCGGCTGTTTGAGTCAGGTCGGGTGCGTGCTCCAGACACTCGAACGTGCTCCCGTTCGTGGCTGTAATCGAAGAGTTTTTCAGTTTGTGAAGGATTTCAGTAATTGCTTCCTAATATCACTTGTATGGAGTGAGGAAACATGATGTGGGTTGGAGGGAGCTACGAGATTTCCATCGGATGGCCATTGTTACTGTGGGTATGAAGTGTTTGCATAGAAGTGCATAGAAATATCACGCGTGGTCTACTTAACAAGTAAGAAGTATTGTGCGTTTTTTGACATGATGACGTCATTGTCCGGCCAACTGCTCAAGTGGCCATGGGCTATCGATATCAAGGCGCCAACAAGCGATTTGATGTAAAGGCAATTCAAACGGGTATCTGTTTTAGACGAGAAAACGTGATTTAAACCAAGTACCCAATCAAACAAGGGAGCGCTTTTAAGCCAAAAGTCAAGTCAAATATTCCATTGTGAGGTCGCTTTTGATTAAAATACGAAACTTGCTGGCTTAAAGATGTGTTCGGGACAAAGGCGGTTGCTCACTGTGCCAAAGTTGCTTGGTATGACACTCACTCCCTTAGAAGGTCGTGAATGTTTTATTTTCTGGGACAATGTGCGATTTCTCTCTTGCGATAAATGGTATAAAATATAGAATTTTAGCATTTCGTCAACACTCACCATAATTACTGCTATTCCAGAGATGACAAAGCTCGAGGGGAAGGATGAAGACACCATTTCTGGTCACCAGATGGCTTTCCAACAGCTCGAGGCTCTCGTTCATCCCTAGCCTCCTCCCACTTTACTCATCTGGAAGAGAAACAAGTTTGAATTAGAAAAACTTTCCATTGGACAAAGAGCTCGGTGGGCCAAGGGGGATTTGCTTTGATAGGTCGCTTCCTAAAATTACAAGTTTTCAGGAGCAAACAAATATTTTCTGTCGAAAACATGATCTCAAAGCAAGAAGAATACCCGCTGAAACCTAAACAAACAATAAAGCAATCAGCGAAGAAAAAGTGATAAAGATAGTAAAGCCCCCAAAGGATGGCAGAAAGATTATTTTCTCCAAACTTATAATAAGTTCACTAGCTGTGTCACCGAGCTGACTAGTGGGCGAGAGGCAGCACTCTGAGATAGATTGAAGAGATTTTTCCCTCATCTTGAATGAAAAGGTTATCTTCCCTGGCTGAGTTTGTTTACCTCATCCATCGTCAACGTCTGGGACAGCTACGCTTCATTTATACCGACTGAGTCAATCTGACGTCTATCCGGCGACTGTAACAACATTCCCTCCATTTCAAGTGTTTGAACAGAAACACATTCAATTTATAACTTCCAGACCCAAAGGAAAAAAAGGCCGGAAGGTTGTCAGCACGCTCGCAGACTTTACAAATAGGTCAAACTAGCGAACATGGGCGGTAGTGAAGGCCATTTTTCAAGTTGCATCCTCACTCCCACTAGTTTTCCAGAACCTGGGAGTAGACGCAGTGGAAATAACAATAGTTGACTCTCCTGCATATATGAGGGGATTTTTATGCCATGGAAGACGAAATAACCATATAATCAGAACCAATAATCAGCAACATTATCAAACAACCTAAGGCGTATACATATTATGTTTATCTTTTCAACGTCCACGCAAAATGAGTTTTTCGAAAAATGAATTTTCATTATTTTTGGCGATCTAGGCCGGTGAGGTATCATTTTTCACTAAATTTTGGACGGCGAATCCATTAGAACGGATCCCAGAACGATTGGCACCCACGAGAAGAGGTTATGGGCCAAAATAGGTATCAATATACCTGTTTCAGTTGGATTAACACTCCATCTACTGTTTTCCCCATCTTCCCTATGCTCCTGGTCCAAGGAATAACCAAACTCAGTGAAAGAATTTGCGGTTTTTTTTTTTGCTATTGTCACGCCATGACAACAAAACCGCGTGCGATTGTTGGAAGAAAATCAGTAAGGGCAATGAAGGGGTATCAACTATCAACCGACATCATTCACATCCTTTACCCTGCAATCTTTAGCATGAAATACTGGCCTGTCAGACGAAAACCTCTTTCTGTATAGGTGATAGATACGACGAATTATTTCCTACTAATATCATATGTTGTAAAATTAATTTGTACTGATTGGTGAGCACTAATGAATAAATAAACACGAGTCTTTTAATTTAACATGTTTACTTCCATGTCACCTTTTATCGCAAAACTTGATTGATTTTCTCGCATAACCTCTTCCCTGCCCACCGACAACTTGACATTGATCACTCGAAATCTTCAGAGAAATAGAGGAAGAACAGATCACGAATATCTTCGATGAGAGTCGAGGATTCCTGCCCATACCTAGAACCTGTTTATTTCTTGAAAACGCGTTTGCCCTTGAGACTCGAGGAAGTTCAGTCTCAGCCGGGATTCCACAGATACCTCGGATGCGGTTCCTCTGGTACCTTCGTGGTTCGTGAGTGCAACGTGGCACGTCTTGGCTGAGGCCGCAGGAATTCTTGTAATGAGAACTGGATGAAATGTATGGTGGGCCTCCTAACTTTTGCTCCGAGAAACTTGAAGGTTGAACCAATGAATTTCTCGTTGGCACTAATGAATCAACTATTTAATTAACATGGACAATTTGGTAGAGTAAGATTTTAAAAATCCGGCAAATTGTACGGTTGAAGCCATTTGCTCAACAAAGTAGAAGCGGTAAATATTCAAAAATCAATTATCATCTATCAGCCCTCGGTCGCTAGGGAATGAAATTGTTCGACTCAGCTGAATTAGTCAAGCGTATTTCATTTTCATCCCCTTCAGCTTTTAAACATTCGGATCTTCGGCCACAGAAATCCCTGACAGAGGAAGATAAACGGCCTTTGAAAGATCCCTACGTGCAAAAACAGCTCATGGCTAACCAATCCCAAACTTGATACGGGAAGTCGTCGTGACCAGAGGGTCGTCCTACTGACCCATTACGAGTTGATAAATGGGCTTTCCCGACAACGTATTGAGGACAGTGTAGGGTAGGATCTCGAATGACGAAATTTTCGAGCGTTTGATTGGAATTGATCGCCGAAGATGTGATGGACATCCCAGTTTATTTGACGTGATGATTCTGTCTGGTTATTTTCGTTGTGCGTCCTTCGCTGAAAGTCGGATTGGCCAAATTTTACGTGAAGCCAGTACTGCGACTGAGGCCAGTTCAAGGGGAGGTCAAGCATTTGACATCATTAAGGGTAGGTACCCGTAAGCTGGGACATCGAATGCTCGCTTCACTTTCCCGTCAAAACCACAAATTTGTTCTAATAATTTTACAACAAGATTTTACACGGATTTCGATTTGTTATTCCTTGAATGATCCACCTATGTTTCTAATTTTGATTGAGCACTGATTCGAAAATTGTCGTTTTAATCGCTGGTCATGGCAGTCAAATAAAAATCGCACGACTCTATACTATTAACACGTCATCATTTGTCTTAGGACGTTGAAATTTTGAGGAGATATTCTCAGTTACATGTAAAAAAAAAAGTTATAAAAGGGATTTTAGATTTGAAAAAAAATAAAAAGTTCGGCCATTTACCTGAATGAAAATTTTCTATGTTTGGGAAAAACTAAAAAAAAATGAACTATACTGTTAAAAAAAGCTATTTTTTTAGTTTTTATTTAAAAAATTTCATTTATTCATTTTTTTTGGAGCAAGGGAAAAATATTACAGGCGGATATTGTCACAAATTCTATTTAGTCTGTACCCCTGAAGTTGGGTTTTAGTTTTGACCTGGGACATCGTGAATAACTCTAATATTCATATCCGGCAAGCGCTCAAAACTTATTATTCAATCACTTCTGCTCATGTAACTAGACTCTGCCGATGGAATCAGTCTAAAATCTGCAAACTAGTCGATCGGTCAAAGTCAACGTTTACTTTTCGCCTAGATTGTTGAACGGACAGGACTTGGGGCGCCCATCATCCTGTCCCAGTCGCCCTAGATCTTTCAAGATGTTCTTGAAGGTTTTCAAGGGTTGGCTTGCCCAGCCCTCGAAACTCCTCAAGTGTACAATTCCGCTGTGGTCAAGAAACGAACAAGTAACTGCTCTCTTCGTTAAGGGAATCTCTTAGCCTTTAGGTCTAGGTCACTGTCCAGTTAACAAAAGGAAAGTTCCCCGACTGAACCAAAAAAGAAGGCATTGGAAGACGACAGCCTTTTTTTCGTTGTGGCAGATAGAGTTAATGAGCAAAACATCATTTTCCCGACAATACCAACGAGTAAAAATAATAACGGTTATATAAAATTTTATGCCCACACGACTAAAATGTATGGTTTCCGGATTAACTAGCTGATCAATAAAGTGAGGAGGGTTCAGTTTCAGTTTCACTTGACGATTTAGCTGGGTTGGGGAGCGGTAATGGGATTTGAGGCCAGTGGTCATCCGGAGCGAGCAATATCGTTTATAATGTTCGCGCTCTCATCGGCTGTTCCGGCGGATTAACTCATCTCTATCCACTTTTCCAATAACACAGTCGTAAGACCAAATCATTCGTTGCTTCGACTCCTCATTCGCCCATAAATATCTTAGTAGTGATGCGTAGAATGAAGAACTCCTGACAATTAGGGGGAAGTTACTTCAGCGAGAAATAATATTGGAACTGTGACAAAGTTTATGTCGATACAGTATATCGATTCAGATTTGAAACCACCGGCTTATCTTACCGTTACGACTCATCACTAAACGCTTTTAACTGCGGAGTTGCACGCGAGGTCGCTCTGAAGAGAAAAAAATCTTCTCATGTGCCGAGCTTTTGTCTTAGGAATCAGTCTGAGTGTCTCGAAACACCTTCTTCGCACGCGATAGGTGTTTTACATCGCAAATTATCCGAGGTCCACACCAATTTGCCGAACTGGACTCGCAGTCGGCAAAAATATCAAAGGCAGTAATATCGGTCTTGGCTCATCCTATCAGAGCATTCGGACAACGTTTCACGCTCTGAAGAGCAAATATAGAACGGGGGTTTTATATTCGCTGGTGTCGAGGTTCATCCATAGAAGCCATTTTGTACAATTATTCTCAACCCTTATTTTATCTCTGGCTTATCAGAGCGGGGAAAAGAACTCACCGTCGAGGTTGATTTTCTTCTTTTCTTTGTGGCATTCTGGAGGTTTTGGAGCAATGTTGTCGGATTTATATAAGCTAGTACCTACCCAAAGATAATTGTCTTCGTAGAGTTATTCCAAGATCAAGAAAAGGGGAGGATTTTGGCCCTTGATCCCAGGATTCGGACGAATTCATTCCAGCACGATTCTGAAGATTGTTGATGACCGAAAAAATACTGAAACCCCACTACAAACTTCTTCAAAATCATCTTTCAAAATATGACGTTGATGCTTGTGATGACACCGTTGATGAAGAAGTAAAGAACCCACACTTCTTAACTCAGATGATGGTGATATCGTGAAACTTGATCTGTATGTTTTCTATTGAACTACTAAAAGGTTTCATGTTTTGCATTCAATGTTGAGCACAAATAAAAATTCAAATCTGAAACAGCCAACGGAACCCTTTGCCAGCAGGCGGTGTTTTTAACCGAACATTCGCGATCCAAGTATTCAAAGCATTTTGTTTTCCCACCAAATGGCTAGAGTAGTGAATAAATTCCAACCACGCTTCGTATAGTCGTTTGGTCAGAGATGGAAATTATGTACTGTATACGTCACGTTGAACGTTCCTCTGAAGCGGCAGACGGAAGACAGTGCGGCTAAACACTTAAAAAACTCGGTTTACATTATTTACTTCAACACTGTAATTTTTTTCTCCACCTTGAGAACAAAAACGTGCTCTTTTGAAGATGAAGGCTATCTCCAACTTGAAACTCTTCGTCCTACGGAAAAAATGGAAACTCTTGAACGTGATAATAGAAAGTAACGAAGTCGATAAAAAGCAATGCTGTGTAATAAGCCGTTTTCTTAGGAACACTCCTTTTTTAGAAGTAGGATTTCGATATAAATTCTTATTTCACGTAGTAGCAGTATGATGCCGGGTAACGTATAATTAAAATGTTCCTATACCAGTAATTCTGAGGTTGTTTCTTGTTGGGGAATGGTAGGAAAGAAAGTGTACCTTGGACATTTAATGGTTTGCTCTTTATACCAAATTGGTACCTGAAAAGAAGGTTTTATCTACGATACGTAGATGTTTGTTTCCTAGTGTTTTAATCGAACCCCAAACACTGATTTTAGCTGGTTGGTTTCCACACTTTTACAGCTCTGGTAAATAGGGTGAATAAATAAGGTGGTTCTGCATATCAGTAAACCAGCCGGAAGGTTACTTGTAATAGCCATCAATGACATTAAAGCCGACATTGTACCAATAATGCCGACACAACGTATGTGTAATAGGGGGAGCATCCGTCTTAGTCCAGGACGCCGTCTGCCATCTTGGACAGGCAGAAGGGTTTATTTTATTTTCCTATATTCTTTAGGGTTTTCCCCAAAACTTCAGGACTCAAATACTCCGACTATTTTCAGGTGCCGAAAAGTTAAACGAGCATGATGGTGTCAATAAATGCTGCATCTACAGAAAGGGCAGTGAGAGAGGTAACAAAGATCTTTTCAGACAGAGCTACAAGTATGTACGTGTTGTGAATTCGGATGCCTATGGCTTTGGATGAGCCGAAAATAAGACGGAACGTCTCTGAAGATGAAAAATTATTCGATTACCGAATTGGTTTCAGTATTTTTATTTTTAAAAGTTGAGCTATTCTTATCCGAAAACACGGTCATCTTTTGACTCCGTGCACTTCCGAGTTTATCATCTTACTTTCGAAAAAGGAAAAAAAAACCTTTTCACTGCGGCTTTTTAGAACAGGACTACAATAAGCTACCCCTGTGGCTGAGTATAAGAGGATCTACACACCGATCAGAGCCATTCTATCGAGTTGCATCTGTTTCATAAAGCTCTCGAGAGGCTTCCTCGCGACCAGGATTTTCAAAAAAAGAAGAGAAAAGAGGACTATAGCAAACAACGTAATACCATAAATCACCAACTCCATAGAAAGTAGCTCAACTTTCATACTCCAGAACCCCCATTATATCACCCAACGGAGGTTATATTAAATTTCTGTCGTTAACGTTGAAGAGACCGTCGTGAAAGTCCCGAACTAATCCTCTCCGCTCGAGATGACCAAAAGAAGGCCAGCTGAAATGGGACGAGATAATCCGGGCACTAACTTATTGTCACATCCTAACTAGTTTCCAGGGGTCTTCCCGTGAACTACCCGTTCGTAACTTGTTCGATTCGAATCTAGAGTATCGAATTACGCATTGGGTGGAATGGAATTTCGAAAAGCAGTCGAGTGAGTCTGATGGAGTTGGATACTGCAAAAGTGTTTTACTGAATTGAAAATCCATGCAGGTGCCACAAAAGACCTCAACTTGCCGAGAGAGGACCCACCAAGAATTTGTAATGGACGTGTGGGACTGGTAGATAAAGTTTCATCTGGTCTCTTCAACAGTGTCTTTCACTGAACATGATAGTTATAATCAAGTCGCCGATTTGTACTCAAACGGAAATTTTTCCTCCTTGCCGAACTTGTAAAATTGAGATAACCTCCACTTTTCGGGGTAGCTAGCTGACATCACTGAAGATGAGATGGTTGTTGATAATGGTTTAAGAATACAATGAGCGGCTCTTACTAGTGTAATAGTATTTGAAATCTCGCTTTTCCTAATAATCCCTGAGAGACATTGAAACTGATTTTCTTTCAAGATAAATCATGTACCTAATTGTATTTTGTAGCTTATCCATAGCTTTACTGTAATGCCGTTTTAATAATAAACATTTTTTAAGGAGAAATCTTGGCAATAGTAATGATTAATGCTACCCACAATTTCAACATTATAAACCGGTTTTATATTATAGTCTATTCTCTTAGGGTTTATAAGGAAATATGAGATGTCAAAAACTATAACACCCTAGTAAAAACAATCTGCTCCTCTCACTTTTGAAGCGTTATCAACAACCATCTCATCGCCTGTATTGCCACTGATTCTTTCAGCTAGGTGGGTAGATACATTAGAAAAATTCTGAATGCACCCAGAAGAAGAGTTGTCGAAAGTCGATTATTTTGCCATGTTTCATCAAGGATGGAAAGTCAAACCATTCCTCACCATTGACCAGCTCTAATCAACTGGAAAGGTTTCGAAGAACAAAAGGAGCCTTTGGTGACTAAATATAACTGCGTGGGCTAAAAAGAAGTATTCCGACCCCCCCCCCCCCCACCCTTTCTGTGCCCTTCCCAGGGATTTGCTGACCACAGAAAGTCCCTATCATCATGGAGTTCAACAAAACATCGAGGAACACAACAAATAAATCCAATTTGCCTACCCTTTATTAGGTTGGTTTTTATGTTCGATCTGAATCCATTGTGGGCAATCGCCCTTCGGCAACAGTTCACTGTTGTTGTATAGTGGTATTCACTTAGTTATGCCTGCAATTTATAATCGAAATACGGACAATATTGTGTACTAAAGAACATTTTTTAATGATATCTAAGAAGCTTAAACATCCACGGAATCCTTCCTTTTTTCTTGTTTTTTATAATCAGAGAACATAATTTTCGTCCTAAAAGGGGAATGTCCAGCAATAAGAGCCTCGCGCTGTGCTGTTTTTAAATTGCTTCCTTCAAGCTTGTCATAGTCGGTAGAGCCATCGAAGGAAATCATCTACTTACTTCTCAGAGCACGTTGACGGTCGTATGAGGAACACCATATTTTCCTCATACTTTCGTCGGGTGAACCTCACACACACCACAAGAGTTGTTTTCCTACAAGAGAAAATGAGTGGAGGGAACAGGCCAAAGTGAGCTGGTGAAATTGAGAATGAACAGCGTAACGGTGATAAAAGTTGGTCGGTATTATGAAACCTCAAGAATACGAGGAGGTGGACAGAAAATTCCACATTTATTGTCGCCTTCGTTCGCCATTGTGGTTGGTGTAAAAGTTGCCAAATCTCGCCCGTTTGTTAATAAACTGACAAAAATATTCTCTTGAGCACATATGTGGCAACCCCAAGGGAGTTAACGGATTGTTCCTAAATAATATGAGAATAAAGAAATAATTTATGGAATAAAACGTTGTGGATTCCTGATATAAACTGAGTGAACGAAGAACTGGCAGGTTAACTACACTGCCTTTGGAAATTGGAAAGGAAAATGGGTGGTAACTTGAAGTAAATTTCAAAAATCCTTATTGGTTTTGCCTTGAGGTTATAAACAAGCCTATTTATTCATCCATCCCCTCATCAAGCCTAGAAGTAAGTTACAAAACAGCATCAAGGACGTCACGATTGGCAGAGAATGATTGATTTAGAGTCAATATTAGCTGAGAATTCAGAGCCCATGAGATTCCGGGAAAATAATAAATCCATAATTCACTAACGGGGATTGAATGTGTATTTGCAGAAGGGGTGATGTTTATGGAATAGAAGATTTTGAGCAACTCATCATCAGAATTGTTGTTCTTGAAATATAATCGATCAATCGTACTTAGTTGTGACTTCGGTAGATCATGACAGAAAAAGGAGATAAACAATGGATATTTACTATCGCAGGATATTTGCAATATTTTAGATGAACTGGTAGATCGCAATGAAAATTAACTCCTCGAAATCATCTCTAAGGGAACGGGGCTGATACCTCATTTGAATCGGTTGGATGCCAAAAATTTAGGGGGCGTAAGACAGCCACTTTCATAATAAATACTTACTTCCAATTTTTCTCAGCTCCTATATTGAAGTTCAAACACTTTCTTTTTGCAATATGTTCGACTTGTTAAATTGACAATCTGTAAACAAATGAAAAACAATTCTAAATTGTTAATTTTAAATTGTGTAACTTTAAATTTGTGAATATTGCCGTTGAATTATAGATCAGGACAATTTCCTGAGTTTTTCAGGGGCAAAAAAGAATTGCAAACAATTTAATTCAGGAGCTGAGGAAAATTGGAAGTACTTTTGGAAAAGTACGACTGGGTCTGACAGGGAGGTCAGGATGTCTCAGTGCTTAGTTTGGCCGTTTTCTGGTAGGTAGAGGGGGCTGCGGTCATCCAATCTCCTCGTCATGCCAACCTGTGGGTGTTTCTTTTGGTTAGTTATTACAAAGGTACGTAGGTACACACTTTCGAGTACATCTCATTGGATGGTTATTTTATGGATTTATGCTGGATACTTTTATGACTCCTAGAAACTAAAAACAAAAGAAAGAAGAAGATCTTTGCCGAACGATTTGAATGCAGATGGGAGCGTGGATCAAGAATGATGACTAAATGGGAATGATGGCTCCGGCCCTGAGCCCCAGGGATGAATAATGTTTTTATAAATTCAGAGAAATCAAGAATAAGATTGGCGAGCTTCCACCAAAAGCATGAATTTTGTGAGGTTCCATCACGTCCGCAGAATACATTTTCCTTTCCAGGATGTTGAAGATATGAACATGATGAACCATTCAAGTGGAACGTGACAGACCTTAGGACGGTATGTGCCACGTAGCCCTCGTAAATGGCGATTAATTTTTCTCTCCCTATCGGCGGAAGCTCCGAGTTGTTTTATTTGCACCACTTCAAACTCCTACACATACCTACGTGCGCCGCAAGTATGCAGGAGAGATGACAATGTTCACGCGGTTCACGTTTCAGAGAAATGGTTCCGCCCATAGATCGCTGGTGGTATCACGTTCGAGTAGTTAACAACTGTCGTTGATGAATTTATCTGTTGATTGGACAACTGGCGATTCAATGAGGCTCGTCCGCCGTACGTGCCGTTATTGATTGTATAAAAATCTTCTACAAATATGAAATTTTGGTCTGAGACCTGTTTCCAGCTCTTGTTGGCTCTCGGAATCCCAATCAGTCCAAATTTTGGAGGGGTGAGAGAAAATTTTTTTAAACTTGACTTGGGGATTATGCATTTGGTGTATCATTTCCACTAAATTTCAGACGCTGAATCCATTGAGACGGGACCCAGACCGATTGATTCCCGCTGGAGATGGGTACGGTTCAAAATGGGCACCTACTTAACTGTTTCGAAAGTGAGTTTACGGGATTCTTGGTTACCTAGGTGTCTGGGGTATCATTGAATCGCTCAGAATGAGTCCGACTCACTCTTACTCTTTGTTTTCCCCGCAATCTTGTTCCAAGGAAAATTGGAAGATGGGATTGGATTGGGGTTGAAAATTGACTGATAACTTTCGGTATCATTTTCTACTGAATGTGGGGCGTTCTACACTTTCCCAATTATTTTGTTGGATTTGTTTTACCTGGAGTGAAATTGATTATGGAAACAGTCTACCATTCCTTCATTTCAGAAATATGACGAACCCCACCAAAACCCACTTTTTTCTCAGCTCATCAATCTTACTCGCCCCTTCCATTATTTTCTTTTCAAACCGCAACGTTTTCATATCTAAGCCAACAGTAAGGTCAAAAAATCAAGCATCGTCATTTTAAAGTAATATTCACACGTCGCAGCGACGTACAGGGGTATAAGGACGATGTACGATGGGTTTCCTCATTTAGACCGACATAATTAACCTACCATTATTCATAATGTAATTGCAGAAATAGTGCATTTGTAAAATTTCATTAAGAACGATGTTTGAAAATTGAATTTTTGTAAGAAATGCGATGGAATACACGTACTCAATGTATATTAATGAATGTGCCAGAAATGAGGCAGG
The DNA here is from genome assembly GCA_019603395.1 of Cyrtorhinus lividipennis. Taxonomy (NCBI): domain Eukaryota; kingdom Metazoa; phylum Arthropoda; class Insecta; order Hemiptera; family Miridae; genus Cyrtorhinus; species Cyrtorhinus lividipennis. Next base: position 16,750,715 of record CM034005.1, on the reverse strand, counting down.
TCGTTGCGTTATTGCCTCTTGCAGTGATGAGAAGCCCTGAATTCAATTAGCTGTGATGAGGAACTTGGCCTATTCCATAACGAACTCCATTAATGACGTGGGAGAAATCTTGGCTAACTTTCTGATGTTAATAAAGCACGCGCACAACTGCGACTAACTAGAACCACCCGGTTGTGCTCAGGCGTGTACATTAAAACTCGTGTGATTGTGCACAAACAGCTTCACGATAAGCAACATATCATGAATGTACGGTTCAAATTTTACGGCAAAGAGGCTGGAGAAAGGAGGAGGAACTTGAGTCGATAAACTCTCCAAGTGTGGGTTGAAATTTTTCACAAACAAATTTAAAATTTAAGGTCGGGATATCATTTTGGCATTAGTAAGTTCTCAAACCTTTTCAGCCCGATCATACCAAATTTAGGGAGGATATGAATAAAATAGGTACCTATCTCCTACCTATTTCGAAAAATGTGGGTACCTAGGCATGTGGGGTATTATTTTCTACCAAAGTTTAGACGCTGAATCGATGGGAATGTGTTCGGGACACTCCACACTCACTGTTTTCTAACCGTTTATTATCCTTTGTGAAAGAATTTGCAGCGTTTTATTTTAAAAGAAAGGGTATGGGCCAAAATGGGCATTGTATGAAGGGGTTTTTTGAAGCCAAGGAGTACGGAGAGTATCATTTTTAAGTCAATCTGCCACTGAAACGATTAGGTAGCTTTTCGACCGACTGCCTTTGAAATGCTCCAAAATTCTATCATCGACTTCATGCGCTGTTCCACAAGTCGCATTCAGCACAGCCACCAATAAGGACAGGGTAGTTAGCCAGTTTATTATAGTACCAACTGTTCCTCCTCGATACTTTTTTCCCCTTGAAGGGGGTGGCAGGAAGGTGGTAGTCATCATCAGGAGAATCATTCGTCTAGAACAATTGAGTGTCTGAAGAGTTGTGAGAACGACATGTCATTCTAAAGTATCAGCAACCTGACTGTCTTTTCTAATCTTTACTCCGAGGGTGTGAAAAAATATCTCTGGGACGCAGTTGTCGTGTGTCAAGTGTGGGCAAGCTGTAAGGTGCCTGACAGGTGCGCTCCTCGAATCTTTTTTAAGAACGTGTTTCTCAAATAAACCTAAAGACAACACTCATTCAATGTTCAAATAAATGCTCAATTTTCTTCTGTACAGGAAACCAAATTCGAAAGTGTCTAGGGGCAACCAACCGTCACCTTGTGTAGGAAAGTTTGATGATATCCAACCGAACATCAATCTAGCGAGACTCTATGGAAGAAGGACTTGGGCACAAGGAATCCTTTGTTGATCAAGATTGATTTTTGAGCCATTGGTTGAGACAAGCGTTGCAAATCCTGCCTGAAGGAAGAATAAAAAATAAAAATAACTTAATGGTTTATGGCAGATAACATATAACAGACTCACACGACTAGAAAAAGGCATGTAACACCCATGAAATACACGCAATAACAATTCGCCATGGTAGTCATATGAAGTAAAATTAAATCGTCTGGCTATCATTCATAATGCAAAACGCGTTTAAAATTGCTTTTGATTGAAGGGGAGAAAGCAAGGGACAGAGCTTTCCCAGCAAATCCCATCCTCGACACTGTTCCATACAAAGTCCCACCTCGAGGCAATCACTGACAGGTAGCATCAACCTATGCGGGCCAGTGAGCCACATAATTTTGCAAGGACAGTTCCACGGTTACCGGCGAGAAAGTCGTTATCCCGACTAGCTATCATTCGATTCCTCAAACAGATATACCCGTTTCAGAGATGCGGGTGAGTAATTATAGCGTACCTACTTGTGACGAGGAAAATAGCAACGTCCCCTGATCGACGCTACTCAACTTCTGCCTCTCTAATCACAAAGCAAAATACAAATCAGATCACAAAGCCTCTTCAACTACACATTGAGCACTCACTGTCTTTGTTACCATTTACGCTATCAGGTCGAGTGATTCAACACGTAGAGATGCTATTCGCATTTCAACCAAAATTAGAGCTCCAAAACCCATCTACATCAAATTAGTCTACAAAATTTGATTAAAAAAGATAACCGTAATCCAACAACAATGTTCTAATTCAACAAAGTTGTCGTCTAAATTTTACAAGATTGGTTTTTTTATCACTCTTCAGTCTCAATGAAGCACTTCCGATTTCCCGTCTTTATACGGATAGAAGTGCTATCCAACAAAAAATAATGGTTTAAACAAAAAAAAAAAATTTTTTTTTTACGGATATTCACTGGGATTAGCTGATAAGCGCGTAGATATAACACCAAACGCCATCCATTTCCAGTCAGAGCTTATAGAACCGGTAACTACCCCTTAGGTAGCGGATTCTGCATCTTGAAGGTCCAATTAATCACTGCACTACGACGACTGAAACAGTTAAGTGGGTGGGTGAAGTGATCCCTCCTTTGAGAGGTAAATGAAAACCCCGCTATCATTCTCAAAAGATCTATCTGCTACATTAGTGCAGACCAAAACAATCAGCTCAACTCCACATAATACACCAAGAGCGGCCTACAGATTAATGCACTCAGAATTGACCCAATTAAATTGATCCATGTTGGAGCCCTTGTTCCTTTGGTTCACCGTTTGTCGTAACACCCCGGCAGTTGGGGAATAAGGGGATTTTTCACGCTTGCGTTTGGATTACCACAACACGGCAGGCTTGACCCGTCCACGCTCCACTGTAGCTGATGTACCTCGGTATTTACGCAATTAAACTGTTGTGAGGGGTAAAATCCTTCACCGAAGGAGACCCGGGAATCCTAAGCCGTTGAGAAACGAAAAACAACTCGATCCTGTGCTGGAGAGCATTAAACTCGCCCCTGAAAACGCGCCTGGCATGAGAACGCTATCAATCTCAACATTCTTCTCTTCTGTCACATACATCACTGGTTTCAGAATGTGAGCTCTTCCCGAGTCTCGCTATTCAAGTCTATTTTCTGTGTTGACGTCATCTCAACACTTTCCGATTTTTCTACCTATTGCAGTTCCGAACTTTAGATAAGATTCCAAGTTTAATACATTACCTCACAATAGATTTTCCGAACGCTCATTTTATACTGGCATTATAATTGTAATGAGGAACAATTGGTAGTTTGTTGAGTTCTCAAAGTAATTCCCAGACGACCAACTTCAAGAGATTCAATTTCAGTTTCTTGTATTACTAAAGAGCATTCTATACAAGGAGTATAAGGGGAGCAACCTTACAAAGCAACGGAATGTCCTTTAAGAAGGAGGGAAAAGGATGAAATTACTCGTACTTCATTGGGTGTCCCTCAGAGGTCATCCCAGTCTACGAAATACGACTATTTATTCACTGAAGATTCGTATGAGGACTTACTGTTCCATGTCTGAGGCCCCCAATCTTGCGCTGTACATGTAGGTGTACGAGTACAACGGTTCTATTATGTTTGCCTCTGTCACACGTATGGAACATCGCGGAAGAACTGGAGATATTGAATGCTTTCAAATTATCATTAATTATTATGTCATTGTCAGGAAAGAGCTTCTTAAGGGGAAATTTTTTCACCATGGAACAACGGAGGAAACCATTCCTTATAATAATAGCTTCATTATAAAGACGCCAAGATGCCTTTAGGCAGACGAGCGTAAATCTTCATCCCGCATCATAACACCATTATAGAAATTAGCCGGGGAGTTAAGTTATCCAACAAAAGTAATTATTAGTACGAGAACGGTTCGTGCCCCCAAAGCTCAGAAGGGGAGATGCCAAATTTTTTACTGAAAAGCGTTCAAAAACCCCATTGATTTAGAGGGCTACGAAATATTGAACGTGGAAATTGATAATGGTATGATTTAATTCCTTTTGGTTGGTTATTCCTTGAATAATCAACCTATGTTTTCATGATAATGGTCAACCTCTCCGATTCGGCTCAAATGTTTTTCTGGACGTTTCATGATGTCCTGATCAAAAAAGGTCAATGTCCGTCCGCCGTCCGCCGTCCGCCGTCCGCCGTACGCCGTACGCCGTACGCCGTACGCCGTCCGCCGTACGCCGTCCATTGTCCACGCCGTTTTTGGTAGTAGAAAATGTTCTAAAAATCTGAAATTCGGGTCAGGGGTCTGTTCCCAGCCGAGATGGGTCCTCGAAACTTTTCAGCCCGATCGGACCAAATTTGGAGGGGGTAGGGGTCAAAATGTGTTTTTTGAAAAATGGATTTTCGAGATTTTGGGTGATTTAGGCGAGTGGGGTGTCATTTTCCACTAAATTTCGGACGCTGAATCCAATAAAATGGGTCCCAGAACAATTGGCACCCACTGGAAGAAGTAATGGGTCAAATTGGGAATTTATTACCCATGTGGGTGACTTCAGCCGAATAGACAAACAAAACACATCGTCATATCCTGTTGTTTATAACCAGCTGTTAAACTTAGCAACCAATTTTGAGCAGTTGCCTACAATTCTTTTTACTGTCCGAGCTTTTTATTCGTACCATTCAATTCAATTTAATACAATTATTATAGCCTTCTAAATTACCTACGTTTTCTCAATATTATATTAGTAAATTAGTGTCGTAGTGCCCCATAGATACACCCATCTTGAATATGTGTTTTCGGGATTTCTGCTACCTAGGCGTGTGGGGTATCATTTCCCACTAAATTTTGGACGCTGAATCGATTGGAATGGGTCTGGGACCCGCCACACCCACTGTTTCCCCATTTCCCCCATGTTGAAGAAATGAGTCTCCATGCGCCTGGTCCAAGGAATAACCAACCCGTGTGTAAGAATTTGCAGATTTTTTTCTCTGAAGCGAGTTGATATTTTAAAAACAGTGCCTTTTGTGTGTTGTATTGAAATATCACTCACCACATCACGTAGCAAGCCATCTTCCACATCTTTCATTCTAATCATTAATTGCACTCAAAAATAATATCTAATATCTACAGAACTGAGGTCATAATTTCGGCAAAAGCTTTGAATATTTGGGTACCTACTTGATGAAACCAGCTTTGGCCGTGATGGAACGTGAAGACTATCATTAAGGGATAATCAACACTCTTTATATTTTCACGTTTTATTGAAGACATAAATTTATGAAGACTGAAGACTATAATTTTCGCCGACCTTGATCGTGGGGCAATTTACAAGGAACTTCAGTGGCCCGTGCGATCGACGGAAATCATTCGTTACGCGTTTTATATTCGACAGAGGCAATTCAAAATTAACCGGTCTGGGAGGGTTTCGAAAGGCCTGGCAAGCTGTGATTTATTGATACTAACGTGGAATTCTCACATTGAATTTTATTAGACAAATTGAAATGAAAATTTGAATCAAAACGTTCTATAAAAAGCCGCATTCTTCACCGGAGGAAATGATAAAATGGCGAAAGATTTCAGATTTTGGGGTCACATATAACTTCAATACCGAGTAGGCGTGATAATCACGTTGGAGGTTCGCAATCTTCATCTAAAACCCTCTGAATCAGCCTCTAGTGAAACGGAGTCAAATTACCACCGCGACGGTTCGATCTCCGTTCTTTTGAGAGTTTGTACTGGCGCTAATTTGTGCACCATATCGACATACATAAATGTCCGATTACACTACTTTGGAAATTTTCCAGAATTGGAAAATCAATAGACAACCGTACACATTATTCCGCACGCCTATATACGAAGAGATAGCCTGAAATTATTGAAATGTATGATATAAAAAAGTGATTAATGATTTCTCATACCCGTCTAAAAGCTCGTCCACAGTTGGTGGGAAGTTTGGCCTCTCGCCATATCTGCAACAAACCACAGAAATACACGGTTGGTTTTTTTTTTACATCATGATAAGTTCAAAAACAGGGAAGCTCGTTATAAACTTGTTTTTCTCTCCATTCTTCTGACTTTTTCGACTACAAAATCCCCCGATGCTGGAAAGGAAACGTTTTTCAAGGGGATCAAATCAAAAGAAATTAAATTCAAGACGAGGGAAATTAATTCCTTCTTTAATTTTTGAAATTAATTTTACCTTTCTAGTACCCCATATTCCGGTTTCACGAGAACTACGAACAGGCAAAACGAACGCTTGCGGTGTGAGAAATTGTTTGAGCTTAAACTTCGTTATTTCCGACTGAGAGCTGAAAGAATCTACCAACATTTTCTGAGTATGGATAACAACTGAAAAATAAGAAATACTGAAAAAGGGTCCGTTTCAGCCTGGATCAACCACGACAAAGCCTATTCCTTAAAAATATCCGTCGGAGTTGTTCAAAAATCGTTCTTTCAGCTGTGTCCCGAGCGGGCGACCTTCCAAGGTAGCCTACGTGGACTGAGAGAAGGAAGGAAGCAATGATTCTAAAGCGTACCGTGAACACAGTGAGAAGAAAATAATACACTCTTAAATCTTGCGCATGCATTTTATTCTTATTGTAGCTGAATTTCGTTCGCAATGCTACTTACATAGCAGAAAATTCATCAAAAATAAGTTATCACATTGAATGATATCCTCAAATTCCATTACTTTTATAATAAAACGCAGCAAATTCTTTCACAGGGAATGGTTATTCCTCGGACCAGAAGCATGGAGACTGATTCCAATCGATTCAGCGTCCAAAGTTCAGTGGAAAATGATACCCACAACGCCTAAATCGCAGAAAATCTCGAAATTTTTCTTTCAAAATAAAGATTTTTTTACCCATATGCTCCCCAAATTTGGTTCTATAGAGCTAAAAAGTTTCAAGAACCAACTAGAGCCAAAAACAGGTCCCTGACCAAAATTTCCGGTTTTCTGAAACATTTTTGACTATTAAAAACTGCGTGGATGGCCGAAGGCGTACATCGTATGAAGACTTTGCCTATGGTCTAGACATCATGAAACGTCAAATTTTGAGGTCAATCGGAGATATTGAACTCTCCATGACGTTGGGTATGTTTACATAGGTCGATTATTCGAGGAATAACCGACAAAAAAACGAGGTATCATGCACATAGTCAGATAGAGGCTCCCAGTAGGGCCGCCCGCACAGAGAGGGGATGAGGATATTTTCATTCGCCTTCCCATTGAGAGACAAGAGCGGAAATAGAAGAGAAGTAAGGTCAACAAAGCCCCTTTTTCCCTCAACTGGAAGAATTTCCAGGAATTGAAATCATAGCAACCATACATACTTGTATTAGTACTAGAATCAGATTGAGCAACTCACCAAGTGGGACATGGTGGAGTGGTAATTTATATCTCAATGAGAGGTAAGGATAGGTAAGGTTATACGTTTTACCCACTAAAAACCTCACCTCCTTTTCCCACCTTAGGTCACAACATTTGTGGCGAACGTTCAGTGTTTACAACGTTCGACCTAGCAACGTTCAGTCCCTAGCCAAAAACAGTTGGTCAAGGTTTCCTGTCTGGGTGGAATGTTTAGTGGGCCGCAGCCACAGCTCGAAAGTTATCCCTTCCCGAAAACCCATTCATTCCGACACACGGTCGTTTCAACTCAAGTTTACATTATTAGAAAGAACTTGACTTCTGCTTCACAATATTTTTCCACACAATGTAGAAACGAGCAAGCAGTTTTGGCGGACCTCGTCGTATTATTTTTAGTAAATAGCGACAAATTTATTAATAACAGCAGCCAAATGTTGGATGAACGAGTCTGGTGATTCCCGAAGAATCAGTCAATCCCACTAAACGAGTTGACTACTTTAGAGGATTGACACTCCTGTATTACACTTTCGAGAACTCATTAGGCGCTAAAACTCGCACGAGATTTGCCCAATAAATGTGTACCACTCCGGTAAATCTTTCCGTGCACCGTTAATTCAAACGGGCAAAAACCGGAACTTTACTTACCACAAATTTATGTAGTTTGAAGCCTTCTAACAATTTTAAGAAAAATTACAATCGTTGATTTTTTTGTGTTTACACAACTAATTCAAAAATTGAAAACATTATGTATGAGTCGACCTTTTTTTCTTTGAGATTTTTCTTGTGTTCAGTCAGGGGACAACCGTTTTTGAGTATCGAACGGTTAAATTCAGTGGCCCTCAGGCCAGTTTACCATTGTAGTTCTCTTCCTCAAAGCCACAAAGATTTCTCCTGTGATCAAAATATACTTGGAAATATTAAACCATTGTAGAAGGATATATAATTCCGCGCATAAAAACCGCTGCTGGCTGTAAAAAGACAAGGCTGAATGAGGGAATAATTTAAACCGGGCTCACTGAGCACCAGCCATAAGAAATATCCACGTTTTGTTTCACAAAACAGCATAAATTATTCAATAGTAATTACAGAGAAGGTACGGCTGAAAACTTATATATCCTCGCAAAGATCAAATGATTGTTTTGGGTCATGGGAGGGTCAAGGAAGGACAGGTTGGTAGGTAGGCACGTCGAGCTCAAAATCAAGGGCACCAGGGCAACCTGACGTAAACCCGGTCTAACGGTGGATTTGGGCTCTTGAACTTGACAGAGACCTTGCGTTCAAGGAGAATGTGGCCGTTGCCCAGTAAACTTGTTCCTTGCTCTAAAAAGTGAGAATGTCAAATGGGTTCATGACAGTCGAATGAAATGATTACCACCCGGTTCCATCAAATTAGTAACACCGCCTATCTCACCTAGAAGCTACCTCATTTCTTCAGGCATAGACATTTGCCTTCGAGGAATTTCATTATTACTGAAAAGTAGCGCAATTTGTCTCTCATGATAAACCAGCGCTTTAGAGGATGCGCTCTGAAGAAATCAGCAATTGCTTTCCTTTCTTACTCTCTCTGTGATAGATGACGTTCTCTCATCGGCGAGTTCAATATCGCCTCATCAATTTTCGATACATTCTCGTCTTTCAAGAGAAATTCCCATCGTAATTTGATCCTCGCAGGTTTATATTTGTAAGAGAGACGCTTTGATTGTGAAATTACTCGTACTACGCTACTGCCGATAAAATCGGTCGACACTTTATCGAGTTATTCACAATAATGAACATAGTAATTACTCTGCTACTTTGCAAAAGGGGGAATAATCGCAGGGTGATTATTAGAGGTGTACGATAAAATGAAGCTAGCGCAGGTATTACTTAACGTGGAGCATATTTTTTGCTTTGCGAATACCTACTATTTGCACGTGAATTTGCCCTGTTTCACCGCAGGGCTTTTCAATGATTCTTCTTTGCTTTGTGGGGATTCCCTTGTGGTGTTTCGACCGGTTCTTTTCTTTATCACGAGGCGCCCAGGTGTACCTAAGACGTTATAGTCTGCGTCTGAATGGCTGCGTGTAAAGCCTACCAGCTCTCCTGGATATACGAACAGGGTCTTGAATCCTTGTCCTACCTTTTCTTTCTACCCGACGGCTGGCTTCTTTTGTTGAATACTATTAACTTGAGGTGGTTTTGGTGACAAGTTACCTGCGTGTACTCTGTTTGGTATTAAAAAAAAGTATTCTCATCGCATGATTAGTCCAATTTCTCCTCTACCTTCCACAAGTAGATTATGTTCCCCCAGAAATGTTGTGGAATAACGCCAATCAGCTAAATTTTAAAATTCTTTGGTCCTCATAATATGTTGACTCCTGTAGGAAGACTACACAGAAACTAATTGAAGTGATGATTACAGTTTTTGACGCAATTCAAGTCTTGAAACATTTTTTTACCCTGTGTGGTGATTTCGGTCAAAGCGAGGGTACGAAAAGTCGAGGAACGCTTTCGTTCAATTATCTTGAGGACCACAGAGAAGAGGCACTTAAAAATGAGAAGGACCTGGTGTACCAGTTGGAGTTACCTTTTTCTTTGCAAACATGTCCTATACTCTTTAAATCTTCGCTGACAGTATAAAAAACTAGCGGTACCGACATCAAATCAAACCGTGGAGTTCAAAAATACATAAAATCAACAACACTTTCGTTAGTTCCAATCATAGGATATCATTCTTATCAAGTGACTAAATAAATATTATAATGTTAGAAATTTTGAACTCACCTAGAACCATCTTGAGACACAAAATTGTGACCGAGATAGCTCCAACGAGTGAATTGGAGTTGATTCGTCAACGACGCTATTCGTTAAACATTAACCGAAGGTACTTACATTGATTACAGTAGGGGATCTCCCACGTGGTTTGTAGTCGAAGTTTCAGCAGCTTGGTATTAAACCTAAATATTAAATACTGCTCAAATGACTGAAGTTATCGGTGATACGAAAGCTCACGGGAGCCGTAATGGTGAGCAGTAATTCAACTCAGTTCCGAACGAAGCTTATGTGTAACGAATCGTTAGCTGCACGTGTATTCTGAGTTATGATCGGTCTTCGCCAAACTTTATCGTTTAGCGTTCTAGATATCAGTGACAGAACCCTCATATAACTTTGCCGATTCTAAGTTGGCCCGCTATTAGTTACGAACTAGAGCCACAATATTTCTAACTGCCCACACATTGGATGAACGCGGATAGTTAGTTGTGAGGAAATATGGCCTGAATGTGGCGTATTGCTTCTTTTCTAAAGAAAGCCCCCGCTAGAACCGAATCACATCGAGGATTTCGGTTAATTAGAAGGTAAAATGTATCAAGCCATAAAAAATCGTGTATGTGTGGAAGGTATTTCACGAGGTTCAGGCGTTCTGAAGCTTATAAGTAATTTTAACCGGTACTCTTACTTAATGTTACCAAGTATTCGATATAAAATTATTTCCATCGGGTAGGTTTGGAATGTGGGATACTAACTACACTTTTACGATCATAATGACGTTCAAATAAATAAGTACGACTGCGAATGGATAAATGGTTGAAGAATTAAGCTACAGAAGATAGATGAGTTTGAACCCATAAGAGACCATTGATTTCCTACGTGAGAAGTTTGTAGGAAATCAAGTCTTAGCAAAATTCTCACATTACAGAAAACCGACATTATTTTTTATACGCCTCAGTTTCTTAATAAATAGTAATGACTAGTAAAATGTATGATACAGAGTAAATGATAAAAAGAATGAATGCCTTTAAGGGAAACCGTCACGTTTTAAATATATAGATTTCAACTGGAAAATGGCCGTCCGATGTCAAACAACATAAACATGCCCATGCACTCATGGGAGAATCTGAAGTAGGAATCCGTTCGGTTCCTTCGGTTCCCTATGATCATAAAAGATATTTTGAAAATGGTTTTTCGATATTTGACCAAGGCGATTTTCCACTACATTTTGGACGATGAATCGATTGAGTTGGATTCCCGGATCGGTTGCCATTTACCGCTGAAGGGAACCCAAAGAAATATTTATTTTCTTTAAAACTCCTGCGAGTTTTTCTTTTTCCTCTTTCCTAATTAGAAGGTACTATGTACTTAAGACCTCGAAGATGCTCGTTCCCACGCAAGCGAGACCCACGTTAAATAACAAACCATTGTGGGATGATTCGCGGAGTTTTCCCTTCATTTTACAGCGGGAAATGGAGATGAACCGACTATGTAATTAAAAACTTGTTTACCTCGATCCGGCGGGGATTTGTACGATTTGATATTGGAAGTAAATACCCTTTCTCAATGTACATAATGTAAGTGATTACAGAGCAAATAAATTCTCGGACTCATTCATTCAAAAAAACTGCTCAATAGCCATACTAATCGGCAAGTGTCGACTACTTACATAGTCATATTCATACACCGGGTCATGATTCCAAAAGATTCAGTCCAACAAACCCTCGTTACTCAGCTCGTTATATCTACGCTTAGTGTCACGAAGCTAGGGACCAAATACAGGTGGCTGGAAAATGCTAATGGAGGCTTAGCGCATTTAGCACAGTGAGATAATGAACTTAATCCATTCCTGATGGTTAACGCGGGTGAAGGTTTTAGATTCAGTTCTATAAACAGGCCACGCAAGGGAAGCAGATAACGAACGCAGTTCTCCTGAAAACGAGATGCCTCCGGGCTTTTAACATGGCCGAGAAACTTTCAGGCATGCTGAGAGAAGTTCCAGGAGTCCTTCTAATGATACTATAGAACATCTATCTTCATAAATGTCGATCTGAAAATTGCTCTCCATTTAGACAGGAATATCCTCGAGGCCACTCTTCAAAATTTCAACCACATCTAAACTATAAATGGACAATAATAAATACAACGACCTTCACAAACCTCCACACTTTTTCCCTGATGACAACCCAAAGACAGTTCTCGTGAGAAGAATAGTTAAGCTTACATTTTATAACTGCGTTAAACTTGGCTTTTGTTCAGGATTGGAGAAAATATAATGATTCAGGTCTTGATCGCCATCGTAAATAACCTGTAACTTGACAAAACGTAATTTTTTTCTCGATTAATCACTTCTGAATGGCACAGGTTTAATTGACGTGTATTATCGTTGTTATTACTGCGTTTTTAAACTCCAGACCTTGAGCCGTGTCACAACCGCGTCCTTCTTAATTAGCCCCAAAACCGCGGAATTTCCTAATGCAAAACTTCCTTCTTTTTCTCTCATGTAGTAATTGATCCAAGAAGTTTGTTATCGCATAAGTACAGGTTTTGTCGTTTCCCCCTTTTTTCAACGGCAAATTTCCACACAAATTCATTCAACTAATTGTCGAGGGCATCCATTGAAACCTAATACTCAATTGTCTTTATCACTGATGATAACGATAAATTTGCTGGTTGCTGATTGCTTTTATTTCCGTTAATCACATTCCCAATACCTACATTGTGAAATAAGCAAATAAGCTGTGAACACATTTTGGTTGGTTACTTCATGGGTAATCAACCTATGTAATTATTGCAGCGTCAAAAAAATCAATCGTAGCACTAGTTGGTATTTCTTTGTAATTTTTAACATAATATCACGTCCCACTGTTGCTGTTGGCGTCAAACCGGTAAAATTCCCACGCTTCGATTACAATGTCGGTCCCGTCTATATGACGTCACTCTCAGGACCGGCCGATTGAAATCGTCCAATATCCGTGTTGTTTTTGCTTCTTTTGGTTATAAAAGAGAGGTCAACCTTAGCCAGAATGTTCTCAAAATACCTTCAACTGACGTAGGTAAGTAAACTCTTCCGAGATTCAAGCCCCATGTAACAATTATTTTACCACACCGCCTCGAGACTTTTTTGTGGGTAGGTACGTCAATTAATACGTGTAACAATTTATTTCAAGAATAAGAAATCTTGCTCTTAGAAGGAGTTGGCTCTCTGAAATTACCAGAGTACGAAAACATTATTCCAAGTCTTGGAGTAAGCAACATTCTGAACGTTCGAACTCTCTCGGGCTGACAATTTTATGGCCACGTTAATTACTGGACCATTGAGTACGCCTTTTTTCAGCCTACGCAAGTTTTATTGGTCAATTTCTCACCAAATTTAGTTGGTACAGTTTACCCTCCTCCCAAGGCCTGTAGGTACTCGTACATACTTACAATCAGAACCCGTGATGATAACGTCAATATCAGGTTTCTCAAACTCTTTGAAACGAGTGATGTTAGTTAAGTTACGAGTTTTAAATTGGTTATTAGATAGTTAGTTTTTAGCAAAAGTAGATAAGGAATGTCTAAAGCCCATTCATCACGCCCCTATGGTTAGTTCACAGTGTCACCGTTTTGTATGTACCTTCTCCAGCTGTGCAATTAGCCTCACTTCACTTCGATTCAATTCCAATTTAGGTTTCTATGTATACAGGAGAAGTGGGGTGGCTCAAGTTATTATAGGACGAGCGAATAATCATCTCCTAATCCTCGTAAGCCTCCTTCGTCGCAACGCTGTTCAATATCGTGGCTCCCTCTTATATTTGACTACCAATGGTTCGTTCCTAGGTCCCCCAATTCATCCAATCCTAGAAGATTAAGGTATACCACGTTCTCATTGCCATCGCTACCTGGTCGCTACCTGGCATCACGCATTGATTTGATATAGGGTCTCTGACCAAATGCCTCATACACTTATAGTTTCACTCATTACAATAGTATTCAACGAAGAAGGTTGGCCATAATAAAGCAATTCCTCCGCGATCAATAAACTGTGGAATAGTTTTAAACTTTCCATCTATTAATTGAAAAATGGGGTTCTGCTAGGCAGGTTATTCTAATACATAAGGAGACACTGCTATCGCCACAAGGTGACATCGCGAGAATAAACTTAGGCTGAAGATAATGGGAACGTGATCATGATTAGAATAATGTCATCCATATTAATTTAATGATTCCCAATAAACTGTCAACATGTAAATCATGTAGACTCAAGTAGGTGATACCTATTGGCCACATATTCTTACATTCTTGATGCTTGACTGTACAAGGAGAATATCAGGAAAATACTTTCGATGTCAACAGCGATTTGTGATGGTATTGCCACGACTGAGAGGTGGGATGGAATGGAACGTGAACGTGAGTTCTACGGAGGTTAACGTTTTAGGTTGACAGCCTTCAAGGGGTCGATTTCACAACTCATTTGCAACGAAAAGTGTCTCTGGGATTTTCTTTTTAATAGTTTCGTTTTTGAGTTATTCACGATTCAAGTTTTTTTTTTGTGCGTGTTCTCAATCAACGTAAAAGAAAGAGCATGTGGAAATTGAATTGTGTTATTCACTAATTCAGGCCGAAGTTTGGAAGTGAATGAAAATGCGAAACGTCAACTTTCAGTCGGGTAAAAAAACATTTTTCACAGGGAAATGCCCTCGTTCAAACGTAAAAAAGAACAAAACCCCCAGCTTTCCAACGGTATATTCAAATGTATTAGTTTGGCATATAATTTAATGGTGAAAATTACGTTTTAGGTGGAAAAGGGTATACATTTTAACCACATTTTCGACCTAAAATTGCTGGTTTTTGCGGTTCCTGTGGAAACAAGAGAGGCATTGATCGAGGAATAGGGGACACATATTAATTAGAAATTGGAAATTGGAGGGTAGGCAAAGCACAAGAATCATCAAACGGATACCCGTTGAGATTTGCACGGGAACGATCAATATTTTATTACTTGTGCAGTACTGACAACCAAAGTCCAGACAACCCACTTTCACTTAGCCGTAACCCCACCACTAGTTTTGTTCAAGAGTTTACAGGATTTTCTAAGGAGCTGGGATTCTGGAATTAAATTCAGCTTGAAAAATAATTAAACATTCGGCACTTACCTTTAAAAAAACGAAGCCTTTAAAAAAGAAATCCTGGAGTCAATGAGTCGCAATATCGACTCCTTGAAGGCTTTCAACACTAAACGTTAATGTCCTGGATTATGTATAAACCCGGTTTATTAAATACTTTCCAACTGTTTAGAACGATATTGATACAGTTCAAATTCAACTGTTAACCTATGCAAATGACCAATGATATATCACATCGCTTCGTATAGACTCGCATAGCCTCGCTAACTAATTACATATGAGTAAATGTGAATCACCCAATCCAAACGTACGGAGCTTATACGGTTGGAATAATTCACGTGACCTAGCAAGGCGATAGGGATCCAATTGAGTTTCGATTAGCCCTCCATCAGTGGGACAATTATTTTGATGGGTGCCCTGAATATGGTGGTATATTGATATTGACTTTTTATATGAGGTTGTGTGATTAAAACGATGACGTGGGAAAATCTCTTGGCGTGTTCCTAATGTTGTTTTTGGAACAACTAAATTGGTTTCATATGATACGAAATGTTTATAGATTGCGTGTGACCTATGAAGTTAGAGTTGAAACTGGAAATCTGAGATTATAATAAATTGCCGTCTGTCATGGAAACTCGCAGTAAAGAAAGTCAGATACTTAACCAGGGGAGATCATCAGTCCAAATATATAGGAGGGTGGTTCTAACACATCAAGTTTTTGTGCCCGTTGATAAGCTAGGTAGCCACGTGAAGATCGTGACCCAGAAGAAACAAGGCTCTTTATCTCCAGAAATAATGTTATGATGGAATATGATAAATATTTATTTGGCGGGGCTACAAGTAACAACGGCTACAATAAAACCTCACATCTACATACTTAACGAGAATCGGTAGAGCATTTAAATGAAACGAGGACAACATGGGTTAACTTCTCCTTATAATATAGGATATTGTAATGCGGCAATGTCATCAGAATGTTCATGGTTTAAAAGATGACTCGTGTTTAGTGTAGTGCGGGCCATTTAAATTATTTTTACGTAATAGGGTGTTTTCCAAAATTGCGATGAAAAGTCCCCAGAGTGGTGTCAACAGATGAATAATTCTTTTTACCTCCGAGGAAACAGATAAGTGACACCTACTATACACCACAGCTGAGCCAGCTTTACGAGATGAACCTCAGGACAGGAGCAGTAAGAGACGGGTCTGATATTTTGTATTTTCAAGCAGAAAAAGGGAACATAAGGATTTACGAGCCAGATTGCGTACAAGCAAAAGGCCTGTGAAAATTATTAGCCGGAATTTTATACTTTCAGAGAACCCCACAGCTTGTAAACATAAATTTAGACGGTGTCTCATTCTTGTTCTGCTGAAAAAAGGACTATGGTTACCTGTACATTTAATCAATAATAATTTGTAACGAATTCCAACTTGCGCTAAGTTTCATTGCAAATTATTCCTCAGTTGAAATGAAACTAGATAAATACTTGTTTGAAAGCAGATGCCTACGTTGTTATTTAGATTCCTTTTTTGAAACTTTGTAGTTGAATACGGATGATTGACCTCAAGAGAAGATCAAAAATATTGACATTCTGAAAGGGGCCAACGGCCATGTAACTCGTAGGGCTTCGTATTTTTATACAAGGAAGACTAAGCGACCAGGGGCAACATCCTTGAGACTGGGCCAGATTTAACAGTATTTGATTTGATGAATACGAACCCTCTAATAGGAGGGCCAACAGATCTGGCAAGTGTTTGGTTTATCTGCCCGCACACGCCTTCGGCTGCCAAATTAGAATCCTACGCGGTTTCTTTGATGATTCCGATGTTTCTTTTTCACGTTGTTCGGAGTAAAAACAACTTCGAGTTTTCGCTTGGACTGAGTATTCGCCAAACTCAAAGTATAAACGTACCACTCAACCAGTTATTATGCTAATCCGGCTCAAGCGTTATCATTTTCCCTCGATCTAGCTAGAATGAGGGGAGCACAAGATGAACCTTATTAAGAAATAACCAGACCCAGCCGGGCCAAAAGGCAGATGCCTAGGGCTGACAGTTGCAATCATCCACAGCACATAATGGTTTTTCACTCTCTGAGCACATTTCCATAGCATCCGTTTGACCAACCAATCCGCACAATTCGTTCTAAATTCAATTTTAAGTTTGTGGAAATGTGAATGTGTCCTTATTTAGGACTTTTATTTAGTTGTCACTTTTATTCCTTAAATATTCCAGGCAGACTCGGAATGGGATTCTGAACAACGTAATTTCATTTTCCTCCTCGAAACGGTGCTGTAACATTTTCACAGGAAATTAAACGGCCAATTCAGCTTTCGGGCCTATAGTAAACAATATTGGGCGCGTTTATTATACAGAATTGATATCGCTAAAAACCAAAACGAGAATCTCAATAAATTTTAATCGGTGAGACAAATATTCTTGGTGGTAAAAGCATGATGATGTTCGTCGGGAAAGAGATCTAATTCTGTGGAAAACAATTTTCCGTTCTAACTCCCGATCTAAAATTCACATCGGATTACGGGTGGGAGACCCACTTATCGATTCAATCACTCCCTAAGAGGCCGAGTTAATTTCATTTCGAGGTTTTTTCGAGTTCAAGGAAGAGAGCGGATCGTTTTCGAGGACGAAGCCCCTCCTCAAGCTGGTTCATCCTGTACCTTTGTGATTCCTGTTCCACAGACCACTTTTTCTTCGAGAGTTCCCCAACGACAAGTCCCTTCGATTAAAACGAAAATCTCCCATCCTTAGTTTTCAACCGTGGCTGGGATCGGGAGTCGGTAGTAGAGAAGTAAGATTTTGACAATTATCAGTCATCAAAAAATTACCACTGCCAACACCTAGCCATAACCAGCCTGAATGAGGGTGCGTCAACCAGAACTGGAGCGTATCTGATTGAGTCAGGCGTTCACAAAGTAGTAAATATCCACTGACATGCGCTCTTACAGATGGGCCTGGTACTAGGGAAGGGGTTCACAGGGTTTAATAGGGGCAAATATTGGTATTGGATTCCTGGTAAAAAAATGTTTAAAGTTTTCATCTTTTAAGTGTTCTGCTTTCTCGTGTGATTAACCTAGACGAGAAGCACCGCGCGGTGTGAAACAGACGCCGACCATTATTATTTTGCTCCAACGCTGTTCCAAGCTCGAGTTAAACTAAAACCTTCCAACACACTCGGAAACAAACGAGAATCGTGGGGCCTGATCGGTATTTGAGAGTCTTTTGAGTGGACTGAGCCAACCCTACACAAAGCTGTCGAGCCCATATCAATCTCTTAGTCCTTCCGCCCAAGAGAAAAGGCGGGACAAAATCGAAGCGAAAAAAGAACACTAATCACCCAGCTCGTCGGCTTGTTGGCTAGTTGATTCAGTCCATCAACAAGCCAATGTCAGACGTGGAATTTGGGTTTTCCGGGTAGTAAAAAAACCTGGCTGGTCTGAAGGATCGTAATACTAACAACCGAGACAGGAACTACTGTTTCGGGTGGTAAATTATCCCAAATTACAGTAGTAATCCAAATCTCTACTCACTTCCCTCTGTTTACGTTCAAGTAGACAAACGGACACCATTGTTGATTACGACGGTCTTTATGACACTGAGTCTCGCTGGGAAAGCAAGGGGGATCTGATAGATCTGAACACGAATGATGTGAATGTGGGTGGGTCAAGGGGAAATAATAGTGAAAAGCAATAGCGTGTCATTATCTCCAGTGACTCGCGACGCTTGTTGACTAATTGGTGGCTGCAACCCTCACTCAACCACATCATGGGGCACCGGAATCGATTTTCCGATGGGAAGCGACATTTCGCTCACGGAAACGAGGAGAAATTACAAGATTGGATTCAATGATTCGGTAAATAAACGGTGGCCTATTTCAGTGTGGCAGGGCAAACTGAAGACGCCAATAGGATCCCGAAAACTAATATACAACCTTTTTACCAGGCCAATTTTATACCTCATCAGAGGGAGAAGGCGATGACCCCCGGGGGGACAACAGCCCCCTGGTCCCAAAACCACTTTTCTTCTGCCCTCGCATTTGGTCCCATTTGAATAGGATGATTTCTAGAACTCGGAAAATTTGGACAAAATTCACCTCACGAGAGGTAATAAAAACCTTGGAAGCTGGTTCCGTGCTTCAACAGGAAACCCCTAGTCGCAAAAATCCTCATCCCTTATTCAAAGAAAAACAGGGAACTCTGGGGAGAATCATTCTCAACCCGTTTTAAGTCAATGAATGAACTAAAGGAAAACTCTCCGTGAATTTAACGGACTAATTGGCAATCGGGAGCCCTGAAAAATAATGATCAATGGGGTGCAAAAAGGAAAAAGAGTGAGACATCAACCACCTAAATTCACCATCTCTTCTCCCCCTTCATTCCTCTTGGGGAAGCCACATCGTTAGTAGCTTCATATAGGATTCCGCCTGACGGGATCATAGAGCAAGCTCAATCTCGATTTAATTTTAGGTAGGGGAGAAAAAACTGTAACCTGAAATTGACGAGCGAGAAAGGGTTAGATATGTTGGATTAGGGTTGAAAGTCTGTTGAAGACCTCTGTGAAGGAAATCAAGAATGTCGTTATCTATCGCATAGAATACGTAAATTTAGAAAAGGTGGTTAGCACGAGTTAGGTATACATGTGTATGTTGGACCCGTTGGTCTACAGTGTTTTTAGGAAATTGGTATTTGGCTGAAATATAACAGACAATTATTACTATTGGCCTCGGAAATCACAGATTTTACAGATATTCAGGTAAAAGCCTGTGTTCCTCTTTTTGGACAAATCGTAGCACAGAGTAATTGACCATGAATTGAAAGAAATAATGCACAATGCACTTTTTCAATTTTATGAAAATCTACCCAGAGGTTTAAATTGGTAAAAAATAAAACAACAGCTTTAGATATTTATGAACAACGTCAATGAGGTCTGCTTGACCCCAATTTACGTAAAAAATTTCTGAAATATGGATGAAATTATACGTTTAATTTATGACAGGGGGATATTTTTAAAACTCATGACAGAGGATATGATTATCGTAGACCTATTAAGAATTTCGAAAATTGGATCTTTGATTGAACGCACCGCATACGCGAGAAATGGATAACTAACAGTATGTTGTACTCACCAATGCAGCAGTTACTCCTCCTCGTGGCTCCTGAAATGAAAAGTATGTCAATATCGTAGAAAATTAGAAACTTTATGGGATAACTCTTAGTTGAATAGCCCTAGAACATTTGGGGAATCAGCTTCAACGGGAAAGATAAGTAAGTAGGCTCTCTCAAAATACGATACTCTCTTCTCATAATTTCATTCACCCACTTGAGAAAGAATAGGACCATCCTCATAAACACATAATTCCACCATGTAGCTGGTGGCTCTCTAGAAAACCTGTCTGCGAAAATAGATTATTGCGAAGTGGGATTCGTTGGAGAAAATCGACAGGAAATTATTGAGATTTATTAAGAGCCTATTGGCTGTATTCGCGTGATTTTCTTGATGAACTTACGCTTGTTACGAAGAGTTGGCTCGATCAGAACAATGGCATTCACCGGATAATTTTCTGTACACGTGGCTTTCATCAAAGCCGGATTCAACTCGAGCAAGAAATCTATTGATAACGCTTCAATAATTACTAACTATCCTGTTTACTTATAAGTATTAACTCACTGTTTGAGTACTAACGCCAACCACTGCGTTATTTAATTTATTCATCGCTCTTTTATGAATCGCTTTAGGCTAGAGAGGAATGAACATTTCTCAATCACCCGCGTCAATTACTCTACATCGGCGTTCTCATTTGAAATATTCATGACATAGCCTGCAGGAAGGTACGTAAATTTACGTGGCTGAAACAGATATTAGGAGAGAGGGGGAGGAGGGAGTTCTAAAGCTTCTTTGAGAGAGGTACCAAATATTTTGGAGAATTCCTCATGGTCCAGTTCTCATAAACCCAAATCCGCTTTAGCCAAGGTTCATTTTATCATTCGCTTCGTCGCGAATGTTTGTTTTGATGTAAAAGCCAAATGGGAGTTGGTTTTGCAAATTATATGTATCAAAGAAAGATTCGCATGTAAAATTCACAAGAATATGTGGGAACGAAGAGGTGTATGAAATTATTATTATAGTTATCTCGAAGGTAGATGGGCAAAGGGTCGATTAGAGAATGGCTTCAGGAATAACGATCTTCTGATCACTGGAGGAGGTGGGCTGAACCCCAACCATCACCGAGTGTTTAAGAAATGAGGCTAGGTGGAAGAAAATGCCTGCGAATGACGAGCTTCCAGATGGGAAACCCTTGCCCAACCGATAAAGAGGCCACAGGAAAGAAAGGTTTCTAGAAGGTAAATTCCCAGGCATTTAAATTCCCTTGGAGGTTAACTTCAAGTTTCAAATGGCAAGTGAAGCAATCAGTTTTAGCCAGTATAATTATGTAGTCTATTAAAGCTCTCTGTGTGAGATTGGAAATTGAGGTTCATAAACATCAAAACTCCAAACCGAGAAAATCACCAGCGGACAGTTGCCTGACCCACCTTGAGCACATGGATGGTAACTCGATTCATTTTATAAACGTTAATACGATTTTTCCTGAATAATTGGTTATTATAGCCCCCAATTAGCGAAAAAATCTCGAAAAAAATCGATTTCCTGAAACTCCGAACAAGCCTTCTGAAAGGCAAGTAAATCCTTATTAAATCTTCAAATGGAGTCTTTAAATAGTCTGCAAATTCTTTCCCAGGGGTTGGTTATTCCTCAGATCTTGGAGACTCATTCCAATCGATTTAGCTTCCAAAATTTACAACTAAATGTTACCCCACACGCCTAGGCACAAGAAATCTCGAAACCCCCCTTTCAAAATAGGTAGATAGATACACATTTTGATCAAAATCCGTGTTCTATTGACCCTTTATGGGCATTATATTTTTATCATTATGCTTTTTCAAGTAGTTCAAACGTTATTAATGAACTTAGTTTACAAAATTCTGATTTTAAAATTATTTGCCAAGAGCCACGTTCAGCACGAGTAGTAACCAAAACTCGGAGATAAAAAGAGACGCATTAGTTCTGACCGCTGGTGTATTCCTGACATTTCATTCGTATCAACGTTGGAGAGTTTTACAAAGAACGTAATTTTGAGATCACAATCGTGATGGTATTTGATTTCAGGCCAAATGTCTGTTCAAATCGTCCGTAAGCAACGTGAGAACCCGCAACGGGCCTAAGACTGGGAAACTGCCCGTTAAGGCCGCCTTCATGGATCTGATTTCGCTGTCAGGGTGGTTGGTCTTATTATTATTACATCTGCTCGGTTCAAAACTCCACTCAGAATTCACTGCTGGAAGGATGGATATCCCATAAGAAACTTCGGTTGAAAGGGCCCGTCTTGTTATTCATGACACGGACGCGGTTTGAATGTCAGTGTAATCTGCGAACTCAAATATATTATAACCCCTTATCCCCAGGAGTCATGGGCTTCCCTTTGTGCCCTCCACCCCCAACCTACAACCATATTACATATATGGTGCTGAGCTAGGGGATTATCACGTGCTGAGTGACATGATTGGATCAGGTTCCGCCTATGGTTAACGGCCAGAAGTCAAGAAGTGAAAGTAAGGAAGAATCTTCATCATATTCTCTCGAACCTTTGGCATTTCCTTACAACAATTTTCCCTGTTTCTTCAAAATCCCAATTTAAGGTTTATTAAAGTCAGGTTCGAGCAACAGTATGAAAACATGAGCACATTCGAAATGGGTAAATAGGTACCTATTTTGACCCATAACTTTATCAAGAGGGCGCCTATCATTCCGGGACCCACTTCATTGGACTCAACGTCCATAATTTAGCGGAAAATGATACCCCACACGCCTAGGTACCAGAAATCTTGAACACACATATACAAAATGGGTGGATAGATACCCATTTTGACCTATAACTTCTTCCGGTGGGTGCCAATCGTTCCGGGGCCCATTCCAATCGATTCAGCGTCCAAAGTTTAGTGGAAAATTATACCCCACATGCCTAGATAGGTCTGAATAGTTTCGAGGACTAAGTTGAGCCGGGAACAAACCCCTGACCCAATTTTCAGAAATTAATTTCATTCATTTTTAGAAAAGTTTCTACTACCAAAAACCTCGCGGACGGCGGACGGACATTTGATTTTTTTGAACTGACACCTTGAAACGTCCAGAATAAAATTGGGCCGGATCGGAAAGGTTGGTTGACCTTTTGCATGAAAACAGAGGTTGATTATTGAAGGAATAACCAACCAAAACGCGTTGATTCAGCAGTTGAATATAAATGTAGATTTCTAAATTAAATATTAACAAGACAATTCATCTTCATTTGATATAGAGTGGAACTTGGGATAGAAACGAAGACGGTTAGAACACCAGAATTGATCACGAGGGTGAGAAAATTTGGTTTCTGGAGTGTTGATTATTGAAACAGTGGGGCGTTTAACAAGCGCCAAGCCAAGAAGAGAAGGCCACACAATTTCTCAAACACAAAATGACCCAGTTTGATAACTTGCGTCTATCAGCAGACCTTGATAATACTGATATCAGTCTACGCCCACTTCCCGGACGATTGAAGAGGTAAATAACAAAAGTACAACTCTATCGAAAGAAAGGCAAATGAGCGAATTGATAAAGAAGTAACTATTCTTTTCTTAAGTTTTTTTTTCGTGGATGGAGTTTTAACGTATGCAGAATGTTTTATTCACTGTTCTAGACTCGCATTAATCAAATTCAATACTTTTTTTTAGACAGTTAAACTTCTGAATAATATTTTTAACAAGGATCAAACTTACTGCGGGAAAAGTTTTTCTTTCGAGATCTTTCCTCCCCAATGCTCACCGACATTTACTTTTTGGTCATAATTATACCAAACAGAAAAAGCGAAAAGAGATCGTCACAGAAAAATTAAATAACTAAATAAAAAACTACGGTTTTGGAATTGTGAGTTCCAAAACAAAATTCACAACTTTTAAAAGTGATCCCCACAATACTTGCCTCCTTTTACGAGTAAATTAATAGCCATTTATTTTGAATATTTATTTTATCATATTATCATTTTATCATATTTATTTTGAAATTATTATTTTACATTCGCCGGGAAGAAAAAATGAATTTTCTTCATCCTTTTTCTCGCTAATAGAGATGCTACTAAAGTAATCGCAATGATAGAACGCTTTCAAGGAATACTTCGATCGATTTCTTGGACCTAGAGAATTTAGATTTGTCAGACTGATATGAAGGGCTTTCTTGCCCCGAAATAACCTGCCAGATAGCGGGAAAACAATTACCACAACGCAAAAACTACATGCAATCGTTGTTTCAGAACACCGCCCTCCGTTTACTCGTGATGCCTCGTTCTCAGAGGGTCTATGGAAACCAGAAGGGATGAATTCGGCCGTGGTTGAAAGAGCAAGTGGAGAATATCAAGACCCCAATATGCAACCGCCTAAGTTCCTCCACATGTTCATTGTTGGAAAGATTGTCTTGGAAAAATGAGAACCTCTTCCCATCGGATAGTGTTTGGGACACTGTGGGAGTGTTTGACCTTCCATTTTGGTTGGTTATTCCTTGAATAATCCTTTTAAAAAACCCATCCCCCTCACATTCTCAAAAATGCGTATAAAAAAAAAAATTTTTTTTGAACCAACCACAAAAATGAGTATATATTATATTAAAAAAATCGATTTCTTAGAACGCTACGAGAATTTTTGCCGTCTAATGAGGCTCGAAATTCAGTTTTGCATAGTATGTTGATACTCTATATCATAAAATATAATTGAGAAAAGTGTAATCGCGAAATCCCAGGTTGTCAGTATTTTTCGGTTTTGATGTCAGTGGGCTAGTTTTACAGATGTTTCGTTATCGGCTTGTAAATAACGTCACAATTTTGAGTATTTTCACGGATTTGTCGCGGATATTTCAAAATTTTCTCCTGGATTCCCTAGTCCCTCATTTTCTAGCTCCATCGCCACCTACGGAGCGGGCTAGTTATTGGTCATAATTCATCGCTCAAGTTTGTTTTTCCAGACTTGTTTATCTGACCATATGCCACCGGAAACGTCCAGTATATCACAATTTGTGGGAGGACGAACAGCCTTTTGGTCGACCGGAGGCTGTGCATTCGGTGGCAAGCGTCATAGTACAGATATACACGTTGATAGATCGTTCAGTTATTTCTCAACCAGGCGAAAATTCATATTTTTTTATATGTTTTTTTTTCTCGTGCTCAATCTAGATTTTTATCATCGGTAGGTCTGACCGAACCCGTCAGGGCGGAAGAGGGTGGAAGAATGTACAATGAAACCGACTTCCCTCACTGGGCATGCCGCGGGCTATCCATCATGATGAGTTATCTCACCTGCCCCTGCTCACCCCAATGGCCACTGTTACCCAATAAAAACCTCATCCGGATATCAAAGCACTCTAAAATAAAATATATGTGGTAGACAACGTAGGTAGGTATGTGTGTATAAATACTGATGGGTTCCTGTATATATTTTCCTGGCTCACGATAAACTGAAGTACCGCCTCCACAAAACAAATCCTAACGGATGTAGGGCGCAAAGACTCAGGCTGAAATCGCTGTTTACTTTACTCCATGTACTTTTCAATGAAAGGAAACGAGTATCGAACGTTTGAGGCTTTACGCGTTTGTTTTCTCTGGAGGTAGTTGATGTGACGATGCAGCCCCTTTAAAACGCTCATGTAGACACTGTAAAGGTTTTGACACTGTAGCTCGAACGAAAACGCTGTGAAACAGTGAGTGTGGAGTTTACCGGACTCATTCTAATCGATTCGGCGTTTATCATCTAGTGAAAAATGATATCCCACGCGCCTAGGTATCCGAAAATCCAGGAAACCCACTTTAAAAACCTACTTACCTAGTAGGTCCCCATTTGACCCATGCCCACTCGCACTGGGCGCCAATTGGTCCGAAATCCGTCTCAATCGATTCAACCTCCAAAATTCAGCGGAAAATGATACCCCACACGCCTAGATCGCCGAAAATCTCGAAAATCCATTTTTCAAAAACGTATTTTCTAAACGGTATCAAGGAAAAGCCAACCAAAAATAGAAAGCGACAGAAAACTTGGAATAGTTGTCGGTTGTTAACAATATTCAAATCAATTTTGCAAACATTCTACTCGAAAATCTGTACAAAAAAAACTTGTTTCGCATCCAAGTTCCTAATGTAACGACAAGGGGCGGTTCCGTTTCGAATCTTTCCCATTGGTATGCCATCAGTCGCGTCCTTGATTTGCATTTAAGGCTGAGAGTTTGTCGGTTCACAGGAATCCTAGAAGCAGTTGGTAATACATTACCCAAGGGTTACTATCGGATTAATTTTGTGAGCACGACCTTGTTATCTATCATTCGCCAAATGAACTGGTCAGTTCCAACCGTGAAACAGTTTCCCTCGTAGATCAATAGTTTCAAAGCACTTATGCAGATGTGGTTTGCCTGAAACGGACGTTCTTGAGAGATAAATGAGCCACAAGTTCACAAATCAGTCCTGCAAACCTCAAATTGTCAACAATTCAATCGACAAAATCAATAATCTTCGGAAAAAGGGTGAGATGGTTATATACCTTACTATTATGGTCAAAGAACGATCGTTACCATTCCTCTTTCAAAGTCAGTAGGTATGTACACATTGAGTCACTACAAGTTTCATTGGTTTTTCCGAATTAATTTTAATAATGTTCGTTTATCGAGTCAGTAACATAATATTATGTACATTTAAGTTAGCTTACAAAAATTAGTTTACGGTTTCCGGCAGTTTGTCCAAACCACTCTCAACATATGATTTTTTTCGAGAAGATTGTATTCTCCTCTTGTATTTTGTATAAGCGCACCACGTTTCAGGGGCCAGTCTCAAGGTTCTGTCCGAAATTTACTCGACGCAATGCTAACTACATTCGGGGACGTAGGCGTATCCTGAAACATGGTTTCCGATGTACCCATCATCACCTGTGCCCTGAATCATGTAGCTGCAAACGGGTTGAAAATGAGTTGGGCACTAAGTGCATGTAAAATGAGTTTAGAAATGTGTGATGACATTCTTAAAAGATGACGGGTTGGAAAGAACTGGTTTTTTTTCGGTTTATATACACTAAAAGTTAAATTAATTAAAAAAAAAAACTAGACAAAAAGAGCGATATTTTATTACGAATACTAAGCCAAAAGTGATGTGAGGAAACAGCCGTATGATTAAAAATCGAAATGTAACTAGGAAAATAAACCGCAGAACTAACGAATTGCCTCATAATACAGCTGGAGAACTCGCAGTTCTTCGCGTTTGATGTCATCAAACGAACAAAAGGCTAATGGGGCAGCACTGAATCGAAATTGAAACAAGAATAGGTTCACCTACGTTCTGCTGTGCCTGATGACCGAAGTTATATTTGATTTTCTGATGGAAGCCCCTATAGATACGTACTGCCATGATCAGCCGAGATGAAACGCTTCAGAGCTCCTTACAACAAAAGCTTTGCTTTAAACTATTACTTCGATTCCAATCAAAAGTCCTTCGGCAAAAATCAGTAAATGAATATGCTCAACGAGTTGAAAAATGTCGAAATTACGACCTTTGCAAGAACGAGGCCGAGATCTTCGAGTGGAAATTCGACTCAGCGGGTTCCTTTTCGTTTAATTATTAACCTCCCGCCTTGTCAGCGGGATTTAATTTCCTGAGGGGGGAGGGGTGAGACTTCAGGAGAAATGGAAAATGCAAATATGCCTTTAGGAGACAACTTAGGTTCTGGTTTGCAGAACAGTTCTGGTACCTTGACTTACGAATAATTTTCTTCAACCCTTGTTTGCTCAACGGAAAACCTCGCTGTTTGTTGAGATTGGTCAGCCGACTGTGTAATGTCCTCTCTTTTGCTTTTTCAGGCCGTCGCCCACATGTACTTTCTGTCCTGAGTGATTTCGTTTAGCTGTAACTGGGAACAGTCGGAATTGATCGGCTGTAGGCGGTGAACTTTCTTTTGCAAATAGCCCTCACCATACTCAAGTATGAACTCCATCGCCATGTTGGTATTTCAACTGGGTACTTAATCTAAAATTCATAACCTTCTGAAGAGCTTTCATGTCGAATAAACACGCACAGGGCACAGAACTGAAAAAGACATTCGTCAAAATGACCACTCCATTCATTCGGGTCTAACGCAACTACCAAGAAAAGCCGGAAAAGGACTGAATAAATTTGAATTAGCGGTGTCATCAGCCTTTCAATTCCTGCGTTTGCCCTCGGGACAAGTGGATGACGGTTGGCGATCCATCATCCGACTACTCGTTATTCGATAGTAATCATTTGGTGAGAAAAAGCGAACGAAGTGTATTGACTAACTACCAAGGTTACCTACGATATGCGAGCTCATCAGAGAATTCGTACTCCATTAGTGGAGCACAGGCCTACTGACATAATTTTATTAGCATGAAACTTTCTGTGGGAACGATATCAAATTAGAACGTGAATAAGAAGAAGAACAAAAACAAAAACGCTGCAAATTCAGCATGGAGAAAATGGGAAAAAACAATGAGTTTGAAGTGTCCCGGACACATTCCAGTTGTACCAGCGTCCAACATTTAGTAGGAAATGATACCCCACACGCCTAGATTACCGAAGATCTCGAAAATCCACTTTTTGGAAAACACGTTTGGGTACCTACGACCAACACTCAAAATCGCTCCGTGGAAAATTGTATGGATGGACAGGTTTATTGTTATGGAGGGAGGGGGGCGCAAGAAGCCTTGATGTTTCACAGTAGACAATTTGATTGTTCTGGTTGTGTTCTCTTCAAATTTCATCTTTGAAAAAAACTAATAAATTATCCAATTATTCAAAGTTTAAATATTATTTCGTAAACAGCTTTCGAGATTTGGGGAAATTTGTCGGCAAGGGAAGACAGGAGTTCATTTCCCACTAAATTATTTACGCTAAATAAACCCATTATCCAAAACATTTTTGAAAAAATGCATTACTCTTCAAGAAAAGATTGTCCATTAACTGTTTTCCTTCTTATTACCAACCTGGGAAACCTCGTAGATACGCTTACCCGTACACGAGCAAACTCTTTCTAAAATAATAAACCGTTGAGGAATAATTCGCAGCAGTGTATTTCTAAATGTTTCGTAAACTCAACGTGATTCAATTGGTACCCCGAAATAGCAACCGGCATAATTATGTTTTGTATTCCACCCTAGGCATGAGTTTTTCCAGCTACTATAGGTTGTTTTCACGTCAAATTGGAGGTTTCAAATTAGTTTTATATGCTGCAACGCTAGCCCGCGTATATTCTGTATATACCTACTCTGTGTAACACATGACGAAATTCCATCGTGATGAGAATGATGATAGACTTGATAGATAAATTTGTTCATTCTTTTCCGTTCATTATGTTCATTACTTGTTCAATGTTACGATTCACTCGTTAATTTCTGTTACTGCTATCTCAGAATTAAATCATGTATTTATGTAATCCTCCAAATCGATGTATAAAACGTCCAATTCCAAATGAAAAATCTCTCTTTCGACGTGAAAATGCGTGAAGTTGTTATATCAGGCGCAGTATCATAGTTAACAACTTGAAGGCAGATGTCAGATACGGCGCTCGGTGCCGTCCCCAACTCATATCAATCGCCATATTTTGTTACTATTAACAGTAACCGCGGCGTAATTTCTCAAGGGGCTCCCATAATAGGGGAAATAGAAACCAAAATGTCCCTTTTCGTTGTGGAATCATTTACAGAGAGTTCAATCGTTTCATATCGACCCTCGGCTATCGGCATTATTATCACTGTAAAACACGCGATAATCATTCCTTGAAAAGTAATTTGAATTAATGCCCGCGGCTGAAGAGTAGTAGAGGCTTTCAAAAAGTACACGTCATCGATCGTCTCGCAATAGGACCGAAAGCTGTCGATTATCTTAATAGGATAATGAATCAATTTGAAAGCGATTTTTCTCCATTTGAACTTCGCCTCCAGATAGAGATTCGTCGATTGAGTGATCAACCCGTGACACTAGACCCGAGTGTTCAAGAAAATCATCATTTATTTAATGAACTTGTTTGCGTTAGTCTCTTGGTTCTGACACAGTTCGCTAAGTTTTTATATGAAAGTACAGTTGAATTGATTGTTCATGATTTCCTCTCATTCAAGTTATGATTTTTACGGTGACCTCCTTGGCAAGAAAAATTACAGTAAATTGTGGAACTTTCTTTCGCAGGAGCTAAGAAGCACATGAACCGTGAATTAGAAACATTAATTATCTCGCGACTGACGGTAAGCAACAAAAATGAGGGAGAAGTGCCTTTTCCTGTTGAATAATCGTTCCTGAGAAAGCTTCAGAGCAGAGATTATTTGACGAATAATCACTATGAGAATCTCGGCTGAGCTCACTGTGGCCTTTCCCACGACTTTGGTCGGTCAAGTAGGGCTTTGCTCCGAGACTTCTGAATCATATTAGTGGGAAAGCAGAACTTGCGTACGTTTATACCCAATATTTGGATGTTTGATAGGTTTGAACATGATCGTAAATCCACTTATTCGCCCCTCATGCTTTTCCCTTTTGGTTGAGTGGGTCGAGAGCCGAGGGGGCTGAACTTATGAACGTTGGAGGGACGAAGCATGCGAATACTTACATTCCGTGGGTAGTCCACGTAGAAGCTCAATTTCAAGAAAATTATTATACGGTAAAGCTGTTGCAGGTTTGAAATATTTTGGCCCGGCACTAAATTTTCATCAACCGCGTATTTCAAGTCATTACCTTACTATTTAGATGACAATGACCTAGTTTTTCAGTGAAACTATACGATTGTTTTTCGCGATCGCTCCCTAATTTTGGTTTGTATCAATCTTTTTAAATGTTATCGGTTACTTTCCTGGGTAAACCTGGGGGTGATTTGGAATACAGCCTAAATAAATTCGACTATGCTCTAAATATTTCTCAAATGCTAATTTCCCCTACTTTCAGATCAGTGTTTCATAAGGTAAGGATAACAGTCAAAACAACGTCATTTACAAATTGTTTGAATTTTTAAAATTGTTTCCAATATTTCAATTTTTTAAAAAATTTTCACATTAAATCCCATTACACCGTATCACATTGGGAATATATCATGAGATTCATCGCTCACCTTTCGTATCGACTAAGTTTTACGACTTCAATGCGTGTTAATAATGGGAGACAATCCAATAATCCTCCCACTACCACCTTCCCCTTACCGTGATCATGTTAACAATTGCAATCATTCTGTTTTTCGTCAACCACCTCCTCCATTCATCATCTCGCTGTTCAGGCTATAAAGTAAACAAAATAGGAATAATGAAAATCATACCGCCTTCGCTAGTTTTTGGTCTGTTATTAGCCTTGAAGAAGCGTGATAGTGATAGTCATTCGTAATAAATTAGCGCCAGGGAATCCACATCAACTTCCGATAGGCTGGCGTTTTGTGTGGGCTCATTCAAATCAATGAATTCAGAGACAATTTGCGTGCCATAAAACGGAGAAAATAATTCTATGTCTCATCTAAATTCTGACCAAAAGCCGTTTAGATCCCTTACGTTATAAACGCTGAAAATTCCTTCAAAGGGGTTGGTTATTCCTCAGACCTCAGAGTGGAGGCTCATTCCAATCGATTTGGCGTCCAAAATGTAGTAGAAAATGATACCCCGTATGCCTAAGTACCAGAAAACTCGAAAACCCACTTTTGGAATGGGTAGATTGATACCCATTTTGACCAATAACCTCTTCCGGTGGGCGCCAATCGTTCCGTGACCCGTCTTGTTGGATTCACCGTCCAGAATTTAGAGGAAATGATACCACAAACGCATAGATCGCCAAAAATCTCAACAACTCATCTTTGGATACACACAATCGACCGCCCAACAAGAGAATATCATACCTAGAAGATTACTCATTGAAATTTTAAAAATTGTACACTTGTTACTGAACTCTTTACGTATAGTACCGTGAAATCATTACTTCCCATGAAATAAAACCTCCTCTCCTCAGTTTGTGTACTGTTCAATTCTTGAGCAAAGGGAACACCATTCGTAAACGTTTTGAATGAATCCCAAAGAAGTGTGCCGACAGAACCAGAAGCAATTACATTAATCAACTCAATGACGCCGCCAGATATATTATTAATCAAACACGCTTACATTTCAAGAGACTGTATACTAATGAAAACGAGCATCATTGAACGACAGCATGTTCAAAGTTTGTCTGATGTATGTGGATGAATTAGTTTTCCCTAAGGCGGATTCAAGCTGTAAACTTGTTTTGAAGCTTCGGTTTGATTAACATTGACCTTGCTCAAAGTCGAGTTCCTCGGTTCCCGCAAGATCCAGTTCCGTCAGTTTTTTCTGTTTAAATTTTTTTTTTTTTTTTTTTCATAAAGCCCACTTTATAGTGAATGAGATGACTCGAGCTACTGATGTAGAAGATTCTAATAGGTATTTGACTAACCTTGGATGATTAAGTTCAATGTTGTTAGATGATAGATTGAAGACAAATGGGTTGAGACCTTCAAATGTTTAGTTTTCGATCTGAAAGGAATCTTTATGAGAGGCTAGAGTCTAAATCAGAATGAAGGGAGTTATGAATATTCAATAAGATTATTTGGGTCTGGGGCTGGCTTATCTAAGCTGAGATACTGATTGATGGTAAAAGCATGGCTGGTCGATTTTTGCTCGCATAACTAGGTTAAATTTGTTGGTAATCTAAAAAATAAATAAACAAATAAGAAGCCCCAGAGATCATGGAGGTACGAGAGGGAGAAAATGAACGGTGATGTGTCAAGTTAGCAATCCGGGCTTTACAAACCAAAATTGGTCCACGACAGTGAACGGAATTTCCGACAACACTGTGAATCCGTATGTGAAGACCGAAAAACCCTTACGACCCCCCGAAAACTCATCCCTTCGGCCATGGCCAGGTACCTGGATCCCTTTTTGCCATTATTAAGGACCTATACCACTGGAGGTATAAATAAACGCTACGAATTCTTACACGATGTTTGGTTATTCCTTGGAGTGGGAGAATGGGAAAAATAGTGGGTGTAGAGTGTCCCAGACTCATTCTGAAAATGATACCTCATTCGCATAGGTACCCAAAAATCTGGAAAACCCACTACCAAATAGTTAGATAGCAACTTTGACCCACGCCCACCCTCACTGGGCACCAATCGGTCCGGGATCCGTCTCAAAGGATTCAGCGTTCACAATATAGTGCAAAATGTTTTTTTGAAAAATTAGCTTTTGAGATTTTTGTCAATCTAGGCGTATGGGGCATCATTTTTCACTAAATTCTGAACTCTGAATACGTTCAGATAGGTCCCGGATCGATTGGTGCTCACGGGGCGTGGGTATGGGTACGTACCTACCAATTCAAAAGTGAGTTATTGAGTTTTTTTTCAGTACCTAGGCTTCTGGGGAATCAATTTCCATCATTTCTCTGACCCTGAATCCATTGAGACGGATCCCGGACCGATTGGCACCCGCTGGAGGTGGGTGCGTGTCAAAATGGATACCTACATACCGATTTCGAATGTGACTTTTTGGGATTTCTGGGTATATAGGTGTCTGGGGTACAATTTTCCACTGAATGTTGGACGCTGAATCGATTGGAATGAGTCCGGGGAACTCCGCACTCACTGTATTCCCCATTCCCCCCCCCCCCCCATGCAACAGATCCAAAAAATAACCAACCCCTTGAAAGTTTTTTTTTTTTTTAATCTACTAGACAAGGTTTGATCTAGACATCAAGAAACGTATACAATCAAATTTTTGGGCCAATCGGAGCGGTTGACTTTCTGAATGATTACATGGGCAGGTGCTGGGTTTAGCGTATTCCACGCTAATGTCAGAAGTAATTAATCGTGTCTTGAGTATACTATTCATCGTATATTGCGCATATGTGCATATGAGGGGTTCATAGCGACAATGGACGAAGTTATGTAAATTGCGTTGCGTTCTAATGAACATTTTACGTAGTAACGTTGGTCAGTGCAACAATAAAGTTAAGACTTATCTGTTACAAACAAGACTTATCTTATGCAGTCAGATTGTGGGGGAAATGCGGGTGTGAGTGTTGTATATTTAAATTACACTAGATCAACGTCATTGGTGTCTTGGTTTGTGTCCTATGATTGCTTTGACGACGATTGCTACCCTCGAAAACTGTAAAACGAGCTTCCTCAAAATCCGAAATCGCCGTTTGAGACCTCCGAACATCACTTTAAATAAGTTTTAGGGTAATATTTATCTTCCTGCAGAAACAATTTTGTAGATACCTGGAAACAACGCCGTCGCTCATTTCTAATCAACAACCCGATAATAAAACGTTGCCAACAACTCTCGGGTGTATAACTAATACACCTGCGACCGATAACATTATTACTAGAATCGGCGGGTCCCTCAAGCAATCTTGATAGCAGCTGGGCCTATGCTAGGTCTCTTCTGGTCCACTGGTCCTAACCTTGAGTTAGAGTTATTCCAAGGAAGAAGGAATTACTCCCACCCTCGTGACCAGACTTCTCTCACAATCGGCAACGCCCTAAATTCAATAAGTACTTAAAGTTGCTGAGTGGGATTCAAGTGTAATATTAACCTCTAAGCCGGATTATGTTTTCGAGATAGGAATTTATAAACGTGGATATTTTTTAAGAAAATGTCTGGGCTGATCGAATAATATGAATTATTTGCATAGAATACTTCCAGATTATTCTGTGACTCTGACTTTGAAGAACATTTGAGATCAACGTCAACCCTTTAGTAGATTGTATTGAGCAGATTTGTACACTTTGATCGCTAAGCGATATTTGTCCGTACAATTTATTTAGAAAGTTAATAGAAAACGACATTTTATACATTGCCATGAGTAGGTTCTCCTACTTTTCCAAAATTAGACGAATCCGTTATTCCCCGATTGCGATTAAATTGGGACAAATTAGTTCAATCAACGGCTTGCACAAAATCTCAAGAATGCACCATAATCCTTGACGAGTGGCATACTGATGATGAAGTTTTCACAATTTTAAGCACTCTGGGCCTTTCTATTGATTTACATGCAACTCAATCCCCAAGAGCAATCAAAGCAGCGATTATTTTGTGTATATTTGGAGCATTAAATTTTCAATCTACGAATTTTCAAAGTATTTTTTTTTCATTCTCACTCACCTAGTTTCCATTTTTTGTTCAATAGACGGCACTGAAGACTTCGGTCAGAACAAATTGAACTGTAACACTTCCACGAAAATTGTTTTTAAAAAATTCGAAATAAATCTTCACAAAGGGAAACGTATCGATGGTGTCAGAAATTATGAAAAATTTTATTATATTATAATTCGAGTGAATCCGCGATCTTTCGACACGGGCCTAACACCAGCTCCCGGGAACAAGAAGAGGGCGGACCGATGACTGAACGAAAACGAACCTGTTGGTGTTGGTAGCCCCCTCCCCCCTTCCAGCGCCTTCTTGATGTTCAGCACTCCCTCCCCCTATCGCTTCCTCACCTCCACCCCATTCACGGACCACTCCCCCTTTCGAATACATTTCTCAGATATATTATGAGGCTGGTCGTATATAATAGACGCCACATACAGAAGTGGACGGTGGAAATGTTTTCGGTTTGCGAGTATCATTCAGCGGATCCGGCCAGAAAAATCTTGCAACCAAAACTTGAAAAGAAAACTTTATATATATATATATTTTTTTTTTTCAATAAAAATATTCTCTTGGGTGGATTTTATGTGCATCCGCTCAAGAATTAGGCAACATTACGGAGGTTCGAGTTCTTCAATAGGTAATAAATGCTAGTGTTATATCCGTTTGGCAATATGAATGCGTTATACAGAAGGATGCAGGTTTATACTATTTTTTCGCACAAAATCGATTCCCATTCAAATTTCTGACGAGTGTTTCCTGTTTACGATTTTGTATTTTCTTGTTTTGTTTTTTTCAATTTCATCTCATGAAATAGCCAAGGCATCGAAAATTTTGGGTTTTTCTCTTTTTCTCTAATCTGATGATACCGTTGGAAAGACTGCTACATTTCTCAAATTGCTACTTAATTCTGAAAAAGAATCGGCATAAAAAATATCGGTCAAAAGAGTAACTGAAAGCACTATTATTATTATTATTATTCTTTCCCTCTCTAAATTAAATTGGACATCAATGTTAGCTATCCAACGACATAATTTAAAAAAAATGTACTCCCACCGAAAATTAAAGGAGAAAATGCGTTTTCCTGCAACAAGAGGAGATTTTTCAGAGATAAGACTTCTTTTTACGATTTGAGTTCATTCAAGTATCAAATACGTCATTACGTTCTGTTTAGCAACAAACCAAACTGTCTCTCCTACCATGGAAGTTCAAATTCGTGAAGCGTTGTATCAATCGGAAACCTAATATGTCACCCAATATAATAGCCAGTTGTGATTCAATGCATATACCCTGGTGTCTCGGCCCTTCGCTTGAATGGTTATTCATGAGGAATGTCTAATCACAATCAGCTAGTTGCGACGCAATTTGTAGGCTGACCTCTCGATCCAACATACTTCTTGAGATACTCAGTCCAACAACACCAAGATCCGTCGTACCTAAGGCCATGTTACCAACATTTACAGAAAGAAGACTTTGGAATAAATGTAAGTCATAGCCGGCCAATAATGCGAATTTATTTTTGATGCAGTGAAATAAACTAAAATCTTCTTTACTTATTCCACCTAGATAAAACTGAAGGAAAATACAAATCATCAATTTTAATATGAAAATATGATTATGAAAAAAATTTTGGAAGTGAATACAAAAAATAATGTTTACAAATTTCATGGAAATTCAAATTTGCTTTTATTAAATAAATTAATGGTGTCAAAAGTTATAGTTACTTTTATGAATTTTCCCAAAATTTAGTGTAAATTTTGTCAGTTCAACTCGATTTTCCCTATAATAGTAATTCCTACAATTACTTTGAATGGAATTCTAGTCATGCAAACGCCAATCTTCCAATAATACTTTTTTTTTTTTTTTTTTAGTACAAAAGTAGTTTTTGGGTGCATTGTTCAAATTGGTTATATGCCAAAGAAAAGATAGTTGATCATATGCATTCTCTTTATTCTCCCTTGGTCGGGATCAAGTCATCCATCCAAGACCCATTATCATAGGCATCATCGAACGCGTCTTCTCCAACATTCGTGAACCTATCCAGGCAATGAAAAGTGATTCCGTGAGAATAGAGGAGGCCTATAGATTTTGAGAGTCCTCAATTTAAAAACTTTGATTTTTTTTCTTAATGCACCTATAATTTTTAGCATTTTTGACTTTATCAAAGATGCCACAGAAATAATGAAGGATGATCACCAATGTTACAATTGAGGCATTCTCACACAGATGTTACGAATGTCAGAATTGCATGGCACGCATTCTGGCCTACAGGGCTCGCTATTTTTGCATTCCAGCTTCGTCCTGAAAAAGTGCGCTATCAGTAAATGTATTGAAAAACGCTGAGATTAATCCACAATGGTTCATTATTCTAGATCTACCTTCTCTTCGAAAGTAGATACGGGGAAAAGTGTCTTTCGGGTTTGTGGGGTACTCGCCAAATTGTAATTTTCAAACCATGCGTCCGTTATTGGTAATCGTTCTAAAGGACCCATCTCAGTTGATTCCGTGTCACAACACATTACAATAAAATGATAACCCATAAGCCTATGACCAGAAAAAACACAAATCCCCCTTTTTACCCATACTTTGCCTCCGTTTCAGGAGTTTCGAGGACCAACTAGAGCTGAACGGAAATTACCTACCAAAATTTCAAATTATTGTACGAGTATGAATTTCTGCTGATGAACACGGCGTGGACGGACGGCGTACAGCTGGCGGACATTTTAAAAATTTGTTTAATCGAACATCTTTAACAGAAATATAGATTTTTCGGTAAATGGAAAACATAGGTTTATTATTTACAGGATAATTTTCAAAATCAACAATCGAGTTCGTTTGATAATAAAATACGATTTCGTCAGTGGTATTTTCAGGTTCTATACATGGGAAGATAGATGACTTACATCATGACTTGCATCAAGTGACTTACTTCAACGCACCTGAAGGTTGACTCTCCGGACAATATATCGGCTTGTTGGAAGGCTCCTGAATCTATATGAATCGTTGTATATTAATAGAGGATGGGTATTCATAGATGTTGGAGCAATAAACGGACGCATATTAATCAATAGATAATGTGTGCCAACGTCTGGACGTTAACGACATTGTAGCGGCCTTCAGAACGCAACTAGTTCCTTTTTTAAGAATATATTTAACTCTGTTTGAATTCTAGAGAAATTGAAGCTATCTTGCACAACACGCTCATCTTAATGAGCCTCATTCCATCAATCAAGACCATCATTTTCTAGATGTTCCATAATATTACCCAATTATTATTTTCCAAAGCCCATGCCTTTTGAATTGAATAATGAAGCCCCTTTGAGTGCCTATCCATATTTGCTCAATATTGCTGACTTTGATCAAAGACTTCGTGTTACGAAATACTCTGGAGATTGGTAAATTGGTAAGAAAACAAATACTTACATTATAGTTCACTACAGGCTTCTCACGCCTCGGATAAGGGTTCAGCGGCCTCCTGTCGCACCTTTACGTAAGCATTTGAGTGAGCAATACTACAACTATACTCGTACTATACCTTCAATGAAGCAATGTATATAGTAGTGGAGAATGATTTAATCTCTTGTACAAGTTAGTTCACGCACTATTTCAATGAGCTTTAGATATAATAAAGCTACTTCTCACTTATTCAGTTGGCCAGTTAAGCATTTCAATTGACAGATCAACTTCAAACGTTCCTCGTTTGCTCTATGGCAAACTTTTTGATCGTGGTGCTTGGATATCATCGACATATTCGAGCGAGAGGATGACGAGAAGCCTATTACCCAGATATTATATAATAAATGTCCTTGAAGCTTGCCGTCTTGATTCTAAGTGACTACTAGTGACTTTTTGTCACCTTTCCGTAGAGATGTATCAGAGATACCCACACAAACACAAATGGTACTGTGAATTGTTTGAGATGATATTAACACTAGAGGCAATGAAATCAGGTCGAGTTTGTAATAAATAAGTGGAAAGCATGAATAAATTCTCAGTAATCAGTCAATCTGCTCAAAGTAGTTTTAGATCGATCGCCACACCCCGAGAAATTTAAATGTCAAATTAACGATGTGAGTTATTCTGTCTGATGGAAATCGAGTTAAAACTTGGGTTAGCATGAAAAATTGGTGGCCGGATAAATTACAATTACGTGCAAATTGAAAATTTTGGATTAGTGGAGCCATTCTCAATTTTTTCTTCCCAAGGCAGCCTTCCAGAAAGTAGTAATGTAGTAGTAGAAACACAGGCATTGAAACACAAGCGTTCCTACAATTTTACGAGATTCTTTCCAAATTTAAACCAGTTCAGATTCCAGATACTAATTGTCCGTTTGAGAAAAAACGGTGAAGTTAAGTATCATTCAAGTGAGCGTATTACAAAAAAATGGAGCGGATATGCCATTTGTTATCACATAAGTAACACAGGAAGACCAAAGTCAAACCACGTTTTCTTTGTGTTTTTTGCAAAATAGTAAGGGTGATGTAACTAAACGAAACGGCTCAAGAGAATACAAACTCAATGGAAAGCATTCTCGTTGAATTTTCAATGATGTTAGACAGTAACCGGAGGTAAGGTAATACATTGTTTGTTACCAAACAATTTAATACAACCGAATTTATTCAACGGTCGTTAACAACTTCCTTCCAACCATCGCCATGTCTCAAAGATACTTGTAAAGATACCTCTAATAAAGCTTTTCACGGCACCCTCAGGCGCAGGAACAACAAATTCATAACCGAAAATGGTTCACACAGCTCATTCTCGTGTTGGCGTAGGTACAATCTCGAAGGCACCAACAAAGATCGACAGGTGAGGAAATTAAGAGGAGAATATCTGAGAGCGAAGAGTGTGAGGGGGGGAAACTTGTTTTCTTGAATAAGCCAAGTAAAGCGGGGATTTGACAGGCCAACGCTATTCAACACCCGACCTCACATAAACCGCCAACACGCGGGTTCAGCCGCGATAAACAAGCAATTGATCAGCTTACGTCGACAAAACCATAAGTGGTGAGATTCCATCTCATGTTGCTACTCAGGGAATGATGCCGACTGAAGATTAGAAGAAAGTAAGA
Organism: Cyrtorhinus lividipennis; assembly: GCA_019603395.1. Lineage (NCBI taxonomy): Eukaryota > Metazoa > Arthropoda > Insecta > Hemiptera > Miridae > Cyrtorhinus > Cyrtorhinus lividipennis. The sequence continues at coordinate 16,710,407 of CM034005.1, read as the reverse complement.
TCGCGTAGTACAAGTAAGCGAGTCCTCACAGAAACTCACCAATACGTGGAACCGAACGAAATGCAGCCCTTCAATAACAAATAAGTAACTACAATCGGCCAACAGGAATTGAAAACGCTGCGAATTCTTTCATACGGGTTGGTTATTCCTCGGACCAGGCGCATGGAGACTCATTTCTTCAACATGAGGAAAATGGAAAAAGGGGGTGTGGCGGATCCCGAACCAATTCCAATCGATTCAGCGTCCAAAATTTAGTGGAAAATGATACCCCACACACCTAGGCACCCGAAATCTCGAAAACAGACATTTAAAATGGGTAAATAGGTACCCATTTTGACTCAAAACCCTACCCAGAGGGTGCCAATCGTAAAGGGACCCATTTCAATGGATTCAGCGTCCAAAATTTAGTGGAAAATGATACCCCACATGCCTAGATTGCCAAAAATCTCAAAAATTCATTTTTCGAAATACACATTTTGACCCCTATCCCTCCCAAATTTGGTCCGATCGGGCTGAAAACTTTCAAGGACCGACTTAGGCCGAGAACAGACTTCTGACCAAAATTTCAGATTTTTAGAAAATATTCTACCCATGAACACCTCTGGTTTGGGCCGATCGGTACGGGAACCATCCTAATAGAAGACCACACGTGTCTAGTCACCAAAAAATCCCTGAAATCACGTTAAAACTTTTTTTTCTTTTTTACACATACTAAATTGAGCTGATTGGCCAAAAAGAAACTCCCTGACCAAAATTTCACACATTTAGAAAATGTTCAATGTACTACCAAAAATGGCGAGAAACAGACATTTCGATTTTGTGACCAAGACATCTTGGAGAGCAAAATGTCCAAATTTGGGGCAAATCGGAGTGATCAGTCTCTGGCATGAAAACAGTTGATTGCTAAAGGAATAATAAACCATATTGGGTGGAAACATCCAGACTGAATTACCATTCTTGAACGACTTGAACTCTTGAATTGATGAAGTAGGAAACATTGTTATCAATTCATAAATGACCCAAAGAAAAAGGAACGGCAATTCGACAAATGATGTCTTCAATTACAGGACGTTTTCTGCGTCTGTCTACTTCTCCTCATACTTTTAAACGCAATGGGTAGAGATTTAAAGCTCCGAGTTTCAGTATTTAATAAATAAGTTCAATATAATATAGTTCAAAACGCTGCAAATTCTTACACACGGGTCGGTTATTCCTCAAATCAGGCGCATGGAGACTAATTTGAACCTTGGACCAGGCGCATGGAGATTCATTTAATCAACATGGGGGAAATGGGGGAAACAGTGGGTGTGGCGGGTCCCGGACCCATTCCAATCGATTCGGGGTCCAAAATTTAGTGGAAAATGATACCCCCACATGCCTAGGTAGTAGAAATCTTGAAAACACATGTACAGAATGGGTAGATACATACCCATTTTGGCCCATAACTTCTTCCAGTAGGTGCCAATCGTTCTGGGACCCACATCATTGAATTCAGCGTCAAAAATTTAGTGGAAAAGGAAACCCTACACCCCTAGATTGCAAAAAAATCTCAAAAATCCATTTTTTGGAATTCACATGTTGACCCCTACCTTGCCTAAATTTGGTCCGATCGGGCTGAAAAGTTTCGAGGACCATCCCAGGCCGGGAACAGACCCCTGACCCAAATTTCAGATTTTTGGAAATTTTTCTACCTACTACCGAAAACGGCGCGGACGGCGCACGGACAATGACTTTTTTTGATCTAGAAACCATGAAACGTCCAGAAAAAAATTTTGAGCCGAATCGGAGAGGTTGACCTTTTGCATGAAAACATAAATTATTCAAGGAATTACCATCCAATATAATAATAGTTCAAATTATAGACAGCAGCACCGACGCACAAAAAGTGGAGGATCTGCACAGCTTAGGGTCGCTGGTTGCTATTGCCAGATGAGCTTCGTACGTTGGCAACACTGTCCTTTTTCTCGTTTTCAGCTGCCATTATTGTTGTTTCCCCATTCCCTTCAATATCGCAGTTCGGTGAAATTCTGCGTGGCTTCCCATTCTTGCGTTTGGGTCATACCGAATCCTACTGATTCGACGTCAAATTTCTGTTCCAGTTTGTAGGTGAGTTTAATTGAATGGTGTCTCATAATAATCCTCGCCCAAACATATCCGTTTTAAAACGGAAATCACTCCGTTCTCTACTTTTATCGATCCATAAGGAGTCGCCACGGACGCCATTACCTGTGGTTCTGGTGCTTCGCCCTTCACCCAGCTTCAACGCTTTCTTTTGCATGGAAGTTCACTCGTGAGGATTGCAACCCATCTATCATTCGTGCGTTATTTGTTTGTGCTTCGTTTCAGCTAAATTCATATATTTACAAAATGAGCCGATACCGTGAATGGGATTTGACTTGCAAAGTCTACGTCGGCAACCTGGGCAATAACGCGTCCAAAAATGAGTTGGAGGATGTGTTCTCGAAATATGGTCCGTTGAGGAACGTGTGGGTGGCCCGCAACCCTCCAGGATTTGCTTTCATTGAATTCGAAGATCCCAGAGACGCAGAAGACGCGGTCAGGGCGTTAGATGGAACGTAAGTTAGACTTTTCGTATAAAATTGTTTGTTTCAACTCGTCTTCACGGCGCATAATGGTATCGATCAGTTAGCGACACTGGCTTGCTCAACGTGTCAACTCCTCTCTTCACTCCTGCATCAACGAATCAACTTCTTGGTCATCCCTTCCATCAAAAACACCTTTGAAAATTGCCAAATTCTCCCTACTCATGCAAAAGCCTCAGCAACAGAAAGCGCCACATCTCTCCACCTGTACTTGCCTACTTTTCTTCCCTCCAACGTAATTCGAGTGAAGTAGGTGCATTTTAATTATTAATAATTGTTTTTCTTTACTTTCTGCAGGGCTATTAGCTTGATCTGACCGTGTTTTTATTATTTCAGGCGCTGTTGTGGGACTCACATCATTGTTGAAATGTCAAATGGCAAGACGAGGTCGTCTGGTCGTGGCGGTGGTAGAAGGCGTTCACCTCCGAGGCGCTCAAGGTAACAATTTCTTTTTCAACTGCTCAATTTAAGTGTCAATGCCCCAAGTTTATTGCCATTTCATATCATTAGAAGGTTTTTTCCCGCTTCAGCTGTTCACGTTTCACGTGTTTTGCGAAGTTTTGAGGTTGAAGCTTTGGTTGGTTATTCCTTAAATTTCCCACCAAAAAAAAAAAAAATCTGGAGTTTTAAGGTGTCTAGAACAATATAAGCAAATGTCCGTCCACGCCATTTTGGTAGTAGAACATTTTCTAAAAATCTCACATTTTGGTCGAGGATGGTATAGGGTAAAAATGTGTTTTTTGAAGGTCTTCCTGGCGGTATCATTTTCCACTAAATTTTGGATTTTGAAATCCATTTGATGGGTCCGAGCCCAATTCGAGCCCACCGAAGGTGTGCATGAGTCAAAATGGGTGTCTAATTACTAACATATATGTTGGGGTATTATTTTTTTATGTCATGGGGACTAGCATATTTATGGAGTATCATTTTCCACTAAATTTGGAACGCTGAATCCATTGAGATGGGTCCCCAGACCAATTGGCGCCCACCGGAGGTAGGTACGGGTCAAATGGGTACCTTCCTATTTCGCATATGGGTTTTCAGACTTGTTGGTTACCTATGCGTGTGGGGTAATTTTTTCCACTAAATGTTGGACGCTGAATCCATTGGAATGAGTCCGTGACACTCCTCACTCACTGTTTTCCCCATACTCCTGCTCCGAGGAATAACCTACCATCGTGAAAGAATTTACTGATCAGCCCACCTGATGAGCAGGCTGATCACAATTATATTAGGTATGAAAACCCTAAAGGGCCTGCTGCCAGTAGTGACCACTTTCCGAAGTGGTCCGTTTTTTATACCGAAGTATAATTTGTTTCCTTCAAACATGGACCTCCAGCTCCGGTCGTAATGGTCTTCAGTACTATCTTCATCATAGTATGGATCGGGGTTAGATTTTCCCTGTATAGAGTGAAATTCCCCTCTCTTGACTATTCGATTTTCTCCAATAATGTTACGGTTGCTACAAAGATGCAGGGGCAAAACTGAAACCCAAATTTGTTCGTGAGCGTTTTGGTCTCGTTTTCAATGTTCCCTGGAGTTTGTGTCCTAACACTTGAATTGGCGTCTAATTTCTGCAGACTGGTTTGCCTGTAAATACCTAAATTCAAACCTAAAAATACGTTTTGACGGCGCATTTCCGCAAATTATTTGTCAGCTTTCCTCAAAAAGGATACTAAATACGCGAAATCATTCCATTCCATCAAGCTGAAAGTCTTTCGACCTATTATATCCACCCGATTCACGTTGTCTGGAGCTGGAGGGCGCTCAAACCAATCCTTGGCACTCTCAAATCACATCTTCACGCGTAAATGTGCAGCCACAGTCAAATTGCAGGCTGTTTAAACACGAGAACCTGAAGTTTGAATGTACCCAACTGATTTTGGCTGAACATTGTTTGTGTTTCACTCTTTCTTCCCTTGTTTGTTGGGTTGTTGATTTTCAACATTATCGTTTTAATGCATATGTAATGTGGAGGATTTTTTTTTTCATTTTTGTACATTTTCTTTGTCGAATTTTTTATTTTTACTTATTTTGCGTATCGTTTCCTTTTATGCGATATATCCTTACATCTTGTGTCCTCAAATATCAACAACCTTCGTGAAAAAAGGAAATGAAATTTCTCGAGATGAGGTTTACTGTGAGATTTTTGAGAAGAGCTGAAATATTATGTTATTTTCGAAATGGAGTAAATAGCTTGATTATGCAAACTTTGCAGGGCTCTCGTCAAGTTTACCTCTGTACTTCTTCAAGCTGTTACATCAGTTTTATTGCATCCACCACCATCCATCGTCACTTAACAACACGAAGGCTCTTCCCAACTTTCTATTAAAACAAATACAACCAACCCTTGAACGAACCAACCAACCATCACTGCTGTATTTAGGTACTTGAGCATGCGTTAAGAATTCCAGAGAGAGTTTTTCGGCAGTCACCGCAATATAGGGTAAAGATGCAGAGTGAAGAATATTGAGCTAATTAGTAGTTATAACTTTTAATAGTTGTCTATTATGTCATCGTCCCATGATGCATGGCTGGAAATCAATAATTACTCATGCTTTGGAGGAGATCAATATCATGATAATTTCTGATCAACGTTCATTTTTTTTTTTTTTTTTTTTAGCTTGAACATTGATTGATTTTCTTCCCTGTACATTTTCTTCATCTACATTATGCATTATCAAGAGGAGAACCCTAATTAAAAAATGAGTTCATTTTCGAATATTTGATCTCCTTATTCGAAAATTCCTTAGCCAAGAAACAAAAATATATCTGAAACTCGAGAAAAAATTATATTTATGTACAAAGTCCCCTTGGTTTCTTATTGCTGATTGATAATTTTGAATTTTGGTCAGAAATTTGTTCCCATGACTCCTCAAAAGGGCAGAATATTACTGATTTTAAGCCATGATATACATTGAGACTGTCGCTTTCGCTTGAGCCTAGTTTTCCGCGTTATTAATTCAACTTTCGGTTTGTTTGCTGCCGATTCTAATAACTTTGAGAGAAAGCGAACTGCGAAATGTTGTTCGGTATTGGGATAAGACGGAAATTTGGGTCAAACCGGTGGGAGGGGGGTTGCTGTATTTGAAGGGTGGATGGACGTGTAGGTTAAACGCATTTGTAACTGTGATGACTAAAGGGTGAATTGAAAAATTGACGGATCGTGTTCAACTAGAGCTAGTCGAGAAAATTCGGTGTTTCTAAATTGTTTCCTCGTTGAACACATCATTCAGCTTTTTAATCCCCTGACTGGTGTTTTATTAATCAATTTAATTTTATTCAGAACTAGCTGGTATTGTGGAGGAAGTTGTGAACCAGTCCAGTCATGACTTGTTGATTGCCCATTCGAAATTTATTTTTTGGTAGTCAAATCCTGACGAGACGATAATTATCGTCGCCAATTTCGATCAGTTCGTCCCTCCATTTCGCCTTGTTAATTCGGGAGTCATACTGTTCGTTGGCTCACCTAATTGTTCTTAATTACCCTACCACTTTTGTATTTTTCTTTCTTCTTTAATTTGGGTCAACGATAACGATTCAATTTTTTCAAGAAGGAAGAGAAAAAATTTTGATTTCCACTTTGAAGGGCAACTTGATTGTAGAAAATCTAGCAGGCTCGTAATTGATTCTGCATTTATTTTGAAATTGTTTCTCTTCAAAAACAACATTTCATCGGAGTAGTTGATAACTTAAATTATTATATTAATAGGGTGTGAGAGCCCCAATTTTCCTCTATGAACCTAAAAATGTTAGCGTTGTAAGCAGTTCCTCTTGTTCAATTCAAAATTCTGAAGTCGTCACATTCTTTTTGTGTTCCATTAGTTTAAACTGCTTTATTTTTTTCTTTCTTTTGATTTCTCATTGGTTTTCCCTTTTTTGGCGCACCAGGTCAAGGTCTCCTTGGAGGAGGAGGGCATCATCCCGCTCAAGATCTCGTTCCAGGTCTCGCAGCATTCCCGTCAGGCGATCAAGATCTTACTCGCGGGACCGCCGCTAAGGCAAAGGTTAGTTTGGAGAATTAATACATTAATTATTGAATTTGAATCGTTTCACGAGTTTCTCAATTTGTTTGTCTTGTCAACATAACTTATTGTTTTTTCCTTCTTCTTCTTACAGGCATTGCAAATGAAGTGGCGCCGTCGTTTCTATATTATTCACCTTATAATTTCGGTCAGCCATTGAAGTACTTTTTTTTCTAAACTTTTGTACGTAGGCTTATTTTAATGAACACTAGTGGTACTTCCTGGAAATGATTATTTACCCTGAGGTTATTAATAACCTTACAGCATTATTCGCCATAGTTTAGTTGATGACATTGGTACAACGGAAGGATTGCATTGCCCTAATGGAAATTCATTATTTGCTAGGTATGTAGTTTTGACGATTAATTTTTCAATCTCGTCCCTGGTAGCCCTGTCGTGGGAACCAGGTGACAATGTCTAAAGTAATGTTATTTCTCTTACATCGTTACGGAATTTCTTTGTATATATTTTAGAAACCGGATTGTCTATAATTTCAGTGGAATGAATAAACCTTTTCATGAGAGTGGTTCTCGGTATAACACCCTGTTGCAGGCTTCGTTCGTCAGTGTTGCGGGATTTCATCGATGTTGACTTGTTAATTGAGTTGAGCTTTTGTTGCAATATTATTCGAGATGTCTGGTTATTAAGGAAATAAGACATTCTGATCTACGTAATCTCTTGAGTTCTGCTTCCTTGAGGTCCGTTTGCGTTCACAAATAGCCTTAGTCAACAGGCAACACCGAAAACGAATTTCTAAAAAATGCTGTGGGGCATGGGATTTTACATCATTTATGTACAGAGCGATTAAGGCTGGAGTCCTGTCTGGTCTTAAAATACTAGAAGAATTTATATCCATAAAGTATGGCGGGACATTCAACACTTGTGTTTCTGATGGTATTTTTAAGTGGGCGTGATTGGAAATATCTGCCACTATTCAATCATGCTCGTGCAGCAATGTGATGTTGAAAATCGTTTCTAACCATCATTCTGCAACCCTCCAATATAAAGTTCAATATTTTTTATTTTGCGAACAAACCGCCTGCGTTAAAAAAAATGAACTACTTTTTGGCCACTCCGGAAAGAAATAGAAGTTATGTAGTAATAGCGCGGCCTTGGTTCGTGGGAGTAAAAAAAAGTGTATTCTAGAAATGACCGGTAGAGCGCTCTGAGTCTTCCTCCAGGCTTTAATAATGAGAGGGAATCTCCGCCCAAACCTCGACGTATGTGAAAGTTATTATATTTTTGTTAATTGGTAACGAATTAATAAATACGAAATTAGTTCGAATTCGTTCAACCCCTTTGAAGAGTAATAATTAATTTTATAGTTTGCATAAGAGATAGAAGAGGTTTGTCTTTCACGAGACATCAAAGACAATAACGACGTACCAACTTCTCCCCAATAATGCTTTCCCGCCACCATGGCGTAAATTAATGATAAGGCACGTCACGTTGTGTATCCTGTTATATGGTTTTATTTACTTAGCTGAGATACAAGATTCCTCAATACTGATGAGGTTTAGCATCATGAGTAAGTTCGTTCTTCCACAGCGCCTTCCAGGTCTCTGAAGGTTGATTATTTGGCGTTAACATCCAACTACAAGTCGTTCTTCTCTATGGTCCGAGGTTATTGCTTGGTTTATGATAGTCACCCATGACTGTTGGGGTGTAGAAATGGAGTTCAGTAGACAGTAAGAAAAATCAAGCTTTTTGTACCTTCAAGACCTATCGATCGTTTTCCTAGTAATTGCAGAATAGGTATTTATGACTAAAAAATCTTTTTAATAACTTGGTCGCTATTGTTATTTCTAGGTGATTAAGGCGCCCAAAAGTGGTATCTGCACGTTTTCAATGGAGAAGTCACCCGCTGCTTTCTGTACGTTGCCCAATATATCGGCGTGCGTTAAAATTCTCAATTCAGAATTGGCCAACCTCGACTTCGTACCAATTACGAGGGGGAATGATGACAAATCGATGATCGTCCAGTTGGTCAACGTCTGCTACGAACTGGCCGCCACAGTTAGGAAGAATATAAAACGTCTCAATGAGCAGTACAAAGACTTTCTAAGGACCGAAAACATTTTGAAAAATGAAATCAATGAGAAAGGCCGGATGGCCATTTCTCTAGCCAACGAAGTTCAGAAAGTCGAAGATATGAAAAATAAATGGAAACTCAGCGAATCTCAGATAACCTCGTTGAAAAGCCAATTGAAAACCATGAAACAAGATCTATCTCAACTTCAACACGCCCAATCGATACAGAAGCTTCGTCACGAGCACGAGTCTCGACGTAAAGACGACGCCCTCTCAGCCTTAAAGACCAAACTTCATCAAATTTACAATGAAGGGAGCGATCTACCCAACGACAGATCCAAATCGACGAAATCCAACCGCATTTTGTCCAACAACTACGACGAAATAATCGATCGATACGTCTGCCAACTTCACGACAATTTACAAGTGGTTTTGACTGAAAACGCCGGGTACAGAGATGCTTTAGAAACCGTTTACAATACGATTTCTCTCGAAGTAATTGACTGCCCCGCGTCGACTTTGGTGGATTTGTCCGGACTTCCTTACCAAGCTATGCTAGAACATGTAGAAAAAAATTTCAATTTGCTCCTTGAAAAGTTTATTTCCGAAAAAAACCAATGAGTTTAATGTTTTCAGTTGTTTTCTCAGTCCTAATAAATTTAATGTTCTCGTTTTACTGTATTCCTAGCATTATTTCTTGAACTACTGTATTTGATTTCATCCCTCCCACCAAATGTTCATTTAAAACAAATTGTTAAAACTGAATTATTTCGACTGTTGGTTAGTTTGACTGACAATAGTTGACTACGCATCTTACTTGTAAAATTGCAATAAGAACTGTTGTTTCTATTTTCTCAACTAACGTGGGGTTAGCGGCAAAGCTACGAACCCGACAGAGATCATATTCATGTCCTACTTCTAGCTAAAGATTGATTTTGGTTAGAAAAATGCTTCACCAACCGTGCAGAATCACAATTTAACACATTTAGTTTTATTCGTAATAATTTTTAAACAATCTACTGTAATATGGATCGCAGTAATCTTTGATGCAGGAGAATGTGGTAATTTCGGAGAGCAGAGATGAGAGGCAAGTAGACACCTGATGCTCCGATATCCCTGGTCAGTTACCAACCGAGATGGCATACAAAATCTGGGCACCCAATGATCATAAGAAGTCTTGGCTACTGTTTCAGCCGCAATATTACTCATGGGAATAAATTATATCCAATTGGTGAGCCGATCAATAGTAGTCAAACATGACTGTCATGTAAAGATGAGGAGCCAATCAGGTCTTGGCTACTGTTTCAGCTGCAATATTACTCATGGGAATAAATTATATCCAATTGGTGAACCGATCAATAGTAGTCAAACATGACTGTCATGTAAAGATGAGGAGCCAATCAGGTCTTGGCTACTGTTTCAGCCGCAATATTACTCATGTGAATAAATTATAATCGAATTGGTGAACCGATTAATAGTAGTCAAACATGACTGTCATGTAAAGATAATGAGCCAATCAGGTCTTGGCTACTGTTTCAGCGGCTATATTACTCATGGGAATAAATTATATCCAATTGGTGAACCGATCAATAGTAGTCAAACATGACTGTCATGTAAAGATGAGGAGCCAATCAGGTTTGTGTGAATTGTTCATCGGGTTCAGTAAATGTACTAACTGCGACAGCGAAAAGTCAAAATACCGGAACTATCAAGTGTCATTATTTTCGAAATCACATCTATTTACTACTTTATACCTAATCCGCCTTAGTCGATTTAGTGTCCCTAATTTTAATATACCAATATATTTAATATATCAACGGAGTCTGTAAATGTGCAGTTTTGGATTGTTCGGGCGGACATTTGGATTTTGTTTCACATAGGTACATTAATTGAAACGTAAATTAATGAATAATTAATTAAAGAATTAATGAAAGATTTTTTCTTAGTATGGGTATGAGTGAGTGTAATTCCAATGAGAATAATAATGTAAATGCGCATTTAGAATAAGTGGCTATCCTGAAAGCTACCAGGCAAAGTAGGTATGTGATATCTTAGTTAACGCTCAAACATCGCAAATTCTCTTAGCCAAAGAGTGTTTCTCATAATCCCTTTTGAAGCTACGGCCGTTATTGTGCGTTCCTCTCTGCATGTGGCGTCACTCGTCATACTCGTATTTGCTTTTATGACAGCTGCTCGTGGCCATAATACACAACGGTGCTCTCAAATCAACGCAAATATCCCATTGTCTTATCGAATCGGCTGAAGCGCGCGGTTTCAATGTCCATACAATAGATGAGGTAATTTGTTTCTTAATTCAAGCACAGATTAAGCCGATACGATACCACCTGGATTTGAATGTGTTGACATCCAATTTTGCACTCGCTTTAGTACGATGCGTGCGTAGGAACAAATTCTCGAAATTGAGAGGAGGGCAGAGCTCGGAGAAAGAGCGTGGGCGAAGTCAGGTGAAAAAGGTTGTGATGCGGTTACGTGGAATGAAGACAGAACAATGGGAGTCGTGAGAGGGCAAGTGATGGGGCAACAGGCGAGTCAACCGTTCAGTTCTACGAGCACCTCATTCAAGGACCTCTGGTCACCCACAGCACGTCCACTGGCCGCGGACGTTCTAAAAGTTAAATATTGACGTACATGATTTATGTCCTCTCAAAATGGCGTTAACGAAATGTTTCAAGTCGCCAACCCACATCTGAACCAGGGCGATTTGCTATTTTGGGCATTGATGATGACCACAATACGACATTCAAACCTACCAATCAGGTTGAGATCAATTCAACTTGATGAACAGTCGATTGGTGTGTTACTAATCAACTAGGCTCTGCAGACGATTGCAGCACCTCACCCAGTCGAAATCAAAACAATCATGGTAATGATGGTAAATGTTTGTGAGAATCTTTTCTTTATGGGAAATCTGGGGGGCGGGAACTATAATAAAAATGTTATCTGAAATCAGTTGTTATGGGGAAAAAATGTAAGAGGGGTTGAAGGAAGCAATCTTAATTGCCCCCTACGTTCGATTTTTTGTTAATAACAACTTCGATTATTTTCAAAAATGAGCTTAATTCAACATAATAGCGAATTTCGATATGGGATATTGTTTGGAAGATGTAAAAAAATAATAAATTACTTTTTTTTTTTTTTCTGCGATACGAAAAATAATAAAACGTGTATAAACCGGTGGATGAAGGACGATCAGGACTAGCTCAAGTGGTCCTATAAAGTCGGGTCGAGGGTCGAATCAGAACACGAAGGGCCGTCTCAAATGTGACGCAACGTCGTCTCGGTTGCGTTTGAAGCCTTGACCCCTGTTCGGCATTGCACCGGTGGTCCACCCTGTCTTTGTACAGAAATTCTTTGCGGAGGAGGGAATCCGGAAGCCCGAATTCAAAAAACGTTATCTTTCCTTTCTGAATACAAACAAAATTAAAACAGGTCAACAAATTCTTAGCCAAGGCGTTGACGTGGGTAATTCGAGAAGGAATGGAAGGGCATGTATCAATATTTCATGACCCATAATGGGAGGAAGTATCTAGTTCGGGATTTATCGACCCTACAAATGCATGGAATAAGGGGTAATCTTGATGATTTTTACATTTTATTTTCTTGAAAAAAGACTACTGAGGGATTATGCACATGTATAGGAAATCTCAGGAACCCTTTCTAAAAATGTTAAGTTTCCTACGTCGCCGATTGTCTTCTTTGTACTGTATCTTATCTTTATTGAGAGAAAACTGATAACAAATTCATATATTTAAGAAAACCATCAATTCAATCGACTTTTTTTCTTCCCCAATGAAAGGCAAGAAAGATAACGGCGTTGACCCAGGTGGGAATATTAATATTAAAGTAGCGTTAACCTTTGGGTGACCTCTCGTGGGGCTTCGTGACTGGAACTCAACGAAAAGGCGTTCAAAAGCTCAATAGCAACAACTAGCCGCTAGAACGGGGCTATCAGATTGGATCCAAATTAGCTGATTAGATGAAGGATTTCGTCACGTGATTTTGCTTTTCCCTAAGGGTGGATCGTCAACGGTTGGCCACTCAATTGAAATACAATTGGCTCAGAGGACAGAGTCGGGTAAGTAGATAAGTACATAATTTATGCGAAATTATTCTATGCGGTAGGCTGTAGAATAATGGTGTGGAAAAACTTCTTGAATTCATTCATCGTTCGTATCAGTCATAGAATCTAATGTCAACCTTCGGATAATTTTCCGGATACTCAAGTGCTCAAATTACGAGAATCATCTAAAAAGTCAGCAATTTTTGTGCTGAGTGAGGAGTTCATGTAGAATCATTTATTCACGATCTCGTGACGACGTTGGCGCTATTCGTCGCGCATTTCCTTCATGTTGAAGCTACCTCTTTCCTCGACGGTATCACATAAATCGATAGCAGACAAGAATTATTTAATGTTCCACTTTATTGAATCACCGATACTCTCTATTTCCAATTCTAATAGATTTCCTCTAAGGTAGGTATCGCAATCACAGCGGGAATTTCGTAAGAAAAGGACATTTTTCTGTAGAAAACCTTCCTCCGTTGTGCCACTTACAGATGATACGGTTTCGGGTGTTTAGCATAAAACCCTGGGCAATCCATTTGATTTCCGTTGCAAAACTGACGTTATTGCCGTTCTTTCACTCAAGAACTCATTTATTCACCTTGGGATGAAATTACGGGGCTTTCGAGCCCCCAAATGAATGCCTCATTCACCAGATAGTTCTCACAGCCAGGGCTCTTACGGGGGATGAAGAATCTCATTTCGTATATCAAGTCAATCTAAAGTGGGAGAGTACTTAATCTATTCAGTAGAAAGACATTAACATTAACTTTAGAAAAGACCGTAGGAACCACTTTTTACAGAATCAACTAGGTGAACGTTCCTTGTCTAGATGACACCGGAGAATAGATGAAAATCACAGCTCTTACATGTCTTCGCGAGAGGAATTTCGGAGCCTGCAGAAAAGAAAACTACGTATGTTTCAGTTATATTTTTCATGCCGGCCACATAGAATGCTGTCGACCACTACCTTCTTATGCGAGTACCTACCTACAACCAAAACCTTTCGTGGGAGCGTTTCATTTTAGGGTGAGGTCAATTTGTCAAGATATGTACAGTTATAGCGGAAAAACGACTTATTTTTAGTACAAGGAAACTTTGCGGTTGAATGTCTTCCTGACGGCTGACAACGACAGCAGTCAAGTGGACTGCAGCCTTTATTCATTCGAAGAAACAGTAGGCCCAAGTGTGACCAAGTCTGTTTGGGTGGTTGTAATAGTGGTGCCAGAGCTCAGACTAACCAATGTTAGCAGAATTCCTTTTAAAGCCTCAAGACCCGACAATCACTTCCATATTTCTCATAAGTAGTGTGTGTGTGCGTGTGAAGATCCGCAATGCTTTCAATAACCTAAGAAATCAGGACACTATTAAAGCAGTGCACGAGAATGTAAATGCCCACTTCTGTGAGGCCACATTGTGCATTCTCTCAATTGAGCGCGCTGAGATCAATAAATTACCAATATTCAGTAATAACTTTGTTATAGGTACAGTAATTTTGAGAGGTTGGGAAAAACGTTTTTTCTTCTTATCAGTGATCGCCTCTTCTTATTTGGCGTTTCCCTGAGAAACCTACTGTCTTCAAAATCAGCCCACAGACATGACGTCATCTTCCCCTTTTCCCACCAGTCACCTGCGGGGTTTTTTTTTTTCAAATTTCCAATGTAGTAATTAATTACAATTATATTTTCCTAATTATTAATTATTTTATGAATTCTCCCCAGAGTAAAAGTAATGGTTGATCTTTGGCTGGGAAGAGCAAAGCAAATGTGAAGCCTACTAAGGTGAAGAAGTGAACCCTACTAAGGATGGCCGGAGAGGGCCGTGATGATGAGAAGGATCTTCACCTCCTTCATAACTCTGTGATCGTGCGGGTCATAGTATAAACAGTTATATAAATCGTGTCACCGGCCCGGAAAGAGGTGTAATTCTTATTCTCATCAGAAAAATATCTAGGATTTTCCTCGTATTAGTTCATATTTTGCCATCAGTTGTCCAACATCCATCTTTTATGGGTTACTATTATAAGAATCGCGTCGCACATGCTGGGGTTGTCACGTATTTCTGGTGAGGTGGTACTTAGTGAGCCTGTAGACCATGAAAGCGGCCTCTAATTTCATCCAAGATCTCATCAAAACCATTCGCGGGAACAATACCGCTCCTTCAGCTTCTGAATCCTCATTGTCTTCTAGGTAAGTACGAGCACGCAACATCTTGTCGATACGACCAGCTTTCTCTCATCGAATAACCGAACGGCTCCTCATCGTTAGAAGTGCGTCTGTGAACTATGAGAGCATGACAAGCTTCGTTCTTGGTCCTCATGAAAATGGAACCGAAAAATATCTCAAGTCGGCCGCCAATGGCCAAAGGCGTGTATCCATTGGAAGGGGGACCGGCCCCGCGCCCCACCAGATAACCGGCCGTTCGTATAAAAGTCATCCGTCCATCTTTAGCTCCAGTTCTATCGCCGACAAGATGAAGGTGAGTGGACCGAAATTGTTCAAAAATCAAATTATACAATAATCGTGTTCACTCAATTTTAATAAAAAATTTACAAATAATATGATAAACTAGCACAATTACAGGATGTTTGAGCTAAGTAGTTTTATTTTGAATTTGAATTTTGAATTTTGAATTTGATACTGCGCCGCTCTAACGTAGCTTTTCCACTATAAATAAGCTGTTGATACTTTGGTAATCCAACCAAATTTAATAGAATGGGTTGGAGATTTGAAAAAAGATCCTGATTAGGAATTAAATCAATTTAAATTGTACATTTTGATGCCAATTTACAATTGTTTACCATTATTATAATTTATTTAGTAGGCGTTTAATATTAGGGTTTTTGACATTTTGACGGAAATTTTTCTTAATTTTGCATCAAACATTTTTTGCCTATTCGAACACAAGCATCCTCCTCCAACACAGTAAGCAGAGGCTGACCAAGGCTGATCTCCTCATCTCCAAATAGATTGGATTGAAGTATTACATGTTATTAATGTGTTAACTGAATGACTTGAGGAATGAAACCGGTCGATCTTTGATCAGACTATTCATGCTTCATCAATCGAGTGAATGGATGGCATTTTGAATTTAGTAAAAGTTACGTTGGCTCTACGATTGTTTGAAATTGGCACCAATTAATGCCCCTCCCCCTCCATCAAAAGCATCGATCTTCTGTCTCATATCGACATTTGAATCAATTTCAGATTTTGTTGCTAGCGTTGTGCGTTGCAGCGGTTCATTCATTCCCGCAGCAACAACAGTCATACAATCAGCAGCCTCAGTATAATCAGCAAAGACAGCAGCCAACGCAGCCTCAACAGCAACAGCCCTTAAAACCTACAAGCCCACCAGTGCCAATCATCTCTTTAGATAACAACGTCAACCACGATGGATCTTACAGATACAGGTTTGTCTTAGCTCTCCAAGAGACCGTGTTCGTTCTCAGGAGAAATTGCCGAACTCATTATGGAGACCTAAATAATTAATTTTTGTTCCAGTTTTGAAGGAGGTGACGGTACCCGGCAAGAGCAGACTGGCTCGTTGAAATCCATTGGGGCTGATGCTGGAGAAGTCTCTCAAGGCTCTTACTCCTATGTTGGCGACGATGGTAAGACGTACAGCCTCACTTACACGGCCGACGAAACTGGCTACCACCCTGTGGGCGACCATCTTCCTCAACCGCCTCCTATCCCAGAGGCTATCCTCAGAAGCCTCGAGTACCTCGCCACTGCCCCACCATTCAAGGACGAGTACAGTACGAGCAACAATAACAACAACAACAACCGCAACTAGTCTTCATGACTCTCATCTGAATCAGCAGCTAGGCCTTTGTAGTATTCACCATGGACCATTGTGTTCAAGTCAGAAATTGTTAAAATTGAACAAATGTAATTTTAAATCTGGGAAATCCAATTTGAGGCTACTTAGTTGGTGGTTATTGAAGGACCCAGAAGTGCAAATGTTTACCCATTCGGTCTCAACGGCGACTCTCCTTCCCAAAATTCGCACAATTTGAACAACCTCAAAAATTTATCCGCTTGATCCTATTTGACCTGGCCACTTGGCAAATCTGCGAATTATTTATTATGGAAACCATCTGTGATCTTCTGTCAAAATAATTATTTTTGTACTGCTCTTAAAATGTATTTTAAATTATTTGACTTGTGAATTCCTCTCACCCCCATCTCTTTCTTGCGATGAAATATCCGATTGGAGATAATACTTCAACAATCTAAAGTGTCAAAGTGGAGTACAAGTCTAGTTCAGCAACAACTATTGCGTGATAAGGCCACGTATTCATTGATGAGAAAACCTCTGGAAGAAACCCAGGAGTGACGAGAACATGGCATTAGCTAGCAAACGTGCAGATGGTTATAAATTCAAATTACCTCCAATAGTTATCTACAAGTTTTACCTCTGTGGTAACAAATTATGAATTTCGTTTCTACGGTAGAATTCACGCCAACAAAATCATCTCATTTCACTAATAATTTCCGTTAGGTCAACACACACAATTTTTACACAAAAACGAGAATTCCAATTCAAGCAAATCAACCCATGATTTATTGATTGCACTAAAAGCAATCATGGCAGAAATATGCGACACGGATAAGAAGGAAGTCGTTCGGCAGTTGGACAATTTAATTAGAAATCTTGAAAAGGGGTAAAATGTCACAATTGTTTGGTAGGGCGTACGATATTGAAAATATACGTATTGTCACATTAGTATTTATGTAAGGTTGCGAAATGTATCATGACACCTACATCTTACGGAAATACGTGTACAATGTAGGGGACGGTAAATCAACCCCTTTCTGCAGTCAAACGATAAGCTTTTCTAGCATTGTTAATACATAGCGGCGCATGTAACACGTTCCAGGTTTTTGTATTGGACCCTGAAAGGACCTCTGTTAACCCTTTTGTTGCCCTAATTCAACAGCCGAACTGCATTAGACAATTTTATCTTTCATATTACTCTATTTTATAAATGTCGGATGTCCGAATAACTATTCACAGATACGATACATTTCCAAAGAAAGAATGGCCGGAATGCCCACAAGAGCCACCTGCTCCGATGAGAACCGTAACACATCCCTATTTGAAAGGAGTTTATTTCAAGGAAAAACCAATCGTGAACTATCAATCTGTCAAGGTCACTTTCGATGGACGGCTCGGGGAATTCAATAGGGATAGAACGTACACATACAACGAACCGCCCTTGGTAAGTAAGGAGAAGAATGAAGGAAATCTTCTTCGAGCAAGACGTCACAACAACAAGTGACGATTGGATAATTAACGAAACTAGTACACTTACATATAGCTACAAAAGGTACCAGAGACAGCTTCTACAGAAGGGTTCAGGGTAAAATATAATTTAAAAAAGAAGCCAAAAGAGGAGGAAAATAGGCAACTCAATTGATGCAAAGTTTTTAGGAATGCAATTGACGAATGATAGAAGATGCCAACCGAAATACATTTTCAAACACGCTTCTGACACAAAATTCGCATCATTTTGGATAGTTTTGTACACCAGATTTTTTCCATGTATACTCCATCAAACCCCGCTACATTTAATTGTATTATCTTCTCAGAACATTCCTCCTTGGTTCCGTCCACGGTACAAAAGCGTAGAAATCCGCGGCGGTACTGTCATGAATGGCTGTGAATGTTGGCGTAAGAACGGCCTCCAAGATGACTGTCAACGTTGGGACTGTCAGCGCCCCGAGTGTCTCACTCACCCATTGCCAGAGTGTCCACCATCAGCGAATCCACCTTTCAACGGTATACGGAAACCCAACGCATTCATGCTGTGACGAGCTTGAACCTTCTTCAGAGGGTCGCGAGATCATTTCAGCATTATAATGAAAGTCCTTCGTGTTCATTGAAATCAAACATTAAGAAAATACGCGTACACTTTCAAAAATAAAACTGATTGATGATGCGTAAAAATTAAATGTTGATGCCAAAAGCAATTTCAAGTATAAAGCGGCTAACAGAAACAGAATGAGAAACGCTGCATATTATTTCACAGGGGTTGGTTATTACTCGGACCAGGAGCATAGAGTCGCATTCCAATCGATTAAGCGTCTAAAATTTTGTGGAAAATGATACCCCACACGCCTAGATTGCCAAAAATCTCGAAAATGCATTTTTCGAAATACACATTTTGACCCCTACCACGCCCAAATTTGGCCCGATCAGGCTGAAAAGTTTCGAGGATCAACTAGACCCGGAAACGGGTCACTGACCAAAATTTCAGATTTTTAGGGAATTTTCCTCAACCAAAGTCGGCGTGGACGGCGGACGGACATTTTCTCATTTTAATCTAGACACCTTGAAACGTTAAGAATTATCTATCCAAGACTTAACAAGCCCAGTTAAATGTAATGAAATTGCCACTTGTATAAAGAGGCTTAAACCGAGATCAAAGTAATCCTCAAACTTGGTAGCAACCGTTCACTATAATATATAATTTAGAAAGAAGATGACATTTTTTAGTCTCACCAGGGCATTAAATAATATAAGTAGTGAGGCATTTAATAGTCACACCGCTTTTTTTGAAAATCCATCATAAACGCAGGAAAAAAGCTGTTTGAATATCGACTGATTTTTGCTCGAAATTTGCTCTATATTTTCTACGTAGCTCGATTACTACGTTGTCACAGTTCCAGAAACATAATAAGGTATTATAAAAGGTTTTAATCGGTTATTTGTTTATTCCTGAGTTATATTGCCAGTTTTTTCGAAATGATTCCTTCAAAATTCGAGTAAACAACGCTTTGTACGAGCACCCAATAGTGCTTCGAGGAAATAAATACACTCGTACGATGATCGGGGTGGTCCACCGACTTGAATGATTACACTAAACCAAATCAAAACCTTGGTGTCGCGGGTGTCGAAAAAAATATAATAAAATCGTCGGCTTGGGAGCTCACTCGGCAGACAAATGAAGAAACTCGAGAAATATTTAAATTGATACAACCAGAATGGGAAGTCGCTCGTCGGACGGCCTGGAGGCTCCGTATATAAGTGAAAGGGGCGCATCCTGACCTCTCAGTTCAATCACAGCATCCTCACAGAAATGAAGGTCTTGGTAAGTTCGTTTTCATAATTAATATACTCAATAATACCGGTCCGATCAACTTATTATAATTCTCTTGCCTTAATCCCCTGGTCTCTCATAATTTATAAGCGGGCATGTTAAGTGAGTAGTACCGACCTACTTCAAGAGTAATGCGCATGTAGTAATACCAGCTCCACGTTTTTCATACGACTACTAACGATTGAAATAAAACAAATTAATTAATCACAACCAGAACTCACCAATTATCCCGATTTCAAAACATCGCTCTCACCTGGATCTGGAACAGAGGCCAAATAATTAGAGAAGTTGAGGATGAGTTATCTAATTTCTAGTTCTAATGTGTTGGTACTCGAGTGCAAAGTCTCCATGAATATTCTTGTGAGTTTCTCACAATGATTGAATCAATGCAACTACAATGACTTCTATATTCATCTAAAAAATGAATAAATAAAAAATACGAATAATCGTGGTTAACTGACATGCAACGTTGAAAATTATTCCTTAAAATTGTATTATTCCTTGGATCAAGAGTATGAGGAAAACAGAGAGTGTGAAGAGTCTCGCACTCATTCCAACGGATTCAGTGTCCAATATTTAGTGAAAAATAATACCCCACGCGTCATTACCCAGGTTTTCGATTTCGATTGTGTGGAGCGCTGCGATCGCATGCATAGCAAAAAACGCTGCAAATTCATTCATAGGAGGTGGTTATTTCTCGGACCAGGCTCATGGAGACTGATTTAAATCGATTCAGAATCCATAATCCTTCCGGACGTCAATCGTTCCGGGACCCATCTCATTGGATTCAGCGACCAAAATTTAGTGGAAAATGATACCCCACGAGCCTAGATTGCCAAAAACCTCGAAAATCCATTCTTCAAAAAAACACATTTTGACCCCCCCCCCCCCTCCATCACTCCCGAATTCGGTCCGATTGGTCCCCTGACTAAAATTTCAGATTTTTAGAAATTTTTCTACTACCAAAGTCGCCGTGGACGGACATTTGCGAATTGTGATCTAGACACCTTGAAACGTCCGGAAAAAATCAAAGAGATGACTTATTGGAATAACCAACCAAAAGCCGCGTTAATCCGTAATACCCGAATACATCATTATCACCTCAGTCGACATTGTCTGACCAAACGCAAATGGACATTCTACCCAGATTAGAATCAAAAAGTGTATTACGAAAAATGTATTCTCGGGGATCTAGGAGTGTGGGGTATCATTTTGAATAAATTTTAGATGCTGAATACAATGTGACGGGTTCCAGAACGATTGGCGCCCACCGGAAGAGATTATTGGTCAAAATGGGTATCTGTCTACTCATTTCGAAACTGGGTTTTCGAGATTTCTGGTACCTAGGCGTATCATTTTCCACTAAATAACCAACCCTTGCGAAAGAACTTAATTTATTTATTCATTATTTTCTACGGATATGTTTTACAAAAATTCGTCAAATTTCCAGCAAATTCTCCCACATAAAGGTATTATTCAAACCAGTATTACAAACTGCAACGAAATCCGTCTGGTCACATCCATTTACGTAGTACTAGCGGCGTTGAACTTTGCCACTTCCAACATCCCATTGATCACTTAACCAACCAGGCGTATCGTTGGTCTTTTCACGGCGGCTATTAGCAAACGCGAGGGTTTGTGATGGATGGCCGCAATTCCGAGATGGGCCGTAGATATGATTCATACAAGTTCAAGTGGCGTTATGAGCCGGCCATCGAGGAGCAGAAGCAGCTTTACACCGTGATTGTGAAAATACCTCTCACTCTAGTCGATTGCCACATGAGGCCTCAACTGTCAGGACGTCCTGACCCCTTCACCATTTTTATTTTTTTTATTTTTGCTGTCGTCTCTACAGTATAATGTGATAAGTGTCGTTTCACGAGTCGTTAAGCTCTCAAAGCGTCTGACTTACTATAGTTATAAATAATCCAAGTTAAGTCGATGGGAAAGGCCGTTGGGGCTTTTTGTCTCCCTTGCTGATGTCGACCCAGACCTGGCCTGGTGAATGGCCTTCGCATTTTACGAAGGACGAACGTGGTGAAATGGATTCCCTAAAAAATATAGGAATCAGAGCTCTAGAAGACCAATATTGTATTTGACCTTTGGAGACGATTATTATGATGATCCGCTTAGATGCGTATGGAGGCAAATGGCCATGAAAACTGGAAGCCTAGCACTCTCAACATCAACTTTCTATTGATTGAATGTACAACCTCAACCAAATAGGCTTGTATGGGCTTGAAGAACGATCGTTGGGAAAAAATATCTCAAAACTCTACAAAGTGGTCCGTTGGTCCTTCTTACGTTGGCCCTTATCTCTTTGTATGGTACGTTCCAGTTTGGATAACATGAACAATATTATTTATACACTTATCCCCATCTGATATCTGTCTTCGTGAGTGATTAAGCATTCAACGGCGAAAAAACAAATCCATAAAAAATCTTTCCATTTTCCAATTCGCCAGTTAAATGTGGTGAGCTTGCGAAGACTTCGACACTTTTAGAGCATCTTCGATGGGTAGGTAGTTCCTATCAATTGAATTATCTCATTATGTGGGACAATTCTTTAAATGATTTGATCTTTGACGGACTTGGAATATCTAGTCGCTAAACAGATTCTCTAAAGGTAGAGCTGGAAAAAAATAGTGATAAAATAAAATGCTGTAATGCGATTGATGCTGTGATTGTGTCGTTGCTGTTTTAACGGTTCCCCGAACTTAAGAATCGGTTAATATATGGTAGAATTTTTTCCTGTAAAAAAAAAAAGAGAAACCACAAGGTGGCTGGACTTGATAGCAAAAATGAAATATCAATATTACTGGCTAATGTATAAACTAAATTTTGACCCATTCATTCCATTAGCTGGCAACGTTGACACTTTGGACGGCGGCAATGGCCCAAAATCGTCAAAACGACTATCGAAATCAACGCTTTGACCCTCAGCAACATCAAGCGAATCAGCGTTACGACGCTCAGCAACATCAAGCGAATCAGCGTTATGACCCTCAGCAACATCAAGCGAATCAGCGTTACGAACCTCAACAACAACAACCGTATCAAAATTACCAATCGACGCCCGAAACACCGAAAGACGCCCAGCCGTTTCAGGCAGACCGGCAAGATCCATACATCACGCCCGTGCCCATTATTAGGCTCAGCAAGCAAATGTCCCTTGACGGAAGCTACAAATCTAGGTCAGTGGAATTCGTTGAATTTGTCTATCGTGAATTGAATTAATAATTTGGAATGTTAATGAATGATGCTCAAATATTACCCCCTCCAGGTCATGTTCTTTTACCGAAATGCTGACACTTGTACGGGTTCACTCTGAAGTTGTGTGGCAGTTGGCTATCGTCTTTTCTCAAAACTGACTAAACTGTTCAAATTTGGCGTCAGAATGTATGTTAGTTGATTCGTAATAGGAGACAATATTTTTCGAATCACTGCAGAAAGCCCCACATTTCAAATGCCGAAACATGCTAATACATGAACAGCCAAATTTGCCTCCAGCTCATGCTACTGATTATGGTAAAAGACAACTTTACCCCCCCCCCCCCTTTATCATCTTGGCTTGAGTAAGAACTACTCAAAGCGGGCTTCATTTAATTGATCGTGGAGGAACCCATGAAAGATATTGCATTTAAGATGAGTCGTGCTCAATCCAAGTGTAGTCTCACAGACTCCTAATGGCTTATGATCCCGACTCGATATTTCGATCGTCTAGTTTGACTCATGAGAACGGATTGGTAATGGCGAGCCTCGGGAGTGCTCATTGCTCAAGAAAACGGTAGAAGATGCGCAGGAGTGGCCTGACCTGACCTGTTGCGTCAACTGCTCCTTATGCTGTAACCCGCCGTTTCACCTAACGGGCTAGGGATCCAGAAATAGACCTAGGCGAATAAATTAGTGGGAGACTAAAGACTTTCACTTACCGTTCGGAATGTCGGAGACGGTCGGTCATAGACTCCAAGTACACCTGAATTGACTAAGCTCTGAGGAATGGGGTTTCGTAAGTGAAAGGCAAGAGTTCAATATTGGTTTGTAATAACGCAATTGTTCGAAATATGAAATAAGGAATGTCTCGGCCGAGAAGGATACTGACTATGACTTAATCTAATTAGTGAGTAGGTAGAATGTGAAGGGCTGAAGGCCAATGAATTTACGAGGTAGCTGAAGGCTCAGGAGTGTTTGATTTAGAATAACGGAAAAATACAGTTGTTTTACTAATGTCCTCCCCTAACTCCCTTTGCTGTTCTACAACAAACAAGATACTAAATACTACGGTTACAACATACGATTCTCTGATCAGCTTTCTAATGACTAAACGTCAGGGCTTGGGCCAGATTTAAAGAGTCGACTTTCGCGTTGCGAGGGTACGAGACAGAGTTAATTCGCCACTTACGTGCACCAACGCCTTCGGATGGAGACAACCGGGTGATTTGCTCTTCGCTGCTTGGCTTCGGTCAGGGGAACGCCGTCCAGGTCGGAGGAGGCGAGGCTCTTTCCGACGGAGATCCGACGACTGGCGGTGCGTGGAGATCCCAGACTATTGGCCGTCGGTCGGGCGCGAACGGATCAACACTCGGGTCCGACGGGGGATTTTCAGTTCGTAATAGGGGTCCACTGTTACGGGATAGGAATTGGCTGATCTCCCAATTCCCGAGTTCTCACCCTGAAGGAACCACGATACAATCGTTCCTTCAGGTCACTTTCACTTCACTTCGATGTCCCGGTTCACTTCGCCTCGATGTTCCGGTTCACTTCGCTTCGATGTTCCGGTTCACTTGGATGTCCCGGTTCACTTCGATGTCCCGGTTCACTTGGATGTTCCGGTTCACTTCGATGTCCCGGTTCGCTTGGATGTTCCGGTTCACTTCGCTTCAATGTCCCGGTTCACTTCGCTTCGATGTTCCGGGTCACTTCGATGTCCCGGTTCACTTTACTTCGATGTCCCGGTTCACTTCACTCCGTTCCGCGAACAGAGATTTCTACCTTCCTTCTCGTGAGTTCGGATACGACTGGGGATTGCTCGTTCTCTCAGTCCGCTCGTCACGTCGCCTTCCCCTTCTACTCCTCCCTGGGTGTCTTGCGCCGCCCATCGCCTACCCAATCCAAAGAGGGCACGCCCAGCTGGAGTTAGGCGTTTGGAGGGGAGAGGGGTCGTTCCGTCCCCCGCCGCCGAGGTTTCTTGGCGGGGCGCTTGAAATTTGCCGCCCCGTTACACCCCTCCGATCTTCGGAGGCCGAGGTCTACCTCGGCAATTTTCCTTCCGGTGGGGGTGACTGGTGCGATGGGCATTGCGTCAGGTCGTTTGGCTGCTATCCACGCTTGCTCGTACCGCCAGCGTCTGCAAGCGGCACAGGTTGGTGGGCGGTCCGTCTCGTGTTCGGCGATGGAGCAGGGCTTCGGGTAGGCGGGATCCGTGGGTTGTAGGTTCCGGCACTTCCTCACCAGCCGATTCCACATCACTTTGCAGCCACCGCAGCGGTAGGTTGTCGGCGGGTGTTGTCGCTTCGTGCAGATGCAGCACAGGACGCTCCCATTCGTCGAGGGTACGCTGGCGCGGATGTTCCAAGGTGGTATGTTGGATGGGTCGGCAGGGGCCACGGGTGAACTAGCGCCAGCATTCCCATCAGCTAGGACGACCCTCACCGGCCGAGGGGTGGAGGCCCGGGAGGAGCCGGAACGCGGTTGCCCTGGGGTGGTGTCTGATTCCCGTGCGGTTTCTTCAGATGACGAGGAGTCCGAGGACGAAGTCGACGAGTCGGCAATACTCGGCTCGGCCGCGGCGGGCGCTGTGAATGCAGGGGCGGGGTATCCGTCCACGTTGCTGTCAGGTCGTGGTGTCGACGATCCTCGAGGGGTGGCGCGGTGCG
Source organism: Cyrtorhinus lividipennis (assembly GCA_019603395.1). NCBI lineage: Eukaryota > Metazoa > Arthropoda > Insecta > Hemiptera > Miridae > Cyrtorhinus > Cyrtorhinus lividipennis. Next base: position 16,684,686 of record CM034005.1, on the reverse strand, counting down.
TGCTCGACCCGAATGAGTCGTTGAGGTGGGTCATGGCTTGCAGCCGTTGTTCCATCATGATCACTCGGCAACGCAGGGACTCGACCTCCACCGACCCACCACTCGATCTCGATCTCATGTCCACCCCCGAGTCGCCAACGTTCAAGCTTTCCCCAAGCTCGTCTAGGCAGCGTAGCAGAATCCGCCTCTGTGTTGGCATCCTGTCGCAGGACGCGACCAGCTTGCCCAGCCCCATGATGACCGTGGAGGTGACGGCCAGCCACTCCGTACTTCCGGGTTCCAAGTCCGTGCTGCTCACCGACGACGGTACCCGCGGTCGAGGTAGCGCCATAGTCTTCTGGTGTCGTTCGCTGATCTCCTATTTTCCCACTATACCCTGAAACAGACAAACCGGCCTTTCTGTTAGTCTCCTCTCACGCTCCGACTCACCCGTTGTACGTCAGTCAATGGCTCATGTATCATGCAGACAACCTCCCTCTCTGCACAGAGCCAGACGCTGAACAACAATCCTAGATTTTAGCTACCATTACAAGGGAAAAACAAAGGAAAAGAGGGGAGTGGCAAGGCAGTCCTGTCCCGACCCATGAGGTACGGTCATTAATCAAACAAGGCAAGTACTGGTGTCGTGCATTTTATTCTACAGGTAAGACATTCCCTATTCTACTCCACAAATTACGAGTATACCCCAAAACTTGAAAAATTATTATATTTTTTTTTTTTTTTTTTTTTTTTTTTTTTTTTTTTTTTTTTTTTTTTTTTTTTTTTTTTTTTTTTTTTTTTTTCAATTGCTTCATCCCGTTCGAGGTGTTGATATCTTCCCCGCGTGGAGCTGCGCGTAGTCGATCGTTTTGCGCCTTGGTCTTAGCCCGTATGGACTGGACGCCGTCCTAATCGGAATCGGGATTCGGCTGGAGGATCTTCCAGGGCCCTGGGCCCCAGGTTCAGGATTTCCTTCGGTCTGTACTGGTTCCGGCCATTCCAGAGGGTCCGACAACCACGTCCCTCCACTATCTTCGCTAGGTGGAGGGGCAGGGCTCTCGGGTGGGCGCGACTCCTCCGCTACGTCGGGTGTGACGGCGTCGTCTGGCACGCTGTTGAGAAACGCTGGCTTGAGCCTGCTGAGGTGGTAACGCGTGGTCTTCCCCAGGACATCCTGGACCTCGTAATTGACATCGGTCAATTTGCGGGTCACACGGAGCGGTCCTTTCCAGGGGCTCCAGAACTTCTTCACTGTACCTGGTGGGGCGACGAGCTGCTGGGCATACACTTGTTGGCCTATCTGGAACTCCCGAGAGTGGCGTCGCTTGTTGATTGCCTGCTCGCGGGTGTGCCAAGCGCGCCTCAACTGTCGCTCGGCTTCCAAACGGACCCGCACCATTTCCTGGTGTTGATCTTTCAAGGGCGATGTTGCTTCCCGTTTCATGCTGATTTCGGCTAGGTGCGGCATTCTCAGCTCTCGTCCGAAAACCAGGTGATTTGGCGAATAGCCTGTGCTACAGTGGGGAAGGCTGCGGTAGGCAGCTAGTGCCAAAGGCAAGGCGGCTTCCCAGTCCCGGGTGTTTCGTTTCAGTTTCGCTACCAGGTTTGCCAGAGTGCGATGGAATCGCTCACATACCCCGTTGGCCTGTGGGTGGTAAGCGGAGGTGTGGACGTGGCGTATCTCCCAGGTATCGCAGAGCTCCTTGACGACCCCCGAGATGAAGGCGGCGCCTCGGTCGGAGACGAGCCTCTCAGGCGCACCATGGGTTGGTAGGTACCTCGTGGTCAATACGCGAGCGGTTGTCACTGCTGTGCAATCTGTGGTGACATAAGCCTCTGCGTACTTAGAGAACTGATCGATTACCGTCAGGATGTATTTGGTACCCCCTCGACCAGGTAGAGGCCCAACAAAGTCAATACCGACGATTTGACCAATTCGGGTTGGTATCTCGGGTTTCTGGATTGGTGGTGTCAAATTTGGGGGAGTGTTCCTCTCCTGGCACTCCTGGCATTTCTGGACGAACTCTCGGATGTCGCGTACCATCTTCTTCCAGTACCCGTACCGCCTTGCGACACGGGTAGTTGTTTCTATGCCAGGGTGCCCGGCCCACTGCTGCTGATGACAATTGGTCAGGAACCAGCGCCGCATGGTGGATGGGATCAGTGGCACCGTGATCCGCTGGCCATCCACATCGACCTCCTTCTTCCAGACTCCTTCCTCCTCCTTTAGTTGATACTTCCCTGGATCAGCCGTCAAGGTGGAGATCCAGGTGTCCAAGGATTGGGCCGCCATCAGAAGTTCCTTCGGCACGCTTAGGGTGATGGCGCCAACGGGAACACGACTCAGGCCGTCGACATGAGCCATCTGCGATCCGGGGCGGTACTGCGCTTCATACTCGTACTCCGTCAGCCGGAGGATCCATCGTCCAATGCGCGAAGTTGGATCGCGTAGATTCATGGCTGCCGTGAGTGCTGCGTGGTCGGTCCTCAGGACGAACTTCTTCCCGAGCAGGAATTGCTGGAAATGCGTCACGCCCCAGACTACAGCAAGGAGCTCACGCTCGGTGGTGGAGTAACGTGTCTCAGCATCGTTGAGGGCGCGACTCGCGTAGGCGACCGGTCGCTCCTGCCCTTGATGTTCCTGGGATAGTACTGCTCCCATAGCGGTTCCTGAGGCGTCCGTGGACAGGATGAATGGCTTGTCAAAGTCCGGATAGGCGAGCACGGGTTGGGTCATGAGCGCTTGCTTGAGTTGGTCGAACGCGCTCTGCTGCTCTTCACCCCAGCTGTACTCCCGGTTTTTCCTCAAGAGTTTGGTGAGAGGGGCGCTCATTGCCGAGTAGTGCTCGATGAAACGGCGGTAAAAACCGGCCAGTCCCAAGAAGGATCGGAGCTCACGAACGCTTGTCGGCGGAGGGTATTCTCCTATGGCTCTGACCTTTTCCGACTCCATCTCGATTCCTTCTGACGTGATAACATGGCCTAGGAAGTTGACGCGAGACTTCAGGAACGAGCACTTCTTGAGATTAAGGCGGAATCCAGTCGCTTCAAATCTCTCCAGAACGGCTCGCAATATGTTAACATGCGACTGCAGATCCTCAGTGAAGATGATGACGTCGTCGAGGTATATTAGACAACCGTCACCCAGCAGTCCGTCGAGTACGTCATTCATGGCGGCTTGGAAGGTTGCCGGGGCATTTTTAAGCCCGAAGGGCATGCGCACATACTCGAAATGACGATTTAGTGCCGTGAACGCGGTCTTTTCCCTCGATTCGGGACTGACGGGTATCTGGTGATATCCCATAGTCAGGTCCAGGGTTGTGAAGATCTTACTACGCCCCATCATGGCCAGGGTTTCCTGCAACCGAGGGATAGGGTACTTGTTACCCTTGGTTTTGGCGTTTATTTCCCGATAGTCAATGCAGAATCGGTACTGCTGTGGCTCACCGGGAGGGGTCTTCTTCTTGGCGATGACTACTGGAGCGTTCCAGGGGCTTTTGGATGGCACAATAACACCGTCGGCCAGCAAGGAGTAGACTTGGTCTTCCACGAAGCCCCTCAGGGCATGCGCTACTGGATAGGGTTTTCTGGCCGTGGGGCTCGCGCTTCCGGTGTCAATTTCGTGAGCCACCTGCAGGGAACAACCCTCCTTCCCGGGCTTCTCGAAGAGATGCAGCTTCTGCGTCAGGCAGTCCTTGACCAAATGGTAGTCGGGTCCCGCCAGATGAGTCAGATGCTGATGCACCTGGCACTCCAATTCAGAGGTTGAAGGAGGATTGTCCCAGATCTCGGTTGGGAATTCTGCTACCTCGGACATCGGAGGGTGTACCACCGGCTGCTTTCTGGATGGTGCTGTCTCGGTGGTCAATTGGCCTTGGTGGTTGTCGTCGACGCTAGGTTCGGGGGCCTCGGCAGATGTTGGAGCGGCTGTGGACCCGCCCTGGCGATTGTTGTCGGTGTCGGGTTTCGTGGCTCGGGCGGTTTCCCGGGCTTTTTGCGCCCTTCTGTCGTCCTTTAGTTGACGGGCGCGCCTGAGGAGGTCCGGGTCAGGGGCGACCACGCCAATGGAGATCATCTTCCCCGTGGCGGGTTCTTTCATCTCCACTACGCCGATATCCGGGCGTATGCCAAGGGGTAACTTCCTCAGGAGGTCCAGTCCGATCAGATCCAAGCCGGAGTCAGGTCGTTGGAAGACACAGAACGCGTGCGTGATCGTAACCGGACCAATAGTGATACGTACATCCTGGATCCCCATCACGGGCAGTGGTTGTCCGTCGGCACCCCATAGCTCCATTTCTGTTGGGCGGATGTCAATGCCAGGCACAGGTCTTGATAGGACAGACACTGCAGCACCAGTATCCACGACCATTCGCCGGGACTCCTTCCCCAAGCCGGCGGTGATCAGTATCATGGGCATCATGACACCATTCACCGCGGTCTGGTAGGTCACCAGCTCGTCTCCGCGGACGTCGACGATTGGTTCGTCCTCGTTAGTTGTTGTGAGACTGGCTTGGGTTTCATGGGTCGTACTGATGTTTCTGACCTGGTGCATTCGCGGATTCGAGATGGGCAGGGTCTTCTTCTTCTTCAGGCAATCCGCCTCCAGATGGTCACGGGATCCACAGAAATTGCAGAACAAGGCCGCGTAGAGTCCGTGGGGGCAACTCACTGGGAAGTGGGACATATCACCACAGTACATACAGGGCAGCACCGGGACGGTCGGTGGTAACTTCGTCGGCACCGGTATCAACTGGTGATCGCCGAACGTGGCCGGTTTGTTTGGGTAGCGGAGCGGGCTTCTGGGTTTTTGCAGGCAGTTTGCTGCAAAATGCCCTGGTTCTCCGCAAGAGTAGCATTTCTTGGGCTCCGAAGGTCTTGATCCGCTGACAGCGGCTATGTCCCATCGAGCATCGTAGTCCTGCTTTGCTCTCATTACGTCCTCCCATCCCTCAGCCCGCTCCACTGCATCCTCCAAGGTGTCCGGAGGATTACCCTGCAAGTAGAGATGGAGTTCTTTCGGTTGCCCGCGGACAAAAGCGCTGAGTGCCTTTCGTCTTGTCCATTCCCGACGTTGGGCCTCGTTCAGGTTGGGTTCAGTTCGGACAGCCGATCGTGCCGTGGCCAGAAGTCGTTCTGCGAACCGTCGGATGGACTCGTCGGGGTCTCTCTGGGCTGTCCAGAGTCGTATGGTCGCCTTCTCGGGACTTTCCTCGCCATACCATGCCAGTATGGCCTTCTTCACGGTCGTGTACGGGGTTTCGCCAAGACCATCCTGGAGGAATCGCTTGGCTCCACCTTTTAGGCGGGTGCGAAGGAATCGCAGTCTCTTATGCTCGTCAAGCTCTTGGGTTGCTTGCTCCACTTCCTGGAAGAACACGGATGCCGTGATAGCACCCGGCTCATCAGGGTTCCATGGGTCGACTTCCATAAACAACGACCGCGGAATGCCAGAGGCCGCAGGCTCGCGGAAGAAGGCGCCCAGTTTGTTCATCGCTTCCGTCACGGCGTTCATCATGGCTTCGCCCTCGACTGATGGGCTGCTGTTTCGTTGCATGGTCGCGAACTCACTTGTTGCACAAAAGAACTAAATAATAAAAAAAATTACAGAACTGATAGATCACTTTCTTGCGCACCAAGGACCGATAATTTCCCCACGAATCGAGAAAGGACTTCCCAGTTGGTAAGAGCTATGACGGGTCCGGAATCGGGATGTCAATTGGAGCCGAAGGCTCGTCGGAACAGTCCCGGCACAGATGGCTACGGCGAGAGTGATGCTACTAGATACTGAGCCAGTAGTTAAATTTTGATTTATGGAAAGAAAGAAAAATGATACGGATTTGAAGTTAATTGACTCCTCACTCGCTTCCTCACACTCGGGCCGATTTGTTTGTTTCTTACAGTTTTAAATTTCAGAATCTATAACTAGCACAATTTAAATTTCGAGATTATAAAACGCGACCCAATTCCTTCAGAGCTTTTTCTCACCAATATTCGCCTGGTCAAGATCACTTGTTGTGGATACGACAGAAATCGAGATTTCTGAAATATCCCACCGCTTGCCACCAAAAGATGTAACCCGCCGTTTCACCTAACGGGCTAGGGATCCAGAAATAGACCTAGGCGAATAAATTAGTGGGAGACTAAAGACTTTCACTTACCGTTCGGAATGTCGGAGACGGTCGGTCATAGACTCCAAGTACACCTGAATTGACTAAGCTCTGAGGAATGGGGTTTCGTAAGTGAAAGGCAAGAGTTCAATATTGGTTTGTAATAACGCAATTGTTCGAAATATGAAATAAGGAATGTCTCGGCCGAGAAGGATACTGACTATGACTTAATCTAATTAGTGAGTAGGTAGAATGTGAAGGGCTGAAGGCCAATGAATTTACGAGGTAGCTGAAGGCTCAGGAGTGTTTGATTTAGAATAACGGAAAAATACAGTTGTTTTACTAATGTCCTCCCCTAACTCCCTTTGCTGTTCTACAACAAACAAGATACTAAATACTACGGTTACAACATACGATTCTCTGATCAGCTTTCTAATGACTAAACGTCAGGGCTTGGGCCAGATTTAAAGAGTCGACTTTCGCGTTGCGAGGGTACGAGACAGAGTTAATTCGCCACTTACGTGCACCAACGCCTTCGGATGGAGACAACCGGGTGATTTGCTCTTCGCTGCTTGGCTTCGGTCAGGGGAACGCCGTCCAGGTCGGAGGAGGCGAGGCTCTTTCCGACGGAGATCCGACGACTGGCGGTGCGTGGAGATCCCAGACTATTGGCCGTCGGTCGGGCGCGAACGGATCAACACTCGGGTCCGACGGGGGATTTTCAGTTCGTAATAGGGGTCCACTGTTACGGGATAGGAATTGGCTGATCTCCCAATTCCCGAGTTCTCACCCTGAAGGAACCACGATACAATCGTTCCTTCAGGTCACTTTCACTTCACTTCGATGTCCCGGTTCACTTCGCCTCGATGTTCCGGTTCACTTCGCTTCGATGTTCCGGTTCACTTGGATGTCCCGGTTCACTTCGATGTCCCGGTTCACTTGGATGTTCCGGTTCACTTCGATGTCCCGGTTCGCTTGGATGTTCCGGTTCACTTCGCTTCAATGTCCCGGTTCACTTCGCTTCGATGTTCCGGGTCACTTCGATGTCCCGGTTCACTTTACTTCGATGTCCCGGTTCACTTCACTCCGTTCCGCGAACAGAGATTTCTACCTTCCTTCTCGTGAGTTCGGATACGACTGGGGATTGCTCGTTCTCTCAGTCCGCTCGTCACGTCGCCTTCCCCTTCTACTCCTCCCTGGGTGTCTTGCGCCGCCCATCGCCTACCCAATCCAAAGAGGGCACGCCCAGCTGGAGTTAGGCGTTTGGAGGGGAGAGGGGTCGTTCCGTCCCCCGCCGCCGAGGTTTCTTGGCGGGGCGCTTGAAATTTGCCGCCCCGTTACAATGCAAGTGCTTTGGGAGAAGAAGAGAAGGCTTTCTTCAAACCAGCAATGTCAGTTGGCAGGAGGGTACATCATTCATCTCGAATGAATTACCGCCTCCCGCTCTCGAATTCAGAGCGACGTAAACGGTCTCCCTCGGACGAAGTGTCAAGTTGAGGAAACTAAAAGAGAAACCTGAGCTTAAGCTCCGAGAATTCCAAAAATCTGAAGTTTTCATAAAACATAACGAATCAGTTTACCTTTAGTTTTCAAAATGTTTAATTCTTAGTCTAACTATACCTACATCTACGCAAGAAAAGTACAATTCCCTTGGGAATCGATAGGTACTTGTTAAAACTGCGATATTAAACTTCGTTGATCAAATAAATTGTGAATTTTCAGTTACGAGACCGGCAACAGCATTGTAGCGGAGGAATCAGGATTTCTCAGAAATTTTGGAGTACAAGGTCAAGACGGGATTGTCCAGTACGGAACTTATTCCTACACCGACCCGGAAGGACGACTAATCACAGTAAAGTGAGTGAATTAAATATTTAATTAACTCAATTTACATCGCTCCAAATGTACCTACCCGCAATTCTGACTAGATATTCCATGGTAGTCATATTAATTTCAATTGTATCGCAAAGGTACACAGCCGATGAAGGAGGATTTAGAGCCGAAGGTGAACACTTGCCTACACCTCCTCCAGTTCCTCCAGAAGTGCAAAAGGGGTTGGACATAATTTTTGAATCGATCAAGCAACGACAGGTCAGATAATAAAAATCCTAATTCATATTGAGTAATAATAATATACAGCAAGTTGCATTACATCATTAACACTGTCGATTCCGTGATTTTAACAGGTACAAGAAGCCGAATTCAGAAAAAATGGAGCAGAATCGGCTAATTTCCCGCCTGAAGACGACGGAAGCTACAAACCCCATTTATACCAGTGATGGACCCAACAGAACGAATTTTCTGCACAATAAGACTGCAAATATTGTAAATTGAATAGTGTACATAAAATCTTATAAATTCCAATTAAATTCAAATTTTCAGCTTTTTCAAAAAAACGTAGCAGCTGTACAAAACGAAGAAGCTTGCGTTTTTGGGTAATGAATCGTAGCTAGGGAAAATATTTGTTCCCAATTTTCAGGTAATCAAAAGCGAAAAATTAACATTAATTTTCTTTCTCAAGCACCTTTTGTACCTATTGGAAACTGTCGGAATAAAACCCTGAGATTCCTCGCATTCTGACCCACCCCTTCAGTATGTTTGAATCAAAGTAGATGAGGAGACAGGAGGCGCAAGAATCTACGTCATCTAGCAACGCAGTAACATCTACCAACGCAACCTACAATCTTCCTGCTTCGTCCTGGGCATCTGAAATTCAGCGGACTGCAAACTACCGACGATCTTTGAATGAAACTAACTACGGACATCAACTGCATCGGAACATCATTTGAGAACTCCTTAAGACTTTCGAACAATCACTACGCGAAATATTATTAGTATATAAATCAGCTGACAATTAGCCAATTTGACGGCTTGGATTTGCCCTTTTCTCATTCTCGTTCTATGGCTGCTCAAGTGTACTGAATAAATGCTGTCTGTGCGCTTCCACATCTTATTGCAATTCTGGACGGAAGAAATGATGAAGGTAAATCAAAATAATTTAATACCGGTATGCTAAAATCTTGACACGAATTCGTAGCAGATTATGGCCTCGATTTGGTGACGCGATCCGTAAAGGAATTGAGGCGAAAGGACGCCGAGTGAAATTTGGATAAAAAGCCCCTTGGAAAGTAGAGATTTGGAAATGCAGCGAATACTGAGACTCCATCTCGCTCGGATCTTGTAGTGTTGGTAGTTTAGAGGTTATTAGGTAGACTCAGATGTAATTTGTCGTGTTCGGTCGTTGTTGAATGGAATAGGTTATAGATTTGAGGTTGAATTGGTGCCGTGGCGTCTCTACGATGAGTTTGGATGCTGAGAGAACTTCAATTTGAGGTTGTTCCACCTCAAATCGTCGTCTTATTAATGTTCTGGTATTCTAGTGTTCGACGCTAGGGATGTTTGGTCAGTCTTGTTAGGAACTGGTTGAAGTTCAAAGGATAAGTCCTCACGAGGAAAAATAGTCGGTGCTGAGGTAGAAGTACCTTGCCCGGCGAAATAGGTGTGTGATGTGCGAACCGGGAAGCATTGGGTGAATGCAGTGGAGGCTTAGCCCTTGAGTCGACACACTAGGGACGGGAGAGGCTGGGATGGAACAGCCTGCTGAAGTTCGCCTTCGGCCGTAATAGGTCGTCGTATGGAGAAGCGTACTTGCGATGGGATATCGCCGGAAGTTTGTTGTACGAAGAGAGGTGGGGGTACGTAGAAATTGCCCCCGGATTTGGACAGTAAAAAGCAATCGATTGTCGTGCGGAGTCACAGGTGTCCATTGGGATAAAAACACCACAGAAAGGTAACCTCTCGCGAACTCAGCGCTTCCTCTGGTCATAGTGCCGAGGCCGGTCCCGACTTTAAATAACAATATACACAGGGGCAGCAGGCAACCATACTTGCTGTATATTGTTGGGGTTCATTATGCACACGCATGCCGCCAGGAATACACAATTCCTGGTCGAACGAGATGTTCACGGAAACTGGAGATGGAAGTTAGATTCAAAAATTCGGTTCTGGAGTCTCAGTATGGAGTCAGCTGTTTTGGAGAAATTATTGGGCCTTCTTTCGGGCATTGAGCTTTTACAAAGAGTTTAGTTGATCACAAATAAAAAGGATCGCATATTGATAGATTGACTGGATAAAGCTACACCACACGTATATGTCTGGCCTCACATTAGAAACACAATATTGTATCATTCATGTTCTAATTATGTAATAATGTGTTCTTCCTCATGCCATGTATAGCAGCGATGTAATATGATGTGATAATACAAATGAAACAAAATTATTGATGAGAGAAATCATATGATAAGGATCTCGGCTGGGGATGGCCTGTTACCTATGGAATAGTTATTTGTTTGTGCTTGGAGTAAGTAATCGCTGTTGGGGCTGAAGGAAGGGTTGAACACAGG